>OU342444.1:6973750-8182500 GCA_910589575.2 Carcina quercana
AACACAAGACCCAGTAGCTGCACTGTGTGGTAATCCTCCTTCAGTGGCTTCTCACCCATGGTGTTCTCTAGCAGGGGAGCTAAAATCACAAGAAATACTTAATTGTATTTGATGTCCTTACATGCAGAAAGATTGCACACATGGCTTCACCAATCAGAAAACATTATCATAGACAGCTGCAAGTCCACTGTCCTCTATCATAGGTCAGACATTTTTCCATGAGGGCACTACAATCCCCATTTTATCGCCTGTGTGGCCTATGGTCTATGTCTAACAGCGTTATCTACACTTACCATCAGGTTGGACACTCACACCACTTACACAAACACACATCTAAAAACATCCTACTCCTGCCCTTAACATAATCCCAAGTTTTTCTATTCATACCATTTGTAAGTTTTAAAAATCAAACTGTCAATGTAAGCTATAAGGTGGTTTGCCAAAACGCAACAATGTAATATTTTATTGAGATCAATAACATACTAAAATGTTACAAATATACAATGTAGAGCTCCTGAAATGATACATAAAAAATTGAAGAGTGTAACTCAATGTCAAACATACCTATTAACGTTTGTATACTGTGTTTGTAGAAGAAATTGAGGAAGTCTGCCTTTTCACTCTTGTTGACGGATGCCAGCATACTCTCAGGGTCTAACAGTATGCGTAGCACACCCATTAGCTGCACAGCGCCTCCCAATTCTGGGTCTCGATCTCGTAGCATCTGTTCTATAACTATATTAAGCAACATCTGCTCCTGAAAAAAAATGTTTTAGCAATGTTACTGATAACATTTTTCTTTTAGTTTGTATTAAAATGATCTCATTTTATGGTGACCAATAAATACTGACTGCAGCTGTGATGTGACATACACAAGACTGACACATGGCACACTAAACATTTAACAGCAGTTCCTATCCCAGAAGGTTGGCATGAACACCCTAAAATCCTAGTCTAGTCCAAGTCGCTATGGCACACCCTCTATGAAACACACATGAAACATTGTCAAATTGTATAAATATCGAAAGTGTCAAGAGTTCATTCAAAAATGAAACCATTACTGACATAAAATGTGCTTTATAATTTGGCAGAGTATACTAATAGTAAATAATAATGGCAAATATATTATATCTGTACATAATATATACTGTAAGTACACTCTATAAAACTGATGTGAGAAAGATTAAAAGTGATTTTTTTTAAAATTGCATCCAACCAAGAAGAGAATTATATAATTGGTGATTTATATACTAAATAAAATGTACTTTCTGATAATCACATTAATTTGGAAGCTTAATTTGTGTTTTGTATTATTGTACTTAAAAAACTGTAGTTTTAGTGAGAATTAAAGTTACTCTATTTATTTTGATTCATAGATCTCTGTACTTTATTTTTTTTATAATTTGAATCTATAACGGTAAAAAAAGAACATATAGCTGTACTTATGCAACACCGCTAATCCAGTAAAATTAAATCACCATTTTTAAACATGCAACTATTTGAAACAAAACATGAATCTGGTCTTCCAATTTACTTGCATCTAAGGTTCAGAACTGTCAGTGTGCAGGTAGCACTTATACCAATATAATTAAGCTACACTATTTAAATACAGCACATGTGACTGTATGTGTTAAAATGTTTACATAGAAATGTGTCCACTCATTTCAAAAAGTAAATTTAATGGGTGTATCTCCAATAGATCTGATATGATGATTATGATATATGATAATCAGCTAATAAGTGATTATGAAGATGAAAGTGATGATTTATATACCAAGCAGATTAGAAGGCAGAGAAGAAAGTAGATTTATTAGTGGTGGTAAGCTGGTGTAAACATGAAATGATGGTTTTGCCATTGGTTGGACCCACTTTGGCAAGAGGTGTTCCATCCCAGAAATATGCAACTTTTTCCTTTTGTTATAAGGTACTCAAAGTGTGCACCAACTAGTGATGAAATTTTTTGTGAAAACTCTCATTGTTAGACTTAAACTGTCAGTGATATAACTGGTGCTTGGATTTGGACAGGTATCAAGCATTCAAACTGTAGCATAAAAGGTATAAATAATAGATGCTACATCCAATCTCATTTAAATATTATGGCAACTTCTCTGTCTACTGCTAGACCTTTTTCATGTATATTTTGACTTTGGAAAGATACTCATCTATCACCTAGCATAATAGACTAGGAACTTACCTCTTCTGTGTTGTTTGCCTGCTGTAATGTGTAGTCTCTCACAACAGAGGGTGAAAACTCTACTATGTATGTTAAAATGTCTATCGATGCTGTCTTGGTCTTTTGGTCATCAATACCCAATGTAATTTCTAGAGCTGGTAATATTCCCAGTGAAACTAAAGTTTTGTAGAAAGCATCCTTCTCCTGTGGCTGTAGGTTTTGTGAAAAATTACAAAATTCCTTTAAAAATAGCACTAAGTCCCGTCGTTTCGGATTCGGCGTCTTATCATCCATGAGCAGCTTAAATAGGTCTGTAAGAAACTTGTCATCTTCTTCTATGAGTTTCACTATTTCTACTTTATTGAAAAATATAAAACTTGACAGTGTAGTTAAAAGGTTGTCTTCAAAAACTGTAGGTGTAGGTAGAACAATATCCTGTATGTATTGTACTCTATATGTTTGATGTATTTTAGCAAGCAAATCTTTGTTCTTAATTGGTATCGCTTCACGGAATTTTGCCAGCTCTCTGAGGTATTCTCTATGCTTTTTGGGCTGTGGTAGGGTAGGATCATACTCTAAACATCCCACTACATCAAAAATAGAGTCATCTGCAAACATTGATTCAAAGAGCGAGGTTTTGTTTAAAAGGAAAATACTTTTGAAAATTTCATATAGGTGATGCAATCCTTCAATATTTTCAATATCCTCACACATATGGAAGAGGTTGAGAAGCTTCTTTATGTAATGCTGTGTCTCCAAAGCTGCTGCTAGTTTGTCTTTTCTAGCTGGTGATACAAGACAACTGTTCACAAGCTCACTTATGTCCTCTAAACGACCCATTTCACATGCTGGCAACTCTACAGGTTGTACACTATCTGACATCTCATCAAAGCGTTCATCTTCTGACTCTTCAACTATGTCTTGTGTAATTTCAACTGATGGGTCTTTGCCTTGTACCTACAATGCAGAAAAAAATTAACATACACAAATTACATGAAATTTGCAATTAAAATTGAAAAATATAAAAATTGAAAATATTAGTGTTCGAAGACAGGCAAGCATTATTTACATTTAACAAATAGCAAACATGACAGTTTTGTCATATTTGGTTCTATGTATGTCTAAGAAATCAAACTAAATTGGAGGATTTTATTATTATCATTTAAAACACCCTATAATATAGTATATGTATGACATACCTGACAAATCTTTTCCCATATCTCATCGCAGCCAGCCTTTTCTTGAAAACTTAATGCTAAATCGAAATTGTCCCCTTCTGACCATACTATTAGTGTATCCTGTTGCTTTTGGTAAGCAGTGTCAGGCTGTATCTTACTCTCTAATAAGAGGGATCCATCCGACTCTGCCCTCACAAGTAGAGAGGTCCCTTTGAGCCTGTCTACATAGCATGATGATACATGCCCTGTTCCTCTGTCATCCCACTGCCTGTCAGCGTTCAGAGCGTAAAGCTTCACTCTTCGTCTTGTGTCGGTCATTATACTCAGAGCTCTTACCACTAGGTACTCAAATAATTTATCAATTATTACGGCGCTATTCTAATGCACCCAACAGGATTATTTAACTCCCATTTGTATGAGAACATGTGAACTTCTGAAATAGACAGAGAAAGCATAAATTCGAGGTGAAACATGAAAATATTCCACTATAATTACTATAATTACAGTCCACCTCGTTCACGGATTTTCGTTTATCAAAAGCATCAGTTTATAGAAGACAGTATACGTATTGTTTGATGAATCTTCGATACGATCGGTAATAAGCATATCTATTTAAAAGCACTGCCTAATTACGTACGCTTTACGAATAATCACAAAATTATCGGAAATCACAAACAAAACAATACAAAACTAAACGCCTTTCACTACACGTAATGTAACTTTTAATTTACGAATTATAAAACACTTTACATGTAACTACACTGAAAAGACTCTGTAAACAAGATATTTACCGCACAGAACATGATAAAATCGTCAAATTGACGTACCTTCAAAATAGTTAAACATCAAATATCGCCATATTGGATTCACAACAACGCTTTGCAACCTGACGGGGTTCTCAAATTGAACATAAAATGGCGGGATTTTAAAATTCTCCAAATTTATGAAATTTTTTGTGTTTACTACGTTCTTAATACAATTTTCTTTACATTTTATGAAATTATGTTTAAAACTTTCCATTGACTATTTGTACTTGCGTTTTAAGTGGAGTACACATATGCTTATGTTGTAGGATATCATACTCCCAAAAATATTATATTCAGGCTTTGGTGCTCTCTACAATTATTACGCCACTGTTCTCTGTAAGGGTAAATAAATAAAAATATACATGCATAAATTAAATTAAACCAATTTATTGCGAGAAGCTTAAAAGAATAATCCTTTGCCTAAAATACCTAATAACTACTGTTTCTTATAGACACGTTCACAATAAAACTTTAACTGGACCTTAATTTCTTTCGAATTATTTTTTAAATCTTGTACCACAGATTATATATCTTTAATGTAAACATTTCCTACATATATTTAGGGTTCGGCAGGATCATGTTTAATGCTTCATTTAAAGGCTGACCATGAACACAAAAGGTCGTGATGAGGTCTGTCAAGGGTAAATGCCAAGGGAGAGCCATTGCCATTGTTGCTAGTGTCAGGAATTAGTTCCAACAAAATTCTGCATCATAGTGGCACCTAATATCTTTTAATGTTTGGAATTTACATTTACTTTATATTAATCAGATGAGTCGGGATAACTAATAAAAGGATAACTTATTAGTTATCCTTTTACACTCTCTATTGAGAGTAAGAGTTCTTAGGTGGCTGCCAAAGGCTACACATATAGGATAGAAAGACGATCTGATAAAGGTCACAGATGTGGTCACAAAGAATCACTGGATGCATGTAGCTCGGTGGCATTGTGATGATGTACTTCGGGGAAGGCCTATGTTGTTGATGTTCACCGGTAGTAGCCGTATTACTCCGAAAAGCAAATAGCAATGACAATAGTGTTAAATGGGCAGTTGATGTTGCCATTGCCATTTGATTGTTGTTTCCTTTGCCCGTGGTTTAAAGCTTTTTTGTACCCGCTATTAAAGACAATGATTGCAGTAACTTCCTCCTTCCTGAGTATAAAATTATACTCAGAAGAACCGACAGTTAAGTGCTAGACTTGTACCATTGTTAAGTATTTAACCAATTAATTGGAAAATATTTAACAACGATACACTATAACAAATTAAAACTAACCAGAAGTAATGAAAAATATTAAGTTTCAGGTATTCGACTGGCAATAATGGGTTCCATATTTGACTGCGGTTTGAGGCAAACAAGACTACGGCTACGGTTCCCTAAAGTTATGTTTATAATTTTTTAGGAAGGAATATTACGTGATGTTGTAACAATTTATATGTTACGTCTGTTTTTAAAATAGTTAAATGATCCTAATATGCTTAAATGTAACTAACCGTAGTCTGATTATAAAATTAAAACTTGATTAACTTGAACGCAGTTTAATAAGGCTGCCATTTTCTGTGTGTTCTGTCAACCTTTCTTTTGATGTTATTGAATGAAAGTTTTTTGTTGTAAAAAACCTCGTTTTTTGAACAAATTAGTTGATTAATGGTATTACTGTGATAATTGATCAGTTACTATTTGTTTCAACATCAACATGTGTTCAGGACCACATGAATTCTCATGTAAGAACTTTAGTTTTTATAGCAGACCTAATGTTTACATTCCTTGTTATAAAAGCTTTTTTTCTCGACAGAATGCCTTACAAATCTTCTGCAACAGTATTCCATTCTCTTCCCTATATGTAAAAGCTTCTGGAATCAAGAAAACGTCCGGAATAATAGGAGTAAATCTTTATTTTTTTGACAGATGTCATTGCACTTTGTCAATGAATTAATGTTATTTTCCAGAAAACGCATTATTTACGCAGCAATTTTAATGAAATTACATAATAAATAGCGTTTATAATAGTCGTTGTTTTGGTTCTTCAGGATTCAGCACCACAAAGTCAAGATTTTTAGGATAGGAAATGTACCTTTTTATAACCATACTTTTAACCAAAACAATTTTGTGTTAGTAATTACTATACAAGAAATATGTATTTATTACGCAAGTTATCGTACATATTGCTGGTAAAATATAAAAAATAGGGATTTAATGCAACCATGTGTTTTTATCTTTGCAGAATGAAGCAACGGGACCAAAACCATTGTACATTTCATTGTAACAATATCATCTGTGTATTTATGTCGTAAAATGTATGCAGAATGTCTTATTTGAGTACTACGGAAAATGTGGGGTGAGAATAAACCACATGTTATATTATATTGACTTGTGTTTGTTGTAAGTTTCTAGATCAATGAAAATGTCTCATGAAAAATAAAAACATGAATAATTCTTTATCCCTATACAACATGTATGTCTTGTTGACTTTTTGGTTCGCTAGCACTTTATGAGCCTCTCTCCAGTTTTTAAAACAGTTTTGGTTGTAGCTACGCCGTACACTACTCAAAACAAAAGAAATGCGTAAAATTCAAGATTACATAAATGTATCATTTTAAAAATACGATTTTGGTATGAATGGTCCTCCCAATACTCTTCTGCCACTGGCTGGCGAGTGGCACAAACGAATTGCAGTCATTTGTAGCCAATGAAATGGTTAGTTTGGCTGGCTCCCCCCTACTGTAAATCTTGTGGGTTGTGGACAATTGAAACAACACCACATGGTTGAGGTCCAGCATGGCCTCTTCACATTGTTCTTTCAGAAGGTCATTAGTATCACAGACTTTGGGTTTACATATTTTTTATGCATATTTGAAACATTTCAATCTATTTTATCTTACATTATTATAAATTTGATAGTAACTCTGTATCTATTTTTCTTGCCTTTTCAAGACTAAACGACCTGATCTTGCTGAAATTGAGCATGCATGTTGTCTATGTAGAATGGCATAGGTCATTTTATATCCCAATAAAGGTTCCCTTGGGATGATTGTTGAAGTTAACTCAGTTTCATCTGTAATTAATAGTGTTATTTATATGTTATCATATTCATAATAAAAAATTACATATGTTAACAGCAACTGTCACATAATATACAATTGATATGATTTGATGTCATGGCCAAATTGTATTTTATATTAATAGGTGAAAAAGATTATTTTTATACAATTTGTAACCTTCAATCAACTTATGTTACACCCATGGAATATCATGGTGGTAATTGTGAATCTAAAACCACATCATACCCAGTTTAGAACTTACCTTCGAATTCACACTAAATCATTCAAAAATACTGTCCCTTAATTAGAAGACAAAAAATTAATCAAGATCTGAAGTGTTAGTTTAAGAATCAAGCTTGATGTAATCTATTTTTTGCAGCTTCAGTGGAATTCCACAAAATATATCAGATGCCAGCTGTGCAACTCAGTATAAAATGGCTGTGGAGGGTGTATCAGGAAGCTGCAGTGAAGTTAACATGTTCATCAATGATAGCTCAGGAGATGAACAACCATACATAACTCATATAAATGATAACTACTTCCATACCAAATTTAAAATCGATCCCAACGAACTTTATACGTTCCATGACTCTGACGTAATAGCTGGAGAAATAACTGTTAGCCATACTGAGGATAACTATTTTACAGAGAATGCTGACATTAAAAATAAGCTTCTCGAAAGTCCTAACAAAGAAGTAGATCTCATTGGCACACTCACAAATGGGGAAGTCAAAGAAGAGAAAAACGAGACTGTCTCAAATGGGCATTATCCATTGGTTATCCAATCACTTACTAAACATCAAGATGTTAAGACAAGTGCTAACCATGTGGATAGTACAGATGTGAATACCAAAGTTGTGAAAGCTAAGAATCAAGCTAAAGTAGAGGTAGTACGAAGGAGTTCTGTTATTGAATCTAACAGTAATGCTGATGTATTAAGTGAACAGAGTGATGCTGCTGTCTTAGCTAATACTAAAAACAGTATTAATAGTGTTAATACTAATAGTACATCTAGTAATAGCAATAGTTCTGTCTCAAAATCTGGGAATGAAACATTTCTGGATGTTTTCAAGAGGGAGCAGGGCTTAGTAGAAACCCAGACGGTTATCAAGACTGAGCCTTCGGAGCTGCTCGCCTTGCCCCCCGCTAAGATTCCGGCACCCAAGAAAACTCCATCAGGTATAAATATATGTCTAAATTTGATTATAACATTTCAAACTAACTTTAAAATTTCTCAGTTTCGATTACAAAATAAGAGAAAAGTCGTACTAAGTGGGCGTGGTTAGAGTACCACAGTTATATGTAGCTCAGAGTACCACAGTTATAAGTAGCTCCTCATAATCTCGCTCAAAGTGGGCAGCTGTGGGAGTAGTCGCGATTTAGCAGTAAACCCAAAAAGAGAATAAAACAAAACAAATAAAAAAGTGGCAACAAATAAAATCTAATGAAATCACGTGTGTACTTTTAACCTCTTATTCTGTTCTGTGCTTTCAACCATATGTATATTACGATGTCATTTGAAATATTATGGATTATGAAAAACTTTGTTTGTTAGAATGTTGGATCTGAATAAGTATTATTGTTAGAATTTGGTACAACTGATAATCGTCTGCATCCAGTTAGATACAATACAGAAGGATAGATAGATAACATTCAGAAGAAAGTATGAAACCTCTATCACATTTTTTGTATATACATTCTCTCAGCAGGTAAAACACCATCTCAACCGAAGGCTAAACGTGGCAGAGGACCGGCTTTGCATGAAGCACTGCAACGGATACCCCCACAACGTCATGCAGAACCAGAACCTGTGAAACCATGGCATGCACCTGGTGATGAACTGTTTGAGCTTGGACCGTTGGACACCAAGAGGCCAGTGCTGTATAGAAGAGAGAGCACCAGCAGTGATGAGGACAATTTTCCTGATTATGGTAACCATCAGATACTAGCTTGTGCCCATGACTTTGTCTGCATGAACTTAACATTGCTTCTGGTAAAATACATTTATTTCCCCCCAAAAATATACATTGCACTTACTTCTAGAATTGATTAATTTTTATTTGAGTATTACCATTGATATTTAATATCAATTTAATGGCCCTTACTGTGCCATCAGCTATTTGCTTGCCAAATTAGTTCACTATTTATTGGTTTTGATGTATAGGCGCCAAACTTGCTTTTGCATTTATAATTTGGTGAGATTATACAGAATTGAGGGCCACATTTCTTCTGAATCTAAGAAAATTCAAAGAAAGTATTAGGTTCATAAAGTAAGCAAGAAGTTTGTATAACTGGTTGGTAATCACTTCTTCACTCACAAACACACATGGGAATTCTTTATACAAAATTTATTATTCCATAATATTTTAAAATAGATTTCCTAAAAGTGGGACATCGGATTATAATGGCGGTAAATTTAAATTATTATCGTACAACTGTAATGACAATTGTACGTAGCATTATTACGTTTACCATTACGCAGCTACTCGTAATATACCTTAGATAACGTTTTGAACAATAACAAAACTGTGTAAAAATGAAAATTATAATTCACTTTGATGTTGATGCTAATTATATTCATTTCCCGACATTATAATCGGATGACCTTTTTTTATATAACTACTGCATAGAGCCAGCTATTCTATTTTAAAAGCATATTTAAATAAAAGTAAATAAATTTAGTATGAAACTTTTATCGTGAGAATAATCTTAAATGTTTATCCAGTAAAATTTCAGTGGATTTGAGCATATTAAAAAAAATGTAATTTAATGGAAATATGGTATGATATGATCCGCGTAGATATTTATGGCCCTGACTGTACTATTGACACTACCTGTTATCATTACATGGACATAGAAAAGTGTCATACCACAAACTATCAGATCTGTGATCCAAATCACTATCCCGGTTAAGTAGACACTAGGCAAAAGATGATTTAAAACAAACGAAGCTGAAAAAATCCTTCGCTTCTGCTGCAGGCACTGGGCCAGTATGCGTGGAGGAGATAGCGGCGGAGTCGAGGGGCGCGCGACTTGCGCTGCGTAGAGCGGCGCTACGGCGGCAGGTCATGAGGGCAGATGCTTCCATGCGGCTCGCTAAAGAGTTCACCGAACAGAAAGCGCTGGCAGCCCTTGTCAAGGTTGATACTAACGCTTTACGTTACTTTGCCCTCCGCTCATTTGCGGCAATTCCGCACACCCGTGGACGCCCACTTGCAGTGTAGGAGTGAAATTCACGAAGTACAAACATCCTTACAACCTTTACCTCAACCTTGGCTGAAGATATCTCTAATCTCCTAGGCAATAAGGATCAATATCGAATGACGTTAGTGAAAACAACCTCGAACCGTGAGAATGTTAAGATGTTTGCCCTTCTATTTCACTTCAGCAATTATCTCATGAGATCTTGTCGGTATGTGAAGAATCGAAACCAATAAAATCTTTTTAAAAGTTTTAAGAGTATTATTAAAATAGCGAATTACAATTTACATTTAAAAAATTGTTACAAAAAGCGCCATCTAGTGGTAGCTGTGTAATATCTATTGTAGCGTACCATAAACGTTGCTACTTCATTTACCGCCGAGGGTATCCTATTTTTTAAGATATTTTTTTGTAGTTTGAAACTTTTGATTTTAATTTACGTTAATTTTTTCGATGCAACAATTGCTTGCAATTTTTATTTTATTTTTGGAAAACTTACAGTTTCTTTATATTTATTAAATTATCTTAAACTACGAGATGATTACCAGTTGTCTATATTCTATGCAGGAAAATTATTAAGGATAACAAACGACTAATGTCATCCTTTATCACCAGAAACAGTTGGTGGGGGCAGGTCGTTGGTGCCGCTTGCCAACCCGCACCGCCAACTACCTGCTCGAGTTGAGAGGGATGCCCTCCGTGCTGACGTCACAGGAACGTCGCCGACTCAGGTGGGTTGGTGTACCCTCGATTCCAACGTTAAGATACTGATAAGGTATGTGGCTATCTTTATTAGAAAGTGTGTTCATTGGTTTTTGTGATTAACGTCTCATTCGGAACTTACCTCCTATCTCCTATTTTTAGGTAACTACATATCATATCCAATCATTTTATTTTAAAAGATTACGGCTAAAGAAAGATGGTATGGAAGCATTCTGAGCGAATTCCCGAGAGAAATAAGTTGTAATTTTTTCGAATTTCGAAATTTAAAAATTAATGTTTGCGTCTTAGCCTAGTGGCAAGTTGGACTCATAATCCTGAAGCTATTTGTTTCCCCCATTGGTGTTTAGTTTCGTCGGTGGTAAGTCACTTCTGCCTGGCTTGCGAACAAAGTGTTCTATGGTGCATTAAAGGCTAGTTAAAAAAATTAGAATTTTTGCATTTATTGATTCTGCCTACAAGCATTGGTTATCTAACAAATTTTCTTTGTCTAAAGATTTATCAACATCAGTATTCAGGTTTATTCAAAAAACGAATATGTCTCGATTACACAGAGAGGTTGGCTGGTCGGGCGGGGAAAGCGGCTCGACGGAGACTGCAATCGGAACTTGCGCCGAAGAAAGATGTGTGCGGCCTCAGTTGCCATGCAGCCAGTATTGTCTGATGCACGTCACACTGTCGCCGGAGCAGCGGCTTTACGCATCGTGTGCGGCGGTGTTTGCAGGCGGCACCCGCTGCCGGCAGCCGCTGTTGCCGCTGAGAGATCAAACGCCGCTGTGTGCTGAACACGCATGGAAGCGGGTTAGTAACACCAGAATACTTAATTTATTCAATCATATACCAATTTATCCGTGCTGTGAGCTCGCAAACGACATTAGGGCAACTAAAGGTTGCTGCTCACTTAGCGTCACCATGGGTATAGTACTACGTACAGAATGGACGTTCACTGCCTCTCGCCGATCCGCCACACTTCACTGGTCAGTATGCATAGCGCGAACGGACTACTCATACAGCGATGTGGCGATATCACGACATTTGTTCCAAGTGTCCGACGTGTGCCATGGGAATTATTGCAGCTCTTGCGGACGTGAGCAACACCATCCCAGGCCATAGTCTACCACGCGGGACCAGCGCGGTTTGATATTCTTAACATACGCCTTTGGATTTCTTAGTAAAGTGCCCAGTGTTTCCCTTCACCGTAAAGCCAATAGTGATTCATCATTTGTATTTAAGTTGCATAAAACTAAATGAATTTCATTGGTACGAACCCAGACTTCGCTCGTTCGAAGACTGACGCTCTACCCAACTAAGCTACCATCGCTCTGATATATAACAGTCAATAGTCATAGTACAGAAGGATCTCAGCAAAAGTTTATGTAGCACGTCTTGCATATATTGTAATAATATACGGGAGCAATTGGCGCCGACAGTAGGCTCTGTCGATAAAGAAAATACACTGCAAAGAGTGACCTTTTTAACCGACTTCAAAAAAAAGGTTCTCAATTCGACGGGTATGTTTTTTCTATATGTTTGTTACCTCAGAAAGTTTGACTGGCTGAACAGGTTCGGATGATTCTTTTTTATTTGAAAGCTGGTGCTTCCCGTGGTCCCATTTCAATTTGGTCCAGTTCTGACAATGGTATCCGTGAGAAAACGATATAAATCTTAAATTTGCCTTAATAAAAGTAGACTTTTAGGGCAATTGAAGTCGGTTTCCAGTTCTTTTTGAAGTTACAAAGTAACGAAATTATTATCTTAGTGTATATATGCAGATGCATCTCATTGCAAGTAGTCCGGGCGGCGCCCATGATCAGCAGCCGCGGACGGAAAGACGGACAGAGCGTTACCTAAAAACCGACCAAGTGCGAGTCGCACTTCGTGTCTGCCGATTCCATGCCACTGTACAACATTTCACAAGATCGAGCAAAAACGCTGAAAATACAAGTTTCTTGTATGAGGACCTTGTGTCGAACAGCGGATGAATAGTAATACGGTGCCGTTGGGCACCCTTAAAAAGTGTTAAGAATTCGCTGTGGCAATTAGCCACACCCAGTTCGTCGCTTGCCTATGCTATTGAATATGTTTATTTCCTGTTTTCTATTCATTCAACTTGTCACAGGATAACTACGACAAGCTGACCCGCGACAACAAACAGAAGAAGCCCCCCGTGGTACGTAAGCGTGCGTGGGCGCCGCCCCCGCGGTCCCCGCGACGTGCCAAGAGACGCCGGCGTCCGCCTGCGAAGCCACGACTCAACTCGAACCAATCGCTATCTGGTTCGTAATGGTTTTGTTATTATTGTAATAATTACAAAAATCCTTGGCGACGATCTAATCGTCGAAATGTTCACATAGGAATAGGGTATTTGACAGGTTGTTAAAAACTGTTCAAGATTGATCACTGATGTCTAAGGACTCTATAGAAAACGTACATCTTACGTTCCATTTCATATAGCGCAAGTAAAAACGGAAACAAAAATTATTATTTACATATCCCGCGAAAACGTTTCTCTGGACAATATGGCACATCATGTCATCGTGACGTCACCTGCTTGCAAATTTTGGTTGTTGACTACTGTCTACACGCAACTTTTTACAAGTAGTTGAATCATCAACCATTCGGAAAATCACTGTCGTTTACGATCAAGTCTGTTAGCAAAAATACCTAAGTTCAATTCAAGTTCAAGTCAATTACGCGCTTATAGATTAGAAAAAAAATATTCATTGTTATCCTGAAAGCAGCTGAGAAGTTAAAAGTTTCAACGTCATATTTACAACTTATGTGAATATTATGTTGAGGTAAAACAGAGTAGGCATGGTAAAATGATAGTTCTATTTGGTTCAGTTAGTAATTATTAAAATTCAATTAAACCATATTGTTAAAATGTTTATGCTAATATTATAAATGCGAAAGTGAGTTTGTCTGTTGGTTTGTTTATTTGTCCGTCCATTACGTCGTAATCGAGAGTGAGAATGACTTGATTGTGTCGGGATAAAGGGACGGAAAAGAACATAACATTATGGTAAAAGATTGAAATTTTAACCGTCGAAATAAAAGCATTAAATTTTATGTATAAGTAAATATTTATTGATCATTTATTTTCTTGCTGCCGGGTCGTCTGTTGCAGAAATGAACGCGTGCTCGAATTCATCAGCGTACGATAGTTCGGAGGATACTGCGATGGGGTCTCTCAGTGAGAACGGATACATCGTGTCAGCGACCAACGCACATGGATTAGGTAACTAACTCCTTCATAATTATAAATATGTACGGGTACGCACATGGTCAGCAGGTTAGGTAAATAGATTGCTTACTTAGATTAGACTTTAGACAATAACAATAACAGTTTTTGGGACACTCCTTTTAAGTTTAAAAAAACTTGTATTAGGAGGCCCCGCTCTTCCGCTAGTTATTTAAGATATACAAATACTATTATTTTATTATTTCATACTTTAAACATTCTAAAACATTTTTTATTTAAACCAAACATTCAACAAATAAAATTACATGTAAGAGGATAGGATTCACGTCCCCACTCTTACAAAATCTATTTGCCTTAAATTGTTACATTGAAAAACTTTCAAATCCAAATGGTTTTCAAATATTTAGCCTGTCAATATGACAATGTTTTAATATGTTTTGAATTTATTTTGTATAATTTATATTTATAAATATTAGCACACTTGCATGCATGCAAGTAAAATAATTTTCCTGACTGATTTGTTCATACCTTTATTTCTGTATTCTTGCAAATAAAAAGCTATTCTATTTGTATGATTTGATATGATATTGATCCCGTGTTGTGTCTCGTTATCTCTGCTCATTTGTTGCTTTTTCCCGACTTAGGATCTGAACCATCTTGATGACATTTGACACGCACATAGCCCATAACCTGCAGAAGGATATAGCTACTTTTTACCCCGATAAAACGTTCCCGTGGCACAGGCCGGACATGTCAAACAAATGTCGTGATATCAGTTCCTATTCCTATATATCGAATGGATTCTACCAAACCCTGAGCTGACCACTTTCTTGCGGGGAGAGGTGAGGTATTGTGAAGAGGTGGGAGTCGGTGAACGACCGTTCTGTACATATATTATATTAATTCTATTTTTGAAGTCGCGGCCAAAACTATATATCTTTGTCGCACACATGCAAGTATGAGTGAGAACCAAGGTCCGGAGTAAACCCATCGGGTTGGTATGTTCGCATCTTGGTTGTAGTTTTTGGTGCAGCAGTCTTTGCTTGGTAAAATCAAACATTTGCGAAATACTAGTGTTTGTTTGAATCTGCAATGTGGTATGTTTTCAGAGGTTGAGGTTGGCCACGTGCCGCCCGACGACATACTGGACCCCGCGGTCCTCAGTCAGATCCCAGATGAAGCGTTCACTGAGTTCTTCAATCAAAGTGAGTTTGTGTCTCAATCAGTACATCACACTGTATGGTCCGTTTCAATATAATAATAAAAAAACGTAAACAAACACCGAAACAAACGTATAAAATAATAGACCTTTTAAAAGGCATAATAAATATATAAGCACAATTATAAGCTGATGCATCAGAATTTGAAGAAAGTGCGTAAATAAATTGCAAAGCTACAAATGTATTGTGTGCTACCATACCATGAAACCATAGCTTCTGTTTGTTTACAGTTATATCTATTAGATTGAAACTAACCTAATGTACACAGTTGACAAACGGTTTTTTTAAATATAAAATATAGATCAATTATAATTTGTCTTTAATTAGCATTATGAACCTAATTTACAAAATATAAGTTAGGGGGGCTGCAACCTCATACAAAAATAAGCTTGCTTTGATAAATATAAACAATGAATTTTACAAATAATTTTTAAAAGTAGCCTTTTGCGGCCTTTCACCTATCCTTGTAAATAAACTATTCGTTACTTCGTAAAGGATGGAAAAACAACCTCACTTTCCCATTTATAATGTTAGTTAGTTAGATTGACAACACCTAAACCCATTATTCTCCCTAGCTCCGCCAAAGAGACCCGAAAATCGTTGGGTTAAAAAAGGGACCCTGTTACTAAGACTTGTCTGTCCGTCCGTCCGTCCTGTCTGTTCGTCTGTCACCAGGCTGTATTTCATGAGCCGTGATAGACAGTTGAAATTTTCACAGATGATGTATTTCTGTTGCTGCTATAACAACAAAATACCAGAATAAAATAAATTTTTAAGGGGGCTCCCATACAACAGACATGATTTTTTGCCGTTTTTATAGATAATGTTACGGAACCCTTCGTGTGCGAGGTTTTTTCAAGTTGTTTAACGGTTACTATACCTACCTATATGAATTTATGAAGTTAATGACGTGTCGACAGCGGAAGGCACCGCACCGTTCGCGGAGAGCTCCGAGTTGACCGCGGCTCTGGAAGCTGTGCTAGACGAGAGGGTGTTGGACGAGAGGGCGCTAGATTCAATAGCTGATTGTGTGTTTACCACGCAGCAAGTGGCTAAGGTAACCATAGTTATAGAATAACCAACTCCGTGGCGTAGTGGATAGTTATTGGACTGAACATCCGGAGTTCGAATCCCAGTGTGTGTCCGTCTGCTTATACAGTCTCAGTACAGCTGCACGGAATATGGATTAAATAATGCACATTATTAAATTTAGGCAGCAAATATAATTTGCGATGTCTCGATATAAAATGCCAAATTCACCAGAGTACGACACAACCGGCATCCTTTGATTTTCTTTGACTAGAGGAGGCGTGTGGCATATAACAAAGGCCACGCTGTAGCGAACTGATGTTATCTTTGATGCTCTGTTTGGTTGGTGGTAAGACATTTTCCTATGTCCGCCTACCTAGCTACCACCAGGTCTGCCAAAGATGTGTGTTTAGGAACGATCGCGCAGCAAGACTGAGTGCACCGTGCACGCTAGCTTCTCGCGGTGAACGGGAGCGAGCAGTGCGCGTACCTATGTTATTTGTGCGTAAAATATTCTTAGATGGAGCCGCAATAGAATTGCCAAAGTTAGGCGGTTATCAGTTAGAAAGTGAGCCACCTTGTGGGTGGATATCACCTACAAGCCTAGCCTCAGTTTCGAACGTAGACGTCAAGCTGCCTGCCTATCAGTATATTATCGGATACATTTTGATTAATATGCGTAGGAGCTGTGCTATGTCTTAAATTCATTCATTTTTGTGAGTCTTATTTTTTGCTACGACTAAATCTCTTTCCGCACCTTTAAAGATAGCTTTAGACAGTAACTTTACTTCGAAGTATACAGCCCTGAAAAGCAACACCTGGCCAAAACCACTAAAGCGTTTTTAAGTGGCTACACCGATTCGTACGCAAACGAAGCGCAAGGCCTACATATTCTGTGAAGTAGGATGAGGAAACGCCCATTCGCACCCATGCAACACTAGCAACACTGCCGCAACGGAGTGCATCAATACCTCAAATACAGACCTATCATCCGGTTTATGGCCGAGATTGGTTTTAGGGAGGTATCACAATATTCTACGAAGATTGCTGTGACTGAATCAGTTATGTCCAAATAATAATTAGTTATGTTAAAAATATTTATGTTCTAAAGGCCCTAGAAGGGTCAAACCACAGACATTTGACATTATTAGTGATAGACCGGACAAAACAAACAAAATTTCTATCCGAAACTTTTTACCCATTGGTAATAAGTCACTAATTTCAGTGTCACATCACGTCACGCGCCCCGTGCCAGACATTTGATGTACCATTGACCAAGTTTATCTATGAAAAGTTTCCCAATGCCGGCTCTATATTATTATTATATTTAAATGTCTCTACTTTAATATTTTAGTCTTATACATCGCCACACAAGTATTAAATAACTCTTACTTTCAGATTTATCATATTTTCAAACGTTTTACAGATTCACCAAGTTCCAGCGTCAGTGAGCATGCAGTCAAGCGCACCTTCATAACATCGTAACTTTAAACCCGTATGCTAAGCTAAAATAAACTTTTACTGTATAAACAATAGAAACAAATTCGATATTCGTAGTCTCAAGGGTTAGAAAATCATTTTTCTTCATGCTTTAAGTTTTTTACGTGTGAAAACGGCGAATGAATTTTACGAATATTACAAGAGTGAATGAACGAATGAATGATGTGGGTTGTGTTGATGTTATTTCAGTGCATTTTAGTAGGTTGTTGGATTATAGGCGTTGATTGACAAGGAAGGTATAGAATACGTGTGGAAATTTAAGCATGTCCTGTTAAAAAAAACTTTGGTATTGAATATGTACTAGAAGAGCTATTTTATGACTTGTACTAGAGAAATCATTCATCAATATCTTGATAATCAGGCGTGCCAAACATGGGATGTTAGATTGTCATCTTGACCATTACAGCTATACGTGTTAACGCATATATTATATTACGTTTTGCACGTGACGCCTGCTTGAACTTCAGAAATTATCCCAATTAGTTCCTTATTAGTTAGTATACAAAAAATCAAGACATTCTGACTCTCCGTTACGGAGACAAACAAACAAAAACTCACTTTCGCATTTATATTATTTGTATGAGTTTCTTTTGAATTTTCCGAAATGCATTTTTAATACTGGCTAGTAATGAAAATGATGATCATGATTTCTCTAGCACTCTAGAAATGATACTAAAATCAGTTGCGAAAGTGATTTATTACGGATCTTAGTGTATGGATTGAGCACATCAAAAGCATTTGTCAGGCGTTTCGCCTTCACTTGTAGTAGGTTAGTGTAGGTGGATAATGGTGGCGTAGAAATGTGTCCGTATTGTTAAGTGGTTTAGAGCGTGTTTAGATAGCGAATGATGTCTATAAAATGATCGCAAAACATAAGTGTTGGTGTCCAAGCTATCAAGTTAGTCCCGCAGCAATAGATAGGATTTGTTAAAAGTAAATAAACACAATGAACTCTAAGTATAAAATGAAATATAATTAATTATTATTCAATTTAGAAAATGTGATCGCTGTTTCTCTGTGTATGTATAAAGTTGAACGAAAAAAATTGTACACTCTGGTACAGAAATGTGTCCCACTTTTGTAACATTTTCAACCCTTTCTTGCTCCTATGCAGTCTGTTGAAGGATTAAGTAAAGATGAATATGACATGATAAATGTGGGTACATATTTTTGTACTCGAGTGTACCTTACAAATGTAGCCTTATTGTTATAATAAAAGTTTTATGCAAGACAACCATTGACAGAGACGTATATAAAATGGGATTAACTGTTATATTCGTAAATTCCGATTTCTTACGTGTTATATATATTACGTGTTTTTTTACATAGGCCTCTGAGTGTGCACGTTTCCATTTTGTGGCTTTATCTTCACGTATCGTCAGGTAAAATGTAGACTCAAAATACGAACAGGGCAAAACCCATAACAATATTGAAAACGCTATATTGACTTTGTTTGTTTTTCCTTCCTCTACGTCGTAATTATGACTTGATATTTCGCATAGGGATAGAGTTTTCGGTGAAGGAAAACATCGTGAGGAAACTGGCACACCCCTGAGAAGAAATTCAAAGGTGTGTTTGAAGTTTACCAAACCGCACTGGTCCCGCGTGGTGGACTACGGCCCATACACTCTGTAGGAGAGTAGGCCTGAGCCCCTGCAGTGGGGACATATGATGATGATAGGGATAATCGAAGGGTCGGAAAAACTGTTTACCCGATAATTTTTGAACTCCATGCGTCATTACTATTATTTAATATGTCACCTTAATAATCTTAAATAGCCATTATACAAAAGCTTATACAAAATGTTATTTGATTCTTACCGGAGTGTTGTTTTTAGACGAAAAACATTGGGAATTTCAAGGATGTAGTATAAAAGCGTGCTCACTCAGAAGCCTGAAAGTTAATGAGACACTGGCTAATATATTTTATTACCGAAACACAACGTGCCACTAGGCTTATGTAGATAAGATAGTTGGTGAATTTTAAAAGAAAACAACACAATAATTATTTCGAAACATTTTGTGTAGCTAAGAAAATAAACTTTACCGCGGGACTCCTTTGATAGCGCATGTTCTCCATTTAAACACTGTTAGCTTATTACTATGAAGCTTGAAGAATTTATCTGTCGCGATTTACAAATGGCTTGTGTCAACACTGTAGGGACTAGCGTGTGGAATATTGGGTCAATTATGGAACAGCTTGTTATAATTGGTTCGCCTGGTACATCGGTTTATAATGCGTACCGTGGAAGGTTGGTAGCACTGACATCTTTATAAATACAAATACAATATTTTTATTTGCTCCCCTCTATTAACTAAGTACACAGCGTAAAATAATAACACTTAACTAAAAACTAGAGAAGCCAAACGGCTGATGGTCTCAATTTCGGAGGCAAAGAGTTCCACTTTCTACCCCTTGGCTCTATCATCAGACCCCCGTCACCAAGTGTAATCTGTTGAACTCGTCAAAACAAGTAAAACTCGAGGGGCTTACTAGTACTCATTGAAGAGTTCGTCTATCCAACTCCTGCCTTCAAGGTCATCAGCTCGATGGTGCCAAATGCCAATGGTGGTATTGTCATCCGACTTACAATCGCACAAATTAATATTGACTTGCTAGATTGACTAGTCTAGTTAAATACAAGTGAACGTAATATGAAATAGTTCTATGATGAAAGCCACACTCACGCCCCTCTTTTTGCGACGTAGGCTAATTGATACGATCTAAGTGTTATCAACCGTCTCACGATAAGTTACAATGACCAGAAATCATTTTAAAATCATTTAAATGTTGTAAATCCGCTAGAAATAGTACCAAATGAAGAAAATATTTTTGTATAACGTTTATGTTCCTAAATCTTATGTGATCGTTCGTGTCTGAAGTTTAATTTGTATAAGTATTGAATTGGTATTGTAGGATTTAATTTTATTTATCTGTATTTGGTTAATAAAGCATTTCAAAAGTGTACGTTCATTTTCTAGAAAGCGTCAAGTGCAAATATCAATAGAATTATTTAAGTTCAACTTTTTCGTTCTGTTGTATGTACCTAATTTTAAACGAAAGTATATTTTTTAAATCTGTTTGGTGTTGAATCACACTGGGAATGGATATATCGTTTCGATTGAAATTTTACACAGAGATGGAGCTGTTTTTCTTTTGAAACGATGTAGCGATTCACGTGGGAATACAGTTGTAGCAAATAAAGATGAAATGTGTTAAAGTAGATAATATTCCATGCAATAATAGTGAATGTAACATTGTATAGTAGATATATTGTATATTTGTAAATGTCTTTAGTCCACCGTTCGCTAGTATATAGTTTTGACGTGTTCTTATTTCGAATCGAATCGAATGGAAATCGTGGCTTGAAAATGATGCAAAGGCAGTTATACAAATGCGATTTATTAACCAGAGGTACTAAAATCATTGAAGACGCAGCAAATTGAATTTGTATACCTTAGTGAAATTGTTTAAATCGGCACTTGGATGTTTGGACTTTTTTATTTTATTATATTGGCACACTTATAGACATTGGATATTTTCGCTACATTTCGGGTCGTAAATTTAAAAAACAAAACAAGCGGAACGTATCTCATACATGCGAGTGAGAATCTTTACTGGCGTCGCTATTTTATCAAAATTTGTATTTAAACTTCAAATGGCTTCAGACAAAATAAACAGAAAATTTTGCGTTTTTTCCTGATGAGACACAGTAACAATTAGTTTTACATTGTTTGACTTAACTTAGCTCTCTTTGCATCGTTTGAGTTACCCACGTACAGCTCGTTGTATATGTACGAATAGATACGCGTAATACGGTAAGTTGGAGCGGTATATATGTATTCTCACATTATGTCCACTCGTTGATACAGATTGACCACGAATCTTAGAAGTTCTCATATGCACCCATAAATTTTAAGGAAGTACAGCCTGGACCATAAATATATACGCTACCTTGTACCATGTCATTTTCATTCCGAATTGATGTTATCAAGAGAAATGTCATGTAACTTTTCAACCGACTTCAAAAAAGGAGGCGGTTCTTAATCCAAAATGTACCCAGATGATTTACTTCTAAGGGTGAACATTTTTAAATCAACTGAAGTCGGTTTTTTAGTTATTTTTGAACGCGTTAATTATAGTTAATAATATAATCTGGTACTTTGTGTAGATATTTATGATTCTGACCGTATATTCGTTTTGGCTAAGAAAGTCCGACTCAAGTATGTTAACGATTTTTGCTGAAAGTATTTTGATCCTAAAGTGGTAGCAAATCCGATGACGTCATAAGAGATTTGTAAAAATCATTTTCAATAACATTTATGATGTGTAGTAACAATGATGGTTATATCAAGGTAACGTAATTAAGTATCTTGATCATCATCAATTTTTAAATTATAAGTTCATGATTTCACTTTGCATGTACACATTTTACTGTGTATGTAGCAGAAATTTATCGAATGCCATTTAATTTTTTCCTGTCAAGTATAACCGTAAATTATGAAACAGAAAAAAATGCGTCTTGGAGATTTTCGCGATTAACGGACAATTTTTTTGAACTCTGAGTATTTCTATCTCCACTGATATCTAAAATGTGTTGTCTTATTTACAGTCTATATGAACTATTTGTTTCTACTATTTGGTATGACAGTCTGTGCATCATGTGAAAATACAGAATATTTACTCTGAATAAAATTATATGATACGCTTAATTCTCTTTATGCGGTACCTGCACTATCATTTTTAAACAATTTACAAAATACAATAGAATTAGAGATGTATCGATTGTATGTATGTATTCTACGCTAGTTTTATTTATTGTTTGTACTTTTGTAGATCAAAAAAATATCGAATTGACTGCGCTTAGCGAGATTAACGTAACATAAGTAAGTTTTTTGCACGTTTAGTTTAAGATTAGTTGTATGTCAGGATATCTTTTGGAAAAACTAAATTAAGAGCTTCGTCACAACTCGTAAAGAATACGGCTATCTATCCGATGTTTTTGGCAAATTTCTTTGTCCAAGACAACATCAAATATATGATAAGAGTTCGTCTAATATCTTCGACAAATATTTCCGTTTGAGTTTTCATTTTAATGTCACTTTCATTTATCTGAAATGTCAAATTTATCTGTCAAAATTTGATCAAAACCACATGAAACAAATATATTGGCTGGATGGCCTTTAGGTGTGCCCTGACGTCGAAAATATGTTTATTTCAAATAGTGTTGTCTCATTTACTCTTACTGGTAAATATAATTAACATGGCTCTCTCATACAAAAAGGAGACTGCATGCACCTTTTAGTCCAGGCCCATCGAAATCATGTTGTCAGTCAACTATTCATACAGGCAGTCTTTATTTTAAAATATTTAATGGCGGCAACTTTCGGTTCAAACTAAAAACGTATTGGTGTAAGCTTAAGCAATCAGCTTCTAACTTATCTTTAAAGTTTTGGGGTCACCATCACAGAATAGCATTATGCAGATATTGAACCAATATGTCATATTTTAACATATTTGTTGATGAAATTGTGAACGAAACACTTAAGTTTCTTTGACTTAGCAACTTCATTTGTTGGTAAAAGGCGACTTTGTGACGAAGCTCTATTCCTCATTGTCTCATTAGTGAGAATTAGGTCACATTTTTATTGTATAATGATTTATCTACGGAATCACCCTCATATAGCATGATAATTAACAGCATTACATCGGTCTGTGCACCCAACATTTCAATGTACACGTGTTAACTTGTCACCTGTCGATAATGGCTACATCTTTGTTTTGTTCACAAGTTAACGCGTTCAAAAAGAACTAGAAACCGACGTCAAATGCCCTAAAAGTCTACTTTTACTAACGCAAATTTAAGATATATGGTTTTTTCATGGACGCTACTGTCAGAACTGGGCCAAATTTCCACCAAACAACCAGCTTTCAAATAAAAAAAGAATTATCCAAATCGGTTCACCCAGGCAAAAGTTCTGAGGTAACAAACATTTAAAAAATTTGACAAATGCGAATCGGAATCGAAAATAGGTGACTAAAATGACAAACAAAAGAGATGTTTCAAATTCGGCCTGCATTTGTACACTATTTTAAAAAATCTAGTAATCACAATAACATGTATAGAAAAATAATAGAATTTCATTTTTGCTTTTTTTTGTAACTGTACAAAACCATTTTTTGGTACTAAGTGACAGCGTCAAATGTCATTTTATTGACGCCATTTTTGTTTTCAATGTTAAGTCTTCCCTGTTTAGTGATTTTTTTAAATGTTTTTGTATCACTTCAATTCACAACACAACATCACTTATTTGATAATGTCCTTTAAAAAGTGTAAGTGTACAAGACCAGGCATTGCCTCCATACATTCGCGGAACGTGTCATTTATTGAATCCGCCAATACTAAGCTTACGCCTAGTTATGCTTATTCGATTCCGCTAACCACAACCTTACCTGATGTTAAGTGACGATACGCTTGTCTAGAAGAAACATATTCCGTATCTATTTATTAACAGGAATCCACTTAGAATGCTATTATACAAAATTGCTTTTGCCATATTATTTTAAAATAGAAAAGTTGGCTTTGATAAGTAATTACCTAAAAATAGGATATTGCGAAATGAATAATATTAACGTAAAACTTTATTGTTAGATGACGTTTTGAACAATAAATAAAAATAGTGTGCAATGAAAATTGTGGTTTACTATGAAGTTGTATGTTAATGATACTCAATTCGCGACATTACACTCCGATGTCCTATTAATTACTGCACAAAGCAGTGCTAATTTAAAAAATAATGGCAAAAGAAATGTAGCATGAAACTTTTATCGGCGAAATCCCTCGGGAGCTGGCAAGCTATTCTACTTAATCTTGCGCATTGTAAAAAAGGGAAACGTTTCGTTTCGGGAACTGTTTGTAGAAGGGTCAGTTCGGGTGCACACTCCGGAATTAGGTTCTGATACTGCGATGGTTTTTAAAACTATTTCACAAGCATAACCAGCTTTCGTAGCATGAGACGCGTGAGAACGGCCAGAGTGAGATATGAAAAAATTGAATGTCAAATATCTATATTATTTGACGTTTAGATATGATATCGCACCGTTGTCACGCGTCTCATGCTACGCAGGCTGGTACAGGAATAGCATATTCGAAAATTAGTTTTGTCATTTAGCTATCGCATTTTGATACTGCATCTTAGTTATATTAAAGTGTCTATCTATAAATACCCTGTTTAATCCTGCCGTGGACTGGATACAATGTAGGTATAGAAAAGGTTTTGCGATTAATAAATTGGTGTTTTAGAAGTTCGGAAGATGCGATAAATGTAACCAAAGGTGTTTTTTGGTGAGAAGGCAAGGTTTGTATTACAATTTATTCAAAATTTGTCAATCAAACTACAGAAACAAATAGATTTTTTCCTTGACACACAACATTGAAGTAGTTTTTTTTTTAACTTCAATTCTGAAGATTAATTATGTGGTCACTTTTTTTTTAAATATAATATATTATTATTTATTAATTAACATACAACAGAAATTGTAAAACACAATGCCATTTAAAAAAAAAAGGTGTGGTCACTTTTCATGTTGTAAAAGTTGTTTTAACTTTGAATAATTTGTAAAACAAATCTGCCTCTAGTATGTAATATTGGATAAAAAGATAGTAAAAATTCTACCTCTTAAATGCCTGAAGTTGTTTACAGTGATTGTCCAGTATGTGTGACATGATGATGTTAAAGAAATAAATTAAATAAAAACATAAACTGAAAAAATGACTTTTCACTCAGCTTTATTGTATTTGGTATACCCCTAATTTCATGTATAAATAGACCCGTTTGGGATCATAATGGCGACCACGTACCTGGAAACGTGTACTGGGCCGTCCCCCTACTAGATGGACCGACGATCTAGTTAGGTGGCGGGGAGTTGCTGGATGCAAATTGCTCGGGACCGCTCAAAGTGGCATGCCATTGAAGAGGCATGTGTCCAGCAGTGGTGGTTTCTCGGCTGATGATGATGACTCACCAAGACATTTCATTTGATACCAAATACGATATTTTTACCAGTATCTTGTCTTTTTTGTCATTTTCAATTTAATTTCACTTTATGTAACGGTATAGAGCGTATAACCCGCGGAGAAACACGACGCTTCCAATGACACCTCATTTTCTGTACTGTAGGAGATACGCGGGAATGTTGCTAAAATCATAACATAACTCTCCCTTTGGCTCCTCCGTAGTCGGGACTACTATTGGAAACCGGCTCAGCAGTTGGTCAGAACAGTTCGGGTAAATTGCGAATGATATTTTGAACGCTGGAATCTTATAGAAATATTTAATATCACCTGGGGATCAGAAGAAGCATGAATTTATTTTCCTACGATCGCTTGTAGAAAACTGTCAAGGGTCCTTATTATTTTGTTAACTACGCAGCCTGCATCCAGCCGCTCATTAGTGTTTTCAAACTGTTTCATCTACCAATTTGATAACTTAAAATAAGCGACTAACTCAGAATAAAATGATGCCGGCGTCTGTATTCCCGGAAAACTATAACTTGGGTGTCTTCAAGTCGAGGGTGAACAGGCACCTTCTAGACCAACGCGCACCATCGTAGGCCACATCGTCGCTTACCATCAGGTGAGATCGTGGCCAAGCGTTGATCTATACTCTGTATTAAAAAAATCTCTAACGTGCTGCATAAGTAGTTTTGCGTAAAAGGAAATAGAGACGAAATGCGATTTTTTCTCCATATCGGGGTTGTCACCAATTTTGATGGTCTGATCTGTCAAATTTTCAGTAAATTGTCAAACTAGTGTCAAACAATCGCGGATAAATATATGGTTATCGTTTTCGTGTTTTTGTTGGTTTAAAATGTGTTTTTACATGAACGCGGCATAAATAAGAACAGATCGTGTGTGTGCTATGGGTGGGTGTAGTGTAAAATGGCAGAAATAAGCACTGTGAGCGAAAATACAATGTAATATATTTTCATATTATATATATATATACCCCTATTTGATCATTCAATCTTTGTTTTGCAACAAATTTATATTTAAAAAATCTGTGTAACCATTTAAATCATAAGTTTCATTAATAGCCATTGATCGTGTTGCCAGTTGTTGAAATTATACACATACAAAGATATATAATCTCTGTGGTACAAGTACATATATTATGACTGTGAGTCTGTGAGTTAGTTACATTTGAGTTACATGATCGGGAACTGTGGTCGGGAAGAACGGCAGATCTCCGCTCGTATAATGTGGATATTTTTACAGCTCGCACCAAGCGTTTCGCTTCTACATTTAAATCAAATCATAGTGGTTTATTTGCATTCATACACATAGATTAGAGTCATTAGAGTTTGAATAGTGTTTGAATCATACATAAACCCTGTCAGGGCATAGCAAAATGCGTAGGTAAAGCTGTGTAATCGAAAACTACTACTTGGGAATCTTCAAACGAATAGTAAAGAAATAGGCACCGTTTAGCTAGACCAATAGCGTAACATCGTCGACCTCATCGTCACTTAACATCAGGCGAGATTGAGGTCAAGCGTTGATCTATCTTTAAATATGAGTAAAAATATACATAAATTGAGGCGGTTAAAATAGGCATATATATAGTATACCCTTAATATTAATTACATCACATCAACAGCCTATATATGTCCCCACTGCAGGGGCTCAGGCCTACTCTCCAACAGAGTGTATGGGCCATAGCCCACCACGAGGGCCCAGTGCGGATTGGCGGACTTCACATGACTGTTCAAGACATGCAGGTTTCCTCACGATGTTTTCCTTCACCGTTAAGCGATCGGATAATGTACAACTGTACAATTGAAAAACAACTCATAGGTACACGGCTGATTCGATCTTGGAACCCTCAGATTGAGAGTCCGCGCCTTATCCATTGTGCCACCGACGCTTTTTATTATATATGTATTTCTAAACATATAATAATAGCATACAAAAACAAGAGAAGCATATTTATTCGTGTAATGCACACGAGTTGGCATGGCTCCTATAAATGCACCTGAAGGTAATTGGCGGATATTTCAGACGCATCGCAATAACTGGTGACACAATACTGCACTCATTATGTTTGTACAATTTCATTACGAACTACGAAACAGACGGTGTCTTGTTAGTGCCAATTCATATAGGACCTTCTCTGATGGTGTCGGTACACCCGAACATATCAAATTATTGAAATGAAACACGAGCATCAAATAACACATAATTATAATTTAATTGAGACAGCAATTGATGATGATGATGATGTAATGCAAATATATCGTCGTCATCAACAGTCTATATATGTATGTCCCCACTGCAGGGGCTCAGGCCTACTCTCCTACGGTGAGTGAATGGACCATACACCACGCGGGCCCAGTGCGGATTGGTAAATGTCACACACATCTTTGAATTTCTTCTCAGAAGTGTGCACGATGTTTTCCTTCATCGAAAAGCCAATGGTAATGCACTGAAAATTATTTTTATCATTCGTACATAAATTCCAAATTGGAACTCATTGGTACGAGCCAGGGTCGAACGCTCAGACCTCGATTGTTCAAGGACTGACGCTCTACCCAACTGAGCTACTATGGCTTGTCTATGCTTACCATGGAGGAGGCCTATGTCCAGGAGTGGTCGTTCCCTGTCTGATGATGATATTGAAGCAGTTTTAGGTATATACAATTTTATATCAATAAAAAGTCGCCAATGTACAGATTATTAAATTATCATAATTGTCACAAGGAAATCACAACATGTTACAATAAAACACAGACCTAGATCGAAATAGATGTTCTAAGGTAACACATTTTCATTTGCCTAGCATAAGTCAAACAAAACCTATGTGTCGTACTTTGTGGTGTTATACGTACAGTTAGTAGGTACTTCGGTAGGAATTTTGCATATTTTGATTGTCAAACAGATCGCGGTACTGACATTACTTACATTATAAAGCTAAAAACCGTATGTGTTGTTACTAAATAGCACTTGTGAAGTCAGAGTACGTAGAACAAATATACAGCACACTTGGCTTTCATACAGGTCGTGGTTTTAACGTCATATATTTGGATTTAGACGCATGAAAATTACACAAGAAAAATCCGTTCTTCGTTCTGTTCGCGGCAGCAGAGTTGAATCAGGGCGCACACAGTAGCAGTGTCGCTAGTGGCTGTTGATCAGCAAAACAACCAGCTAACCACACTGCCAACGCGGTCTACCCTATACGTCTTCTGAATCTTCTCCCTTCATTCTTCAGTCTTCACCTAGTCTTGTTCCACTGGTTTGATGTAGTTGATTTTCCGCGAGCGCAGTCATTAGGTCGCCACATTTGTTCTGCATCTTGTATCAGATCAGTTTCTATACTCTATACTCATTACATTACAGTCATGATTAGCGTCTGAAATTGCACAAAAATGTTTAAGAATGTCGAAAAATTATGAACAAAAGTTATGAGAATTCAAATGGCTCTTTTAGTACATATTTGCGAGCAGGAAATATACCCAGATGCTATCGACTTTTTGGCCTGAAAATCATTAATCTTGAAAGTATTTTTAAGCGAATTATAACGAAATACTTGGTTCGCTACGAGGCTAATAATGTTCAATATTAGCTTTATTTCTAGCTTTTCGCTTCTTCATTTCTCATGTACACTGTTTTAGACTTGAATTCCCTGCCAGCTTCTACATTTATCGAGTCCTACATTCTAGAGTGAATGTGCAACTGCTAAGCATCCTTCGTCAACCACATAGTTTCATCAGGTGACATTGTGGTCCCCGTTTGACCAGCCTATATGTATATATTACTTTTAAAAAGGAGATCACAATCCCAAAAGAGACCTACTTGACTTACATGCAAAGTACATGCTTCCAACTCCAAAGTAAATAACCAGGCAAAGTATGTATCTGGTATCCGCTGAGAGTTTCGCAGAAGTACGAGTCGAGTGTGCTTGCCGACTCCAACTTCGTCAATATGGCATTTGAAAGTATCTAATTAAGTTGGTTAGAATGTTGAAGTAGCTACTTAACAACAGCGAGTTCGTTATTTAAAAATGAGCTTTCAAACCGAACTTAATTATTTTGCAGCTACTAGCCGCTACAGCTCGGCTTATTTCATGGGTATTTCATTTTTTTCTTCAATAGTATGATTTGTTGCTTTAGCTGTGTGGTCTCGGTTTTAGAATAGAGTCACCTCATGTCATCCTGTTGTTATCTTAAAAGATGGGGAGCAACATCTACCTACGTATCATTCGTGTATTACCTATATCTTATTGCGATTAACAATCCCTTCACCAAGCGTGGTAATATGCTTAGCTCCCATAAAGAAAGAAAGTCTTTTATTGTGTCAGCACACTGTCCAGCCAATTTTGTTTTCTTATAGATTGATTTTGAATCTCACTGGTGTTTTCTACTTGCTTGGATCCCTTTGAAAATTATATCTTCAAACAGAAATGGTTGCGAGGGGTTGGATTTAGAATATGATCATGCCTTGTTATTCCATGTCTGTCTACGTCTTACTGCGATCACCTATCCTGTTAAGCCGACAAGGGAGGCTCCATGTCCTACAGTCCACGTATGAAGCCAATAATGAAGACTGAGCTGGCTGCGAGAGGAAAACAGCTCGACGACTTCCCACCACGTCGCTGGTCTTTAAACTGGATACCACGATTTTCTTCGTTGGGGAAACCTGAAACCAGAAAGAGAAAAACTAATTTATTTGTTGTCAAAACTGTAATATCTTACATATATTAGGGGCATGCACTGACTATTAAATTTGGGGTTTGCTGACTATTCATTTTGTGCCTATAGACAACTAGAGTTCAATTCATTTATTCATAAAATAATTATTATTGTGTATGAAATTAATTAAATGCGAATACGCTTACAACCTTAAGACTTAGAGTGAAACCAAATATACCGATTTAATTTCAAGAATATTCTACGTATCTACGTAGAACTTTGCATTTTTGTGAATTTACCCAGGTAAAACGTTGCGTTAATTTTGGAAAACAACGCAGATAAAGTAGCGGGTAAAAGCTAATAAAGATTACTCTAAATATATGCAAAGCAAATATAGTGTCTTATAGTTTTGTAAAAGTATGCTTCAAATAAAGTATTACGCTCAAAAACCACTTTCAAAAGACGATATAGGTTGAGCGATTCTGCAGTTATATTTCGAAGAATCCACTGTGTAGTTTTTTCGACAAAGTAAAATAACCATCTAAATAATTAATCAATATATTTTAAATATTTACTCATTATTTGCTCAGATATGAGACAAGATCATTCATAGATAGCTTTATAACGAAGTCACGCCCCAATGTCAGCCATCATCATCTTGTAAATGTTCTATATTGTCTGGAGTGCCTGTGGTTTACCAACACCTTACTGCGACTTCCGAATCCGCCTGACAAGCTAATTATGACAAATCCTCCATAGAAGTCAGTTCGATTTAGTCCAAAAATGGACGCGAGTCCAAGTAGAATCGCTTTAGCATAGATATCAATATGTCCTTCCGTGCTTACAGACACTTGTGTAGACGGGTAGCGTCTTTCCATATAATATGAATATAACCAATATCTCACTGCGATCATCAATCAGCCAGGCAAGCATTGTATGTCGTGATTTCCGTAAATTGTATTTGTTATGAGTGGGTCGTCAGCTTCCTCACACTAAAAACAACTCGCTGTAACAAAAAAAATTTTTTATTTATTTTTATTGAAGATAGACCAACACTTGACCTCAATCTCACCTGATGGTAAGTGACGATGAGGTCGACGATGTTACGTGTTGGTCTAGAAGGTGCCTATTTACTATTTACTAATTATGGTTGCTGCTAAATTATGAATGCTAAAGTTTGATTGCTCTTAAAATGCCTTAAAATTTGGCATGCATAGAATTCTCCTAGCTCTATGAGGAAGCTGACGACCCACTCATGTATTTGTTGAGGCGATCTGACCAAGTCTAATGTTTGTTCAGCGTTCAGACTTATTTCACCGCCTCCTTGGTTTAATGGCTAAATGTAGGATTCACAATCTGGAGGTCCCGGGTGATTCCCAATAGGGGTTGATGGTCTTCGATTTTCTATTTCTGCCTGGCTAGCCATCGCCATGTAACCTAAGTCTGCCGCCAAACAGCATTGTTATTAACACTGTTGTGTTCCGGTATGAAAGGTAGCAGAGCCAGTGCCTCATTAGGTTGAGGTTTAAGGGTGCGCACGCTTACCATCCAACGGCCTTATTGTCACTTACCATCAGGTGAGATGAAGTCCAAGTGCAAACCCATCAAACATAGCAAAATTGCAGTTGATAATGAAGTTTACTATTAAGATAACAGATTTTCATGAATGATGTTATCGTAATAAGATTCCTAGCTTGACCAACCCAACAGGACTTAACGGGATCCTACTCCGAATGCTTCCATACTAAATTTCTAGTCCATAATCTTTTAAAATAGAATCGCTGGCTTTGATAAGTAATTACCTAAAAATAGGACATGAAATTATAGTGTCCCGAAATAAATATCATTAATTTACAATTTAATGTTAGCTACAATAGCAGTTACGCAGCTAATTGTCCCTAGATGGCGCTTTGAACAAGAATAATAAAAAGTGTGTAAATATGAAAATTGTGATTAACTGTCAAGTTGTATGGTAATGATACTCATTTCGCGACATTACAATCCTATCCTCCTCCTGTCCTATTTTTAGATACGAGTAATTACTGCAAAAGCCAGCTATTTTATTTTAAAAGATTATGGCAACAGAAATTTAGTATGAAACTTTGATGGAGATGGATCCCGTTAAATGAGCTTCATAGATTTCTATCTAAATTCAAGGGTTATTTCAACCTTTCATTCCATCTTCGGTAAATTCGGCATTTTGGTAAAAATGATAGTTTTAAAAAATTATTGAAGCTTGTACTTGTGTATGTATAAATAAAACAAACAAAATATAAAACTTTTTTATTCAAAAAATAAAAACACAACAACAAACCAATTCTTATGACTAAAATAATATTTTTAAAATAAATTCTGAAGCACCACAAATACAGTGCAGTACAGTATGTTTGCCGCTCTGAAGTTAGCTCTCCGGAATTTCTCACATTTACAGTCGGAATGTGTGTGTATTATTTTAGATAATAACTATTCCTAGATTACATAAAACACTAGGACAATTCTTTACAACCGTTAACTTGCCTTGCCTCCCATTTATACGTTAGTAATTGATACTTCGCAGCCTTTTGTAGCTAACTTTAGAGGGGCAAACATAGATTGCGACTACTGTACAACTTGTTTAAAGCTTAATATTTAACAACAAATTGTATTTGTATTTTGCCCCTATTTTATTTAGAAAGGATACCTAAATTAAAACAAAATAGGAATTCAACCATATCTTTTAGACATAAGATGTCACATCGCAGAGGCTGCTTTTGTTTTCTATTTGCGAGCAAACAATACAGTGAAATGGGATTACAATGCAAGGCCATACGCTCTATATGGCTTCTAGTCTGACTGAACCACTGAACCTGTTAGTAGACTTGACCTACTGCCCTTATTTGTGCTTTGACATATTTTTATGTGATTTTTGCTTGGTGATTTATTTAAATAGGAGAAATCTATTGAAGAGAAAAAACTGGCCAAGTGCGAGTCCGAAGTACAGCTTCCTGACTTAATTTTGGACTTTTTCATAATTTATGATAATTTCTCAATAACTATACAAGATAGAGATATGAATGAAGTTTTTCTCTAGTATTTACACAAATATCTGTTTAATTATTACAGATTTTCAGTTTGACTACTTCAGAGTTCTTGGGGAATAGGAAATTAATAAAAATCTGTCTTAAAATGTACAAACAAGCCCTTCGGTATGATAACCCATTTGTCCAAGAAACTCCAATTTAACATTACGAACCCCATTTTTACGCCTTTCCAAATAAAAATATTATATTTGTTATTCCACTGGCGGTTTCTGTGTAATTAGCTGTGACAGACGTACAGACACACAGTACCAGAGTTATTTTATAAACGACCTGTATTTTCGGAACCCTAAAACACGACCTGGACTCAACCCAAAGCAATGAAATGGGGTCCAGATAAGTAGATTCCGGGGTCTGGTACTCGTAGCACTCACGAGAGGTAAATACAGAATTGGAGCACCAAAGACCATAAACAACAAAACTGATAAAATCTATTGACGTCGTCGTACGTTTGAATATTGTTTCTTAGGTGTGCATTTGAATTATCTTTTCACATTTTGAATGTGCAGAACACCTACAAAGTCTTCATATTTTACACCTATGCAGTACATAAATTCTTTAACGAACCAATGGTTGTGGGTGCTTTGAACAGCGATGACGTCATTATTTAAACCTCAACATTACACCTATCGCTATTGCACTGGATGATGTAATCTATGCACTTTGATGCGTCGTCGTGTCGCTGAGCAGTGTTCAAGGATATTCATTTATATAATTCCCAACTCTGTGTTCATAATAGACTGTAAAGTAAGATTTTGAAGTATCCAACTGTTTAAAACAATTAGTAGTCTTTCTCTTCAACAAACATCACGCTGGACAGGTGGATGATTCGGTTAGCGTAGTAAAAAGCACCCTACACCGGGCAATTAGATCGGCCTATTTAGTGCCAATATCATCTGTGATTGAATCGTGACTCTACGCCGCACAACCTGACTGGAGATTGGCACAAATTTGACCGATCAAATTGACCAGTGTAAGGCACTTTTAAGATGGAGATTTTTATGTCTGTACTTGGCCGTCATCTCACCAGTGATTATAGGGCTGTTTGAATGCTAAGCGTCTTAGTCACCTAGAAGCCTCGTTCTAATGAGGCATTGGATCTGCTACTTCTCATACCGGAACACAAAAGGTTTGTTAGCACTGATGTTTGATGGCAGAAAGTTATGGAGGACCGTCTTTTACGACATCCATACGATGATATGGGACAACGATATTCTATTCTAGTTAAGATTTTCCTAAGATTACGCAATAATTAATATTCCTATTACGTCTGTCATTAGCTTGACTGCAGGGAATAGTGTTGTGACACGAGTGGATTTTATCGATAAATAAATAAAAAGTATGTGCTATTAATATTCTTGTCCTATAGTCTACCATGTGTGGCTACCATGACTCTATGTAAAGTGTCTAGCATTATATAGAAATGAATATTGTAGTTTGATTGTAATAGGTCCCCGATGATCCTAGATAGTTCTAGACTAGAGGCATCAGATAATATTAGTGGTATATTACGATTTTGGCACTGCTGTACTCGTTCGAATTTTAAACTAGAAAAGTCGCCTTGAGATTAGAGTATTTAGTACCAAAACCAGGGCGGTGCCCAGGCACGGGGCGCAGACCTTAGAGGGGAGCCAAAATGACCAGTCTGTTTTTAGGTCGGGTATGGGCGCAGAGTGACAAGCTCGGGCAAGCTCGCACGGGACGCATAAAAGGATAATTACGCCACTGCTAGTGTGTAATAGCTTTTGGGTAGAGAGAGATTTTAGACTTAGCTGCGGATGTTAAAAATAATTACCATTGGCTTTTGATGAAAGAAAACTCCATGATTGAAAACTACACTTCTGAGAAGAAATTCAAAGGGTTGTGGAATGGTGTTGCTCACGTCCGCTTGGGTTGCCGGCAATTCCCTGCACGTTTCCCATGAGTGGCAATAAGCCACTGACAACCTTTTGCTTCCGTAATGTCGCTTGTTACCTCACGGCACAAAAACATACGATCGTTATGTTACAGGATGGCTGTTAGATGGAAAGCATGCTCACTGCTCACCCACTCAATTCAATGAAGCGCTGGCTTGGCAATGTAATCTTTAGTAACCGGAATACAAAAGTGCTATTAAGAGTGATATTTGGCGTAAGATTTAGGTAACATTTTATTTGGAAAGGAGTACATGCTACTTGTCACTGCGACAGAAGACGGTCACTAGCTTGATTGAATTAGAATATCACTAACTAATTTAACATTAACTAAACTGAGTCTCACTAACCATCGTCAGTCTGGTCTAGACTCTAGGCCACTAATGGAAAGACCCCTCGTACAATGTCTGTTATATCCCAAGGCTAAATCATAATGAAACTTTTGTCCGATTTGTTAAAGGGCATATTACGATCCCTCTAAGGACAGGATACACACTCACTTCAAAGAAGATTCAACTGTAATATTGCATCTTTGAATATTATACACAACTGACTTAGTTACCCCTTGCCTAAATACTTACGATATAGCCTTAGGGTGGAAGATAGTTTACCCATAATACTGAAGTAAATGAGGTTATGGCTATTAGCTACGTTATCTTTCATTACCATATAACACTGGTGCTATTAAATTACTTTTTGCACTAATTAGATTATATTACATAGGTAGACGATGATGCTCATCTCCAGGGGTGCAATTCATTTGGGACAAACATCCTTACAATCCTTACATCCTTACATCCTTACAACGGTATCTCTAGTTTTCTAGGCAACGAGGACCAATATCGAATGACGTCAGCAAATACATCTGTGAGCCGTGAGGCTATAAGTATATTTTCTTTGTGAATTACACACCTGGGCATGAGTAGATTATATTTTCCTTAGTGAATCAGGTGTGCAACCTGGGCATGAGTAGATTTAAATTAGGTAGGTTTGTAATATGATTAACGGTCTTTGATTGCACCCCTTAACTTCACTCGCTTTTTTATGATACCTCTCCTATACGATACCATGAATGGGGTGTTACTATTCTAAAAATAAATGATAGGCTGTATTAAATTGTCTATTTCATGATATGGCTACACTTTATGTAAAGTCCTAGCTTTAGCCAACAAAATGTTTTGATTTTGTTTTGATATAGCCAAGACCACACTGTTCAAGCATTATTGAGAATTTTTTAGATCGTAACTATGAATCTTCGAATTACTATATGTATGTACAATATACATAAAAGTACTATATGTAGGTTATGTAAGCGATTTTACTCCAGTGGAAGTTCAAATTTGTTATTAATAGTGCGCAGCAACTCGTAAATGGCAAGGCCGACTGAAAATAGTGTCTCTGCGAATACTGACACTTTAATTCTATTTCTATTCGGCCACCTTAAAACTGTGGTCCAGCTGTAAATGTTGTTTAAAATGTATCGCTTCTTATTCCAGTTTAAATAAGAGTTCGTTTTATTGGATTTTAAAAAAAACATCCATTTATTTCAACTTATGGTGGTGTATAGCAACTTGAGCGCATTGCTTTTGCTAGTTTTACCCATTTTATTAAAAAGTAGTATTTTTGACCATGACTTTGTCTGAGTGTATACCAGAATTTATCCCACGGGAACCATTTTTATCAGCATAAAAAGTAGCGTATATCCTTCTTCCATCCTTGAACTGTCCCTATATAAAACATCAAATCATTCTGAATCACCGTTACACATGAACTAAGGGCAAATAGAAACTAGTGCACTTTTATTGGCATTTATAATATTAATATGGATACCATAGATTCTTTTGACATATCGACACACTGAATGGAAAATATATTGACAACTACAAATTATACAATGTTTTAAGGAAATTCCAGGATACGCTTTCGTTAACCAGACTCTAGGCCCCTTTTGATATACAAATGTGAAAAGCAAATACTTATTTCATAGCGCGATTCTGGATGCAATCCAAACTTGCCAATGAGGTGTAGAATTACTGTAATAAACGACTACATCCTAGAGGAAGTTCAAACTACTAAGAAGTCTGTACTCGGCAACTCTGAGATTGCAAGGCCGAGAGAGCTTCTATGAATACAGCAGCACATTGTTCATTGCTATTTCTATTCTTATGTTCCTGTAAATAAGTATGCTGTGCCGGTTTTCCGCTGGAAATGTAGGTAGATCAGCTGACTAATGGAATGTTCTCTTTGTAGTCGACCTTTGGCGAAAAGAGAGTAGGTGCACCAAGAATGATGCATTGTGACGTCAACTGCGTTTATTAAGTTAATCTTAAAGAGATATCGACTTTGAATTTTATTAGAATTAACAAATTAGTATTGATATCACGAATCAATTTTATCTTTTGTATGATAAGTAGCTTGTGTGTATTTTCTGTCGTACCTTTTGTTCAGTACAATAAAATATCCATAAGAACTTAGAAAACTGTTTCATTTACCCGAAAAGCTTTTGATATAGTTAAAATCGGTTCATGAGAATTGAGACAAATTCAATAGGTGGTATACATCCTTCAATTTTCCACCCTTATATATTGAATATTATTTTATTCCAATGAAAACACGTCTGAAATGTATGTACGCCTTATCAATAGCGGTGAAGATATCGAGTAAACCACCTTATTTAATTGCACAGATTTACTAATCTTATTAACTGACTTAATTAAAAGGAGGAGCTTCTCAATTCAGCTGTAAGTATGTAATGTTCGTGGTACTCTAAATCCTAAAAGTGTTGATGTTTCAAACTTTGTTTCTAAAATTAAAATTTACTCACAAACACTTACTTATTTTTCCCCACATCTTTTTCCGCCTTCTTAATTAATAAAATGAAAAACAGGACTGCTACCATTCGTACTTATAGCTTACAATGTATAACGCTCCTGAATGAAATACGTTTTTTTTACTTATAATCACTTCAATTTTTAACCCGAAAAACTAACTCTACTTAACTATACTATTCGAGAGGCTTGATATCTTGTGCTCTATATTTGTCTGTATTACGAATTGTCTATAAGCTATTAATTTTCCAACAAATAAAATAAACCAACTAGCCTGGGTTTGTTGTGAAGATTGACAGAGTTTCATTGAATTCTATTGTTTAAAACCCATATACTATCAAATACAGGCCCATAAGAAGTGCGCTCGCGGTAGTACTATCGTTTATATTTTATCACAATGCTGCTAACTTTTTCAACTAAAGCTAATGTAGAAAGATTGAACTATATGAAATATAACACATACAATAAACCGTGTAAATGTAGCAATAGTTATTTGACTAGAGCGAGCGAGCGTAGCTGGAACGCTCGTTAATTATCCACGAAGGCTGACCGAGGGAAACAGACAATGATTCTCTACCATTACGTTTGTTTGTTACTCACAATAAAGAATTGTATGCTTGTTTGTGAGTCCGTGGGATAGAGGCGGAGCGGGTCTAGAAGGCGAAATCGAGGGATCAACTTGTACTCAAAACTATGGTAATTCGAATCGCAATATGGTATTTTAGAGTCACTAAAGTTCCACAGGCAAACAAGCTTACAATTAATTATTATGCAGTCCTGTATTGCTTGGAAGGCAGTCCATCAAGACACTTATTTTTTTCAGTCGACCTAGTACTTTATACCTTAGAATTTTTAAGTAGTAGTAAGTAGATTTTTAATAGTGTATCACTGTAATTTAACAGATTGTAGTAACTTGACGTGTGTGTATCTGTCAAAATATTTAATGGTGTGACGGGTAATTCTTTCAGAGAATTAAAAATAATAATTATATTGATAAGGATATTAAAGTAAAAAATTAAACAAAGTATAGAACGAACAAATTTGTAATTAAAAAAATAGAAACATACAAATACGACAGCAAAATATTTAATAAACTTAATTAAAATAATGTAAGCATCAGAACAAAATAGATAAATTCATAGTAACAAATCGAGTACTACGCCTTTCAAATCACAATGACGTAATTTAGTACATTATGTACTTATTGTATACTAAAGTTACAGCATTCAACATGGCAACAAAATGTATTGAAAAGCGTAATACAAATTAATTTATATAAAAGTACTACAAACACATCTAGTACCGTATTAAGCGTGGAAAATAATAACCTAATAGCTCCGTCAACATTCGGATCTGATAAGGAACCAGGTGAAATATTAGTGTTTAATTTTATCCAAACTAATTCTAGATAATTATTTGGATACTACTGAATTTTTATAGTTTTAAAATTCTAAAATTTATATAGTAAATCATAATTATTATATTGTTTAAACTGGTAATTTATTTGTGTAGATTTTAAAGACTAATGAATTTTTGTAACACCTGATTCCTTAAAGATATCTATTTATATTAAATATTCTACAAATAAGCTTCATGCTTAAAAAGTTCTACAACAAGGAAATACTGCGGTTTCAATACAATTAATATAATAAATAGATAGAGATGGAAAGTCATAACATTAGATACTTAAAAATATTTAAATCTTAAATAGTACGCGTATATGGTTGCAGATTCTGAATAATTTGGAAAACTCTTTCTGGTCTTTCTGATACGAATATGTCTGAATGAACAGAATAATTGTTGCTTTTAAAAGTTAATTTCTTGTAAAATTTTCTTTTAAAATACAACTCATTTAAAATTACTCAAAACCTGCACCCAACCTCCTGATGACATAATATTACGTAGTCTCTCTCCCACACAAATCTTGCTAATAGTAAACATAAACAAGCAGTCTTCAAATTAAGAATATATAGGTATAAGGGAAATATTCACTATTACGCACTTAAAGTTCATGAAAGTTCTGAGAACTGCTAGTTTCCCGCGTCAGGCCGGAAGCGTCGCTACTCGCCCCGGCGTGTCGTACCAGATAGTGCATTTACAGTGTCAGTTATGCCAAAACGCAAGGTCGCGTGCTTTGCAAACGCACTCCTGGCACGACCTCCGGGGCGAAAACTGCCGATATCGATAGAGCACGAGCGCACCGCATCACTACTCGTCTCTGCACTATACGGAACGTCTTTGCACTATACGGAACGTCTTTGCCGTTTTCACTATTTAGTGTCCCTAGTTTTATCACTATGTACGTAATTAAGAAAGTATATGTTAATTTGTTAGTAAAGCTTTTGTGTTAGTAATTGTGGAAGTTTATTTACTGGGTGTTAGTTACTTTCATGCTAGTACATTCATTTTTAGTATTGGTATCGAGTTACTTTTAGCGTCTGATATCCGTCCGATCCGGGTTTTTTCTTCTATTATTGCAACCATTAATGTACACAGACTTGAATTCTAATATTTAGTTTTAAGAACCTATCGTCGTTTTTGTATATGTGTGCGTATGCAATTATAAATATGTTAAGGAATCTTAATCATTATTCTCGAACGACGTCGTTCTGTCGCTTCGATTGATTGACATTAGCTATGTATTGAACGGCGAGGGCGTAGTATCATTACACAATAGTACTTGGTTAGATGTAGAATTTATATTAAGTTCTATGTACCAAATTAAATACGTTCCTTTTTATTCTCTACAAATGTATGATGGTTTCATGGTTGCAGATAACAGAAAATACGAAAGTGCGCCAGAGTAGCAAGCAGTGGCTGCTTTGAATAGCGGAAATCAAGAACCTCTTAGAAAGCTATTCCTAGGTAAGTGTTAATATAGTACAGAGATCCAGTTTAAAAACAAACTTATCGAAGCCATGCATGAGTATGTCATTTTTACTAACGATGGGGTTAATTGTAAAAACAGTAACGATATTTACTGAGTATTGACAGCATGACGATTCTCAACCTAAATTGCTAAATGAACTACGCCACTTGGACACTTCATGAAGTAGGCGAGTGAACCATTTTCCAGAAGGAGGAAAACAGGGGAAGAATGGGCTAGTTTAATTGAATAATAATGAATAAATTGATCATTGATTTATTTATGAAATCTTAGCCTTAGTGCAAGTGTATTGTTTTCGCACATGTGCCAAATGTGTCATTCAGGGAATCGGCTTTTATAATAATATATTGTAGACGTAAGCGCGCGCGCACCCAAGCAGCTACGATCTCACGACGAGACACGAGTCAAGGCTAGTCTCCCACGTTTTTGTGGAAAGCTTTGTGTATTTTTAAAATAAAACGAAAGGAAAGCGCGGGGAAAGTGTGTTTTAAATTAAATTACGGCGCATGCTTTCTCATGCGTTCACAATTGCGAAATGTGAGTGATTTAAATGTTTTCATAAGAATTAAGATTTTAAAGAGTCTGCTCTGGTTTTTAAGTATTATTTTCTTTGTTTCACGTATAATGGATTTTTATAATGGTTGGTAAATGTTCACTGTCGCTTTTGACAGTTATTTTTCAGGAAACATCAGGTGAATTATTACAACAACTTTACCTGTCAGTTGAAAAGTCTATCAATTCTAGAGAGGGAATATCATGCAGAGAAATAATATGATTTTAACGATGTTCAGTAGAATACAAGACGACTGAGGGAAAACCTCGAGAAGGGGTACAGTCAAGTGCAAAAATATGTACCCACTTTTTACCTTTACAAATATGAATCAACTTTTGTACCATGCCACATTCACCCTTGCTTGTTCCTATGTAGTGTGTTGAGGGAAACTCAATTAAAGGTGAATGTGACATGGTTCAGAAGTGGATATATATTTTTGTACTCGAGTGTACATATTCTTGCACTTGACTGTGGATGCTATTGTATTTCATATTGCTATGGTAATCACATTGTATGACTCTGCAACAAAGGATTTATAGGATCAAATAGCGTGTTTTTCTATCAAGCGTGACATTGATATATGTAGAGTTAATAATGTGTAGACTCGTATTGCATTGCCTCATCGGCAGTTAGAGGCGTCGCGGATCAAGGTGAATTTGTACTTAGCTACTGATACTGTGGATTTATTTGTATTTAATCAATTGCTACTGCTTTTAATCGAACTCGAAGACGATATTTTATACGAAGTTCTAAAACGTTTAGCGATATTCTAAAACGTTTGGCGGACAGAGAGGGTAGGCTCCGAAAGTTTACTTACTTTGTAAATAACATTAATTATTATTTATAATTAATTTGTTTTTATTTGTTTGTTCCCAATTAAATAATAATATAAAAAAGTGTATTAAAGATGAAATTCTAAATAATTAAAAATTAATTAAGAAATATGACCCACGTGTCAACAATTTAAAGGCATATATTTGAAACTATTTTTTTATATACACAGTAATAATAAAATAAAACCAAATGCGTTGTTAAGAGATATCAAATAATATTAATTAGGTTTTGTTTTATACTTTAATGAAAGTGTAGGTGAAATCCACTCTATGAAAGTACCAATAAATTTATTAAAACTTTCATTGATCAGACGTTCTTTTTAATTTAGTGAACGCCCAAATTGAAATGTGCTGCTGGTACGTTTTCATTGCCACCCGATAACGCGATAAAATTGTATTTGTTTTAGGTCAATGACCTCGTATATAACAAATATTATGTCATCGGCAGCTGTTCAACAAATGACTAACACTGTTGCATTTCGTTTAAAGCTTTCGTGACTTGTAAAGAAACCGAGACTTTAAAACATTGAGATTTCTGTTCATGGCTGATTATTTACTGAATAATAAAATTGTAAAATATGATTTATATTTATTCAAGTAAAATAACAAAGTAGTTTTCGTACGCGGTTTTAAAAATATTCATTCGATTTAAAAGTATATTGATTTTATTTTATTAAAAGCAATGTGCACACAATATTGTGTGGCCCTTGTAAGATTACTTTAACGATCATTTTATGTCTCTTGGAACTAAATTTTTGCTATTTGCAATAGTTTATTGATGTATTTATTAACCAAATGAAACAATTAGGAAATTATTAAAAAATATTTACCATATGATATCTATTATTTAGGTTGTTTATTAAGGAAAAACTATTAGTTAAATATGAGTTTGTTATCGTTCTGCACGTGTGTCGATAAAATGCAGCAAGTTATCATTTCTAAACAAATAAAACGTAATCTGTGTATAGTGGTATCGGTATAACAGCATGCATTTGCTTTAAGAACTTAAACATTTAATTAATTGATAATCGACGGACTGGACTTTCAACAACGAACCAATCGAATATCTTCATCATATATTATCTTTTTAGATAACAATGTGTAAACTCGTTTGAACCACCTATTTAAATCCTACTTCTATAAGAACTACTTTCTAATGGCTGATATTATTGCGGTGAAATAAGTAAGACAAATCACGGGTGTGTGACAATATTCTGCCGGAAGGCAATTTTCGTATGGTAATGGAAACTTTTTTACACTTTTGTTTCACGCATTTATGATATCGGAAATGCTGCTCAATCGAGCTGCGGGTGACAAGGACAGAGCGATAGTTAACGATACACGTTATCGCCTGCGTAAACTCATGGTAAATGCACTGTCCATCTACCATGAGTTTACTCGACTGAGCAGCTGGAGACTAAAAAAATAAGTTGCTTTTCTTTAAACCTAAAGCAACAACATTCTAGCGTGCCGAATTCATAATGCTGTTACAGATGCCTAAATCTAACTTACGGTGTATAATGATATATTATGTATTTAATTTCTATTTCTTCGATCCGCGTACATTCGCACACATTGCATTACTGGCACAGGTATTGACAGATTATATTATACTTTAAGAAGTTGCAAAGTGGAGTTCGATCCTATTAAAGAAATGAATCTTGTAAGTTTAAGGCTTAGGCTCTTTGTTATGCACGCACCCTTAAAATGGGGGTGATTAACATCGAAGATAATATTTTACCCATTGATTCCCGTGATTTACTTCATAAAAATCGTTTGAAGCGATTTCCAAGTTACCAAATTTACTGCCGTTGAACTATCATATTTATACAAGAATTGCTCTTATAAAGGTTAAAGATTCTGCACTTTTTTGCGTTTACCTGGTCGTACGCAATCGGTTACTGTATTTTTTGTCAGCTACAAGCGCTCGTTTGGCAACGGTTACATAACCACTACAAGACAACTATTTTCGCATTTGGAAGAGGAACTCGCTTGCTAGATCCATCAATCATGACGAACATGTTTTATCTCGTGGTTTTACTCATAAGCCGTAGTCATTAGAGTCTAGTTTGGCGTGTCTGTGAAACAAAGGTGAACGCAAGTGGGTCAAACCGGCGGCCTTGCTTACGCGCACGCTGACATAGATCACCATTAGTGATGGCAGATCTGAAATGCTATTCTACTCGAGTAGACTAGGAGGCGATTCCGTGAATATTTAATGAACTTAATTTAGTTGATTTATCATCATCAGCTGGTAAACATCCACTGCTGGACGTAGGCCTACATGGTACGCCACATTGACCAGCCCCCAGCCATTTGCATCCAGCGACTCCCCGCGACCTTTACCAGGTCGTTGGTCTATAGTTTTTTCCAGTCGCAAAAGTTCACTTCTAAACACGAGACTTTCTAATTTCCTTAACCACAAAAAAGGCTTTTATATCCCTATAAAACGGCAGGTGAGTAGTGAGAGGTGCTCACAGCATGATTGTGGTTACTATTCAGATGGACAAATAAATTACGTACAGATAAAATGAAACTGTTTCTAAATTAATAGCAGGTTCTGTATGCCTATGAAAAGAGATTTGACGGATGATTTTAAAATACAAAAAGTGATACAAATGGTTGTACCTCAATCTGTGAACAATAAGTTTGTCACACATACAAATTGAACGTTACATTTAATCTAATTTGTTCATTGTTGTTCAGAATGACTGCTTGCACTGTAACTTTAAAAAATCTTAATAAAGAAATAATGGTTAGCTATCAGAAGTAGCTTTTCATTTCAAAGGGTAATTCTATAACTCATCATCAGCCGGGAAACTTCCACTGCTTCAAAACATCAAAATAGAAAATACCACGTAACATACGTTCATAAACTAAGAGGAAACCAAGAGCGTAACTCTGTTATTGAACCAGCGACACCAACGATGAAGATTGTTCACGACTTTCACAAAAGTTAAAACAGTAGTTTTCACGATTTGAGCACTTATAAGAACACTGTTATAACGGCTTGTAGAACGAGTTTACTTGATACCTGTACTTCGGAACATAAAAACAGAATCATTACTGACAGTGACGTAAGAACGCGGGAAATCCCCGGCGGATACTGGACTAGTGGGAGGTACTCTCAACAATGCTACGGTCAAATTCTGTATTGCTGCGATCTAAAGTCGATTTGGAAACGACAATGAAACAATGCGAGAGTCAGAATGACGAAAATTTCTCATTGGGCTTGGTTTTTCTAAAACTACTAACGATTTTGGTGGTATTTTCTTCATATTTCATAAAAATTTGTCACGAAAGTGCTAAATTTTTAAGCAGTGATTTATTTGCGTATGTTTATATTATAGTTATCCATATGTGTCACACTGCTGGGAAAAAGCATACATATTTTTGTATTCAAAACAACGCTAGCCCGTGTCCTAGGAAAACTATAATCCGGAGGTCGTGGGTTCGATTACCAACGACGTGGTAAATATCCGGTACGCAGTTTAGTTACTTTTTTATCTCCTCCTGTCTGGAAACGTTTCGTTTTTAACCCCTGACGCAAAAAGAGGGGTGTTATAAGTTTGACGCCATTTGGGGCATCGAGCTCTCGAATGGGTGAATTGATTTTGGTGCGTTTTTTTTACGTGAAAGCAAGTTTCTTCTGCGGTAGTTCATAGCTATTTTGATGTAAAAATCTATCAGTTTGAAGAGTATCAGCTGATGTTAGCCATTTTCGGCATAAAATGGACTATTCGATTATTATTTTCGTATGATTATAGTTTTATTTATTTATTTATTTTACTATAATTGTTATTACTCGTATAAGGAATTTGACTAGATTCTACACTTCTAGGCCACGTCACTTACCATCAGGTACGACGTAGAACCAGTGTAAGCCCAACGTGGATAAATAAACAGCTAAATACAGCCGTTAAAGCGTCTCAGAATAATTATGTCCGCCTGCGAGTTAGCGCATGCGCATTGCTAGCTGCAGCGCTGACGTCACTGTTGCATTCGACTGTTGCACACGGATTAAGGATAAACTACACTTATAAGCACGCTCAACGTTTTTAACTATTATGAAGAATGGACCAGGGTGGTAGACATTTTTTGTGATGAGAATAAAATATTGAGCTGAAAGATGAATGGGAAAGTTATTTGATTCTCTCTTATTAAGCCGACGAATATTTGGTTATCTTTAAAACTGGAATATAACATTAATATGGCAATGCTGTCTTTGTAAAAATCTTTTGAGTTACCACATGCTTTTGTAATTTACACATTATAAACTTTTACGCGAAGCCTATGTTCAGCGTTACCTGGCTGAAGAAGATGACGATACGTATTTTGAAACAAATTAAAAGTAATCCAATGAAGCATGACCTTATAAGCACGAGTTTTCGAGGACGTTTTCATTTTACACCCTCTTACTAGTTGCCAACTGGCTAATACTCGCTTATTCTTTGTAAACAAATTTTGAAAAATGTGGTGTAGCCTTTATCATCACACGACTAATCGTTGATAATAATTCTTTGGGTCATAGTTCTTTATAGAAATAATTCTTCGTATCCTAGCTCCTATATGAAGCGATTTATTTAAATAAATGCATCAACCGAAAAATTTTACATTGCAATGTTTAAACATACTTATTCGTATATGCATATATAAACTTTGCACCTTGTGGTTTATGTGTTTAAAAAGACGAACACATTTCACGTGTGTAAATAAGACTTTATGACGTAATAACCGGTAAAGAAGAAACGTGTTTAGTATTAGTGAATGGGTTTGTAGACGCTAGGGTAATTTTACATTCACTTGAGTTCTAGGACCACAAACAATAAATGAATTAAATATAATTTTTCAAAAGTAGCTAGGCTTTATATATACGAAAGAATTCAGATTGTGAAGAAAAAATTCTTTAATATCTAATCCGGGCAATCTATGAGTTATTTCCTAAGGGAACTTTTCTAGATGATAGATAAAGGAGACGACGCCAAACCGCAACCGCTGTACTCTCTTGCCGAAGTAATATGTAATGTGAGTGAATGCGTGCACGCCAGTTAAGGCTCTCTGCAGTTATGTCACGACAACCGTCTTGAAAGTACGCCATGTAATCGCAGGCCCGATTCTATTGCCATGAAAGTGGAACGAATAATTGTTGAAGTTGCGACAGTTGGTGAACCTACATTTGACAGTCCCGTTGAAGCTTCCTATTAATACTTCTCATCAGAAAAATCGAAAAAACTTGCAAGTTTATGTTTTGTAAGGATTATGAAAATTTAATTTGAATTTAGGAAATTAGTATTAGGATTTGAAAACCTCATATTATTCACTATTAACCGACATTTGACATATCCTAAATACACACATTTTTCTGATAATCCTTACAAAACATAAACTTGCTAGATGTGTCGATTTTTATAATGAGAAGTACATTTTTCAAATTTGTAATTCAACTAGAATTGTAAGAAAGCGTAAAAATAAAAAACTTAGCTTTTGTTTACTTTCGGGAAATTTGTATACTTAATAGATTTCACTGAGGAAAATGCATAATCTGTACATACTGTTTCAATGCCATTCTGAGCTAATACTTTTCTTCTTCTTCAAAACAACACAAATTTAGACCAATTTATTAATGTCATCATTTCATTTCTAATCATCTGTTGTAGATTACTATGACTATATCAACAAAAAGTTTCTCTATCTACAAGATGGTTGAAAGATGTTTTTGAACTTGATTTACTCAACAAATCTGTAATACTTAATGTCAAAAGTGATTGTGGGATGTCGCGGCTTATAGCTCTCATGCGCTAGATAAGCTGCATTGTGCAATTGTGGGCATGGGAAGCATGATAAACGCTCTTGGCTCATTGTCACGCTATTCAAACGTCCTTGGAAACACTGCGCCGCGGTTGAAAGTAGGCGAACAACTCTACTTGCCAGTATTAATGGTATTGATCAAAGAGATTATATGCCACGTAGGTACATTAGCTTCAACCAGGGACTGCGTGTACGCTTTATGCACTTAGAGATTTAATTACTTCTTTGGGTCTATAAATGACGTCACGGAAATTTAAATTGCATCACATATTGTTCCTCTATTTTAGCCTGAAAGAATACTATGATACATGTGCATGAATGAGGAGCCGGTCCTCGGTAGCACTATGAGTTGGATGTGTTTTTTCGATGATTCCATACTTGTTTCGTTTCCCTGTGATTCTAGTTAGGGTATTGAAGTTTGATTTTGTATGTCAGTCAACTGAAACCGTAGATGATGGGCAAATCTAAAAAAATGCTTTGAAGTAGCTATACGAAAAATACAAGCAAGCGGGAGTGAGAATTTTAGCACGAATTTAAATATATGTCCCTGTTTATCTATGCCTGGACTATCTAAACATCAACAGCTTTAATTCTCATGGAAAGGAAAAAGCCATTTTAAATTCAAACGACAAAATATGAAAACATATTTGAAAAACAGACATATTCGTTTTAGGAAGAAGTTGTTCGTCTTGACTCCACGGTTTCACTTCGGCCTGCATATCACAGTACTCGATTATTTAGGTAAGTAGCTTCATAATGTGCCTCTACGTATAACTGACCACGCAGAGCGCTCGGGTGTGCGTGCGCGCATGTACGGCTCAAGGAAGCCATTCACGGTCCGACGAATACTTTCCCTCTCGAAGTAGCATCCGACAAATTACAATTACAAATCATAACAAATTACAATTACAAATCACGTAATTAACTTGGAAACTGGTTCGTTTTCGCAAGGCCCGCGTGACGTGACGTGGCCGGGGCCGATTTCATTTCTAACGAAAGCACCTGTCAGACGGTTACGTTCGTTGGAACATTATCTCGCGGACCTAACGGGTCGCTGTTAGATGACGCGGCGGTGATGTTAATTTTTGCCCGCGATTCGTCTATTTTCATACTTTGTAACCTCATTGACATTAGTGGTTTAATTGTGTCGAAAGATTAACGATCGCTTCTGTTAGAAATCGTAAATGTACACTCGCTACAGATTGTGAGTTTCATGCATCGAAAGTTTTAATCACTTGTACACAAGCTATGCGAAGCGTTCGTGTTAAAGGCTAGACGATAGATATAATGAAAGTATTAGTTATATATAGATAGTTAACATTCAACATGCACATAGTTGCATCTGACATGTAGAATATGCAAGCACCACGTGATAAATCAGACGCTGCACGTGTCCATGCAGATTATATACAGAACGGTAAGGGTTGAGCGAGTCCGGGCCGAGGTCGTGGCCCGTCTAATTATCTAGTTTAAAATAATCCCGCAGTAGGCGTAGCGTAGTACTTGCGCAACACACAACTTCAACGTTCTAGAAGCGACACTGTCACGACACTGGGCACTTCACTGTGTCCGCTGCGGGCGGCGGCGGCGTGCAGAGGCGGCGCGCGCGGCCGCACCACTGCGCCGCGTTCCACTTTTCCTTCCGGCGGTGCGCGAGCGGCCGCGAGTTGGCAGCGGCGCGCCTTGCATAACCGACGGTTTCGCAAAGCGGCCGGTGCACTGCGGGGCTTGAAATACGCTCCCGCTCTGCCAACGGGGCCGCAGCCGGTTGACGCAACCCGCTACACCACGCCACGCCACCGGACGATGCGCCCACCTCACCGCGCCACCACCACCGAGCTCACCAGCCACCATCACCGCCGGCCGCCCTCTCTCGCCCCACCACATATCTCTGATTTTCACGCAATATCACTTTCGCCTGCGTGCGAGCTCTCATCGCGGCACATCCACGCTCCACTTGTCGACTCCATTGTTGCAGTATTTCCCAAGAGGGCCTAGTACTTGTTCTTCGACAACCAGTGGAATGGTTTTCATATAGAGACTCGCACGGGCGGCAGAGATAAGAGCGCGCGCACAAACAGATGCATCGGTAACTAGGCCAACGCGCGCACTCCGACGCTTGTTTGCAAATGCTGCGACTCTAGATTCATAGCGTTATCGTTATCAATTTTAAATTTATTGATCGGAGTCGGTTCGAGGCGCTCTCGAGGCTGGGTTAACCGTGGCACGGGAAAGGCTCGTATGTCGTTACGATATTGTCGCCAGCGGGCCTCGGTGACACAAATAGATGCTCCATTTCGACAGTCACCTCACTCACGCACACTAACAGCCGTCACGCAAAAACATTGCAAACCGTTTATAACTTTTATATTCAGGAATCGACGATCAACAACAACATGTGGGTGGGTGAGAGTCGCTGAAAGTTCCAAAGCAGCGGCAAGACGTATTGCGATTTCGAAAACTGGTGTGAAACGGAAACACGCGATAAAATATTAAAGGTCAGGTGATCCGGCGGAATGTAAAAGTGACTCGAACGACAAGCAACAGTTAGCGGGGTGTCGTCGGGGCGGCCTCGAGGCGCTGTCACTGGCTCGTCAGACCCTTGAACCAATAAATAATATTTGAAGTTTCTCATTTTACGCGTGTAGTAAGTGCGGTGCGGTATGGGCTCAAGGTCGGCTGAGTCACGCTTGTCTATTCCACGAGCTACTAAACTGACTCACTGACACGTGTGCTCGACGCTCTGCTCCACCGATCGACCGATGCATATTGACATTTACAATGAGATAGTTAATATTCACGTCTTCAAGTCACATGTTATTACCAACACGGATTTGCATTATCACATTTTGCATAACTGCAATACTCGTTGAAAATAAAGGACTTTAATCTGGTGAAGCAGCGAGCGAATACATAGACATAAGAATAGAAATCTTGAAAGTTATAGAAACGTCCCATTGTCTTAGATTTGTAATTACCTGCCACATATATCTAAATGTACATAATTTTTAACTAGGAATACAAAATGGTTTCTAAGCTCGTCATAACATTCACTGTTATCTGTTACATAGTGGAATATTCTGACTGTAGCTGCTATCAATTAGCTAATGTAGTGCCTAGAGCCATGACATGGGCAATACGAGTATCTAACTTTACAGGCCATTAATATTTTATCATGCTTTCAGTTTTATTGGATTTAAAGTGAGTGTACATCGCAGAAAGGGCGATGCGGTTTGCCAAAAGACCTACTTCAGTCACTATATTTTAAACGCAAAGAGACAAGGCTCATTATTTGTGTTAACCTGTTTGGTTGTTTATCACACGACTCGATCGTGATCTCGAGATTGTGTAGGTTTGAAATAAATAAAGGTATTTTTGTAATTAGTCAGCAAAGTTAAGTGTTTGTAACATCAAAGATTTCATGGAGTTGGAAGATTTAGAGAGCGTAAGGTTTCCAAAAATCTAGTAAAGTTTACGAGGAGCTGTTGAATGACGGTACATCTAGGTCTGATGATCAATTTGGGATTAATGAATTTAGGCCCTAGCTTTCACCTTCCGTTGATGATGAATAAGTATTGTATACCGTGCGCTGTATCTCAAAATAAACGGACAATTTGTTAGAGATGCTGTCCTACTAACTAAAGGTGCTACAATCTGGCCGGGTGCTAGGTTCGTCGATGTATTTCTGGCTCCAGGGCGTGATCTCTGTGTCTCTTTAACGCCAGTTCAAAACTAACAGGTGATTCTGTATAATGATTTGTTTGTTTGTCTCTAAAGAAAGCATTTGAAAACCCAGAGCTCAAGTATTTTCGTTCTAATAATTGAAACTGCAGAAGCTTATTTCTAGACACAGATATGACGATTAAAACGATCTAGATGAACTGCATGGTACATCTGCATCTGCTTACCACATGATAACCTTTTTAAATGGTACACAGGTGTGTTTATATTACAAATCTAAAAGATTAAAGCATTCTATTCGTAGTTAAAATAAAATTATTGCTTTATTCTCAAATAACTTACTCATTTATGTGCAATTTTCCGAATCTCACTTGAACATGCTTTGCTGAGGTAATTGTTGAGTAAAACAACAATTTTGTGCTTTGTTACAGTACCGAAACTAATTTAAACGTGTCATTGACGTGTTCAATAAGCTCAAAGTGATTTAATAAAACAGCATATCCATATTATATCACTGGCATCAGCAATGTATCTCTAAACTCCGTACGAAATGACAGGTATGCAAAAGTAAGAGGCGTATTGCCAATAGCGAGCACGCTATTGCATGATTGGCAGCGTATTGGCAATATCGGCAACTTCCTCCATTTGCTGGTTCCCTGGTCGGAGGGAGGGAAGAGGGGGGGGGGGTCTGGCTTAGGGCCCAGGGATGAATCTAGGCGACCTGGCTGCGGTCAGGGTCAGGTCATACTTACATTGCCAATAATAGAAGCCTTGTGACTTTAATTATAACTGAATACTTTAAAACGCTAGTTTGGATTCCATGAGCAAGTATGCATTAACTAAAACTAAACTATGACGTCTTGTGACTACATCACTCTATACATTTCCATATTAAACTTGTTTGGCATTGTATAGACTTTCAGTACAACGAAAGGTCAGCTTATACTGGTAATGTATAGCTTGATATATAGCCGTGAACACGATTGATTTTATGAATCCACCCATACTAATATCGTAAATGCGAAACGGAGTTTTTTTGTTCATTTGTCTTTCCTTCAGTCTACAGCGATACAGTCGAGGGTAAAAGCTATTAAATTATTAATCTTATTTATTTTATATGCACTTCTGATTTTACACGCTTTCAATTAGGTTTAGTTTTGTATGCAACGAACTATGCAAGTCATTATGTAATCGATTTGGAACTTCAGTACTATAATTCGGTACCATCGAGCTGATCCATCTCTGGCACCAGGAGGTGGAATATAGTGTATTCTACCTAAAATTACTGTAGACAGATGTCATTTTTAGATGGTTTTCCTTTTCGAAGCATTGATATAAATTTCTCAATGAGCTGTAATTATATATTTTCCGACCTATCTAAAAGCTAGAAACTTGTATTGTTATTGTTTTAGCAAAAGGTAATTAGTAAGAGGTGTCGGTGAAATATTGGAAAACAACATTTTTCACGGCTTGTCCTTGTGTATAGTTGGCAAAGCGCCCGCACCATTCCAGTCTGAGTGCTAAAGTCAAATAGTTGTGTTTTCTAACCACCAGGGACAACGCTCAAAAGGACACGAATACATACAAAATGACAGTGTGGTACCACGTTTCGAAAACTGTCGTCATGCCATCTCTAGGAAGTTTTAAAGGACGACTGCGAGGCATTAACAGAGATTAAGAAAAAAATTACCATTTAACATCTTACTGTGATCATGATATATCCTCTAATGAAAGCTTGTTCTTTGTGGTAATATATGAGGAAGGCCAAGTCCAGAATTTTTTTGTTTTAAATTTTTATCGGACATGAAAATTGACTCGATGACCGCAGTTAAATATTGTATATGTTTGTTTTCTCTTTCTAATCGGCAAGTCTGCTCATATACACGTTAATACACGTTGAGCAAATACAATTGCTTATAGCCATCGAGTGGTAGGTAATGGTCAAAGTGTCCGTCCGCAGTTGGTATTTGTCTATCTAAGAAATATTACATAATATGTAATTGAAAATTCAATCAAACCTTAACACTCTTTAGTTTATATTCTTATTTCGGAAAGGACGTTGTACTTTTTCTTTGTCAGATGAAGATTTAAATTGGCTTTGGCAGGCAATTCGATGATCTCAGAAAGACCTAAGAGGTATATACTCGGCTTCTATCAGCCTTTTGCAATTTCTCCGGACGTGTAGTTGGAAAAAAATCCATGGGATGACATAGGATTATCTAATTCAGAAGACAAAACTATACAGTCTTAAGTTTGTATGGATTTGTGAAAATTAAGAAATGATTAAGAACATGCCATGTTGAGCATTTCATACAAAGGATATGAACGTGAAGGCGAGTTTATTATTCTGACAAAATAGCGCCTATAGTGGGATGCATGTAGCCCATAGTTTCCGAACGGGGGCGGTACCACCCCTTAGTGGTCGCTAGAGCTTTTCAGTGGGGGCCGTTGGTGTCCAAAGACAAATGGTGGAATTAAATTGCGGTTAAAAGTAGGTACTAGTTATCAATAATTACAATCCAATCAGACTTCTCAGACGGTCAATTACTAATACAAAGTTGATTACCCCAATCAACGTATGTATTCGTATTGGAATTTTCACTTTCTACGGATTTGCGAAATAAAAAACCACGGCAAAACGGCATCGCGTGTTGCGTCGGCGCATATCGTGAATTACAATTGTTGGTCGGGCGATCACCGGTTACGACACGGTTTAGAAAGTCGAGCCACGGTCAATGGTCTCGGGGCGAAAGTTTCGAACGTGTGCGACGGCCTTTACGCGTGTTTCACAATCTCACTGAGCATGCACGCCGACGTGTGCGCACCTAAGATGAAAGTGATAGTCAAAGATCAGTGATAGTGATTTTTGTGAGTTTCGGTTTTAAGCTGTTGACGTAGCGTAAAGAGATTTGCGCAAGAAAAGAGTTTTGTTTAATGGGAATGTTTCCAAGAGCTATCAGTCAACGACCTAGATGGCGTTGATAGTTGATAGACGACTAACTGTCAAACGAATGGAGACAAAGGGCTTCAGTTGTTCCGCCTAAGTTTAATGTTGTAAAAATGTATAAGATTATTACGTAAAGTAACTTATCTAATTGTGACCAGGACGTGTTTACAAAGTATATTTTGTGGAATGAGCCGAACATATCATTGTTCGCTTACACTAACGGCGGCTAATTTTTTAAAGTATCTAGTATTGCAGCTTTTATCCACTGAAGTTTGACTGTTTACCCCTACCTATATGTTCACAACTATACACAATGCATTTACTAGGCATAATTATCAAATTATATCCGCAAACTATTATCGATTTCACAGAGACGTTAGGAGTTTCCTTTTATTTTCCCCAAGAGTATATAAATATTTCCATGTAAAGTCCAAAGTCGACGAAAAATGTACCAAATGTCATTTACCAAAGAACTTTGCCTTATAATACACACAGAAAGTCTGCTTTAGGGATTGTATTTGACGTAGTCTCTAAAGAGTTGAGTCGCGAATGTTGAGTGTAGCCATCTATAATAAAAGTTTGAACTAAAAATTTTAAGCAATGAAATAATTAGGTTTTATAATAATTTTATGATTTTTTAATTTGAAATTCAAAGAAGTATCTTAACATAAAATATCTATAAAGATTGATTCTGTATGTACATATAATGTACATTGAGTAGGAGTGGAGTCTCTTTTCAACCGACTTCAAAAAAGTAGGAGGTTCTCAATTCGACTGTATGTTTTTTGTATGTATGTTACGCGATAACTACACTAACTATGAATCGAATTTGATAATTTTTTAGCGCTTTTTGAGAAATTCAACAGATACCAAATATGTACCCACATAACTCTCCCTCTAAGGGTGAACATTTAAGGGGATGAATACTGTAGACTTTTAGGGCAGTGGAAGTCGAAGGCGGAAGGTGAACGCTTTAGGTATATATTAGCTTATGCCCACCACCTCGTTCGCGTGGACTACCAAATTGTCACAGGGGAACCACTTGTACGATGCTGATCGCGATACAAAATAGCCTCTGTCCTTTTAAGGTCCTTCAACTATCCCTATACCAAAAATCTAGTCATTCTGACTGCGTTACGACGCAAATGAAGGACAAATGAACAAAGAAAGTTGTTTTCGCATTTGTAATATTAGTACGGATGTAAAACCTGATGTTATGGCTGATAGATAGAAAGCATTCTTACCAGAAACCCTAAGCTAAAGGCGTTGGCTGTCGTGTTTGATTACCAGAACTATCTGGTATCTAGCCAGGCGAGTACCGACAGGTATACCCCGCTGGGAATCGAACCCGAGACCTCTGAATTATTAGTCCAACTTTGGACAATAAGGCATACACCGGGAATGTCACGGAAGCTCTAATTGGAACCGGGACGCAAACAAAGAGCTGCACGCTCCGGATAATTGACAGAATCTAAAAGTCTCGGACGCACCTGCGCGCATCGCTCGTAAATAATTGCATTTCCCTCCCTAACCCCTTCCTAGCCATCCCACTTCTAGTCCCCCCCCCCCCCCCCCCCCCCCATATCCCGGCCTTCCCACCTCCTGATGCCCACCAGCGACCTTGGAAGCTGCATCCCTGGCTAAATGCCAATTACTGCATATATCACTGCGATTTCTTTAAAGCGTACCTTGTACTTAGCTATCTTTTACTTCCATGTTATGTACGAATGATCCTAGTCGTGTACGTTTTGTAATTTGATTTTTGGAAACGTTTTTGTTTACCGATCCATTTATAAAAAAAATACATATACACATAAGAAAATGATTTGATTAAAACCCGACTTTTTTTAAAACAGATTTTAAACACTGAAACAGTTATCTATGTATATATAGGACAACATTAGCCGTATCGTATTTTATTATATGTTTATAAATTAATTAAAATCACTCTTCAAAGATATATGGATAAATAAATAAAAATAACTCAAATGTAAAGCAACTCAAACTTAGCTCCTAAAGTCAGTACTGTCGATAGCAGTTAAGTGCTAAGGCTTCACTGGGGGCTTGGGGGAGGGGTGTATCTAGGTTGCCTATTAGGCCTCAGCCCGGGCTGTTGTCATGGTGATTCTGAGCCCAGGGCTGCTCCCCATTCCTGGATATACAGATCAATAACATTGGACGTCAATGTAAGTGTTTCACGTATGTACGAGTAACTCTATATCTGTCTGTACAGGTGTTACAAAACTGATGGTAAACTTACTGCATGCAGACAGCTAGGATCAACTTTTACGCTTCATAAATTTGAAAATGGAATATAAGGAGCTTCACATGCAAATATTATCTAACAATAGTTTGACTTATCTGTAAGTATGTATGTGTGTATATCCGGAAGTCAGAAGTGGGGTAACGCTGTACTGGACTTGGAAGATTTTCTTTTTTTATTATACAAAAAAGTTTGAATTATATATTTTTTTAACGAAAGGTCTTTGTTATATTAATTTAGTAACCTAGTGTTTTAGATTTACGTTTTTTTCTTACTAACAAAATGAATGTACCTACGAAATACCCTTACAGTTTTCACACCAGTTTTAGACACGCATTTTGTCTATAACACCCTGTATTGTACACCATCGACTTATGAACATATGCAACGCTATAAACACGTAACAGTCAGAGTATATTTACTCTGTCAACTGTGCAATATTTCAAACTGTGCAATATCTCGTCGAGTGGCTGTAGCGGAATGTGAGGGGTGAAAGTAGTCTCGTCCACTACTAAGAAAATATGCTTTTCACGTAGTTACACCACGCAACAGGTGCAGGATGAATAAGAACACTTGCAACTGGCCGTAAATATAAAATGAGGAAAATTTGAATATGGAATGCAATAGGCGGAGCGCGGATGGGCGTAGTTTTAGATTTTAAAATGGCGCGCGCGCGCTATCGGAGGCGCGGTAAGCAACTGATCAGCTGCACCGAAATAACTGCTCGATGCAGCCGGGCCGCTCGATGCAAGCTCTCCCCCCACTGCGTTTGCGGGTCACGGTTGCAGGTCACCTGCGTCGCCAGGGCTCGCCTCTGTGCTCCTCTATCGATCCAGCTGTTGCTTCCAGATGTTGACCATGAAAAAGTCTTAAACTTGAAACAATGTTTGGGTGCGGCTCGCAGATTACGCTTCTGTTTAAATATCTTATATTTTTTCTTCAAAACATAACAACGAAAATATTAATGTGTCAACAGCGACAACAACCACAATCTTGAACAGAAAATGTTTTTATATGAATTTTATATATTTAAATTATTCAATGTGTACGTGAAAAAAAATTAGAAATGACGATTTCGTTATTCGGTTTTAAATTCGTAACAAACCAAACCTGTCAACACTTAACCGTAGCTTAGTTCTTAAATAAGTGATATTGATTAGTTAGTTTAGTTCTGAAAAGATCGAACAGTGAATAGTAAATGGTTTTGCCTAACAACTCGCCTACCAAGCAGTAATTAGGCCATACCTATATAAGGGAGGTTCATGTTCAAAGGTCGACTATTCCGGATAAAAAGTAAAAGTTTCTTCTGCTTTAGGCCCTAAATATCGGAGTAAAATACCGTGCCGTGGTAGTCCTGTCATAACCAGGAAAACTTTGAACAAGGAGTATCCGGTCTTGCGTGTAGTATGAGATGGTATTCCCTTGTGATCTCGATTAAGTAGAATTCATTAGCGACATTGTGAATTTTTTTTAATAACTTGCTGTGTGGTTCCAACTTAGAATCCATCCCATCTCTTCCCGTGGGTGTCGTAAGACGCAACTGAGAGAAAACCATTCCGGGGGGAGTGGCAGCAGCCTTCTCCTGAATGACTAAACAACAAAACTGCGATCACCAACCCGTCTGGAAAGCGTCGTGACTATGCTATAAACCTTTCATGAAAGTTAGCCCCTGTGGCATACCATGGGGCCTATGTCCAACAGTGGACCTTCCCCAGTTGATGATGATAGGCCGATGGGTGTTCTGTTTTGCTGGTGCCAAACCATTTTATACATTATGTGCCAGTAACATTATTTTTATTACTTTATTATTAATCCCTTTTTAGCAGTGAAAGTTTTCTGGTATTGTTATGTCTATTTGATATTAAAGGTAGAGATTTTTAATTAGTATACTGGCAACCACCACGTGGCGATCATTTGGAGAGTCTCATATCCAACAGCTATATTTCAGACCATGACATAGAATTGCGAAATATACAATTTAACTTTTTAAATTCATAGCCAATATGTGGAACACATTGCTACCGATAAGCGCTCGATATAGGTCCATTACATACATATATTGCCCTGTATATAACTGTTACATTAAATACAATACTTTCTGAAATTTCTGTTGAGTTTTGTGTTTGAAGGCATTGAAAAGATATCATGTAAAAATGTATTATAATAAGAGCATGACTTAATATTCGGTCTCGGACGGAAAACGCCCATTATTATATATATATAATATTAATAATATATATGTTATATATATAATTTAATTCTGGTTTTATAATTATGCAATTTTGGAACCAACTGTATATTGTTTATAATTTCCTGAATTCCATAAACAAATCGTGCGACCCTATACTTAAAAATTTTTCTGGTTTACCTGAGATTTAAAATACACATTATACCTAAATTTTCACACAAAATGATAACTTGATTCACACATAGATGCATGTCAGCGTCATACTAATTTTAAAAGACGAAGTGACGCATACTCCGGGACCGCTGGAACTTGCCTGTCATTTATATCTATGACCATTGGAATCGGAACATCCTTGTTTATGATCATTTTTCTAGTAAAAAGCGTAGGTGGTACGCGGTAAACTGAATCACCTTGAAAGTCACGTGTATCCGTCATTAACTGAGTGCTTATGATAGCTGTTATACTATAATACCATATCCTTTTAGACATTAAGAATGTAATATGTTCCTCTCTATCGCTTATTCCGCGCTCTCGCTCAGTTCAGGCGGAACGTGACACCTTTTTGGGCGTGCATCCGGCATTATAGATTTATAAGACGTTATTGCGTCAAAAAATCATCTGTATTGCACTTTGGTATTTACCTTAAATAATAATGTACATATAATACAGATACAGCGTTCAGTGATCCAGTAATTCGAAATTTTAAAAATATCATTAAGTGCTTTTTTTTTTCATTTTGAAAGGAAGAAATATGCTAAAGTTACCCGACTCCTGATATACACCTGGAGCTTTCTTGAGCGTTGACCTTACACATAATATCTACATTTCTTATTTTTGAAAAAAAGGTAAAAATTTCCACATGTGCGGGATTCAAACCTGCGTCTCTCGCCAGTCCGGGACGAACGCTTTGCCATTTAAGCTATCGATCGGATTCCGTTAGCATCGGAACATAGTCACCATTATGAAAACCGCCACGCCTTTATTCCTGTCACAATTTTGGACACATACGAGTATAAGATACAAATAAAAATATAACTGAGGGAATAGAGCCTAAGATAGGACGGGCGAGTATTATAGGTCTCTAATCGCCCACCCCACAGTTTAGAAGCTCCAAGCTTGGGACAATGGTAATGGCAGAAGTACGTGATGTTATTGGATGTGTGTTTGTGTATGTAAGTTATGTGAAGTTCGAATGTTTGTGTGGACAGCAGTGTACTAAATAAAGACCCTTTGTTGTGCATTGAATAAATCCGTCTAACTACACTGATGCAAGCCAAGAATCGTAGGATTTAGTTTGGACAAATGACAACATATAGCGCATTTAATTCCGTATCATTGAATACCAACAAAAGGTATAAATCAATACAAGTCTTATGAAACTTGCCCTTGCCCTTTTTATTCGTTGTTTATGCAACAAGGTGTGCTTGCACTTGGCAGGCTGATGCAGAGGGCTGCCATGCCAATTGGCGACAACCGACTGCTGTTATGCCAGAGATATTTAGACGAAAAGGCGCCAAGATAATGCTCTTTTGTGCTCTTGTATGTCATATGGTAGTTATTGAAATTGTATTTCTTTGGTTTTAGAGGCGTCTGTCAGCTGAGTAGTCAAAGGTATCAATAGATGGCGTGGAAGAGATATAAATTAATGTGTCATGAAATATCATGGCAGTCCACAAACCCCTGAAACACAGCAGTTACATTCTCTTTGGTAGGTGTAAGACAGTAGGCATCAAGGCATTTAGTATATAAACGCTTTGCTTTAATTTCCTACGAAAAATATTCATTTGACTTTTTGCTACGACGTTGCCTAAGAATGAAGAAAAAATGTCTAATTGAAGGTACAATATATGAACATGGTATGGTTTAGGAAACGTGCCTTTGTAATAAACAGGGACTTATGTATGTCTGGGCTGGCGTCCTTGGTCTCTCTAGCTCCCGGATGCTCCAACTGGAATATAGGGCGAGACACGTGTCACGGCCGACTTTGTAAAGTTTAAGGACGCTATTAATTAGGGCATTGACTATGTCAGTATTATTTCGAGTCCTATATTTAAAAACAAATCTGTACATTTTCTTGACTGTGAAATAGTGAAACATGCATTGTCGGGGCTATATACGTAATGGGTCTTTTCAAAATCACCACCTTTTTGTTCCTGATCGTCTTTTTTGGGAGTAAGGACGCAGAGATTGCACTCCATACAATATTTATGTACAAATTTATTTATTCTCTTTGTCTTCTCTGTCCCACAGCTGGACAAAGGGGCTCTTCATATCTCCCCAGTTTCTACCTTTGAGCAGTATTTCGACGAGTTAAGTCGTGTTTTTTAAATCTTACCGGTTTTGCACTTGGCATTCAAATTTGGCGGTAAGTTACTGTCAGTCTGAGGGAAAGAAACTACACACCGTTAAGACCCAATATCATAAGGTTTTTGTTGGATCAAGTTGTAAGGAAACCTGAAGTTATAGACTCATAAAATTGGTGCTTCAAGGTGACCATCCCGCCCGGGCTAACGGGAGCTTATTGACGAATGTAGGGCGTGTCAGGGCCGTTGCATTGGAGAGTTGAAGGACGCAGTAACCAGGCCACGTTTATTATTTTTATTTATTACTAGCCAGGGATGGATCCAGACGACAACCTTCGTTTCCGTATTTTCAGAAAGTTTATCTGGGTCATAACCTTATGCCTTTTCTTGTGCTATGCACGTGCCAAATTACTTTAATATCGGTTCAGTGTTTAGTCGTGAAAGGGCATCAAACGGGCAGAGGGGCAGTTAATTGTCTTCCTTCGCATAACGCATACGGAGTATGATTTATCTCAAGAATATAAATTCTAAGATTTTTATTTTGGCATGTATTACATTAAAATTATGTGGTGTAATGAAAGGCAACAAAGGAAAAACATTCAGGAGATGGGTAGTAGCTCCTAGTGCCATTGGAATTATGTAATTTCCAACATTGTAATTATGTAAGTAGCTGATCTCAAATGATGAAATGAAAAACTGATGAAAAACTACAATCAAATTGTAATCACAGAGATCAGAGCATCCAGATATCGTGTTCCACTGAACTACTGAAGGTACTATATACCTATGTCAGACACTTTCGTTTGTCATACACAACACAAAACAAAAGTACTCCAAACGTAAGACACTCGGCCGTCAATATACAGAGCATGTCAGTGTTAGTTACAAGCAGAGAGATTTAAATATAGTAATAGGTTATAGAGCGGTCATTGGGAAACGTTTCATATAAACATTTTGATCTGAAAAGTCAACGGTATGTCAAATGTTTTGTACGGCCGCGTGACGTGATGTGACACTAGATTGAGTAACTTATTACCAATTGGTAATAAGTTTATTACCAATTATAAGTTTAATAGGTAGGTAATAAGGTACTTAGTTAATAAGTTTAGGATCAAAATGTTTGTTTGCTTTGTCCGGTCTATTTAATATTAAATGTCTTTGGTTACAAGTGTATTTTTGTTGACTTCATGGATTATTCAACGAAGTGCAATATTATTTAAAAAATCTGTGACTGTAATTTGAAAGATTGGAAAACGGCGATGTGTCTGAGATGAAACGTGGGTATATGCCATCCTGTAATCGAGTGAGCGAGTGACTTGCAGAGTTGCGGAGAAAGCTGTTGGAAACGCACGTCGACGGTGACAAGTTGACCACTTATCACCTGCACTTAATGCTCGCAGTTGTTAAATGAGTTTAAAAACAAGTGGTTTCTTTAATTCTCTTGTTTCTTTGTAGCACACAATAAATTATTGTTGTTCAGGATGAGGTGCCAGTCCATGGTGGACGTTGCGCAATTTCGTTTGAGCATGTTGGTACTTTCTTGTCATTTTAACAAATGAGCTTCCTCTTTACAGACCTTGTGTAATTATTGTTGTTGATTGCAAGAATTTTAAATTGCTGACGGTATTGGTGAAGGTTCAAAAACATCCGACATCCACTTTGCTATCGTAAACAACTTAAAAAAAGAGAGAAAGGTCTCCGAAAAGTGCAGCATTTTCCTTTAGTCTGCTCCAATTTGCTATGTTTCTATGTACATATATTTAAAATCATCTCATAAAAAGTCGGACATGGTGATCTATGCTCATGTATCAATTCTAACTACTTGAGTCTTCAATAGGTAATGTGAATAATATAAAGAGGAACGTCAAGCGAGCAGTCGTCGCGTTCTTAAAAGAAACAAAACTGGTTATTGCAACTGCGTTTAGCAATTAACATTCTGAAGGCACACAATAGCAAATAAATTATTATGCATTACATACGAGCAATCGATCGACAACATGCAATCATTACATTTGTCCCGGAACCAAAACACATTCTGATTAATTTAGTAGGCTTCTTCGTTTCATGGTAAAGCGAACCGCACGCTGCACGACAAATCGTCGGATGAAGCTCGTAAGATCCCGGTGTTTCTCGGCGACAACTACGAGGTGCGCTAAAGCCCAATCAATGAAACAATTACCTCTAGAAATGTGCTTTGAACTTACAGAAATTCGGAATCTAGAAACTTTTGTTTTAGTATTATTTTCTGTGACTTGGCGATCTGATATAGTACTCCCACACCATCTGTGCCTCTCTGAAGTTAGCTGCCGCAATTTCAAACATGTACAGTCGGAATGTGTGTGTATTATTTTAGATAATAACTATCCCTAGATGACATACAACACTAGGACATTTCTTTCCATTCGCGAACTTGCTTTGCCTCTCACTAATACGTAAATAATTGATACTTCGCCGTCTTTTGTGGCTAACTTCAGAGGGGCAAACTTGGTGTGCGAGTACTGTATGCCACAATAAGCCATTTATTTGTCTTTCGCAATTTTTTTTAAAAGAAAACATTTACATTAGTTTATTTTTTATTAAACGTCTAGCTTGATTTGGAATTCTTTGATGCGCCTTTAAATTGACTTGACCAGGGGTCTCCAGGTATTTTCATGCCTTATAAAAAAACTTAACCCATTTGACTTGTCGTTAGACTAGTTTATGTATGACAAATCAAAACGCCTCAGTGGATTCATGAGAGAGACTGAGTTGTAAATCGTGGGTGTGCGACCAGCCTGAGACGGGAGGGCGGCGTAGTCAGTATACAGAATTTGACGTCGACTTTCCCTCGCGCTAAAATAAAAGTTCAGCACGCAAACAGCGCGCGCGCACCCGAGCGACGCGTCCCGGCACCCGCACGGTTATCGTGCGTACGTGACTTGCATTATATGTTGTAAATACCTTGTTAAAACAGGTAGTTGTAAAAAGGTACTATCCGTACGAATACCCGTCCTTTTTTGGTATAGGTAGATTACATTCAAAATTTACGATTTGGCCTATCCTTTACAAAAGGCAATCTGAGTTTCTGTCGGTTGACATAGAAACAACTTAAAGTTACATTGGTTAATGATTTTATAGCCTTTTATTATAATAGTTCATAATCATATTTATACATTATATGCATATTAACAATTAATCAAGCGCCTGAAAAAATTTAAACAATTTTGGATTAAGAAATCTTTTTAATATTTTAAGGGCCCTGCTATTAAAATAATGGTAATTCATTAGGTATGGCTAATATTTAAATTATTTATAATAATTATTTTAAAACCTTTCTTAATTGCATATCGAGTAGGTCTAACTATGTAAACAAGTTCTGCGAAGGGTCTGCGATTTGAAACAAGAGTCTCTATTATATACCATCTCCAGTCTAATGCTAAAAATCTGTATTAATTTCATAGGCTATAATTAATTTGTTATTTATGTTAACGAAACAAGATAAGTATGACATTATTGGATATTTTTGGTACAATTTGATTTTCCAATTGTCTACCTGGGGTCAGCTGTGCATAATTTCTGCTGACACTTGTGGAAACATTAAATCTAAGTACCAAATTAGCAAAATAATTGAAGAAACTACATCATTGACACTCCAGTTATGATACTGAAGAGCGACCCTACAGTGAAAATGATAGAATGCAACGTTTAGTATTAATACTATATATTATATCGAATATACTTGTTTCTGGTCTAATCTGAAATTATTTAAAAGTGCTCACAATGGTTCTGTCCTTTTCTTGTTTCAGAGCTACGAAAGAGATGGCTATTCAAACAATAAAAAGTAAAGATGCTTTGTTAGATACGTAAGACGAGTACGCTTTGGTTGTTGTATATGAAAGCTGTTTTAGACTCTGAAATAGGAGAAGAGAGCACCATTAGAGCTTTTAATAATGTTCACAGAGGACTTAAGTAAGAACTTGATCTTCTTCAATTTTTTTCTGAGACAAGACTTCTTACTTCTATCTTCTTCTCGCCGTCTCCGTCTCGCTTCTAAACGTGGGAGAACTAGAGAACAACTGAGATACCACCAGCTGTGTTCACTCGCCATATATCCCGAGAGAGCACAGCGTGGCACCCGGTCGTTCGATAGTCCGGGATCTCTTCTATCTTCTTTTGTTCTATCTTGTCTTCTGTGTTCTTTGATTCTATCTTGTCTTCCAACTCCAACAATTGTTAATATTTTGTCTTCTATCTTCATTTTTCGTTCTTGAACTACCACGTTACACTTCCCAAGTTGCACTAATATTGAATTATTATGATATTGGTGAGAAGGTTCTGTCTTTAGTTACATTTATTAGTATTATAGTAGTGCTTGACAAATGATTAAAACTTCAAACGATGTTAACAAGGTGTTATCATCATCAACAAATAATTGAATTGAATGATTCCAAAGGGTCAAAAGTAATTAAATAATTACTTCTAATAATACTGTAAAATTATAAATAAAACAATCATAAAAATTATTTTTATCCCGTAACAGTGTAGCAGTTTGATATTTTATTCCCAGAAAATGTTTAAAGTTTTCAAAGTAGAGACACCTATGATTTCACTTAGGAACTAACCAGCCGAGTTGGAGTGCTAACGATAGTTGGCTGCTAGCCTGTCTCCTCGCTAACTGTACCTTCAGTTAATAAACTATAGATGGCTCTGAAACGAAACATTCTAACAATGACATCTATGTATAATTGATGGTATTTAATAAACCAATTTAAAATGAAACCCCATTGAAACAATTCTCATTTACTATGTTATAAATTTGATTTGCGCGTAAATGTAAGGTTCAGGAATATATAACGATGTTACTGTTACCTGATACACGGTGATTTGATTACCATCCCGCCCCCACAACCGGTCCCGACAACCGAGTGACCAAAACAGCCGAGGTTTAGGTATTTTTCAAACCATACGCGTATGTTATTTTTGTGTATACATTTAAAAATGTCATTTATTATCTGTTAGGACATACGCCATAATAAAAAGGTTCGTACCCTTACAGCTCAAACAGCTCAAGGATGGACATACCGCGTAGCGATTTATAGGTCTAACGCATAACTCACTCTATTCCTGAGGTACGGGAGCGGTAAGGGAGGGGCGACAAGCAACGAGTCGCGTGACGACTGACTGATGTTATGCGTAGTTTAACGTTCCGTAAACACACCCCTCCTGTACCGCTCCTATACCTCAGGAACAGACTCAGTTATGCGTTAGACCTGTAGTAACAGGGTCTCGGTGTAACCCTTTGCGTACTATCAATAAACCAAAATACAACGATTCCCTTTATTACAACCACCCATCAACAATATGGTTAGATCTCATAACATATCTATAAATAGCACAACACTAATCAATACACAATTAATTTAGAAAATCTCGTCTGGTGAAATACAAAACCACCCCTTTGGCAACGCGTGCATGGGGTGAAATCCCACCCCCGCCTTCCCCCTGACCTTGACTTTGAGACGCACACCACCGCAGGCTGCACTTGCCGCACACTTGTATCACTGGTTCCCACCCCATGCGCCCCAAGGGGGATTGAAGGGGTGGAAACGGTCTATAGGTTTTCAATTGAACCATTGCTGTAACTTTGAAATTTATGGAACGTACTTATTTCGGTTTGTTTACTGACGACCATATTCGTCATTTTTTTGGGTTCCGTACCCAAAGGTTAAAAACGGGACATTATTATTAAGACACTGTCCGTCTGTCACCAGGTTGTATCTCATGAACCGTAATAGACAGTTTAAATTTTCACATATGATATATTTCTGTTGCCGCTATAACAGCAAATACTACAAAACAGAATAAAATACATATTTAAGGGGGCTCCCATACAACAGATATAACTTTTTTGGCGTTTTATAGATAATGGTACGGAACCCTTCGTGCGCGAGTACGACTCGCACTTGGCCGTTGTAGTTTTATGTCGCGCATTTTGTTATATGTATTAATACTGTCGAGGATAAAGATAAAATAAGATATACAATGGTTAATGACACGTGGCAAAATGGCCCATAAGTGCATAAGTTACATATCATTATTAACTTATCCCTGCAAAGGTTGCGCAAATCATTACGTAATCTAATCTTTTCTGCGCGTAGGTAAATATAATTGGTTTTCTATAGTGTATATATCTCTATCTCTCCACCTGTCGTAGAAAACTTAAATTTTTCCCGATCAAATCCTAATTCGATTGGGCTTGGGCTATGTGCTTTTTAGCATTCATTCATCAATCAATGTCGTAGCATACTAACAGACTTTTTATCGTTTGATGATGACCTAGAAGATGTTTTTCAAATGTTCTTATTGCTTAAAACACATCTGCCATGTAGACAAAATATATATATTGACAGCATAAGTCCAACGTTGGACATAATTAATCATATCTCATGGATAGCAAGATAGGACTTAACATGAGGGGATTTGACATAATCACAAAGCTTGGCATGTTTCTGATGAAAGGTTGCTGCTGCCTGTTTTCCTTTTACGACACACATGTAGTTAGCACTTTGTTCTGTCAGTGACGCATTCAGTAGGGAACATAAGAAAATACTGTCAGTGTAAATAATCAGTTTTACTCAGTTTCTACCCTCTGTAGGCGTAGTGACGTATGCGCTACGAGACTGCATTAGTGGGCGCACATATCTCGAGATAAAAACACCCTTGTATTTATAGACTGAAAAATCAACGAATTACCAAAATATACCGAGATTTGAGACATCCATATAAATATATCGAATAACATATATTTAGGTAATCTATAGGGCAAGAATATGATAAAAGTAGGACATTTCCTTCGTAATAATTTTTATATGTACGAAAATGCAATCGGGAGTAAAACAAAATTAAAATTAACGAATCATCCTCGTCAATTGCAGAATTTCAGGGTCGAAGCTTACAATATTGGTTTCCCATTCAATCTTTTCGAAAGAAAATTCTAGAGCATGACTCTTTTCTTGATATTTTGCATACAATAACGTCAAATTTTTCGTAAGAACAACAACGAAAACTAAGCAATAAAATATTGTTAACTTGTTGTACTTCTTGTTTTTTGAAAACGTGTACTGCTATTTTTTTTTAATTTTCTAAATTTATTTTAAATTTTTTTAATTTTTAATTTATTTTATAATTTAAGTTTTAAGTTTAGTGATAATAAAACTGTTTTCTGTGTCGAAATTAACTACGAGCATTGGATTAAAATACCTTAAATATGTAAGAATAACTATAATATCAATTTATTTTTATTCCCATACCATCTAATGCTAGAAAATAAAATTTGCTGGACATTATGCGATTATCTTTCAACTGAAACATCCCACGAAGCAAGCTGTATAAAATGTAGTACAATATTCATAATTTATAATATATACTCGTAACTCACCCGAGTTTGTGCTAATCTGGTTGGTTATACGCCATTTTGTACCTGGAAAAAAGAAGGCTATGTTTAATATCAATCGTTAAATAGAAAAGTATAAAAATAGTAATATTAATGCTCGTGGTAATTTAATTTAACTTTAACGTTATCCCTCTCCTAATGCTTCCATACTAAATTTATGTTGCCATAATCTTTTAAAATATAATAGCTGGCTTTGATAAGTAATTACCTAAAACTAGGAGGTGAAAATATAGTGTCGCGAAATAAATCTCATTAATTTACAACTTTATAGTTAGCTACAATAGCCGTGACGCAGCTAATGGTTCATAGATGGCGCTTTGAACAATAATCGAAAAAAGCGTTTAAAATGAAAATTGTGATCCACTGTGAAGTTGTATGTTAATGATACTCATGTGTCCAATTTTAGATAGTTACTACACAAAACCAGATATTTTAAAGGATTATGGCTACATAAATTTTTAATTGATAAAAACATCTTGTTGGAATCACTGAACATAATATTTCTAATACGTTAATGTGAAATTAGGATCATTATTTCGAGCGATTTTTTTTTACAAACTACTGAGAGCCTATGTCATCCCTTACTACGACAGAAAGTAGCTTGTAGCTTTTTAGCAACAATATCTTACTGCTATTACCAATGCCCTTGCGATCCGTTCGACGTAGCTAGCTAATGTCCAATTGTGGACCGTTGCAACTGATGACCACTGTATACATATGTACACCTAATTATCACTATATTTCAATATGACTTGCGTTAAGTGTTGCTATGACGCAAGTTTAATGTTTTCCATTATGATTGGTCTTGGCTTGGCTAGTTACCTGACATGTTCATCGTGAATTCGTGATGCTGAAAATCACGGATGACAAGCGAGTTGCGTACACGGATTATATTATACATTTTTTTGTAGAGTCGTGTACAAACATATGCCACTTTGGAACTATGTCACATTTACCCTTTCATGTTTCTTTGCAGTGTGTTGCAGGAAATGCCAATTAAAGGTGGATATGATATGGTACCAAAGTGGGTGGGTACAAAGTGATGTACTCTAACGTACTCGAAAGCTGTATTTCTTGTTCGTGATAAACATACCTTTTACTCTTTTATCTTTTTAATTCAATGAACCTATTCTTCGTGGATTGCTTTTTATCTATAAGGCAGTATGTCTATATATATATATATATATATATATATGACTGTATGTCCATAATTATTTTCTTTTGAAAGTACAATAAATAGTAATTTAAACAAATTGAACTAATAAAGGGTTATGATTTTTATATGTGAGCAGTTGAACTTCTGATATTTTTTGTAAAGGTTCTTCCCTTTTAACTTCCGATCTATTCAAAATAAATAAAGTACAAAACAAAAATATTATTTTGGATTATAGACTCAAACAAAACCTGCCTGCCTATCGTCAATTGTTATACAGGGTGTCTCATTACAGATTTTCGAGGTTATTTTAGTTAATAAAGTTTAACATTTTAATCCTTATTCACATATCATCATCATTCGTCATTGTTCGCACATAAAAACATAAAATAAATATGGCTACCGTTACAATATCCTTAGGACAGTCCCATGGGGGCACAAGGTGTAGATAAAATTCATCATTTAAACATAACCTAAAAATCTTATCATGTTTTAATCTGCATACAATTTAGAGGCTAGAGTCTAGAGGTACACTAAAAGAGTGCTTTAATATGGATCTGAAGTATGAAATAAAAATATTAAATTATTATTTTATTAGATGTTTCCAAGTGTTTTGTATTGATTGACTTCCATAAATAGCCTATTAGATTTACCGCCGACCAAGTTAAGGATGCAAGTGACTCGGTACCGGTCAATGTGGCATACCATGAAGGAGGCCAGCAGTGGACGTTTCACGGCTGTTGATGATGAAATAGTCCAAAGTGTTAATGTAACATTCAGGGATATATGCATCGCCTATTTACGTATCTAACAACCAAGCAAGATCTTTTATTATGTCTGCGCGGTTTACACCTAACACTAATTGATATCAAGTGATGACTTGAAAGACGAAGGCATTAATAAGCTTCCACACGTGGAAAAATAATTTTGACAAAACAAAATAAATTACACCTAATAAACACACACGAGTACGTGAAAAGCGCAAAGCGACACAAAATTTCAAACTCGGAGTAAATAAAGCATCCCCGAAGGGCTAGCTGAATCCGAACTAAAAATAGATTCAGATCGGTTAGGGCCTCCTCGAGTGCGTCATCAGACCTCGGCTCGGGGGTGGGAAGGGAGGGGGCGACATGGCAGGCAAGCCTATACGCATGCGCGGACTTCCGCCTACGCTAATGTCAAAGGGCATCCCTGGGAGTGCCTGGATGTTGCCTGGATCTCCAGGAAGTATATGCAATAGTATATGTATGTATAAGTCGATTCAATCTTAGGTCAAGTTATAAAGTTCTGCGTAGAAGCTTTTAGAGCATAGAGTAGATATCATCCCTTGGGAGACGGATCTTCGTAAAAAGCAAAATATTTAGGAGATAGGCAGCAGAATCTAAGGAAAGATCAGCATCAGTAATGGTTAAACCCCTCATCGAAAGGCCAACGTGGCGTTGTGTGAGGGAGGCTTATGTTCATTCAACAGTGGACTTATGCGGTCGAACATAATATCAAAATACAAAGGATTTAGACCATTCAATTTTCCCATCAATACATTAACAGCTCTAGAAATCCTTCACTCGATTAATACTGCATGAAGGGGAACGGAGTTTTTAAAGCATTTCAATCTGATTATAATTGGTATGGGTCTGTAATTTGCGAAATAATCCTCTATAATGACGGACGGGTGTTTTCGTAGTAACATAATGTCACCGCCATTTAGACGTCACGTAGCGACATCTATGGAACCGACATACCTACACCCCACAAGGTTCGACTTCATACATGTATTAACTGGAATGTATCTAGCTAGACTGATGAACAATTGCCTGTAATTAATACCAACGACCCTGACACACGATACGGCCCTGTATATGCTACTTGTGGTCATCAGCTAAGGACATACCTCATTCACAGTTTTAGTTTACAAGCATTTCATTTTGCCCACAACATCGGCTGTTATCTTCAAATATCATCTCACGAAAACCTTTTATCGAGATTGAAAGTAGCCTATATCCCTCTCCTTTTATAGACTGTAAACGTGCCAAAATTAATTAAGATCAGATAGCCCGGTTAGTCATAGAAAGGCAACTAGCCACCCTGGGGTCATTATGTCCTGAAGCCGAAATATCACCGTTGTTTATGCACAATGAGTTTAACCACCCTTCATTTGCCTTTACTTTACCTGATGTTAAGCAACGATAAGGCTGACGAATGAAAAGCTTGCTCACTCAGTAACTCAAGCTGAAAAGCAGCGGGAGTATGTGATCTTTCGTTCCCGAAATATGTAGCAGAAGGCTGGTATCATATAGACTTTGTCTGCATGGACTTCAGAACTAATCCTACGCGAACTCCTTGTTGAATCAGGATAAATAGTAGCCTAAATCCTTTCCTGACCTTTCAACTATCCCTATACATAAAATTGATTCATTGTAACACTGCAATACGACGCAAAGGAAGTACAAACTTACAAATTCACATTCGCATTTATAGTACTATAGTATGGACTAGTATGTATGGTATTAGCGGTAGCTTATCAGCCTGAGCCTGAGCCTTCCCTCGTCGTCATCGACTGGGGAAAGTCCTCTGATGAATATAGCACAATGGCACGAGTCGAGCCGCATACACTCAGCAAAAATGCCCTACCCAATGAAACTAAACACCAGAGATACCCTGCACTGGAATCCAAACGGGCGACCCCTGTATCGTCAGTCTAAGATCTAGTCTTTTACGGAGGCAGGTATAACTTCAATTTTTCCATGAAGTAGCACGTAAGTACTTATTACATTTTCATACCAACGATGGCGGCGACGCGACGATGCATATAGTTGATTTATTCGATGACAAAGATCAAAATTGCACACCTTTAACCTCAATAAAAACATTAAAGTTTTTCCCTGCGCATTCGACAGAGGTGGGGTGATTTTTAGGGTTCTGTACCCGAAGTCTAGCCAACGGATTCTAGTACTAAGCCTCCGCTGTCCGTCCGTCCGTCTGTCAGCGAGCTGTATATCATGGTTCGTAGTAGGTAGACAGTTGAAAATTTACAGAATTTTAATTTTACAGAATGTGTATTTCTTGTTACCGCTATAAGAGCAAATAATACTGGTAAAAATAAATTAAAAATTAAGGAGAGTTCTCCTACTAAAAGCGTGTTTTGTATATGTATATATGTTTGTGTACTGATATTATATTCGCTATAAAATTATAATAAAATAATATTTAAAAATGAATCTAGCTCGATGTGGTGATGTGTGCTCGACTGCATGGTGTTCAATCACAATTGATGCAAATGAATATAGATAGATGTCGCTAACGTCCTATTTGGCGGTTCTTATAAAAGTGAAGAACTTCAGACCGCAATGGGAAGCGACCGATAGTTTAAATGGCAAAGTGTTCGCTCTGGACTGGCGAAAGACGAAGATTCTAATCCAGCTCGTGTCGAATTTTTTTCTTCACTATTTTCAAAATATTTAAAAAGTAAAGAGAGTCCCCACACCAGAGACGTGTTTATTTTACGGTTCGGTGTTAAATTTTTCGGTGATATTACCTATCTGTACGGAGCCCTCGGGTCGCGAGTCCAACTCGCATTTGGCCCATTTTTCTTTATTTATTAATATTACCTATCCAATGACATTAAAGACTACTAATTTTATATAAATTACGAAAATAATTCTACTTTTATATCCATATTTTTATTTCCACTGAGCACTATTGTTCCATTTAATGATCGTATCTTTTTGATAATCTTGCCACTCGAAGTGATAAAATGTGTGTGACGTCATGATACGTCAATCCCGTCGTTGCAGTGACGTCACATATACGCACGTGCGTCTTTATTACTATAGACTAATATATGTACCTAATATACGCCTTTATTACTGTACATACTTTCACCATTAAAAAAATCTTTATCGGTTTCCAAGTCAGTTTAGTTCTTTTGCAATAAATACTCGTACAAGTATATAAAGGCGGATTTGTAGGATTACGGTTTCCAATCCGGTCCGACCAACGAAACTCTTATAAATTCACTGTGGCTTGTATAGCGTCTTTAGCTACGAGTGTAAAATTCAAATTTAGAATAGTTATGGGAAATTGTGCCCCACACGAAATATGTTTGTTTTTATTTCAAAAGGAGATCTAAATTTCAAAGAAGAGTCATTAGGTAATGTGAGGTAGCATATGATAGGGCTTTGTCTGTAGTTTTATTGCAGCAAAATTTTAGATGTGTGTAAAAATACCACATCCCGCCCGTCTTCGAAGATTCCAAAGTGGTAATTAGTGTAAATATTGCAGGAAAACCCAAGCGAGGTTGCTATATGAGAAATCATCAAAAACCTTGACAAATTATTTTATTTATGGGGTTCGGCAAAATGAATCTTATTTCAAGGTAATATTATTTGTACGCTTTTTTCTATGGTCCGGATCCCCTGGTGCGCGAGTCCAACTCGAACTGGTTTTTTATACTACAGCCATGGATCCAATAATTGGATCCATGCTAAATAGTAAAAAACTCGACCATAAATCACGACTTTCCGTAAGAATCACTCAATTCATGTTACCAAAATAGGTTACAGACACTTGAGTTAAATATTACACAAAAATCATGCTCTACCTAAAATATAACTCCTATTGAAGAACCAACTTAACTTTGTGTTATTTTGTGGTTATATTACATACTCGATGTATGGTCATGCTGTAAGATCTTGCTTATTGCCAAATTTTAGGATACTAGGTAAACAGGACCCTACAGGTTTTGGTTCCCTTGCGTTTTGTGTGGAAATTGTCTAAAATACAGCTGTATCTTTTTATTGCGTTAACTTTTATTTTTCACAGATCCAAGAGGCGGCAGATTTGAGTATTCGATATTGATTTCAACTTGATACTTTTACGCGTTCCTGAGAAAAAGGGTCTTGACAGACAGACGGACAACAAAGTAATCCTATTAAGGTTCCTTTTTTCCTTTTAAGGCACGGAACCTTAAAATTAGTTAAAACTAAAGTCTACTATTTAAGAATAATTTAAAACCAATGTAAGAAAGCCAAAGAACCAAGAAAAGATTCAAATTAAGAACACATCAGCGTTTTATAAACGTACGTTAATTAAATTTTGTGTGTGTGGTCCCTAAACCAAGCTTATTGTGGTAGCTTTTCAGGTGAAACTATACTTCTCATCTTTATGATCGATTCATGAATCGAAACACCTTGCAAGTTTATGTTGTGTAAGGAGTATTAGAAATATGTGTATATTTAGGAATATATGTCGAATGTCGTTTAATAGTGAAAAATATGAGTTTTTCAAATCCTAATGCGAATGTTCTAAATTCAAATTACATTTTCATAGGTTTTTCTGATAATCCTTACAAAACATAAACTTGCAAGGTGTATCAAATTTTTCTGATGAGAAGTATATTTTGATTTTATTGCTTTCAAACCAACGACGCTGTTATTAATTGTCACACATCTTTATTGTAAGCACAGTAACGTTGCCCAGTGAAATACAGAACAACTACATTGTATTAGACAATGCAAGCGATGAATGCACTGTTGCACGTTTCTCAGCTATTAAAGATAAACCTTGTCATAACATAAAGATAGCTAAACGTGATAACAACGAACTAACTCTCATAAGAGAATCTTGGAGCATGGACGAAGGGAAACATTCCACGCTAAAACGACTGAATAAAACTGACGACGTGGTGGCAATCAAAATAAAGGCCCATGCACACAGATTATCAGAAATTATGTCATATGATGCCAGCTTTACAGTAGGTAGAGTAACAACATGCTTGCTGAGAGTATCGTAATTTTTATTCCAATAAAAAAAAGAAATCCGCCACACAGATCCGGTAAACGCTGATGCACGCGCAACCGTGTAAATGACATTCCAGCTCTTGCTTGGAGCTTTGGGGATGTTTAACGAGGTTTGGCTTGCAAATACAGCAATACAGTGTGATATTATGGCGAGGAAAGGGTATATATATTATAGGTCCAATATCAGATCTTATTTAACTGATCAATAGCCGATTCCAAATAATCCAGAAATCATCTGGGAACGACAAACCCTAAAACTATCGCAAACCCCAAATACAAGAATCACACGAGTACTTTACGTCTTAACTAATAACTTTCATGAAGCATAAATAAACTAACTTAGCCACAATTTACTATACAATTTAACGGCGATATATATCAAAATGTATTAGCAAAATTATCACAAATCTCATATTCAAGAACAACACGAATGCTTTACGCTTGCTTTACGCCTACACTTCTAATTACCTTATAATCGTCATGCACCATAAACATACTACTCGCAGCCACTACGTCACAAACTATGAGCATTTACTTAGTCCTTAAACGGTGATATACATCAATGCATATAACGAAACTATTTGTGAAAATCTCATATACAAGAACAACACGAGTGCTTTACGCCTCGGCCTCTAATCCTCATACCACATAAACAAATTACGAGTATACTCGCAGCAACTTACTAGTACGTTACAAACTTGTTACACACTCTAGCTACGAGTATTTATCAGAAGTCCTTGAGCGGCGATACATATCAATGCAAAAAACATTGGCGTGCAATGTGCACACGCCCTAGCGCGCTCCGGCGGCGTGTTGCTAGGCGCGTTCAAGGTCTTCCCGACCCTGGCCGTCACCCCCCGCCCCTCACACCGACCCCCACTCCGCCCATGTGCATCGCTCGCTGCACATTCAGTTATAAACTCCGAACGTAATGTTGCAATGTACGTACACATATGTGGGTTGTACGCCGATTAGGCTATATTTAAAAAAAAGCTCGTTGTAATGCGACTACGGTTTTTAAGGATTTGCAACTTTCAATAAGTTGCAATTTTGGACAGGAAAATGTCTTTCGGGTGACATGCTTCTCCGCCACTTGTACACAGAAGATAGGGCGATAGATGTTAGAAATATTATTCAATTCAAAAACACAAAGCAATGTTTCAAACACAAATGTAATCAATCACTTGTTAAGCTTTTCTTATGGTCAGATGTTATTTATTCAGGTGTTTTATTATAAAAACGACTGCCTTGCACCTATAAAAGAGCCTTTCTAAAGCTAAAACGAGTCACAGTGTCACATCTAGTCCCTATTCACCTCAGACAGGGAATGATAATGAGCCAATACTGAGACACATCTATATCAGCTGCATAAATACAATGTACGAGTATAAGATGAGACAGACGTAAATTATCGTTACCAACGGGCTTGACAATATAATTCCGATTGGGGAATAGTTTGGTGGTAGCAGTGCTGTAAGTTATATTGGTAAAACATCAGCGTCACAGGTTTAACCAAGCTAACACATTTTATGATGGTGATATGATTGATCAAGTATGATAGGTTTGTATGTTTTTAGAGATATAAAAAGGTACGAATGTCAGTATGTCACACACGTTTCTATTATTTAATTTTGAACTCCTATTAATTCATTTTGAACTATATAAAATATGTACTTTAACAACTCCCGGAAAGGGTATGTAAGGGAGCATAGGAAAGGGGTTCTATTTTTTATTTCTGCCATTATCTTGCCATATGCCAAGTCTCATATAATTATCAAACTTCAGTTCTACCTGGGCACTTATTTACATTGAACATTACAATAATTCAGAACACTATTACCAGCTCACTGACATTGCACGAGTATTTACTGTTTTCATTTAAAAAGACAATGTGTCTTACATTGCAGACTGAGCTCAAAACTAAAACCCCATTTTTCTTTATTTTTTTCTTTCATACTTCTTCTTTCAGGCTTCTTAGAGTGTGAGGACTATAATGCTGTAAATAGAAACTGATCTTCGTTATTAAACCAAAACAATAATAATGTCATTTTTAGAGAGTTACAGCCTACATCTGTCGCACGGGCTCCGCGTATGACGGATTGTATGGCTATACAAGCCATTTGTAATTAATTTTTGATCAATAAATGTTTTTGTATTTTGTATTTGCATTACCAGCTCACTGGTATAGTACAATTTATAGATAAAGACAAAGTAAGTCAGTAAATTGAACTAAAACTAGTTTCATTGTCATCTAATAAACATTCACAGGGTGGATCCTTCGAAACAAGATGATAAAGTGCGCGCGCTCATCAAATGAACCAAATATGGACACCGTCAGAGACGTGACATCCGCGATGATATCAATTGGCAGGGATCTAAAACCACATTCAAGTTCACTTTGTGGTGTATTTCGAATTTCAAATATGGAAAGTCAATTTAGTGGAGACAAAAAACTGCTTACCACACTAACTATTAAGGATTCCATGTCAACTATGATTACTTTTAGTTTCGCCATGTCCTCTTGATTATAAAACGCTGAAAAGCATCGTTTTACAGACATAGAGCCGACGAAGTCATGAAATCTTCAATCAATCTTTTTTAATCATTAGATAGCTTTATTAAAAATATTAGGAGTGTGTGAAGAAAATTTTTAGATTCAGATATTCGTTTGCGAAAAGAACCGATACAAATGGAATAAATGTCAACTGAGAAAGTGTACCTTCTTCATCTCTTCAATAATATACATTAATATTTTTTCCAATCCTAGATCGTAAGCAATATTCAGTGGTGTATCATTTAATTATAAAATCACGTAATTTTCGTCAGCGCGACGTCATATACTTTCAAGAGGTCTTGTAATAAAAATAACACAAAAAAACACCTGCAAATCATTAAAGAATCTTGAGTCAAAAGCCAATAGCACCCAAACACCAACCGCATCGAAAACAAACAGGTGCAATGCTCATTTTAAACAAAGAATATAATGAACTTGCTCTTTGCCAATTTAGTACATAATGTGCGTTCAGAGCCAGAGGCAGAGGCGTACTTTACTGATACAAAGTAGCTAAATAATTGTTACTGTGCTATGTACGAGACCTGATTTGTATGTACCATACATACATAACACAAACATTTTTTTTTTGTTGTTGTTGTTTCTTTAAAGTTTCAGAGAATCCGGATTTGCATTGTCAGGTTTCTGAAATTCTTAAAATATATTTTACCATAAAATTTTCTTTTTCTAGTGTGCACGTTTGTTATGAGTACATACGTCATTCGCTACAAACTAAATATTTCGCATCGTGAAAATTAATATTCGAACGATGCCACGCATTCGCTGATGAAAGTTACTGCTTACTACTCAAATGACTAACACCAAATCTTCTACAATACTCGGACGTTAAATTAAGCAACGCTCATAAACGTATACCGTATTTCGGATCTGAGAAACAGTTTTGATGAGATAAATACACTAGCCCCCAAAGACCCCAAACTCCCCTAGAGTTTGGGGTCAATCAATCGTCCAACCAAGGTCTTATCTTCTTATAAAAACCCGTACAATTTCATTCATTACGAGCATATCGGGCTCCAAATAAATCTGACTTTCACGTCAATGATGCAGGTGGGGAGGGTTACACATACTTAGTTGAAAAGCTGACGCGATTCGCGAAGCCTGTTACGTTACGCAAGCGACGTGTGAGCAAAGGGAGCGACCTGCGTCAGAACCGTTGCTATGTTGGGGAATGAGATGACGTCATGACTGGCGCTGGACCAACTTCAGCTCCGCATCGTTCCTGGTTTCCCGGGAAAATTCCGCTTCCGGGAACTCAATAATCAATAACGTGTATAAGCAATGAGTATGAGTATGGGGTGTTTGCTTTGTATATGAAAACAGGAATTAGTGTAGTTCGTGGGCGAAGAATAATTATTCAATTTTGTTTCGGAAAGGGAAACAAATGCTGTTGCTAATGACTAACTGTACCGAGGAATCGATAGTGAACGATGTAGGATGCCACTATATTGTCATTAGGTGAAGGCTTCTAGCTGAGCACGCTTTCCATTTTGCTTTATTATCACTAATCATTTGGTGAGATGAAGCCCAAGTGCGAATCCATTATACATTAAAAATGTCAGGTCCCAAATAGTCAAAATAAATTGTATTTGCTTTAGGACAGTGAATCGAAGAATGTGGTATTGTTTTAAATATGCTGTAACAGGTCGTTCTTGAATGAAATATTTTGGATTTTCTGGAAACTAGCAAACACCTTGACGCGACTAGTTACTAAATATAAATTGTGTTTATTTTGTTGCTATAGCTTACGTTGCGTGTGCAGGTTTATCTTATGATTGTGATTGTGTTCTATATGCGTATTAAATTAAATAAATAAAATGCTAGTTTGTTATTAGCCTTTTGTCCTGGCACTCATATACTTCTCATCAGAAAAATCGAAACACCTTGCTACTCGTAGTTTATGTTTTGTAATGATTATCAGAAAAACCTATTAAAATTTAATTTGAATTTAGAACATCAACATTAGGATTTAAAAATCTAAAATTATTCACTATTAAACGACATAATTGACATATATTCCTAAATATACACATTTTTCTGACAATCCTTACAAAACCTAAACATGCAAGGTGTTTCAATTTTTACTATTGAGAAGTATATTTCAGTAGGTGAAAAGTAATTCGTGTAGTTCCACTGAATAAATTAAGAGTGGAACTATGAACAGTGACGTGGTTCCACCGACATCTTTCGTAATCACAACAACACGCTTTGGCAAACTATACTGTTTATTACCTACGTTGACAGGCACGTGTACATAGTAAATATAATTTGCATCGTAATTGAGCGAAGTAGAATAAATATAGTGAATATATGCAAGGTTATCAGAAATATTACGAGAGCTACGAGTTTGCAAGTCTAAACTGATATGGTTCGCAACCATATTATGTGTGTTTTACAACACCGTCTAAATACTACCAATTGGCACACTGTAGACAAAAAATAGAAATTCGCAGTAAAAATACATGTATGTGGCTCATAACTCATATATACTTTATGTACTAACGAAATTAATGAAAACGTCTTATTGGATCGACGAACCAAACCGTCCGAAGAACAGTAGTAGGTATTTCAATAAATGCGTGCTGTCTCGATATAATGTCATTATTTTTTATAAATAAATTTAACATGAAAAGTTTGTCTTTATAAAACAGTGAAATATCACACGGAAGTTCTTGAAAAAGTGCAAAAATAGTATAAAGCCTTCAATAAGTAGTTGGTAGTGTTACCCATCGGTTTGACGAGATAATTCGATTTCAGTTTCGAATGCCGCTCGTGTCTAAACTTTTCACCACTTTCGAAACATAATATTTAACGATATTTTTTGGCATTTTATTTTTAGCTTCTGTATTATCCTATTAGAAGCAAAATGAAATGCTGCATTCCATTGGCCTCAATTTACCCAACGTATAAAGTTTCAGATCAATTTGTGAAAATTTACAACTTGATGTAGCTCCGTGTGCTGTCTTCTGTACGTGCGGAGTGATTTTGTTCTTTGAAATTGTATATCAACAATAAGCTAAATGTACTCAATTTTTGATAAGAATACTAATATCTGTTCTGAATTATTGTAAACAAACAGAAACATCACATGTCTCATTACAACAAACAAATATAGGCGGGATAACACTCATATATACTCTTCAAATTCTAAAGCACACAGCTTGAAAATACATTGACATATTCAATGTCTTGTTTCGGTGTACCTTTTTGATTATTTATATTGCACTGTAACAAAAGTTAACAACAGACCTATAATTCATAAGTAAGCGGTGTGTTCCTCGAATGTTATTCGCTCTCAAACTCTCTAGTTGATATCTCAACTATTTGTAATCACTGAAGCACGTTTTGGCCAACCTCACTGTTTGTTAGCCACGTAGACATCGCAACACGTCAGAGGAAATGTTACTATCATTTATCTTCCTTTACAAAGTAATTTACTAGTGCATACGTCTGAGTATAGGGTACATACTCAGCGCGCTATGCAAAATCGTGTGGTCACTGGACAGTGCCATTACATTACTATCTCAACAACTTCCGAAGGAAGGTTCACAACTCCAAAATTAATTGTGGGGGCATTTCGAGCACAGTTGCTATCCTTTATCAAAGAAACTGACAAATAATTCACGAACGATTTAAATCGGCGGGGAGCGGTCTTGTCTGTCAGACAACCTGTATAAGACTTTTAAATTGTAACGAAATAAATAAAATAAGTAATATAAAAAAGTTCGTAGGTGTCCTAATACTACAATATTTACACAGCTATAACAGATCATGGATAGTTTAAAAAGTCCCAGTAACAGTGAGGAAGTTATTCAGAAAAAGGTAAACACATCTTGAAAGGACTCTTAGAACACTTGCTTAAGGAAATTGGATTCATATTAATTTCAAAATATGACGATGAAGATAAAAAAGATTTATGTTTAGATCACAACAGCAAGTACAAATGCAAAAAAAATATCTACTTATTTACTTACTCTGATTTAACAAACGGAATCGTATACTGATTCCATTCAATACCAGCCAATGATAAATTCTTGAATTTCATTTGAATTTTGCTTTCGCATCAATAATAAAAATGTACAATTTACGTCAACAAAAAAGATTGCAAGGCGTTTATTCATTCCGCTTTCAAGCAACATTTTCATTGAATGCAGACACTTGTCTACTAAAGAAAGAAGCCAACCACCAGGGCTATCACCCAAAACTTATGCTGATCTAGTTACCGGCAAGCTACAATTAAATACATAATAATTTATTGAATTGAGTCTTCTGTATGAGCACATATCCGTCTATCATAAATAAAATGTTAATACATGCATTTTATGTACCTACCTGCGGCAGTTTTGCCCGCGTGGAAAATCTTTCCTTAAAACGGGTTCAAATTTCAAGGTTCTATTTCAAATAGTCTTCCCATAAAAAGCCTTTCACCTTATTTCCTTCCCTTGTGGGTGGAATGTCGAAACAATCTTTCCAGTACTCTACATCAAATTGATTTTACACTTTTCTTTCTAACTGTAATTAAAACCATGTGTGGTCCCAGTCACCTTAAATTTTAACTTAAATTAAATTAAACAAATTAATCAGACGACTGGAACCGCGGTCCTAGTTCCAAAGTGGTCCCAGTCACCTGTACTCTTTCAAATTTCATGTTTCTGGGTCATTGTTATGTCAAAAAGTTATTTAGGGAAACTATATATTAGTAATAATAAGATACAGGTGCCATAGTTGTGGAGTTTGCATCCGCCTTCCCTCTCTGCAGAACACTTGCTATTCCGAGAACGGTGGTACATTCACCGACGTACAAAAAGATTTGGATCACATTGCGTTATTTCAAAAATATTACTTTAAACAATTCTTGCGTCTAGTCCTAAATAGTGCAAAAGTCTTTTTGCAAAAAGACCTGTTCAATTATGATGCGGCCCTAGTGCTATGCTAGCCTTGGATTGCAAGTGTTGTAAATAAACAAACGCGCGGCCATGTTGTCCGCCATGTTTGCTGTATCGCGTCAACGTGACGCACCGTCAGCTGATAGCGGTAGGTAGGTACCGCGTTTTGCACGAGCACCGATCGCCGCGCGTCGTGAGCGATAAAGGATTTTTCATGCGAATTCCTTTACAGTGACGATGAGGAAAAACGGGGTAACGCCCATTTTTTACGCATCTAAAGAAACAGGTTTTTTTGTATTCTTGTGTAAGTAGGCCTGAGCCCCTGCAGTGGGGACGTATATATGCTGTTGATGATGATACGGCGCTTAAATATTGCCGCCCGAATATAGTACCTGGCAAACGTATGTTTTGAGCAATTACATAATCTTTACCATACCCTGATTGTATGAAACGATGTAAAATTCTAAATTCAGAAGGCTGGATGTTGAACGACGAAGAAAAAGTAAACCACTATGAATACAGACAATCGACAGGGATAGGGAATCATTTCATTCCAACCGTATGCGTTTGGTGACTAACATAGAACACCGAATGACGTTATAATTACTGGTTTTCAACGTATAAAACTAAAGCTTTTTTAATGTCCTGTCTAATCCGGACGCCTAAAGTCAAAAGGATGCTAGTTTTGCTACGTATATACCGAAACATGACATTGCTGTTTTGCGGCAAACAGGTAACATGGCGGTAGCTAGCCAGGTGGACATACAAAATACCCCAACTACCGGAGTGAATCGAACCCTGGACCTCCGTATTGAGAGTCCAACTGTGTAGCTACTAGGCCGTGGTGGTATGCTTTTGCTATAATTAGCACGTACATACTAGATAATCCTTTTTCTAATTTAAAATGACACACCAAATTACTCATTGCCATCTCATCTCTCTCTCATCTCATCCAATATAAAAGCTACTTTAGTAGTAGTGATCAATTTTTGAACAAAATTATCAGAAAAACATAATAAATACATGTTATATGCAGTATATGCACGTATATTTTACTTATAGTAACACCGTCGTCCAAACTGTATGAAGAGAAGGCGAAAATCAATAGCATGGCTGGTTATTTACTCGATTCGCTTGAACGATCGACGACTGCGCGCGCGGCCGATCCGGTGCCACGATAAAATTGGCTCACTTGCCAGGCTGGCACGTTTTGTACGAGGATGTTTTCATTTCAAAATTCTCCAGGCTTGTTTCTTGTATACAGCGAAAATGTTGATGAGATTTTAACTTTCGGGGAAGTAATTTCTCTCCAAAACAAATCGGCTATTAATCATGCTGACAGCATGATAATTTCTTGCATCAAAATTGTGGTCCCGTGGATTTGAATCAGATTTACATAAGCCTTACATTGCCGGTCGGCCTTGATCCAACGAACTACACACAAAAAATATCAAAACAAACGAACTTAGGCTTTCCTTCATTCTTCTACCAAACAATAAGATTTATATTTTGTGGTTCATGTATGTAAATCAGATGACCTACATACAATTTCCTAAAATATTGACAAAATTGAGTTTTGACAAAAAGATTATTCAGGAAATGTACCTACAAGATTTGTAAGATTTATTTTATTTGCCGTTTATCCTATTATTCTCTCTCATACCTCATTTCATAAGACGTTTGAATTTATCGCGACGGGCAACTACGGAACCCTACACTGCGCGTAACGCGACTCACACTTGGCTGCTTTTATCTTTTGGATTCACAATTTGGTACCGCATTTGGTAATATAAAATTGTGTAAGTGTATTACCATAGCAGGTATTACATATTCTCGGCGATGTATATAGGTATAGGTACATACTACAGGTTATTGTTATTCAGGCTGTGACGAGTTCAAGGCTAGACATTTATTCGGGAGGCCTTAGGTCTCTCTTTTAAAGGTCACCTCTATTTTATGTAGGAATAAAGCTATTTTGCTCTAGAGTTTTTGTGGTAATGAATTCATAAAAATTATTAGAAGCATTTTGATAATGACACATCCTGCGGCAGAACACAGCTGGGCGTAGGCTTCTTCAAAGTTTCTACACTGAACTCGGTCCTTTGCTCTTGTTATGGAATCGATACAAAATAATTTCAATGAATGTAAATATGTATACCTGTATGTACGTCTTATAAAAAGGTATCACTGTTTCATCAACGCCCAACTTGAACTGCTTAAGCATCTTATCTAACCGCAGAATAAAAATAAATACGAATATATTTCAAATATAAACTTGTTTTAGATACCTTTTTTTCAGCTGACTTTAAGAAAAGAGGAGGTTATCAATTCGACTGTATAATTTTGAATGTATGTTACGCGATAACTCCGCCAACTTATTGTGATCGGAATTTAAAGATTATTATTTTTTCTTTCAGATATCATACTTCAGAGGTGGTCCTATATAAATTTTATCGAAATTGATTTTCCGTTTGACCAAAATCTCACCTAATGTCAAGCGACGATGTGGTTTAGGATGGTTTACGGTTGCCTAGAAAAAAAATAAGACACCACTTCAGTTACATAACAGTGTCATGTGATTTTCGGATAGAACAAAAGCCTATTGCATCGAGGTAAAATGTTTGTGAAGTCAGCGATAGTTGAGAAGCAAATATCCACAAAGTAACTAATAAAAATAAGATGGCTTTGTATAAGAACATGTAAACATGATTTTATTGTGATATTGTGAAGCTGTTTAATTGAAATAGACTTTAGAGTTGGATGACGTCATCATAGTTTTTCCTCCACCGTTCTCTACATCTATGCATAATATCTTGTTCCAATAGGACCCAATAAAGTATTGTAGTTTTCTGAACAGCTTACATAACCTGTCTATCGAAAGTTTAATTGCAAACAATTTGTAAACCTTTACTTAGCCAGAATTACAGATTGATTGACATATCAGTCCAAATCTAGTTTAAATTTAATAAATCTAATAAAAATAATTGCAAGAATTCTAATATAAATGAACATAATAATAGTATTTACGTACCAAGACCATTAAGTTACTTGACCAATAATGATGTTTAAAATAATTCATATCAACAGAGTATCAAGCTCTAGTTTAATAATGATGTTAATAACTCGTACTCAAACTTCAGTTTACCTAAATCCGAAATATAAACCATATTTCATCGTAAGGAATTGACATTTTGTGTGTAACCTCACCCATTTATCTATGCAGCACTAAAATCTTACTGCGATAACCAATCCGCACCTGATAAGTAAAGTTACCTCCTTCGGGAGTGTATTCATCAGGATTCTCTCCCAACAAATATTTTTTATTCGGTTTATCTTTTTTCCCACAAGCTACGAGCTTTTCGCTGACCTTGTCAGTATCTGACAATATCTAGTACAAGCAAAAATTGATTTAAATGCGACGAAAATTTTCATATAAGTACCTGTCCGCCGCAAACAGCAGTGTTAATAGCACTGTTGTGTTCCGGTATGAAAGCTATCAGAGCCAGCGCCTTATTAGCTTAGGCTTCATCGTTACTTACCATCAGGTGAGATAGTGCGCAATGATGCGTACTGTTTTGCTATGCTGGATATTTCAGCCCTCCATACAGTTTATATTAGAGTTATTACGTCCTGAGTTTGTTAGACTTTGATTGGTGTACGTACTCGTATTTAGCTTAGTCGTAGTAGCTTGAAACTAATGTAAGCAACGGGCAGAACTAGTTGGGCTTTCATTGCTAACGCACGTTGTTAAAGAGAATTATATTATAACCAATATTGATTGATACAAGTGTTTTGTTAACAATCACCTAGTGCACAACCTTTATATTATAAAAAAAAAGTTGCGTGTATACGTGACTAAAATAAAAGTTTTTAAATTTTTAATAAATCTTTTGATCTATTAGTACGTACTATGTGTAGGTATATCGAATACTGCTCTTCATGAAAACTCATAAAAAGTTGAAGAAAAAAAGAGTAAGAATAGTACTCGCGTACGCCATGACTATTCATAATATGACGTACGCCATTGCGATTTTCCAGGAACTTTAGTACTGTGTGACCTTTACAAAGTAACAATGGGCGTCTTTTATGTTTAAAAACTGCTTTAATGTTCAACTATAATAATCTTAATGATGGTTGCTATTTTCGATTCGTTTTCATCGTGTTATCGAGTAAAATATTCATTATTTGCTTGAAATTTCGAGAGGGCCTCTAAGAGTATGTTGGACCTGTGTTGGAGACACAAGCAAAAAATTCTTGAAAAGAGTGACCTAAGAATTTAAAAACTAACGAATTGGCGTATCGAGCTACGGGTTGTGCAAGTTTTCGTAATTACCCGTCATAATACAGCGTGTATATACCATATGGGCGTATAATTTATCCCAAGTATAGTTTACGACTGTACAAGTCATATGTAAAAGCAATTTTGTTAAATAGCTTAATTAATAATGAGTTAATCATTTTTTAAGTACGACCGAGCAGCAATGTATTGCGTCCAAATTGATTTGACAAAGGATAAACGGTTTATTGAACTGTCATGATACGAGGTGTAATAAATATAGTTTAAAAAAAACTAAAAAAACACGCTTTTAAAGAATATCGAACTAAAAAGTTTAAAATAATTTTTAAAATAAAATAAGCTTAAAACAATAATGAACGAACAGTAAATACGAGTACTAGTATTATTGTGAAAAAAGCGTGGGCGCTTTGTGCCACATTTTTCGTATATCGAGCGCCCAACGCTTTTTTCACAATAATACTAGTATTTATTGTTCGTTCATTATTGTTTTAAGCTTATTTTATTTTAAAAATTATTTTAAACTTTTTAGTTCGATATTCTTTAAAAGCGTGTTTTTTAGTTTTTTAAAACTATGTTTATTTTTAACTTTTTAGTTTAATATGCTATCAAAGCGTGTTCTTTAGTTTTGTTTCCAATTTTTTTATTTACTATGGATTATCAACTATTTGATGGTAGTTGGACGGTGACGGGTCTTGTTCGTTGGCCGGCTATCGACGATCGTGAGCAATTTCGCTTTCCATCCAGATAACGAGGATCTCCCTCCAGTTGAACACTCAGAACTATGTCTGTCCTATTTGCACCAATTATTAATTATGGGTGGTTGACAAGGAAGGCAGCAGGCGCGCGAAGGAGAATTACAAACTCACAAACCCACAAACTCACAAGCCCACAAACATACAGGTGAAGCTAATAAAAGCGTGTTAAAAAGAACTGTCAATCAGTCGATAACTTTAGATGCACATTGCGTGATCAATTATTTTGTATGGAAAAAAATAAACTAACGAAATTTATGTAAAAGGTTTCGTTAAGGACCAAGGTACTTAGAAAGCTAAAATATTGCACACACAGGAAATATTTTAGAAACACATATATTTGGGTGTATATGTTTTATAAATTAATTGTAAAAATAAATTAATTTGCAATTGACAAACTTAAAAGGTAAAATATAAAACAATGTCATTTAAAAATTAACTTACAGTCCATTTTGTCAAAAGAGAATAATATCCTTGATTGTAACAATATTCGCGTTTTAATTTAATATTTATTTATTGAATAATAAAACGCAAGAACAAGTTTCAATCAAAACAAACATTGACTACAGCAGATCTGCCATCAAATTAACAATCAAGTATGATTTATAATCCTATCATAGGCACAGGATCCAAAACAACGATGAAAAGTATTTTTAGCCCGGCGGCCCACCGATGCGATGTTAGGCTCGCGTCAGAAGTGGGATCACCCGATTGCCTTGAACTAACACGCTCGACATTTTTTGCGGACGAAACAACAGGATGCGAAGCGATCGACTCAGCCCTTTTGTTGCTGCCCTTGACGTTTCGCTGGTCCGTTGCGGGATGCCTAAAGACCTCATGCGAAACTTTTAAAACGGCGATTTCATTCCTTTTAAGTAGACCGATTGAATTTTTTTTGGAAAGAAGATAAAATTTATAATTTCAAACACAATATTCTCTTTGAGCTCGCACAGTTTTGCCGATACTTATCAAAGCTTATCGGTCACACGTATAGATTGCATTAGCCGTTGTTTCCGTGGCTTTGTCGTAAACTCAAGATACACAAAATGTGACCTAATTTTACGTTATTTCATCGAGTATGTAATCGATGAATAATCCGAAGATAATTCTCAAGAATTTGTATATCTAATCGATTATCACATACATGATCACCAAGAAAGTAAGTTTGCAAAAATGTTTCCGATTTCTGTAGTAAGTTTAATGTAGCTCCTTAAAAGGTCGTATAGCCTGGTTTTCACTTTGATTAGTGTGAGTGCAGGTGATTAGTGCGAGTGCAGGTGTATAGTGCGAGTAGTGTCCAATTCACTGCGAGTGCAGGTGATTAGTGCGACTGCAGGTGTGTAGTGCGAGTAGTGTCCAATTCACTGCGAGTGCAGGTGATTAGTGCGAGTGCAGGTGAGTAGTGCGAGTAGTGTCCAATTCTTGTTTAGTGGCTCTGTTTAAATTCAGTTGGCCGTCGACCAGCAAGTATGGACGAACATCGAGAAGCGCGCTTGCAATTGCAAAGAAGTACTGAAAGAAGTATTAAACGCGGTGGTGTCTGAAACCGAAGACCTTTTGGAAGCTGAACTTGCAAGACCAAGAAGAGTATGGGTTCGAAAATGGATTAATAGAAGACCCATTCATGGCGCAAGCTACCAACTCTTTACGGAATTGGCTGTTGAAGATACGACGGAATACTACTGTGCTCTCAGGATGACCGAAGAGTCGTTTAATATACTATTAAACCTTGTTGCACCCGTCATACAGAAAAGCGATACATTTATGAGACCTGCTTTGCCGGCGAAAGTGAAATTGCACGCTATTTTATACTTATTGGCTAACGGAATTAGTTTACGCGTCTTGCAACACCTATTCAGGGTACCAAGATCGACAACTTGTAACATCATATCCGAAGTATGCGATGCTATTTACAACGCACTGAGAGATTACATAAGGGTAGGTAACATTAAAAACCTTTTTTTTCTATTAAAGTAGGTTTATTTTCGAATTCGACATACATATTTGCAATCAACTTATTGGTAAAGGTAGGTAACATTAAAAACATTTTTTTTCTATTATTGGTAAATACTCAAAACTGTCCGAGCCAATATGTCATCCTGGTCTTCAATAGACTTTTCCATTTTGTACAATAACAAGCGTCCGACGCTACACACTAAACGCTAAACACTAAACACTCCTGTCCAGACGTGTTTAGTGGCAGGCACGCTGCGAGTGAGGGGGAAGGGAGGGCGCGCGGGACGTAGCTACTCGCAGTCCACTCGCAAAAAAATAGAACACGCTTCTATTCACTTTACTACACAGCCTACTAATCACTTGCACTAATCAGTCGCTGTCCACACGTAGTCACTAATCACCTGCACTAATCACCTGCACTCACACTAATCAAAGTGAAAACCAGGCTTATGAATCAGGAATTTGATAACAACGGAATCTCAAACAGCACCGCGTCATTTAGAGGACACCTTTATACTCACCTAGGTACTAACTATATTAGTCTAATGTCTAGAACAAACATGGCCGCTACTAAACGCAATCTAATGCTTCAGGTTTTCCTCCTCTATTTAACACAAAAAGTATACAAAGGAGTGACGGAAGAAGACATAAATTCGTGGTCGTTTTGAAACGTTTTTGAAAATTCCGACCGAATAGCTAACGAGCGTAGCTTATGATTTGTTTTCCCCGTATTATTATTTGGCAACGTATTACTTAATAGTTACAACGCCAATAATCATGGAGTGGTTGTCCGTACACAGTATAGAACAACAAATATGAGCTAATTGCTTGCGATGCTTTACGAGAAAATGGGCTGACTCAACTAATTCCTTATTTAAATATGCGCCGCCATATTTTCTGACTGCGTAGTTCACGACTTCACGTAGCAAGAAGCGGTAACAAGTACACACAGAGTAACTCTAATCTAGGATAAAACATGAAAACAGTTTATTGTGCTTTACTCACAGCCGGATGTTTTGTTTGAGATGTTGCATAATATCGCCGCGTCGTCCGGCATCGGCATCGCACTGGAGTCCGTCGATTCTGCACACAGGGATTCCGTATCTCGAAGATAAGGTACTACACGAGTCACCGGGCATTTCAGGAACTAGCCAGGGGGATTGTGGTGGTTGTTGCGCGGTTAATGCCAAGTGATTAGTGCGAGGTGGGTGGAGGCGGCGCGTTTCGCGGTGTTCGGTGAGGCACTGACGGCTGCCGGCCCGCCGCCGCCGGGCGCTCCTGCATTGCGGCGCGCAGCCGCAGTCGCGCGCGCATGACCTTGGCATTGAACTTGGCAATGGGCCGGCGCGCGGACGCGCGCGGGGCGCGAGGAGGGATGCGGGGCGCAGGGAGGGAGGTAGGACGCAGGCGCGGGGCCCGAGCCTGGTGATGCACCGGCAGCTGCACCGCCCCTCCCCTCCTCTCCTCTCCCGCAACCTTCCGTCATCGACGCTGCTATGTACTCTCTATATTGTTGTATATCACCCTTTCCCCTTTAAATTTAGCCCGTGGGCGGCCATCCAGACATTTCGTACAATGTATGTTTTATTGAATACTGGTAGGTTGCCCTTGACTTTGCCCGCGTAGATATTACTTCCTTAGAGGTTATCTAAAATGTCTAATGAATCGATGTTTAAAAGTTTTGTAAATCTAAATTTAAACACACTTCTTAAAAATCTATTCAAGGAGATAAATTTATAAAAAAACGGTCAAGTGCGAGTCGTACTCGCGCTTCCTACAGGATATGAACAACTGCCATACTAAAACTCTTATTTTATTAGAATAAGCGCCTAGCGAAAAATCACGAGTTAATTTACACAATTAACGCTGGCGCTGAAACTGTTGTTATCGTAAAATTTTAATGAAATATAATAAAAAAATTATACTTTTTACACGAATGCATTTCTGAGTCATCAATGCGATTGTGCAATCATGTGGTCAAGTTTGGGTATAGGAGATATATCAATCAGTCAGGCATAATCCTTTGTATTATATACTTGAAAACAACTTGAAAAGGTATTGGAGAGCTACAGTGTTGTTATTGTTATTGTTAACTTTTTTTATCGAAGATAAATCAACGCCATTGAGGTCAATAGCACTGCTGTTTAGGAGAAGACTTAGATAATAAGGTTGTTGTAGAAATACCCCTACCGCCAATCAAGCTAGCTCCTAAAAGTCTACAGCATTCACCCCCTAAAATTTTCAACATAAGAGGTAGAATTATGACATGACATTAGACAACAAACGTGATGTTTTTATACGTGCGATGTAACATACAACTAGCGCCATCTAGTGTCGTACTCGTCTACTACTGCTACTGCAAAACTAAATTGATAACGAAAATCGAGGCGTATTCTCTACATTGGTTTTCCATATGTTAAATATTCATATTTTGTACGTAGTCCTTCGTGCGCGAGTCCGACTCGACTGACTTGAATGTAGAGTAAATTAACAGAAATGACAATCAATAGTGAAGCCCGTTATAGTAATTATCTAAATAACCGATAAACCTAGCGCTCCTTCCAAAAACCAATAATAATCTTATAATAAAGTATGTATTTGACGTTCTAATTTAGGTGATCATCGAGGCATGGCGTGCGGTGCCATGGTGCGATGTGGCCGGACACATCTGATGTAATACTTACTGTACAGTCGCAAAAACTGGTCGCTCTTGAGATCCGAGTTACTACGCGACCGACATCTTTGGTCGCTCGCTGCCTCGTGTAAACTCGATGCCAATTAATTTGTGCCTCTCTGTCGCGTAAAATTTTGCTTCCGCTCTTCATTTTCGATCTACTAAATTAAATAGGTACTATAACAAACACATCTAGTGTTTATATGGGTAAACCCGTATAGTAATCTAAATTCAAATCACGATCGTCATCAAAGAGACATCGTAGTTCAGTTGCGTAGAGCGTCGGTCCTTGAAAAAACCGGGTCTGGGTTTGATCCTGTCTCGTACCAATGAGAACCAATTTGTTGTTTGGAACTTATTTACGAATCATGTACAGCCTGCGGCAGTCCACTGCTGGACATAGGCCTCTCCCAGAGTGCGCCACTCGATTCGGTCCTCTGCTCTCCGCATCCATTCACGTCCGGCTACCCTACGTAAGTCGTCTTTCCACCTCGCCGGGGGACGTCCTATACTACGTTTGCCTAGGCGTGGTCTCCACTCGAGAACTCGTCTGCTCCAACGACTGTCTGTCCTTCGGCAAATATGACCGGCCCACTGCCACTTCAGTTTGCTAATACGGTGAGCTATGTCGGTCACTTTGGTTCTCTAACGGATCACTTCGTTCCGAATGCGGTCCATCAGAGAGACTCCGAGCATAGCCCTTTCCATAGCCCGCTGAGCGACTTTAAATTTGTGGATCAGTCGTGCCGTGAGTGTCCACGTTTCGGCTCCGTAAGTCATCACGGGTAGGACGCACTGGTTAAAGACTTTTGTCTTGAGGCATTGTGGTATCGACGATTTAAAGACTTGACGTAGTTTCCCAAACGCTGCCCACCCCAACTGTATCCTCTTATCGGCTTCTCTCTCGAAATTGTTTCTACCTAACTGCATCGTTTGCCCGAGGTAAACATATTCTTGAACAATGTCGAGAGTTGTTCCATCGACGATTACCGGTCTCGGAACGACGAGATCATTGAACATAACCTTAGTTTTGTCCAGATTCATTCCGAGACCTATATGTCTAGAGGCTACATTAAGGGTGTCCAGCATTTCCTGCAGTTCCTGCGGGGTTTCTGCCATGATGATGATATCGTCAGCGAAGCATAAGTGGGAGATGTACTCGCCGTTGATATTGATTCCCCGGCCAGTCCAATCCAACGATTTGAAGATATCTTCCAATGCGTTCGTAAACAGTTTCGGAGATATAACATCTCCCTGTCTTACTCCTCTACGCAATGGGATAGGTCTTGTTTGTTGGTTTTGGACTTGGACGGTCATCGAGGCGGCGTCATACAGACATCTCAGCACTTCGATATATCTCCAATCAAGTTGGCACCGCTGCAGGGATTCCAGAACGGCCCAGGTCTCAACAGAGTCAAAGGCTTTCTCATAATCCATATTTACGAATGATAAAAATTATTACCATTAGATTATCGGTGAAGGAAAATGTCGTGAGGAAACCTGCACACTTCTGAGAAGAAATTCAAAGGTGTGAGTGAAGTCTATTCAACCTAATAAAAAATATCACTGAGAGCATAAATAATAAAACTCCAGTCCTGTCACTTTTCTTAGATATGAGTAAAGCTTTTGACTTTGTAGATCATTCTAAACTATTATATAAACTAGAATTATACGGCGTTAGAGGCAATGCAAATCATTGGATAGAAAACTATCTAAGTTGCAGAAAACAATATACCGTGATAAATTCTATAAGTGGCTCTAAACGCACATTGGTCAAGAAACATCACTTTTCAGATCTATTAATAAATAGTACTGGAGTTCCACAAGGGAGCATCCTTGGTCCCATACTATTCTTAATCTACATCAACGACCTTCCAAACGCCACTAAACATAACTGCTTACTGTTTGCTGATGATACTACTCTTACGGTAAAATGTGATGATAAGGATTCATTTAATAATACGGTGAATGAAGCGTTACTGGACGTTACGACATGGCTTAAAAATAATAACCTCAACTTAAACGCAGCTAAAACTAAAGTTATGCAATTTCTATCTTACCAGACTAAACCACTACCAATTGACATCCTACATAATGAAATTAAAATAGAAGAAGTCAACAACATAAAATTTTTGGGAATTCTAATTGATAGCCATCTAAACTGGAAAATGCACATTGATCTAGTCTGTAAAAAAATTGATAGATTTGTATATGCTCTGTGGAGACTACGACAGACAGTCTCAAAAGACGCAGCTCTTACAGCTTATCATGGTTACGTATCTTCGGTACTAAGTTACGGGCTTATTATATGGGGAAACTCTGTAGACATAGACAGAGCTTTTATTGCTCAAAAAAAATGCGTCCGAGCAATAGATATGGCATATTACCTGGACAGTTGCAAACCAATATTTAAGAAGCACTCCATACTTCCTTTACCCTGTATGTATATAAGGGACTTATGCCTCTTTGTAAAGTATCACCCAGAGTACTTTAACAAATTAAATGAAACTAATACAAGACAACTTCGGCTTCAGTATATAAATCGGTTGCACCAACCAACATGTCACACGTACATCTATAAGAAAAATGTATTTAACACATGCATCATTGCTTACAATCATCTCCCAAGGGTTTTACAATTAGAAAACGGCAGAGATTTTAAGAAAAAAATTACGGATTGGCTTCTTGGAAACTGCTTTTATAGTTTTCCTGAATATTTAAATCATAAGCATTAATCATTTTAAATATACCTGTAATTATAGTTTGACATAAATAAATGAGTTGTAAATTATTTAATGACAAAATTATTAACATTTTACTAATTGACATGCGATGTAAACTAATTTTTTTTAACAATTAAATTCCTTATTAAATATGTTCATAATATTTGCACACCTGTGGACAGGTTAAGTACATCGAACAAAATAAAAATTACTATCTAAACACCGTGTAAAAAACTATGTACTTGGCAAATAAATTTTTTTCTTTCTTTCTTTCTTTCTATTAATCCGCACTAGGCCCATGTGGTGGACTATGGCCCATACACTCTCTGTAGGAGAGTAGGCCCACATGCAGTGAGGACATATACGTACACAGGATGTTGATGATGATGAATTTGATCACCATGGCGATAAGGTGTTTACAATGGAACGATTCTATAAGAATCATTATGCTCATCATATACAGCCTGCGTCAGTCCACTGCTGGACATAGACATCATAACGTTGAGTTTTGTATCTTATGATGTGGGTGGATGTAACAGTACAACGGCAGTTTGGATTTTCCTCTATCAGGCACTTTCTTTTGTGTTTCACTTCAGTGCAACCTAATCAGACGATGGATTTCGTTTATAGTTTTAGGATAGTTCGTAAGCAAACATAACCAACATGTTACCTAAATCTGCCGCCAAACAGCAGTGTTAATAGCACTGTTGTGTTCCAGTATGAAAGGTAGCAGATTCAACACCTCATGAGCTTGAGACTTCTGGGTGCGCACGCTTACAGTCCAACAGTTTTGTCGACTCTTACTATCAGGTGAGATTAAGGCCAAGTGTAAGCCAATTATACATTAAAAAACACCTTTATTAACAGTTTAAACAAATATTACTTAGACTTAAGTTGATTTTCAAATCAAATCAAATCGATTTATTTGCATTCATGTACATACATAGAGTCATTAGATTTCAAATAGTATTCGGATCTACATACATGAACCCTGTCAGGGCATAGCAAAATGTATAAGTCAAATTTTATACAATAATAATAATAAATGTCAAATTTTATACTACAATCCAAAATAAGGATAGTCAAACTTTATACATTTTTAACATCCATAAATAGTATAATATGATTTTCTAATTAGGAGCGACCTTAATTTCTTCTTAAATTGTTTATCTGTCTCTTGTTTTAAAATATCAGGAATATTATTATATACCTGGATAGACCTGTAATATGGACCGTTTTTAAATATTTCCAATTTTACCGTTGTTCAATTTAAATAAATGTTTTGGAAATCAATGTGTTAAACCCGGATTGTGTTGGTTTCATCCTTTCATTGTAAGTGAAACATTGAAATAGGTTTTCCTGGTATACCATATTTTTAATGAATACAATGGTTTTACATATATGATACGGTTTTAATAAGGATAGCACCGTTGGGTGGAAGCGTGCACGTCTCAATAAAGTAAGACACTGGCTTAGTGTATATTTCAGGATATCCTTATAGAAGCAACTTTTATGTTAAAAAGTAAATTCATGTTAAAAAGACGTCGTCTGTTTATTTGTTGGTGTGTGAGTTTTCCTTATTCGATACTGTTTCCTGTTATTTATTTTTATATTGTAAGTTATAATACTACATCTTAGTTTCATGTAAAAGCATAATTGATACTTTATTGAAATACCAAGCCTAGTTCATTTTGAACGTTTTATTATTCATAAATTATAGTCATGAAGTCATACTCGTAAATAATTTGGTAAATTGATAATAATTTAGATAACCGATGATGTCAAGATTCCGATTTAGATTTATTTTTAGGGTTCTGTACCCAAAAGGTAAAAACGGGACCCTATTACTGACTTCGCTATCCGTCCGTCCGTCTGTCACCAGGCTGTATCTCATGAACCGTGATAGAGTTGAAATTTTCACAGATGATGTATTTCTGTTGACGCTATAACAAAAATACTAAAAACGAGAATAAAATAAATATTTAAAGTGGCGCCCATACAACAAATGTGATTTTTTTGAGACGTGCGATGTAACATATTATTGACGCCATTTAGTTTCGTACTCGTCTACTACTGCTACTGAAAAACTAAATTGATAACGAAAGTCGAGGTGCATTCGTTACAGGATTGTTCGGTTGCATATAATATATAACCTATTTATGGTTTTCCGTATTTTAAATATACTATATATTTTGTACGGAACCCTTCGTGCGCGAGTGCAACTCGCACTAGGCCAATTTTTCGTACTCGCATTTCGAAATATGCAAGAGAATTCTAATTTTTCGTATCCGATTCTTTATGACAGTAATCATGCTTAGCGAGTTCCTTGTACAAATTAAAGTGACTCTGAATTCTCTGACGAACTAACAGTAGCTACAAAATAAGCTATCTAGGTGATATGACCTTTGTACACGTGTCAGATGTCGAGGAGAGTCGTTGGGGGAGTCGAGGGGGGAGGTGGTAGAGGGTGGGAGGTGGAACAGGGTGATGTTGGAAGATCGATGCTTGTGCGCGCGCAACATCTAGCTCCCCGAGCCGTAAGCCCTACGCACACGAAGATATCCAGCTGGGGATTCCAAACAACCTGCCTAGTTGATACATACGCACTTAGATATTTATATGTATAAATTCATTCAGAGAACGATTATAAGGTATGGGTTTGAAAAAGGGTTCAGCCACATGGGAAATGAGAGATGGCGTGCGTATGGGTGTGTGAGTGAAGGCCGTACGACAATCGTGACATAGTACTTCTCTCGCTTGATAATGTCAACTTTGTGGAGGACAAATTTGTTGGAAAGTTCGTAAATAAAAAAGGCAAAGTACTATGTGTTGCCCAAATGAGCTGTCGATAGCAACAAGAGTTTGTTTTTAAACAACTCCTAAACGAAAAGTTTCTCAATTTGACTGCAATTTTTATGCGTAGTAGTGTAATGTGTGTGCTACGCAATATCTTCATTGATTGTGAACGGATTTCAATATTCCACTAATATTGGGATAAATGCTTAACCCCAAAAGGTACACTCGAGTACAGAACTATGCGCCCAAGTTAGTATGTAGTATTGTGTATGCCATGTCATATTCTAAATGCTTTTGTATTTACTGCGCCCTGAGCAGTACCTACATACAAAACCAAAAAATAATTTAAAATAAAGAATGCGTATGAATAAATATCTACTCGTAACATCATGAATCTAAACTCGACGCCCAAATTTCGAGGACTAGTTTGACAGTTACATAGAATTAGCTATAATCTGCACTAGAATAAATTGTATACATTATAGAAGAGCGGAGTCTCCTAATACAAGCTATCCTTAGCTTGAAAGGAGTACCCCAAAACCTGTATATATGTTTTTAGTAGATGATGCAATAAACATTTTTCATTTTCATCTTTTTCAGTGCATCGTCCACGAATGCTGGCACAGTTCACCCGGTGTGGTTCTTATCGATAAACAATTTTATTTACTCAGAATAAATTTAATTTAATACTGTCATCGATTCATCAATGTTTAAAAATTTGCCAATTTTGGCCATAATTTTCAAATCTATCTGCTAAACTATTGCTTTTAAAAATCTGAAAAATTCTCAGTAGTAATATATATATATATATATATACTAAACTTAAAAGGAATATCATCACGACTAAGGTGAGTTTATAGGTTAACGAGTAATAGTCGACCAAATTATAAAATGTACTTGGAGAGGTCAAAATGAAAAAAATCATAAAAATTTCATCCAAAATTACATTTTATAAAACCAGTTCAACTTCGGAACCCTACACTGCGCGTGGCCCAACACGCACGCTGCTTTTTTGTGCTATTTTTCCCCAGACCTAGGGTCTGAACCCTCCATAATCCAAATCCTTCCGGTGTCCCTGTTTCAACACACACATATGTCAAACTAGAAATTATGGCGTCGACTTTAGCTTCAACGTCAGCCTGTTGGTCGATTACAATTGATATAAATCAATGATGATCTAGGTGACTTAGACCAGGCGGTTCTTATAATGGTGATACATTTCAACGCTAGCGGCATACGACCGGTAACTTAGTTAGCAATGCGTTCGCCCCGCACTGGCGAGAGAAATTCAAATCCCGCTTGTGTCGCAATTTTTAACTATTTTCCAAATGTTATTATCCAAGTGCGTACTTTTAACGTGAAAGTGACATTTCTACTCACGTTGGAAAGTGTGAGTAAAGGCCGCGTTAAAACAGAACTAACAATATCTTCCTAACGATATCGCAGAAGACAACTAAGGAAAAGTTCCAGGGCACGGACAGCGGAAAGTTAGTGCACTTCTACTTTGTTTTGTTCGCGACTGCCAAGTGTGATCATGATTCCGGAAAATTCCCTCATAACCTCAATCTTTAAACGATCTTTGAAGGTTTTTTATCACCATCAAGCATTTATACCGAAGTGCATGCGCCGTACCATTCTCACATTGTCTCATGTGTTTATGAGTTGATTTTCAAAACGTCAGTGTCAACAACTGATAGTGTCACTAGCGCCGTGGGTGAATGTGGATGTTTAGAAGTACTTTATAAGTGATAGATACGACGTAGGGACCAACTTCTACCTCTACAATCATGAACAACAAAAGTCTGCAAAAGCCCACTGTTGTATATGCCATAATACAGGAGTATTAGCGTGTTTTTTACATATGTAGATGTCGCCGACCATCTGCTTACAATATTCCCTTAGTTTCATTTACGACACCCGCGGGATGACATGGGGTGGCCATATTCCGCGCATAACGGGCTGTTCATTACCGGTTTTTCACCAGTGAACTTTTCTGGCTGATAGAGAATAAAAATAAAATGAAAATTAGATTACGTCTCTACTCCGTAACGGTAAGAAACTTACGCCGCCGCGCCGCTGTAGATGTCAATCTTCAGAAATGTATTTTTGAAAAGGTCAAAGGTGTTGTTACGCTTCGGGGCTGACTGAAACTGAATTTAGTTACTTAAGAGTTCTATTGTGTTTTTACTCTGTGAATTATCTTGATTTATATATTTACTATGTATATGCAAATTGTATTTATTGAATTGCGATAACTTCAGGATATGAGACCATTGAATTATACACTATAGTGTTGTTTTTTTAAATTCGTAATTTCAGATTTTTGTTACTTTTCATACAAAGCAATTCAACTATACAGTGTCTCTACCACAACCTGACAATATCAGATTACCCTAAACTCTTTATCAATGAAACATGATTTCGTTTCGGCCGATGTCCTTTTCTGGCCTTTCAACTATCCCTTAACAAAATCAAGTCATTCTGACACTCCGTTGCGACGAAAAACGAGGACAAACAAATACACTTTCAGGATCAACAGTATGTGAGTGATCGTGTGTGAGTGCATCATAGTGGACAGTTAGTAGAGCTTACGGACGGGCACTTATGAAAAAATCGCGGCGATAATCTGGCCGCCGTGTCACCCAGTTCTATACAAATTCTATGTGACTGTTTCAAGGGCGGTTTTATCGCTGCGACGAGTTACTCTGGACGAGCATACCATCACGGATTCGTTGCTTCACCGTAACCATCGAACAACAAACTGAACTCTTCTAATATAGTTGAGTTGAGTGAAGCAACAAGTGAATAGCCATGGTATCTCAGTTGGGCAGAGCGTCAGTACTTAAACAATCGAGGTCTGGGTTCGATCCCGGCTCGTAACAGTGTGTTCCGATTTATTATTTGGGATTTATGTACGAATGATAAAAAGTCATTAGCATTGGCTTTTTGTTTAAGGAAAACATCGTGAGGAAGCCTGCACAGCACACCCCTGAGAAGATATTAAAAGGTGTGTGTGAAGTCTACTAATCCTCACTGGGCGCGCGTTGTGGATACACTATCTGTAGGAGAGTAGGCATGAGCCCATGCAGTGGGGACATATAAAAGCTGTTGGTGACGATGATGATGAAGCTAAAAGACGTTACGTGTAATGCTGACGGAATTATCGTTGTAATATGGAGTTTACAAGACGATAGATCATTGCAATACTCTCGTCCCTGGAGATAGCGCCTCCCAGAAATCTACTCAGAACTTTGTATAAAATGATCACCTCAAAAAAGCCTCAAAACTAATAATTTTGTCCATTTATTTACACATCTTTGCAGACAAACCGACCACTCAGAGTAATTTTCAAATGTTTATGGGCGAGAAATCTTCTTAGCAACGGCAATCCATTTATTCCAAAGCACGGATGTGCAGAGAACTTGTTAAAATTTATGTCTTGAGTTGCTGGTTTCTAGGAATTTACGATTTAAACGTGCATTGGACTTCGTTTAAAATGTTTTAAAGGAATCCCGTTTATGTGTGACGTACTCATACCCTCTGGAAGACTACGACGTGTTCCGAAAGATTCCAAAGACGAAATAAACTCGAATATTTGAGTATAACAGGAATATTTGATAACCATTATCAATAACATTATCAATAACAAAACAGTCATGGTAAATTTAGCAAGCAATTCGCGAAAAAATCTTATTCGGTACGGAGCCTGCGCGAGTCCCGACTCTCACGTAGCTGATATTTATTCTTTAAACCATATCTAGTTTTCTCTGTTAAATATATGTTACAGATGTTACTTTTAGAGACTATATTCCTACCTGAACAAAACTTGATAGATAAAATATAATATTCTAGCTTCCTGTACGGAACTTTGACTGATTTTAAAAGTATATTTAAGTTGATTTATAATGAGGGTTTAAAAAAGTGAAGATTTGAATATCTTATTTAATAGTCTTAATTACGTATGTATATAAATTGTTGAAACTATACTATATATTAAATCTTTTGTTTGAATTTACATTAGAGCAGAACCATATGCGCTTTAAAAAGATAATCTTAATCATTCGCCATACACCATTGTAAAAGAAATAGAACCCTGATGAGATGGAAAACCAAATATAGTAAGCTAAAACTAAACCTCGAAAATACTCAGTCTTTAGTTAATATTCTAAATTTGCCTGTAATCGAGAACTAACCTTCAACAACGCTCATTCAAATAACTACAGATGCCAGATAGGTGTCTATAGCTGTTTTAGGTTTCAGCCCTGAATCTGAGTGTGGCCCTGGATCAGTGCCACTCAAACTGGATAAAACTATCCCCGGTAAAGCTGCAACGATTTGGAAAAGAAATACTTCAGGGACGAAGATATTATGTTATATTATTAAAAACTTGAAATGAAATAAACAACAAATGTCGATATTTTTACTGCTATAAAATTAAATTGATGTTTAGAGAGGTCCTTGTTTGGCTAATGTGTAACTTTTATCAGCCGTCATATTTCAATTAGAATATTATATTAACTGTATATATCACAGTTGGCTATTAAACACCCAAATAATGGTTCAGTTCCATAGCTCTCAACTCTTTTAAAAAAGATTGTGTTTTAGTTACTAAGCGTATAAGTACATTGTCATTTCTAAAAATGAAAGTTGTCAATAAGGAGGGCGTTAAAGTTTTTTTTCTTTTTCAATATGTCAAATTGGTAAACATTAAGCACAGCAATTATCACAGTGAAAGCAGAAAAATAGCGTGTATTTGGTCTTAAGATGCTGGGCTGTTTGTGGTTTCCTAGTCTTTAAATATTTTTATTATTATTGTGACTATATAATGACAAATAAATGAAACAATCTACATATGTAGAATCAAAATCTAACTGTGATATCTGAGCCAAATGCCCAAAATGATGATTGAACCTTTAAAAAGTACATCAGGCAATTTTTGCGGGAGGATCTTGTCAAACAGTGGCTTTATGAAGCTGTCATAGGTGAAAGGGAAAGCAAAGGTGGGCAGTCTCCACCCTATAAAAATCGATGATGATTAAAGAAGTCTACTTTTTACACTATTACGAAACATCGTTTAAGTTCTCTTGAATGATCATTCGGCTGCCCACTCTTGGAATACTTCCAAGCTACACCAATGTCAGATTTTGGTACTTAAGGCGACCGGCAGGCAGAATGCAAACAGAATCACAAAAACATATGATTATTTATATAGATAAACAATTTAAAAAATATTTGTATATACGAGTATATTATACTCATACGTGGGGGCAACGCTCTAAGTTTGGGAAGCTCTGCCCCCCTGGAGCGTCACCGGGCGGGCGGGCGGCGGCGTAGGCGGCCTTGCCCTTGCTCCATCCGTGGATCGATAGACGCGCAGCCGCCGAGCTGCCGAGCCCAGCTGAGCTGACGGCCGCTGGCGTGCAGGGTAAACAGTGACCACATAAACATAAACTCACGCCAGTCATATCTTTCGGGATAGGCAGAGCCGCAAACCATGTATCGACTCCGAATCCAAGTGGTTACACACTTGGAGAGACAATCCGGAGGTCAAGATTTCCATTTCCAGTGCTATGATGTCTCTGAATACTGTTTTACATAAGTGTATTTCCAAAAAGGCAACTAAGGACAATCATTCTTACGTCTTTACTGACGATAACTCTAGTTTTCTAGGAAACAAGGATCAATATTTAACGACGTCGGGAAATACATCCGTAAGCCGTGAAGTTGTCAGGATGTTGTCCTCAGTGAATTGCAAGTCTCACTGTTGTGTTACGATTCTGTTAACCTAAACGAAATACCGCTGTAGTGTAATAGGCAGCATTGGGTAATTACAAGAACTATCGTAAAAAAACTGATGATGAAAACAAAAGAAATCTGTTGTTTTCTCGCTACGCGTAGTGATGATTTGTGGTAAATTTATTGAGCAATGTTGCGTAATTATTTCTAGGAAGTTGTAGGTGTTTGTGAACCGGAAGAATCGACTACTGTACAAGAACCTCCCCTCGTACGAGTGAAGTTTGAGTGAAGTACTCGCCACGACACGAATTACACGTTCATTTAGAGATTCCGATAATGTTAGTGGGAAACCGGTGGATACTGCTGTACGGCTTCACTAATTTCATCTTGCTGTTGCACCGTTCCAGCAACGAAAAAATAGGTCGAGGTGATTTTTTTCACGCGGATCGTTTTTTGGTCGGAAAGTAACATAGGCTACTTTTTATCACGGAAATGTGATCCCTTTACAATAATTTCTATATTCCACACAGATGAAGTTGCGGGCACAAGTAAGTAATAAATATGCAAACGTTTTGAGTCATCACAAAATCTTAGAAAAATAAATTGTAATGGGAATTCATTCAAAAAAAATTATTTTGCCGTAATCTTTTAAAATAGAACACTTGGCTTTGAATAGTAATTATTTAGCGTTGTGCTATACTGTCAGTTATAATAGCCGTTGCGCAGCTAATGGTCCCTAGCTGGCGTTTTAAAGAACAATCCAAAATGGTCCACCTATCCACTATGGAGTTGCATTTTAATGATACTTATTTCGCGACATTCTAAAATCATATCCCATTTTAAGATAGTTACAGCACAAAGCCAGCCAGCCTATTTGTTCAAGATTATGGTAAAATAAATTTAGTATGAAACTTTTATCGATGAAATCACCAGAACAGAAGCTAATGATCGTTAAACAAAAATCGAATATTACTCATTATTAATTTTAAATACAGATTGTACTCAATGATACAGAGCTGAGTATAAAAACTGGTGGCTCACACTCCGCCGGCAAAAAACCAGTCCTTGATATTTTGTGATGCGGTGAATCTCGTGTACATTATATTGATATAATAATAATATACTGTGAATTATCGACGAAAAACAGTACTTATTCAATCTGTACTCAAAGATTATTGAATGTATTGGGTTTTAACACTATATCTGTAGAATAATACCATTTTAGATGATTTTATTAGTATTCATACATAAATTACGCTAACAACTTACATGCTTGGCTTATATACTTGCTTTCCAGAGCGGAGTCATGTAGCTAATAAAGATACTAAAAATCAGAATGAAAAATCGTTCGTTTACGCTTGTGTTCCTGAAGAAACTATAGCATAGCGCAACTCAATATCAGAATTCCGTCCATAAATCAACTAAGCACTAACAGTGAAAAAATCCAGCTCACATTCAGCGAGCGAGCGTCAATAAACAATTTTTTATCTGTAGGCGGGGGTGGGCTCGGTCGATAGAAGCGAGGGGGGCAAAGATGGGCCGCCCACGCCTCCCTCCGAGCCCCTGTGGGGAGACCCCGCAGCTTCCCCTAGCCCCTGACCCAGATTAGGGGATGGGGCGCACGCACACACGCCCCCTGTTAGTTACGGTTAGTGTGAACTGTTTTGTTGTGAAATGTCTAGAAAGCTAAATAAAAACAAGAATGTGTCGTCATCTAACATTGTAAAGGTTTAGGTGCGGTTTAGCTGTGAAAAGCAACAAGTAATTTAAAATATTTGTTTGGTTAGAGTGATATAAGGCATTCCAGGTAATCTCCGACAGACATCTAAATCTATTTAAAAAAATTCAAACTGTCGAAACTCGCATTTGTAATGGTCCTTCGCATTTGTAAGTCCTTCGATAACATTAGTTACGAACAATCAATTTTATTACATGGAGTTTAAGACTTTAAATCATAAAATAAATCAACATTTTTTCGTCTTCTTTATTTAAAAAAAAACCGACCGTAATAAAAAAAATTCAAAACACATTTCTGTACGATCCAAATAAATAACATACATAAATACATGAAACATTGTAAATAAATAGCCTAATGTTTTGTTTGGTTAAAAAATCAGTGAAAATACTTTTAAAAAAAGGAAATCACATCAGTATCACTCAAACTTTTTCTATTAAGTAGACATAGCGCGGAATGTCCCGATACGTCAATTGCCGGTAACAGATACAGTCTATTCATAACCTGCGATAACAGCCGGCGTTATGTATCAGCGTAAATAATCGTTGTGTGCGTGGCCAATGGAGACAGGTACACGGCCCTGCATCAAGCGGTGCCTCAGGGATGGATGTACATCAACTGAATATTTACACATGTACGTGTACGTACGTGCCCTTTGAATGCTGCGTAGATATCTATTGGCCAGTAATTAATTATTATTATGTTCGGGAGAACAGAGGTTCTAAAACTTTTTTGACAAGAACCCTCGTTATTAAATTTCTATAGCCAGAATTCTCTTAGCTGCAATAGTATCCTTAAATTGGCACGCTTCTATCGTACACACATATCGATGTTCAAAAAACAATTATTCACACTGACCTTTTCAGTGGTTTACAAATTATTGTACCTTTAACTTTCATCGAACAACATTATTCATTAATAATATACCAAAATGTTGTAGTCGAAATATGTGATTTCTTATGCCTAACTAAATGTGGAAAATGCTAAAGCTCAAAAAGAGGTGATCCAATGCAATGTCTTGATTGTCCGCCTACTTGTAAGTAAATAAATATTATAATTGTTTGAAAGTCCTTGGAAAATAGCTTCAACAATGCGTGCTGTCCAAGTTGATATAATAGTACGTGATGGCAATGCTATGGTAATATAAACGTGTAGTATAGGTATTTCCATGTAACAACAACATGATGGGCCCAAGTACCAACCTGACAGAACAAAATAACATAGTGAAGGTGTGATCACGCGCAATATCAAACAGTGGAACTAGAGAGGTAGAGTAAATAGAAATACCTGTCTTTTTTTCCATTAGTTTTACGGCCTGCGTAGTAAGTTATGAGCCGCTTAAGACAAGTTCTTTTCAAAATAATACAAACATTTCGTACGATATCTAAAAACAACCGGTTTCATCTGTTGCCAACTGAAAAATTAAATATATTCCTTTGAAGCTACGAAAGGAACCAATCTTTATTTAAAACTCTTGAAAATGCAGCACAGATGTGACACGTCAAACGCAACGTAAACGCGTTTATGTCCAGTAGCGTCCCACAAGCGTAATTCAGAAAATGTCGCAGTGCCAAAGATATTGGCAATATTTTAAAACAAGATACTCGTATAATATCTTTAAAATATTAAGTATTTGACATAGAGTAGATGTATTGTAACAAGCTAAAATCATTGTTCCTATGAACGCGTTGTTTGTTCAGACGATTAGCGCTTGCGATGACGTGATACCGGTACATAGACGTGCAAGGTGAACCGACCAATTTTATGTCATAAAGAAACTCATTCTGCCCTCAACTTAAGCACCGATCCTCTCATTACACCGATCCTATAAATAGCTCACATCCTCTAATGTTTAGATACTTTATCTGCAAAACACGGTACACTAGTTATATGTATACATAACGTGAGGTGGTTCTGATTACAAACATTACACAATCGATTTCAGTGATTATAAGAGTAATGGTGGGGAGAATTACCTTAGTGAGGATGTTGTAGGAGACACTCGCGACGTGGGTTGTGTTTTGTGGTTACAATATTGCGCATTTAGCCCTGCTGTGGAAGCTGTTTCCAGAAACAGAGCCGCGCGTGCGGGACTAGCCGACGCGGCGGCGCGCGGCAGAATCGCGCGGCCTCGACCTTGGCCGTCAAACCCGCGCATGCGTCCCCCCTGGCCCCCCCAGCCTCACACCCGCGCACCACAATTATGTCATTATGTTGTGCCGCTGAGTTGCTTCTCTCATGTTGCCAAACAGAGTTGCGCTCTGGTGGCCACACTGGATTTTAATGTATTTGTCTATACTAGTGGCTTGTAGATATTGATTCTAGTTTGGTAGCACCACATTTACTCACAAGTAATCAAAACATTTTCAAGGACAGGTAATAAAAACATATGTTTGTGAAGTCTCCCTTCTCTGATCTCTTTAATTAGATAAGTATCAAATAAACTTTATTCATGGTCCCTAATATAAATTAATACACAGTGCTGCCATCTTGCTGAACATTTTCATTTTCGCTAACTCTAGGTTTCAAAGTATTCTAGATGCTAGTTGCTGCTATTCTTAACATATTTTAACTAGAATTGCTTAGGAAAACATGGCATGTGAACAAAATAAAAAATAAATAGCAAGTGTTTCTTTTTCCAAACACAAAAATCGTATTTATTCCATTAATTTCAACATAGGCTGAGCCAGAAAATTTGCAGCTTAAATAAATAAAATTATTCAAGACCCCTTTGATTGGAAAAATTACATGTTCATAATTTATGTTTTGTAGTATCAATTTAAAAAAAAAACATTTTTTATACAACTTCAAAAATCAATAGAAACACTGGAAAAAAACTGTTGTTGACATCGTCAGCTGATATTGATCAGTAATAATTTACTTTTATTAATGCCATCTATTTAAAACATAAAGAACTACTAACGTGGCTTTCATTTGATGATTAGATGGATCTCAACGTAATACTCACTCTATGTATGTAGGGAGTTGTAGAACGCAACTAAGACAGATGGCGTTAAAATACACAATGCTCGAAGAGAAAGTTGTAAAACATTGATTTTGTTTTCAAAATCTTACTTCGATTTGTAAATCGAAGTAGGTATGTATACCTACTCGTAATATGAATTTCTTTGTATTATTATGCACTTAATAATTTTCGGTACATCTTAATTAATAAACAACAATGATATTTCATTAATACTATGTTTTTATCGATACGGAATTACAATACAATATCAAAATATCTATTGTAGTAAAATTATATACACAAAAATATGTATACCGTATATTTTTGTATACGGTACGGTTGTCTGTAACTAAAAAATAAATGTTCGATTACATTTATGATAGATATCTATCGGGAACATTTCTACAAAAATACTGTATAAAAATCATTCTTACATACATAAAGCCAAAGAGCATAAAGCCCTAATTTTTAGTCTCATTTCCTAGCCTAATTAGACTAGCTACAAATTGAATTGTTTTCGTTACAGATTGGATTGTCAGATAGCTCAAAGAATTCAAGTAAATTGAATCTGGCGATGCCGCCTCTCTTCGTTAGAATTGGTTTGATATTGTTTGGCCATTTCTATATTTTCGAGGACAGCTGCACCGTAGTCGGGAGGTTCACATGCATGTAGCCGCTACTTTCGCCAATTATTGAAATCCCGCTTGTTTGAGTCGAAGGTGTAACATTTGTTTCTTTATCACTGGAAGAATGTTGCTTTTTCCTGAAACATAAATAAATTAAAACTATTAATAGATCCCTCATCATCATCATCAGCCAGGAAACGTCCACTGCTGGACATAGGCCTCCCTCATGGTACGCCACATCGACCGGTGCCGAACCACCTGCATTCAGCGACTCCCCGCGACTCTAACCAGGTCTTCGGTCCACCTATTAGGGGGACGGCCTGGTGTAGACGTTTCCCGGTACGTGGTCGCCACTCGAAAACCTTTACTCCCCACCGGTTATAGGTTCTTCGAGCGATGTGGCCTGCCCGTTGCCAATTCAGCTCACTGACTCGTCGAGTTATGTGGGTGACCTTCGTTCATCTACGGATTTATCCCTATTGAGGAATAACACCGTTAATATGTACATGCGTAGATATAAGTTTTACTTTGTTATAGTATTTCTGTAGCGTTTGATTTCGATGTGTAAATAAATAGTATACAAACCCAAAAAACGAAAAATATTTGCAACATTTTACAAATTTTACTAACATTGTATTACGGGAAATATTATGATCTAATTTTAAACTTTTACGGGTAAAATTCTTTCTTTATGTTTTAATGGGACTATCCGTCTATTATTTAAGAAAAGCTTTCAATCGGATGAGATGTCAAGTAACAATTTCAAAATGTATTTTTTCATAATCTTTTAAAACAGGATTGTTTGTTTTGTGCAGTAATTGTTTTAAAATAGGACATCGGACTGTACTGTCATAAAATGAGTATCATTAACATGCAACTTCATAGTGAATCACATTTTTCATTTATATTCCTTTTTTTGGATTATTGTTCAAAACGCCGTCTAGGGACTATTAGATACTCGTACATAACGACTATTGTAGCTGACATTCAAATTGTACATAAGTGAAATTTATCTTCCCATTATACCTTAATTCGATGTGTTTTTTTAAGGTTATGAAATTACTTATCAAAGCCAGGTATTCAATTCTAAAACAATGTCAAAAAAGATTATTTGGAATCGGCTAATAAATGAAAATAAAATTTGGTTAAGTAGTGAATATTCATAACCTTAATAAATCCCTTTTTCATGCGCAATAGACTTGAAAGAAAGAAAGAAAGAAAGAAGATTCAATGAGCAGAAGCTCTGCGAGATACGTTATCTTTGATAGTTGAAAATAACGGCATCATCAACGTTATTGTTTGGTGGCAAGTGAACAACGGAAATCTTATTACAAACTGCCCACCTTGACAAGCGTGGTCAGCGTCGCATATAATTTCTTGGAAAACTGTTCATAGTTTTTATCTATATGAAAGCTTACATAGCCCTGCAAACCATACTAAATACCATGAAAAAATATATGAGATGCTCACCTTGGCTTTAAACAAATTATGAGCAATTTATTGATAGGAGCTTCAGCAACAAGCCACAAAACAAGGGCTAAGACTGAACCCAAAACTATGACGCCCGCCGCTTGGATAAACTGAAACAATATATAGATTACTGTAGCGTATAATCACTCGACCCCAACTTTAAGTAAGTGACGAAGTGTTTTAGTATTAGAACAACATTATGAGTGTCATTTGTGTAGAAATGGAAGTAAAATACATCATCGGATGTATTTTCTATGAGAGTACCATTGGCGCAGAAGCAAAAACAACAGTGTTTCGTTGATGTCTTTTGTATGAGAGAGCAATTAGAGTAGAAGCAAAAGTAGTTCGTTGATGTCTTTTGTATGAGAGTACAATTTGGCGCAGAAGCAAAAAACACTGTTGTTTTTGCGTCTATAGTCATCTCATACAAAAGACATCAACGAACTACTTTTGCTTCTACTCTAATTGCACTCTCATACAAGAGATAGAAACAACAGTAGTTGGTTGATTTCTTTTATATCAGAGTGCAATAAGTCTAAAAGCAAAAAACGTACAAAGCGAATAAGGACGATATCCTACTGAGATAAACAATCAAGTGATTATGTTAAATGTGCCGTGTAAGTAATCATGTCCAGCTGTGGACTAAGGCGGACGATGCTATAATACTCACCAATCCGAAATAGTCATTTTGCCTGGGGTTTCTTGCTACCAGCACGTTTCGGATGATAATTAACGAGTGTGTCACATACAGGCCGTACGCGAGCTTACTGAGCGGCGCCCACGGATACCAGCTCAGAAACCGTTTTATGAATGCTGGAAACATATAACATATACATGTGAACTAGATACAATAAAATACAACTAATATTGGACAGGGCTCCAATAAATAGCGCATGTTGATTACCTAAGGAATTGAATGTTTATGGTAGAGATTCCCCTTTTCTTTTCGTATAAGTGACTAACTTCGATCACCTGAGTTAAAAAGTATATGTATATTGTATATATAGGTAAAAACATACATATAAAATACTCTTTTTATGCCAGGTTTAATACATACATTTTCCTATTAAGGCAATATACTACATAAAGCCATCAAAGGATTTATGTAGTAACTATCTAAAAATAGGACATCTGATTGTGATGTTGCGAAATGAGTATCCTTAACATACAAATTCACAGTACAGCGAATCACAATTTTCATTTTAAACACTTTTTTCGATTATTGTTCAAAGCGCCATCTATGAACCATTAACTGCGTAACTGCTATTGTAGCTAAGTATAAAGTTGTAAAGTAACGATATTTATTTCGCGACGCTATAATTTCATCTCCTATTTTTAGGTAATTACTTATCAAAGCCAGCTATTCTATTTTAAAAGATTATGGCAACAGAAATTGAGTATGGAAGCATTATGAGAGGGATAACGTTAATATAACGGCCAAAAATAAAACTTCTTAACGGCCTGAGGTGCAACAATACTGACAGAACCTAAACCCAAAGCCAATCTCTTCGTCTTATGAATCTTCTTAACTGAAAAGTGGGAGAGGCAAGGTATCAGTAGCAGCTGCCTAGCAATACCCCTTTAACGCCCTGTACTTCACTTCCCCTAACGTCACGCATCCACTTGTCGTATTATAGACAATTGATATACTTACGCACATATCCAAGGCAGCAGCTAAGCACCAGCAAGACTAATCCACCCGCCCACACCGGTCTGTTAACGGAAGCGTACACTGCACCTTCCAAAGGGCTGTATGAACGCCACAGGTACGTTGGTCCTATGATGAGGACCACGGTCATGATGACCAGGCCTGTGCCGGCGCCCAGGGACGACCATTTCTGAAAAGTTCCACCATTATAACCTTAATTTTGAACATCAATGTTTGGAGCAGATTCCGTACATATAAAATGCTTCCCTGACTGATTAGAATGTCAAAGCTCAGGCAAAAATACCATAGTTTTGGAACACAAATCCCTATGACGATGTATGGTACCGCTAAGAATGGTATATGTGTGGATTTAAGTTCTCTGGAAGGTATTGCTAAGTCTATTTGTACTATAATGTTACTGTGTGTTTTCTTTTGGTATAAAATAAAAGTAACTGTATATTTTTTTTAATTTATGGAAGCACAAAATATGGTAAAGGCTTGGTAAGGATTAACTCTGAAAGTATACTGTGTGTCAAATTTCAATCGAATCCCATAAGCTGTTTTTGAGTGATTGATTCACAAACATCTATACTGTCACATCTATAAGAGCAGTAGGAAAAGGGACAGTTTTCATGAACAGTTTCAAAATTCCCTTTTTAACGTGAGCCTCCCTCATAAATCACCATAACTAACTCGTTGAGGGATGTGGCATAATGCTTAATCGCCACTCTTTGCAGGTGGATCAGTGATCGCAGCAATATGTTGTTGATTAGATATATAGGTAGATGTTGCTGCCTATTTACTGAATATTTGCTCCCGTTTACGATACCCAACGGAATGATATGGCGTGTTAATGTTCTAAGTTTTTTACATAACATTAACATTTTAACTTAACAAATAAGCAAATTCCGAACCTTGAAGACCCGCGGAACGGTGTCTGCTGATCTACAGGTAGCGTAGAAATATCCCGAGAAGAATCCAATCGCGTATGCACTGAATCTCGTGTGACTCTTGATGTATGTCAGGTGGAACTGCTGGCTGGCGCGAGGGTTCTTCACGAAACTGCAAGTTAATTATTCAACAGTACTTATCATAATCGTCTGTATAAGTCCACTGTTGGACATAGGCTGCCCTAGATCACCACGACGAACTTTCAATGGGGTGGTTTACCGAAATATTTATTTTGTTATTGTTATTATGTTATTTTGTATAGACGCTTGCTAAAAATATCTGGAATTTTATTTTTAAAAAGCAATATTAAACCCTTAATCGCATATAAAATATTTAGATGAAAGGTTTTGCCGTCTGCCATAACGGAGTTTCAGTGCAGTGCCCTGCACGTGTTCCCACGGTAGGGCTAAGTGAACAATAACCTTTAGCTGCCGTACTGCTTGCATTCTCACATCACGGATATTGCCATTTGCAACGATTAAAACTATACTTAAAAAGATAACTAACAAATCCGTTCAAAAAGAACTGGAAACCGACTTCAATTGCCCTAAAAGTCTACTTTTACTAAGGCAAATTTTAGATTTATATCGTTTTCTTATGGATGCCGTTGTCAAAACTGGACCAAATTGAAATGGGACTACACGGGAAGCATCGTAGGGAAGAACCTTTAAAATAAAAAAGAATCATCCAAATCAGTTCACCCAGTCAAAAGTTATGAGGTAACAAACATTTTTTTTAAAATACCCGTCGAATTGATAACCTCCTCCTTTTTTGAAGTCGGTTAAAATGCTTGAAATCAAAGTCATTATGTCAAAATCTTCGAATTACAAAACAGATTGAACTTTTTAAGTGGTGATGATGTCAAGGTTTTTCATCACTGACATAAATGAACTATAGCTAGTTGTAAACAACGCTGGCATTCAATGAGACAAAGGTGTGGCGGAAGTCACGCAACCGCAGAAACAATGTTAATAATGGAAAAATGTTCGCAATTCTTATACGAGCTCTATACTTCAACTAGCATCGGATAATCGAGTTTGTGTCACCTCACCTGACCGGTCATTTATCTATATAAAAATAATGATCACGATAATAAAGGCATCTTGGTTTTTGTTTGTTGATGTTAAACCAACAAGCTTCGCCTAATGGTAAAAAAAAAGGCCAAGTGCGAGTAGGACTCGCGCACGAAGGGTTCCGTGGCATTATCTATAACAACGGCAAAAAAATCATGTATGTTGTATGGGAACCCTTAAATATTTGTTTTATTTTAATTTCATTACTTAATTTTAAATTTAGTATATTACTAAATATTCTGTGAATATTTCAAGCGTCGTTAGCAATTGCCGTTATCAATATCGAGCAAAAACGAGCAAAAAAATCACGTTTGTTGTATAGGAGCCCCCTTAAATAAATGCACTTTACATGCCCAAAGTTTTTTATGAATATATAAAAATATGATTTATAAACGTATATCGACCTCTACAGTTACTGAAGGATGCACTTGTTTGTTAGTCAGCCCAGGTGTTTCTCGAGTCATCTCTTTAATTAAGTGCAATTTGTCTTTCCAATTAATGTTAATAACAAGGTATTATGACAATGGACAATCAACATAGATAACATTTAATAATAGAGTCATCACGTTCCAATTATTAAGCTTATTGGTACATTGATATGTGATGAAACATTGCGTTCCTAAAAATAGTACATACGCTTATTAAAATAATAAGATATCACAGCGAGGCAATATTGTACTGAACAAGCCTTGGGATTTATCAGAAAATAAAACGCTTTTTCAGTTTTAGAACACTTCTGTGTTTTCAGAGCGCTAAATGCCAAAACAAGATCAAAACCAACCATAAAACCGTGTAGTCCACCCTCGACAACCTCATCATTCAAAATCAATCGTAAATCTATCTTACTCTATATTTTACCATATTTTATGGAACGAAATATGATCATTTTTATTTTCCTTGTATTCCTAATATATCAAGTTAAAATCAGTGAAAAATATATTCGTAATCTGCATAGTTACATTTGAAAGAACTACTCGTACCTCATATCTGAGCTTTAGTTCTAAATTTATTTTCAGTAGAAAATGAACGGATATGGACGCAGACGTCCACATTTCCGAGTCCAAGAGGAAAGCTCGGTCCAGGTCAAGTTCAATTATAACAGTGGGCATTAATATATCAATGTCATGCATTTTCACTCATAGTGGATCGTAATATAGTTTATTTTTATATATCTATTATGGATTTACATTTGGTATTCAATTCAGGTGAAGTTAAGGAAATATAAGCCCTTTTTAAATGGAAAATGTGGTCGGTAATTGAGGCGTTGCTCCGAAATTGACTGGATCACATTGGTGCTATTAACACTAAATACACAGATAACATGGCGGCAGCTAGCCAAGCGGACATAGTAGGTAAATGACCTACCTCCAACCAAATCGGGTAACAGAGATACCTCGCACTGGGACTCGAACCCGTCACCTATGAATTACTAGTAACTGTGCTGGAGGCGAGTGAAATACATTCTTACGAATTTATAACATGAACTCACGCATACGTGAAGAGTTGCACTGCAGGTAGATCATTGGTGTATGTGATGACGCCGGGCAGGACTACGGACGCCACGGTGAGCACTCCTGCGCAGCACAGGCCCAGGTTACGATTGTGTCTGTACAGCCAGTAGACGATGACTGTCACCACGAAGTAATGGAAGTCGCAGGGAATATACCACGAGATTACGATGCACTGGAAATGTGAAAATTGTTTTCATTACCGTCATTGTAATTGCTCGTAGTAACGTTATCTTTCGAGATAATAATGCGGACATAGTCAGATTTTTCTTCAAAATGGAGACTTATATACTACTAGAGCAAGAACCCATTTTCTAAACCTTCGTTATTTTATAAAATCTAAAAGAATATCAGCGCATGCTTCCAATACAGGTAGAAACGATGAGCTAATATGATATGAACCTCGGATCATAGTGGTTTTGGCAGATAACCACACCCCTACGTATATACCAGTAGATGAGGTGAGGGCAAATTGTAGCCATGTAATAAACAAATAAAAAATCATTTATCCATATCACTTTAGAATCGCCACTACACGATTACAAACTATTGGTGCCTATAAAATAATATTATTCTTAAGATGTAAATTAACAATTGCACGTGTGATTTAGTCAGGCAAATTGCTTAAAGCTTTGTTCGGCGATTGTTATCTTACCCATTTATGATTTTTATTATGTTAATTATTCATATTCTGTACAGAAACCTCGGTGCGCGAGTCTGACTCGGATTTGACCGGTTTTTCTGTGTCCTTTCGTTTCTTTCAAATACTCACAATATTCTCGTTGTCTACATAGTTGCCGAGCATCAGTAGGCTGAGCCACCAGTTCCTCTGACAGGGTCCGGTCTCATCGGCCACGCCTCGGTTCCACAGCGGACCGGACCCCGTGTGCGGAAACACGGCCGCCACGAAGAATATCACTATTGCAAATGCTACCACCAGCCTGAAATGATAGATTGTTCAATCAGCGTTCAATGACGTGCTTAATCACTAAATAGTTCAGTCACGTTATGGGTTTCAAATTTAGAACTGCTATCATTATCCTCACCACCCCCACTATTATAAATGTGATCACTAGCTCTCACAGCAATACTCACGTGTTCAATCATTGACACTCTGACACTGACTTTTAGCATACCAACACATACACATACGAGACAGTGTGTGTATGCTATAGTCATATCGTTTATTGCTCTCAATGAGATTTGATTAAGGTGTTATAGCTAGGTATGCACATCATGGAACCCTGGCAGAGTATTGAAACATTACAAGAAATTAAAAATAAACATAATATAAACTAAAAATATTTACAAACTTTCAATTATTAATAATTGTCAAATTTATATTCAAATCCATACCACATACGCGTAAATACATATAAACCAGTTATAACTTCGTTACCAGCTGAATAAGTCCACTGTTGAATATTGGCCTCATTTAGGTTGCCAATATGGACATTGTGAGCTACTCGTACCTGGTTTATATACCTCTACATCAAATAATTAACAACATTTTGTATATTTTACCATGCTTTTACCTGACGTATCTCTTCAATATCATAAAGATCGGGTTTGGGATCCTTTTGTAGCCTTTGAGTGCTGTGGCCACGAAGAATCCGGACATGAGGAAGAATGTGTCCACGAACAGGTCGTTGTGGAGCACGAACATGCCCAGCGTGGACAAAGCATCCTGCGCACAAATATATGAAGAGTTTTTATTGTTATACGTAAACAATTTTACACTTGGCTTTCATCTCTAGGCCTCATTTTATTGATTAATACATACATTGTTTTTTGTTCCTTACCTTATCAGCTCGTGCCCCGTCACTCACAGGTCCAGCGTTGAACATGCCCAGCTGGTGCGACATCACTATAAAACATATCGTTATGAAGCGAATGCCGTAGAACACTTCAGTGCCCTCCTTTTTCATTTCAAGCAGATTCTTCATGTTTTCTTTCAAGCAGAACGCACTGATGATTTCATTTTCTGGAAATAATGATAAGTATAGTTGTAGTTTGAAATAGAGGCAGATTAGATCAAGATAACTGTAGCAGCATGTGCCAAACTTCAACACGAGTGCTTATTTTGAGACACGATTTCCGACTCTATAACTGATATATGTATGTACTTCTTTCTCATATCTAGCTTATATTTTCAGCGCACCCACTAATCTTCATCATCATCAACAGCTGCATTAAGCCTTTTGGACATGATCGTCCCTCATAGATCATTATGACGTACTTTTAATGAGGATATTTGATTTGCCATAATCATCACATTTTATGCACGCCCCCTTGGCCTAGTGGCTTCATGCTGGACTCACAATCTGGAGGACTCGGGTTCAATTTTTAGTAGGGATAACTTTTTATTACTCACACTCGGTTCGGTTGGCTGTAAAGCAATTTCTATGACCGCCGAGCTAACTACCAATGTTACCTAAGTTTGCAGCCAAACAGAAGCAGGAATAGCACTGTTGTCTTCCAGTTTAAAATGTAGTAAGTAGAGTCAGCACCTCTTTAGTTTGAGGATTTTCGGTGCGCACGCTTCCCATTCAACCAAAAGGGTGGCTCGTGTCCGACAGTGGGCTTATGATACATGACAAATGTTTCAATAAACAAGTACCTTATACTTACTTATCGTTTCAGGTTTTGATTTATCCCTTATAGAGTTGAGATATGTGCATGTCAGAGCAATGGCCGCTAGAGTTCCGCAGAGAGTGCTGCAACAAACAGCAACGAGCAATAATTATCCATCTAAATTCAGTAAACATTATAAATATTATAAATAATATTCACTGTTAGCGACCCGCACTTATTCGGACTGGTGCAATGTAATAAAGGGAATTAATTCAACTTTTAAGCGTCGTATAAAGATGAACTATGCGCCAGATTTTATCTAAGACTCTTCAATACAACTATGGAATATGCATCCGATTTCGTGCCGATTCAGATCTGGTAAAAACATAAAGATATAGAGACGAAAATTCTGAAGATAAATAATTTCAAATTTATTCTATGTAAGTCAAGAAGGATATTTCATCACACTGTACTACACTGTATTTTACTACTAGTCTTAAATACAACCATAGCTAAAATTGTAAAAAATCATTATCCGTCCTTGGCTTTGCCAAAAAAAAAATTTATATGATTCACAACTAATTAACAAAAAGTCATGGGAACGGTTGACCCGGGTACTAGTCAAGGGGATCTTTTATAGGTTCTATAAATATTATTTTTAAGTCAGTTGTACTTTGTAGGGCTTCGTGCCCAAAGGTTGCCCACATAAACCATGGTACATGTGTCGCAAATTTTCAATATCGATTTAGCCGCTGTTCCTTGAAAACCTAACTCACAGAGAGACACACACACACTTATATGTCATAAGCTTTCGTGTTTATTGACCGAGTGAGTGTAGCGAACTAAATCTATTTTCTGTGTGGTTGTATGTTTTTCCTACAGGTCGCTTTTCTCAACCGATCTGGACGAGACTAGGTATTTACGTGAAACGAAATTATTATTTTTTGAACGTGGCGAATTTTTGATTGAAGGGGTATTTCCTCCAAAAAGTGGCAAAAAAGCGGTACTAGATATTTTCGCCATATGATATTCTATTTCGATGCGGTATCTTATTATTTGAAAGAAAAAGAAAGGAAGACAAAGTAAAAGTCGAAAAATCGCTTTTAAGTTAGCAAGCACCCTATGATTGGTAGTTACTAGAAATCGTGAGTAATAATAATAACATAAGCTTGTAGCATAGCTTGTAGTACCAATCAATTTAATCTCTTTGCCACCTGGGTGAATTATTAAAAATAGGGATTTATAGAGCATCTGGAACCATCTTCTCATCACAAAACTGACTAATATGTCTAAAACCAATTAATATATTCTAGGTTGCGCTACTACATCTTAGCTATAAATCTGTACTATCGATGTCGATATTTAAAAAGAACTGACTGGCTCTGTGGGGCATAGTATGCGCTCGGGAGGGCTACAATACAGCTCACAGAGCCACTATTGATATTAGTGTGCTGAGCAATAATAAAAAGAATTATAAGTATAAATACTTACACAAAAGCATAAAAGGAAGGCTGGTACTCTCTCGGCTGGTCTGCTCGCTGGCATGGCTCCGTGACGGAGATCCTGGGCCTGATGCCGGCCATGCCGAGGTAGCTGCGCGCGAGCATGATGCGCATGAGTCGCTCGACGGAGCGCAGCGGGCACGCGGCCGGCACGCACGCGCCCCATGTCAGCTTATGTAGTGGTCGGGAGTGGCTGGGGCGGTACTGAAACGAAAACGCAGATCATTTTTTACGGTTCCTGACCCAAAGGGTAACGGGATTCAGTCAGCGGGCTATATCTTATGATCCGTCGTAATATGTAGATATACATATGAAATTGTCACAGAATGTGTATTACTATAGCCGCTATAACAACAAATTAAACATTATTTAACTATATAACATTAAAATCGCCACTTTTATATAACTTTTAGCACCTATATAAGAATATTATTCTTAATGTTCGATATATGTTTATATGTATATCTATTTGTCAGGCGGTAGAACTTTATTCGGTGGTTGTTACCAATTATTTAGGATTATCAGTATGTTCATTATTAGTATCATGTTCGGAGCCTACAGTACGCAAGTCCGACTCGCGCTTGACCGTTTTTTTTGAGCGGCACCAACGTGCCTTAGTAAATAAGTGTGTAGAATATTATTGTAGTGTGCAGTAGTTCATTTTAATGTATTTTATTGTATTGTATATATACTTATGGGTCATTGTTACCTGGATTAATGAATAATAATTAAAATAAATATTAAGGGAACAGACTTTTGGACCTTGCAACGCAGTATGATGTTGTCGATTCTTAGGTACCTAAATGCTGGTCACCCTCGATTTTTTCCCTCATCATATTTTGCGACTCCCGCAACCTGGCAAGGAGGCTCAGCCGAAAAAATTTTAGGGGGAAAATTAGAGCTTTTATGTGACTATTTCATCCGCTAGATGGCGTCCAAGTATTACGTAAGCACTATGTAGGGGGGCGGAGGGTCTTTGATTACTTCTGCTGTCAGGGGGAAAGGGGCGAGGGGGGATAATTGTAGTAAATCTACTACTGTGGAGTAATTAACTAAGTTCAAAATAAATATAAAAACTCATGGCTCACTGATGTTTGTACTAACGTCATTCGATATTGATCCTCTTGGTGTATTGTAATAGTGAATTGCATTTCAGCATGTCTATAAGTCACTTACGATACCTAGAGGAAGATATGCGTGTGTCCTATCCCATAACTAACACTTCTTTTAAACACTTACCTGCATATAATCCAAAGCAGATTGATAGGGATTGACAGGTTGTAAGACTTTCTTTCTCAAAGCTTTGTCTGTTCGTTCCAGTTCTATTTCAGCCAAGCAATACTGCGTTTGCGGTACCAGGCCAGAATCCGACCAGGGTGTGTTCATACACTCGTCGAAATTACCCAGTTCATATTGATTGCCGAACAGGAGGCCTTCCGGCTGAGATGACATCGAGTCCCAATCTAAAAATCATTTCACTAATCATTACATTGTGGTTTACCTATGAAGTTACCGTTTTACTACTGACAATTTCGGCTTTATAACCATTTTAAAAGTGCGAAACTGTTTTTATACTCGTAGTGTTCAGAGTTCGTAATTTTCAGATCTTGAAAAGGCATCTTAACTAAAACATTCCGTGCGTTTGCTTGTAGTAAGTAGTCAATGTCTTGTAACTGAGATAGTGCGCAATTTGCAGTTGCATTGCTACAACGATGTAAAACTTATTTTTTAAACATAAAGACGAATTTTAAAAAATAAGCAAATGTAAAAATGGATAAATATATTTACAAAGACACAATACTATAGTACGAGTATACCTTTAATCTAACATAAAACTGACAATAAAAGAGTTTTTTTCATTCGATTCAATTCATATACGAGTACATTGCCAAAGTTTTTATAGTCTCATTGTGAGGGGGGTTTCCCACCATTGATGGTGGTGGCAGGCAGCAAATGTTAAATTTGGAAGGCTGTTCTATCAGATTCCATGCTTCCAGAAATTCACAAACGCAAATTAATTATTATTTCATTCTTTAAATTAAGATTCTAGCCCAATGCATTCTATCAAGCCCAATGCATTATATCCGATCCAGCATATATCATTTTTAACAAGAAAGAAGTTAAAGTAAAAAGAGAATAAATATTTATATGAATAAGATAAGTTAATAATTGAATTTTGATTTTATTATCTTCGAATCGTTTACCAGGAAAATTGTTTGATATAGCTGAAATAACTTTGTTACGAGTATTATATATTTCTCAAAACATACATACATTTTGAGACACCTCACAAACGTAAATTGTACTTACCCCAAACGGCCCACAAAGTAAAATTCTGTAAACTTCGAATCAGCAGTAACGTATCATTCAAACAAGGTATCTCTTCAGCAGTCCAGTTTTGATTCTTCAACGCGAAAACAACATCTTCCAAATACACTTTACCAATTTCACTTGTGGCACTTTTTGACTCTTTAAATTTAGAATTGTCATTTTTAGGTTCAACTGGAACAGTAGACCCTTCCAAAGTCTTTATAGGATTTGTAACGTGACATTTTGCCTTCGTTAAAAGTATAATGCCAAAGTAACTAAACAGGATGTATTTCATGACGATATTACTGCAACACTGAAGTAGATCGAAGGACCTTTTCATATAAAAGATTATCGTTGCACAACTTTTCTCAGGCGATGGTAATTATGTTTACTATTGTGGTTACTCATTGACTGTGTAAAGGAAATAATAAGTCTCTAATAGTCGGACTAGGAGGCTAAGTGATTACAATTTTATATCAATCTGAATTTAAAATGTGCGATGTGGTATTGAATTGTGATGCTATGATTGCATACATATTTAATCATATGCATTGTATTGAAATATTTCCTACTTATATTGTTGTTGTCTGTGTGATCCAAATTGTGGTGACTATTTATATTTAATTCATCATCATCAGCCGGGAAACGTCCACTGCTGGACATATGCCTCCTTCATGGCACGCCACATCGACCGGTCCCGAGCCACCTGCATCCAGCGACTCCCCGCGGCCTTAACCAGATCGTCAGTCCACCTAGTAGGGGGACGGCCGGTAGACGTTTGCCGGTACGTTTAGTCTCGACCGCACGGAGCGCAGTGTACTCGTAGCTGTCCAGACGAGTTGTATGTATACGTGTAGGAGAACTTAGGCCGACTTTTCCTTGTTTGACGTTGTGCATGGTCTGCAATCGCACCTGCACTTGATATATATATTTTTGTACTCGAGTGTACCTCTTGGTTCGTGTACAGCTATGGATTTTTCTACAACTTTTCTATGATTGCTAATAAACGCCATCTACTCAACAAAATGTTTTGTACAACAAAAGCAAGCGTGGTTGTAGGGTGCTCACAGCCCTTACGCAGAGGGTGCTAGGCTCATACATCACTCAATCAGTTCACAAAAATTTCAAAAGAGGTCACTGAAAGCGACAACAATATACATTAATAAAAAATTTTGAGGATGTCTTACGCTGAAAAATAGCATGTGAAGCTAAGAGAAAATAATAAACTGACATACGTCAGCTATTTTCGACATTTCGACCAATCAACGGGCACTATGGGCAAAATGACATGTCATTTTTGTTTATTTATTAGTTTATTACGAATTATCGCTTTATGAAACAGGCCCCTGGCTTATTTTATAAATTACTTTTTCATATTTATTCTAACTTATAATAATTTATAACAGAGTACAAACGCCATAGTACTTTTACTAAAGGCTTGTTCTAAAGCATCTGTCTCTCTGTTTGACGTAGCAACATAGTACTTTGTGCCTTAGGATTTTGCTTAGGATAGTCGCGTAGTATTCTATTAAGTCTATAGAGGGCGGGCGGAATATGACAAAATATTTTTCACTTGATAAAAAGCCTTGTTTCCATGAATATAACTGGAACCTGTCAGTGTTACTCGAGTCTTGCTCGAGTCATCCCTGGCCTGTCATTCCTATGTAGTATATTATATCCTCTTTGGTCCTGTGTCAAGCATTGTAGTAGGATGTCTTAAAGAAATAAAACAGACGATTTTAATACTATAACTTTTACATTTATTTCTGAATCATACAATAATCTTCTAATAAATATCTACTTACATTAACCGCATACACATATTATAGTAAGTTAATGACATATTCTACCGTCCGTTATTCACAATATTGCGTTCATCTAAGTTCGTAATCATATTACTTTTTAAAACTACCTTAAGAAAAGTGCAAAGTTACAAATAAGCTAAATTTTACGAATTTACATGTTACTCTGTAATAAAACTACACAAAATTATTTAAAAACACAAATAAATTAAAAATATAAATAAAGGTTAAAAGAATATAGTATCTAAAAATTGTAGAAAAAAAGTAAATTTTGGATTTTGCTCACCTGCTAACATACGGCTATGAATATTTTTAAATATTTTTGAATTTGTGAATGAAACCATTTTATTATTTTTTATATTATTTGGACATGAGGGGTGCAGTTCGTCTGTCCTGCAAGTCACCGCGACCTTTGCAGATCTATTGTGACAGTCCCCTATGGATCAAATCACCTCCCCAAGGCCAATCTCGGTCATGAACCGTACGATTGGTCTGGGTTTGGAGGTCCTGATACTGTCCGTTGTGGCAGTGTGGCCTCCGAGGTGTCTGTTCCTACTGTGATGAAGAGCATCACAGTAGCAGAGGATATGGATGGGCGTCTCTTCATCCTCCTTACAAAATCTGCAAGCTATGTTGTCGCTTAGGCCCATGTGGCTGAGATGTTTGCTTAGCTTGCAGAATGAAACCATACCGATAATCATCTATTTAAAGTGTAAAAATAAATAATATTTGTTAAAAACACGAAAAAATAATTTATCCATTAAAATAAATCGTTATTGTAAACCTAATTTTATTTACTAGAAAATAGCGTTTTCTTATGTACATCTTTGGAACGCGTTACAAAGAACACACTGACTAGATTCCCACTCGATATACATTTTTTAAAATGTTTCATTTATATATTAAACTTAGTTTACTCTACATCTACATTAAGATTTATACAATAATAAAATCCGTTGATATCATTAAATATAGAAGCGTATTTCGCTTTGAGTCCAATGCAAGTAAAATAAAGTTCAGGAAAATAATAATACTAAAGGCGCATTTTAGATAATTCTACAGAAGAATTGAAAAGTGACTGTGATTCAAAATTATAGAGGAATAATTTATATTACAATCTGGCAATATCTATACGTACTGAGTTTTGAGAATTCGTCCAACAACATAAATTGTTGCTGGATTTTGTAAAGTTATAACAGAACGGGTGTACCTTTCAACATGTATAAACATTGCATAGTATGTTAAAACAATTGCGAAATACTAACATTATTGTTAACAAACATCCTCTCATCCTAAACGCATACACTGTCTCCGTTCCGTCGCGGGTAAAAATAACAACAACGAAATCGGATAGATTTCACGAATCGAAAAATATTGGATTAACACCCTCAATCATTCGAATCTTTAGTTTCTTCTTTGAACGAACCTATCGCAAGGTGATTTAATCTGGACAGGTGGACAGGTTGTCGCAATCGATGTAGCTCAGCATTATTTATATTCGAAATGGACAAGTCACTTGACTGAGGCCATAGTGTACGTCACCCGGAAGTCTCAAGCCATGGAGTCACTGCAGCTGCTTATCTCCCATCATCATTGTAACTGCTGTTTGGTGGCAGACTTTGAAAGCATAGTGGATACAGTCGGGCACAGAAACGTCCCCCAACTGTGACTAGATAAATGTGACTAGATCTATAATATTTTAATCTTTGGTTAAAACGTATGTTTTCGCATACAACTACTAAATACTACTCGACTAACAGAGATCCTTTGACTAGATTTCTTTTTGTTTTGACTAGTACAATAAATACAATTTATTGATTAAATAAATGCGTAGCTCCGATCATATTTTTTAATAATGACCATAAATAATGGATCCTATAACTAATTGTTAAATAAATGACTCGAACTGACTATATTTAAAAAAATGACTAGAAATAATTTATTCCTAACTAGGACTTCGATCTTTTCTATTGAAAAATATACCTACATTGAAATAATACAATTATGTTTTTTATAAATGACTAGAATAAACAATGACTAGTTAGTACCTATAAAATAGAAGATCAAAGGAAATATAATTTTTAAGTGTTTTTACATTACGAAAAGTTGACTAGATTTTTGATTTGTTTTTGTTTTGACTAGATTTATATAAACCTATATATAACTACGTAAAATGACTAGAGGTTTGAATAACAAAATAAGATCGAGACCACTGGTATTTATAGATAAGATATAAAAAACCCAGCCTATAATCGCACTATAATTATTAAATTAATAATATAATATCTAGTAAATAATTTTTATTTATTTTTATTAATTTTTATTAATTTTTCTGGGACTAAACACATAATATGTAGAGCTATAAATTATATTCATAACATCACAGATATACGAGTTTTGAATTAGTTTTGTTATTCATTGAAATGGCAACAAAATTATACTAAATTGCCACGATAATGATGGTCTTGTTATTTATAGTATGGATACTTGGTGCCCTACTTACAAAGTGACCTAGCTCAATTCCTTAAAACGTTTGTGTCTGAAAGAATTATGAGCCTAGGCTGCATCTAAAAATATGCTGAATGCTGAGCGATCGATGCGGCGAACCAACTGTCCTGGGGCGATCGAACTGAACTAGACACTGCACACTTAGTGCAAAGAATTTGTTTGGATAATTTATTACTCGACTAATACGAAACAAAATATGGAAATACAATTGAAATGCATGTTGTAGTAGGTCAAGTATAATGTGGTTAGTTTTATTTTAATTATGGTGACTTTAGTAATATCTTTTTTAACGACATCCCGCTCCATCAAAGTTTTATACAAAATTTCTGTTGCCATAATCTTTTGAAATATAATAGCTGGCTTTGTACAGTAATTACATAAAAAAAGAATATCGGATTGTTATGTCGCGAAATGAGTATCATTAACATACAACTTCACAGTGAATCACAATTTTCATTTTTACACACTTTTTATTGTTCTTGTGCAATGCGCCATCTAGGGATCATTAGCTGCGCAATTATGATGTTTATTTCGCGACACTATAATTTCATATTCAATTTTAGGTAATTACTTATCAAAGCCAACTATTCTATTTTAAAAGATTATGGCAACAGAGATTGAGTATGAAAGCATTCGGAGAGGGATCCCGTTAATGTCTTCATTCATGCAATATGGATGATGCTGTACTCCATTTTGGATCTTAGTTTGTTAAATAAGATACGATTTTGATTTTTGACGATAAATTGAAATGGCTGTAGTGGATTCATATCTACAGTGCATTTGTTAGGTCTTAAGTCTAAACTTTTTAACGCAGTAATTATCCATTGTAAGAAAAATTCATATAACATTAATCGGGAAAAATTCCCAGCTTTTTCTTACAAAAAATCCACCTATGTTTGCATTTAGAAATTTTCAAATTTTGCTGGCAAATAAAAACTGTAATTTTGAAGATAGATATCCCATTTACATGTTATAATATCAGCTAAGAATATATGAGAAGGTATTTTATCCATTAAACAAACATTATTGTAATGCCCTGGGAGTAAATCCCATTCGTTTTCCTTAATAACTACGGTATCTATAAAGAAAGAGATCTACAAGTTTTCACGAGAAATGTTACACACCTCTACATGATTGTTTTGGAATGTTGCTGTAGGAGATCAATATGTACATTTAATTCTAAATTACTAAATGAAAGTGCGATCTACATTCTAATGATATAACACATTCATTAATACTTATTTCATTCATTATATTTACAATTTTAAAAATGATAGACGAGAGATACACGTCTGAACTTACATAAAATAGTAGTAGCAAATTCGAAATGATTTATAGATGAAAACATGGTGAAATGAAATGGGTTCGTCTCTTGTGCAACCATGAAAAAAACGTAATAGATGTCGCTATGGTTGACTTTTCTCTGGTGTATTTTCGTCCTTCCCGTTAGCTTTCTTATTTTAGGGTATTTAGGAATTTTACAAGCCTTTAATTTTATTGCAACAAACAATTTTCAAGGAGGTTGGCAGAATATATTTAATTTGTACAAAATAAATTTTAAATTGCCAAAGCCAAACCCCTTTTATTACTACGTTTTTAAATGATAGTTAGTGGAAAATAAGGAGATTGAAATATATGTGACAAAATCTTACTGTGATTAATAATCCACCTGACAAACGGTGAATACGGAAAATTGTGGACATGTTCAGAAGTGCACTTTCGCGTATATCGATTAATTGCCACATAATATGCAACCGTAGTGACAGCTATTAGCTAGTTTTTAGAACCACAATTGCTTTTTACTTGATAACATCTTAATAACAAACAATTAGGCTGGAAAGAGTCAACAGGTTCAAGGTAACCCTGAAGACAAGTTCAAGAGAAATACAAGTGCGAGTTATCATGCGCATACGCCGGGTATGGGTAAATGGCGGCAGTGACAGGTGCGTAGGCGGGGAAGCGCGGCACGGGCCGCAACACTCGCCGTCAGCCGTCCCCTCCGCCGCCCCCCTCGTCCTCTGACCCCGTGACGTCAAGACTCCTCGAGTCCTCGGAGGAGCACGAAGACGCACAACGCGTACGCACACCCTCCCACGTAACGTCCTGCTGCGGAGGGGGGATCTTGTTCCAGAACGTGTTGAAGTTGTTGTCCCGAATGGTCTCCTGGTGATAAAGTCATTTGACTTGAAAAGTGTAGAATTTGGCACGACTCTTGATACCATATTTTCAAATTTAAACTGTACTAAGGATCAAGTTTGAGCCACATTGGAAGGCTCTGGCAAAGCCCCTTGATACTAAATAACACAAATCCCCAGAATATTATCAAATACATCTATCTGTGCCCTAAACGTAGAAAAAGTTAAGTGTGGCTTTAAAAGTGGCGTTAAAATTAAATCTGAATAATCTTAATGTATCAACTAAAACATTATTGATCATAAAAGAGCAGTCAAATCGAAATATTAACCGGAACCATACACAATTATCGTCAAAATTGTGTGCAAGCAAGAGAGTTTCGCGAAATGACGTGCCTTGATAAAATTCTGTTCTAAAACTGTCGCTAACCTTACAATTTGGTCTCATACTCTGTAAGTAGGGGGAGACACTTACCGGCTGATAGCCTGCATACTCGGTGTGTACTTGTCGGAACGCTGAAGGCTCCTTCTCCTCATTCTCCGGCTGTTCGTGGGCAAGCAGGTGCTTCCTCAGGTATGCTTGTCTCCTGAAGAGTTTCCCGCATCGAGGGCAGGGGAACCTGCCAGCTTCGGTCGGAGGATCGCGACGTTTCGTGGCCCCTGGAACTCGGGGCTTGTGCCAGCGCCTGTGGGACGCGAGGTTCGCTGGACAGTTGAATACCTGCAGGCAAATAATTCAACTATAGAATGCAGAGATTTGTATTAGATTTAATAATCAATTATCCCAAAATATTTTTCCTTCAAATTTTTGCAATCGTGCTGTAATCGTGCATCAGTCCTGCTGGATCATACAGTGCCCCTATAGTTTACATAATCAAGTAAATAAATAGGTTTGTGTGTCTCTTTTTATCATAATTATTTTTGCTATTATTTTTATGTTGTCATATACAATGTCTTCTTGATTGTTTTTATTTTGTTTTAATTGCGTATCAGGCTATCTGCTAGAACCTTTTTGGGCACGTCACATAATTTATTTTATTATGTAGAGTAGTTAGTTTTTAGTTCGGTGTGTCAAAATAAAGTTTTTATGTATTTCTTTTCTTCCTTTAATCGGCCGGAAAATGATAATGACAATTGAATGCCTGAATGCGAAAGATTTTAAGTAACTGATATTTCAATGCAGTAACAATTTTCATCATTAATCATTACAGTAAACACAGTATAAATATTATACTGAACGTAGTGGTGAACAATTAATCATAGTTATTGCGCCCCCTGCGAGATAACTATACAAAACGCGAGTGCTCCCCGCCTGCCTGCGCGGAACGCATCACGACACGAATCAATTAGACAGATACGAGTACCAACACCGACTACATAAAACTACATAGACAGTATAAATAATTGTAGAAAAAAGTATTAATTTCTTTGATGTTTGAATTCAACCGACTTCCAAAAAGGAGGAGGTTCTGAATTCAACTGTATTTTTATTTATTTTTTCTTATTTTGCATGTACGTTACGCGATAACTCCGCCAATTAGAAATCGATTTTGATGATTTTTTTTGTCACGTAGAACATACTATAGAAGTGGTCCCATATAAATTTTATCGAAATTGGTTCAGCGCTTTTTGAGAAAATCCACAAAATCCAAATATGTACCCAGATAATTCTTAGAGAACATTTTTAAGGCAGTTTTAAAGTCGGTTTTTAGTTCTTTCTTCTTCTCTCCTTCTTCTGTCTCTTTTTGAACGCGTTAATAATTTAATTCTATAATTTTAAAGAAAAGAGAGATGGAGAACTCTCGGAACCTATCAGACGAATAAGAATTACAGAGAAACAAACAGTCCGACTCCAATTAAGTCTCCTTACATCTATTATATTCAAAGAAAGGCTTAGCCCCATCTTTACATACCGATTCTGTACTGTTCTAAGTAGAACTGAAACCGGAAAGCTAGAATGCAATTCAAAATGCACCGATCGTCACCAACCGCCCCAAGCAAAAAACTGGCCAGACCGTTCTATGTAGAACAGAACAGAAAGGCATGTGATGGGGTTTAGGTGAAATCAACAATCGGTTTTGAGATTGGATGATATAGAATGATCTCATTATAAATCCCTCGCCAACCCATGCGTATTGTCTATTTTGTTTTCTAGTTAGGAACGTTTGTAAACACACAAATGTCGAGTATACCTCGTGGGAGCGCATCGTGGTAAAGTGGCAAGTGTTCACAGCACACACCCCAGCCCGGTCACTAGTTCCCACACGAAACCATCCAAAGCGAATTCGTCCACCTACCTATCAGCACAATGATAATTGATAACAGTAATCTCGTTGGGAAACAGTTGATAGTTTTGTTTAACAAGCGTTTTAATTGGATGTCGTATTGATAGGCGTGGGAAAGCAGCTGTTTGTTTATTGACGCTTTATTGAGTAGCGTTGTCCAACAACTGGGGTGAAATCATCATTACACATATGTAGACGAAATTTGATGTAATGGATTAAGCTACAGGATACTTTTATCCCGGTAAAGTGTTCCAGCGAGATGATTACTAAAAGCTACGCAGTCTAAACACGGCCGTCAAAGAGTAGATCATCATTACGTACTTGTTGTTTCCCATGTATATTTTTCAAACCTAATTATTAACCGTTTATTGATTGATTGAATTGATTGAAACCGGCTTCAACTGCCCCAAAACTCTACAGCATTCATCCCATATTTGGTTTTTGTTGATTTTTATCAAAAAGCGCTGAATCAATCTGGATAAAATTTATATAGGACCAGCCCTAAAGTATGCTCTATGGAACAAAGAAAGAATCATTAAAATCTATTCTTAATTGGTCGAGTTATCGCGTAACATACACAGAAAACATACAGACGAATGGGGAACCTCCTCGATTTTGAAGTCGGTTGAAAATATTAAAGGCAACTTATAATACATCGCTCTTAATGGTCAAGTAACTCAACTGTCATGGTACCAAAGGCATATATATCTTACCTTGTCACACTCGGGGCACCGATACTCAATGTGCACGATTCTCGAGCACCTATGCTGCGCCAGAGCAAACGCGTCGCTGTACAGCCGGCGGCACAGCCGGCAGATATATCTGCCTAGGCGATTCTCTATGGATGCTATCAAAGCTTTCGCCTCTTCTGTAATTTCGACAACGTTGAATGCCGGATCTATATCACCCTAAAACAACATTAAAATATTACTGCACAATCCAATTTAGTGATTATAAAAATTGATTTCTACAACAAGTTAGCGCATTCAAAAAGAACTACAAATCCACTTCAACTGCATTAAAAGTCTACTTTTATTAATGCAAATTTAAAACTTATCACGGGATCTCACGGGAAGCAACAGCTTTCAAATAAAAACAGATTCATCCAAACCTGTTCAGCCAGTCAAAAGTTCTGAGGTAACAAACATTTAAAAAAACATACCCGCTGAATTGAAAACCTCCTCTTTTTTGAAGTCGGTTGAAAACACATACTTCAGCACATATTATAGGACAGTATTGTCGAATAGATTGTTAATAAAGTAAAGAAAAATCATTTAGTTATAAAAATTAAAGAAGATAAACGACGTCTAAAATTGTAAAGGAAATGTTGTAATATGTCTACAATTTTATAGGTCATAATGACTTAATATTCTAGTAATAATAGCAAAGAATAAAAAATTTATTGCTGTCAAATGAAACGTTACTGCTATCAAATGCCAGTGTGTTTTATTGTGGTTGAATAATTGACGATTTATTTCATTCTTAATCTCCCGGCGACACACCCTCAGGGGTAAGCGTAGCCACGAGCGTTCAAAGCTGTTATTAGCAAAACACTGCACAGTATTCGCTTCCATTCCACCGTTTAATTGCCGCGATAAGGAAAGTCGTCGGCAACCCTCAGTAATGGTATGGTAAGAACCTCTAATTAATAGTTCCTGTGCAGTTTGAACTTTGTTGTGGGACAAAGGCTTTCTTTGGAAACAATTAACGACATTGATATTACCTTTCGAACGACTAGGGTTTCGTCTTCCTCTAAATCACGGATGATGGTTCCAGAAACAGGCGATGTTTTGTCTTCATCAAACATTAGCCTTCTAACAGCTTTGCTTTTCTTCAGCGGATGCGCTGGCTTTGCAATTTTCTTAGGGCGTTCTTCAACATTCTTTATTTCGACGATGTCTGGAGAGCTTTGTTCGCTTTTTTCGCTTCCATTTTCAGGAGGTAAGCATGTTCTAAGCTCTTCAAAAAATTGTTTAGTAAATTTAAGTTTTTTAGCTTCAGGACTGTCACTATCGTTTGAGTTTTCATCGTCGGCTTTCTTCGTGTCTACCTTTTCCGGAGTTTCATCCTTTGTGTCGTTCTCTTCAAAGTGTCGGAATATTTTCGGTGATTTTTCAGGTTTGTCGTCAGCAGCTTTTCTCTTCTGAACCGGAGGTGGTGTGCACGGAGGAGTGATAGGTGTTGTTGATTTGAGGGATAAATCCAGAGGTACTGAAGGTTCATTGTAGTAGGAGAAATATTGTTGCAGCAGAGTCGGGTGTTGAGGAACGAGATCATGAAGATAGTTACTAGAAATCCTAATCGGAGGTGCCGCGTACTGCTGGTAGAATCTTGAAGAGCTGAGTCGATGAAAATGTGGTAAAGCCGCTTCCATATTCATTTATCAAATATTTGTTTTGGTAGATTTTCTTTGCCCATTTCTATTGATTATTTTATTCTACCATCTGTAACAATCAACAGAAAAATCTGATTTTTTTACGTTTGAGGAAAATAACAAAACACAGTGTAGCACCATTGAACGGCAGAAAAAGACACAATAGTGACGTCGAACAGTCAAGTGTGCGAACGTTGATTCGACTCAACAATACTTCAGCGGCCCATTTTCTTGATTGTAGCGTGTTTTACTTAGTGTCATTGTATTTTCTGTCAAAAGCGGTATTCCTGTGTATAACGAGGGATATTGATTTTTACTGACAAACGTTGTCAATTATAAAAGGGTTTTGTCGCATATGGTCCCGTTCGCAATAGAACTATAAGTTAAACCTAACTATAAAAATTACTTCGGTCTATTAGCAATACGTAGGTATTTGTGGCTATTGCTGTAGGAGCCATTAACATATGTCCAAGTGACTACGTCTTAGAACAGCTTCATCCTGTTCGATATCAAACAAATTGTATCAACAATGACGACTTATCGTAGATTTATGAAACGTGTGCTTGCTGGTGTCCAACGCTTGTGAGTCCAGTTACAAATAGCAAATGGTGACTTTAGGAAACCCCGTCCTGTAAAGACAGTAACACGTATCTAAGCATCAGCTTCCTATCTGAAATAAAGCATTCTATAACTTTCTCTGTCTATGATCTAAGCTCTCACACCTCAAAGCGAAGCAAATCGCCAGCCCATTACGAAATTTGCTTTGCAACTCAGGCCAGTATAAATGATTGCATAATTTTTTAGCTACGATGCATTATCAATTGACTTACTTCCATCTTAGTTAAGATTTTTGGTCTTTGTCCTGATTTTATTAGTTTATCCTTGCAACACCAACCAGATTACACGTAACAAGGTAGTGTTGACAGGGTAATCCCGGGCCCAATGAACCAGGGTAACAAGGGGAGAGTGGTACCACGTTACCTAATTACTGTCGCCGGGATAGACGCTCCCACGCTCCCCCCATATCCCTCACCCCTGGCTTGAGGGACAGGACCAGGGGAGAGACCCCTCTTTCTTTTTAATACGGTTTTGTTTAGATATCGGTTTTGGGTAAACATTGTCAAATGGGCTCTGGTGATAATGGTATAGTGCAGGGTTAAAATGTCTTTGAATTTATGGAAAAACAATAGTTGCATTCATTATCATCAATAGTATTTTTTCTATACTATATTCTGTAGTATATACTATATTCTGTAGTATTTAAAATATCAGTGTTGATAGATTTCAAGAAAAAAATATTTCACAAAAATCGTTCTGAAATCACAAAAAACTAGTCATAGTCAATGAATCTCTAATTAATCAATAACTGTTACTATTTAAGTATTTCTTGTAAATTGTAGATTGTAATTTCAATAACCTAATCGAGACTAACTAACCTAAAGAACTATTGCTATAAATGTATGACTTTTCGAGGTTTTCATATGAAGTATTATGTAACACAAGGATTATTACTAAATCTACTGGAGGTGTGGGCGGATTTAAAAAGTTTGGTAAATTCGGAGGGCGGGTTACATCACGTAACTGGAAGGCGGAGCTTCCCAACCAACGGAGACACTTTGAATAAGATATTAGGGGATTAACTTTCATGTTTGTCACTTTCTCTAAGTACAAAATGAACATGAATTAACAAACTAAAGGAAAAGTTTTAAAAATGACTGAAAGTCGAATCAGCTAATTCTGGTAAGGAGTTGAAGGCGCTATTTTTCTATGAAGTCAATATTTTGAAAATTTCAATTTAATACAATAACATTTGTTTTATTTTATCAAAAGCGACGCAATCAATTATAAATCCAAAGCCGGTTATTTGCCGACAGCGAAGAACTGTGCTCTGTATGCCAATGTCGGGATTTATTTGTGTTGGAGAGTGAAATAAATGTACTTCTGTCTATCATTGACCAATGTTGTCATTATTCGAACCTCCTTAAACAAGCAAGAGCACAAACAAGCAGACAAACTAATTAAATGATGAAAGTTCCGAGCTTTGAAATCTGATGAAAAACAACGTGTGTAGGGCCCCGGCTTGTGGCGGTGAAAAGCTTAAAACACGAATTCAATAACTTTTTGTTTCTACCACACATAACTCAGGTGTACAACAGAAACAAATGATGGTTAATGTAGGATTTAGTCCGTATGACGTTGTCCATCACTTATCACTGGCTCGGCAATGGTACTCTCAACGTGTTCGGTACTCTCAACGTCCGCACTCTCCCACGGCACTCATGAACTGTCACTCATTGACACTCTGACACTGACGTTTGGCATACAAACACATAGACACACGAGACATTGTGTGTATGCTGTATCGAATACACTACTGTTATGTTTTGTATTCGTTTTGGAGAAAATATTGCGACTTGCCAATAACAATATTCGATACTTATTTTACGTTTATAAATTTTATAATTTAAATACAAGCATGTATTGTCCCCCTACTAAATGGACCGATGACCTAGTTATGACCGTCTGGAAGTTAAAAACCGGTCAAGTGCGAGTTGTACTCGCGCACCGAGTGTTCCGTACATTAATGATTAACATACAAAACGTAACAGTACGGTAACAATTTGCCTGACAAAATAACACGCGCAATTGTTAATTAACACATTAAAAATTACTTCTTATAGGTGCTAAAAGTTTGTTATTGTAAAGTTGCGATTTTAATTTAATATAATAAAATTATTTTTATTATTTATTGTGATATGTTATAGCGGCAACATAAATACACATTCTGTGAAGATTTCCACTGTCTACCTATTACGGATCATGAGATACAGCCCACTGACTGACAGACGGACGGACAGCGCAGGCTTAGTAATAGGGTCCCGTTGGTTACCCTTCGAGTATGAAACCTCTCAAACAAAATAAGTGAAATTCTTTTTGAGGATGTAACTTGTTATTTATTTGTGTTTGTTATAAATAAAAATCATTTATATTTTAGTTGATAGGAAGGAGATGATAATATTTACTAATACTAATAATTCGCAAAGAGAACTACTTCTTAACCCGGTAAAGTGCTACTGCCCTTAACGCTATCCCTCTCCTAATGCTTCCATACTAAATTTCTGTTGCCATAATCTTTTAATATAGAATAGTTGGATTGAAAATTATAGTGTCGTGAAATAAATATCATTAATTTACAACTTTGTAGTTAGCTACAATAGCCGTTTCGCAGCTAATAATTCATAGGGCGCTTTGAACAATAATCGAAAAAAGTGTATAAAATTAAAATTGTGATCCACTGTGATGTTGTATGTTAATGATACTCATTTCGCGAAATCACAATCTGATGTCCTATTTTTAGATAGTTATTACACAAATCCAGATATTGTATTTTAAAAGTTGATGGCAACGTAAAGTTAGTATGAAACTTTGATGGAGATAATCCGCCTTAAAGTAATTTCTGAAATCCACGCCTGCGAAGTCGCGGACGAAAGATAGTAAGTAGTGAAACGTTTGGTTTGATCCAATAATATTAATTTCCGGTCACAACTAGGACTATAATTTTCATTTAATATTCACCAACGTTAATGAATATCTAATACATTGCCCGGCCTAAGTTGAACTGAGGCACTATCACACATACTTTAGTATATTATGTTATTTAACACCTCAGTCCCAACACAATGTTGTATAAAAGTTTTTGCCTGCAACTCTGTCTATGACAATTCTACATAGTTGAAGCCATCGGTCCCTGTAATTGTTCGATAGGGATAAAAAAAGGACTTATGTCCTCTTCCGCACCTTAAACACTGTACCAAAAATTAAGTGATTCTGATTCTCGGTTATGACGTAAACAATATTAGTATGGATAATTCAATTTGTGTAATAAATAACGTATTGTCATTAAAATAATAATATTAAAAGTTTTTATTCTCCCACGCTCTACTTTTACTCACAAACCGATGGTCGCGGCGTCGATAGATAGTATTAGTACTCGTAGCTCCTGAGATAATGAGCTGTGACAGACGGATGGACGGACAGATAGACAGACACTATAGTAAAGATTTCCGTGTTTTATCCTATGTTTGGACCCTTAATAATTAACGCGTTGAAAAAGAACTAGAAACCGACTGCAATTGCCCTAACAGTCTACAGCATTCATCTGCTACAAAGTTTACTCTTAGAGGTAGAATTATTATATTTGGTTTTTGTTAGTTTTCTCAAAAACTGCTGAGTCAATTTCCTCCTTTTTTGAAGTATGATCTACCAAACAAAAAAGAATCATCAAAATCGATTTATATTGGCAGAGTTATTATAAGCGTAACATACATACAAAAACAAACTTACAGTCGAGCCTCCTCCAAAAAAGGTGGATGAAAACTTATTTGGTTATATTTTTCGTTAAAATGAATTAATTATATTATCTATATATTCACATCAACTAATTGGTCCCTACATAACTTCGTGAATACATAACGCATCGTTCACCCTAAATGCTATTTAAAGCAAGTCCGACACTACAATTACACGTGGAGGTGTTGAAATTATTATTGGAGGTAATTGAAGGGTTCGTTTTGTACCGTAGAGCTTGATTGAAAGATAATAGTTTGTACTGATAATTAGAGAGAATAGTCTTCACTAATTTATAAATGGAAATGTGTGCTTTTTAGAGATCCGCTGTCAAACTAGGAAGCCTTATAGTTTCGCTCGGTCCGTCCGCCTGCCACAGTTTAGCTCAAAGTTACAACTAGAAATTTGACAAAGTTGAGTGACTCCTCTCTATCTGCTAAACTATTGCTTTTAAAAATCTAAAAATTTCACAGTAGTAGTATGTATACTGAACTTAGAAAAACTGTCACGCCTAAGTTAGCTTTACAGGCTAACGAGTAATAGTCGACCAAACTATAAATTATTCTGGAGATGTAAAAGTGAAAGTTTCGTACAAATTCCATTCAAAACTACTTTACACCGCCGTGTGTATTGTGTGTAGTGTTATTAGCGTTAAACCACGAACTTATTGTTCCGGTCAACTAGGGAGCCCTACACTGCGCGTGGCCCGACACGCACTTGGCTGCTTTTAAACATCTTTATTCGGAACCCTTAACACGACTGATACTTGATTGCTCTTTTATTATTTACTAACTCAATACATGTTATTCAAGTCAAGTTTAAAGCCAAATTTTTGAGACAGGATTCAAATAAAGCTTAATAAAAACCACAGTCACATGTAAGTTGGACCCATACAACAAAGGTTCCGTGCCATGGAAACGTACATTATATTTATTTCCTTGCAATACAGTTCATTTTGGATCTGGGATAAAAAATTAACTCTCAGTTATAGACTTCGATGTCCGCCTGTACATACCTTTATCATAGGAACGCGTGGAGCTATTATTAAGTTGAAATTAATATAAATACTGGTATGTAATCCAAGTGATTGAAAAAAGAAAAAGATGTAACTCTAAAACTCATTATCATCATCATTTATCGTTAAATGACCCACGAACGGACAACCAAGTGATTTTTGAGTTATAGAACCCTAAAAATGATTATAGCGAGAGATTAAAAACCACAATTAGATTTGAGAAAAAATCTCACTGACAATCTGACATTCCATATTGAAATAGAGGGCTTCGAATTGTAGCTACGAGGGACTAGGGCCAGGTGCAGCAGTGTTCGGCTTCTACAAGTTTGGCCGGCAATGAAGAACTTCAACAGTGTTTTGTAACTACTCGTATGTAAACGATATCCTTAAGTAGAACTTGGTCTATAGCCGTAGCAGTTTTGACGGACTTGCGTGCATTCTGCTTGCACGGCTGCACACTAAACTTTACTAATTAGCCGATAGTCAACAAAGAGAAACAATTAGTTTACACTTTGTAGGAAAATTTCTTGGAATAAACAGTACTCATTCGCTATATTCTTTTACAGTCTGAATTAACAACTGTAAATTTTATGTCTATCTGCCCAACTGTCGAGTCAAACTTTGATAAAGTTTAAAGTTCAATAACTTTTATTTGCGACTTCTAAAATGTTTCCGGATTTCAAAAGAATAACAGATTACTGACCTTAATTAGTAATAGTTTTGCTTCCCCTTCAGTTAAACATAGCCAAAAAAATATATAACAAGGATCTTCATTAAAATCTCAGAATTTGACCCTCGCTGAGATTAAAACTGCGCGTGCAGTATCTACGCGGGTGCGTGAGGGGGTTACTATGGCAAATTTTCTACGTGACTCATACCTGTGCCGCGTCCACTGCTGAATCAGCCACCGCCACCCCTGATGCACTGGCAAATATATTTTATATTTATTTTAGCAGCCAAAATTTTAAAGTAAAAACGTTAACAGATTTGAAATTGGTTATAGTTACAAGTTTAATTGAATCTTTAAAATTGGAACTCAATTTTCAGAATTACGTCGTCCAGGATTTTGTTTTAATTATTTTCGGCCAGTATGATTGCAATATAATCTCCTTCGAGTTTTGAATAAAAACTTTTTGCGATTAAAATTATAACTTGTGAAAAACTTTATATGTAAGGTTGGTTTTGATGAAAGTTGTCGATATTCGTGTATGATTGGGGTGCTCGGGGCGCGCGGTCCGCTCGGCGGGGCGGTTGGGACAGGACTGGCGGCTGGCAGGGTGCTTCGTCGCCTGTATTCACCCCGACGCGTGCTGTGGCACGAGCCGCCTTTACCCTTATACAGGCTGATTAAATATGCCATCCGTTTCGGATTTTTTTGTGACTTTTGTACGTGTTCTTTTACTCGCGTTGTTATTGGGCACTATTGAAGAGAGTTCAGAAGGGTTCAGGAATTTTAGACTCTGAGTAAAATTATCAGAATGATTATTTAAGTTGAAAAGAAAACTCATACAACTTGGGCAACGATAAAAAAATTAATCGTTGAGGTGATTACTGATTAGTCATTATGTATATTACGAGTACTGTATCATTAAAAACATAGCTCACCAAGTCCACTGTTATACATATATGTACATACATATATATCTACTGGTAGGGATATCTGATGGGAAAGAAAATGCACCGGGCGTGGTTCTTTAAATTTTGCTAATGATTATTTACAATAAGTGAGGCTTATTAATTTACTAGGCTTTGTCCACACCTTCGACCGCGTGGACTTCAGAAATTATCCCATGAGAACTATCAAAGGGGGTAAAAAGAAGCGTTTGTCCCTTTCCTACATTCAATTGCATCTACGAGTATACTAACTCCGTTACGTTACTTTCCCATTTATGTATTTAGCTTTTGCCCGCGATATTCGCGTGGACTTCGAAAAGTATCCCACGGGAACTACATGCTCTATCGGGATAAAAAGTTGCCCGTGTACTTTTTCAGTCCTTCAACCATCCCTATACAAAAAATCAAATCATTCCGACTCACCGTTACTGAAGTAAGGACAAACAAACTCACTTTCGCTTAAATAACATTAGTACGGATTTATTTATTAAGATCCCCTACTTCCGGAGCACCATGTACAACTCACCGGAGCGTATCTACGCACGACTGACAACGTCTAGGGACCCCCATGCACGCACTACAAGTGTCTACGTGTTTATATAAAAAAACATTGCAAGTTCGACGACACTTGGAACTTGCTGATAAAGCCCGCATCTTCCGAAGAGACACTAGTTATTGACATCTCACTCTATTCTCACATTGCTATTATGTATAATGAGTTTGCGCTTCTTTCATCTCAAATGAGGATTGAGTCGTTGGAAGGAAAGTGTGCTCATACAGAAGCCTCAAAACTATACGACGCTGTTTACGAACAAAACAGTGATATTAAATGTTTTTTGGTGTTTTAGTTAACGTGGGTGTAACAAGCCAGGCGGACATAGAAAATGCCCTACCGCCAACCAAACCCGACTACCGAAAGGAACCCTTCTGGGAATCAAACCCAGAACCTCTGGAATGTGAGTCGAACTCTGTAGGTACTAGGCCATGGAGGCCGAAGAAATCAGTTAAAGATTACCACAATCTCATCGCTGGCAGTAATGGTGAACATCTGTCGCAATCATTCATCCATAGTACCCCGTTGTTTCCCTTAGTGCCCATTTAAAAAACTTGCGGAGCATTACTATTCTAAAGAGCTCGTATATTATTATTATTATTTATTTGTATCAGACAAAATCCATATAAAATCCATATTTTTGTTAGTAAATAAAATAAAGTCAATTTTAATTGTATTGATACAGCTGAACTTATTAATGCTGATTTCATTAAAAAGCAATATTTAATATTAGCAGGTGATTTGCATTTGATTATTGCAAACAATATATTCTTGTTAAATCTTAATAGTATTAGTAAAATAGTCTTCGATGATAGATTACATTTCAAATCATTCATAAATATTATGAAGCCTTTTCTGACTTCTGGAAATCCTGTCACCAAAATCGAAATCAACACAGAATATATTTTAGACAAAATCTACTTATAATCTTCCACAGATTTTTCTATGGAAATCTATTCCCAAATCTTTACGAGCGTGCTTTGTTAAAACCAGAGTAAAGAGTACCACTTCAAGTTTAACATGAACTTGACAATTCAAGGTGAATTGATAGCATTACGTAACTCTGATAAAAATTTAAGTTAAGGTATTTAGCGAAGGTGACAAAAACAAGTACACATAAATAGAGGTACATTGAGAGTTAAAAAGGTATCATACATATTTTTGGGGTATTTTTAAAAGATTAAAAACACTTGACCCTTTCGAAGAAATGCTTAAACTACTCGTATTAATTATATTGTGAGTCAGTTATTGGCAGCGATACTCAGGATCATGAAAAACAACAGTTACAGACATATTATTTATGGTTGGTTGTCCCATAAATTCTTGTGCACGTATTTACATAAGCCTTAACACAACTCTTACCCCACACAATTTTGTTTCATCATCTACTGCTGGATGTGAGCCTACCTCAATTATCGCCACGTCGAACTCTACATGAGAGATTTTGCCATAATCACTTAATTTGACAGGCGAATTGGTGATTGACACCAGATGTCGCTTACATACGTTGATGTTGTTGATCACCTGCAAAAACGTTTCCCTTGGTCCCTTCTTGCACCCACACGATGACATGGGATGGTTATTAGACAACATCAAATTCTGCCATTATTAGGTTGAACAGCGACACTTCATTACATCCATCAAAAACAATACTGAATCAAATAACACAACAATAAGAGTAATGCTGTCTGTTTGGGCGGGGTCGACCGGCGCCCGCCCTGACGCCCGCGCCGCCCAGCCGTCCGCCCCGCCCAGCGCCCGCCCAACCGGAGTAATTGAATAATTGAATCATCTCGAGAATATTCAATTATCGCATGCGACGGCAGCAACGCAATTAACTCCGTTGTTTCTGTTAAATTGTAATTGTGAGCGAGGTGCTGCTTTATGATGTTAATTTTGACTTGTTGTTGATGTAAAGTTTGATGCTATATCTTATAAACTAGTGACTGTCTGTGACTTTGTCTTCATTACAATTTAAAACTATTTTATTAATAACCACCACTGCATGTTAAACTGTTCTCCCGTAACTTCCGAGCGAACTTTACTTCATCATTATCATAATGCACTGTTGAACATGATCTCGCTCATAAATCTCCACGTCGGACCTTCCACAGGGAGACGCCGTAATCACGTATGGCAGGCAGATTGGTGATGGCAGTAACATATTATTTACTTCAACATTTTAATAATTTACATTATCTAAAATTTTAATTTCGTTTTACTAAGACCACATTAGCGCCAACTTTTTAGGAAAACTCACCACTTTAGGACATTGTTTTCTGGTAACTGGATATTTATTTATTAATTCTGTGTTGTCTATTAACCTCCCTAATAGATCGCTACGGAACTCTACTTGTATAGTATATATGGCTTTCAAGACAACAACAACTTACTTAAATCCCCTTCCTACGTCCGGCTTAGCGCATGCGCGGCGATGACCTGAGCTGTCACCTCTTGGGGTAGGTATACAATCTACCACAAAGCTTGTCTAATAATCACAATAATAAGAAAATGTAAAGTTTTTTTTTTCTTCTTCATATTAAGCACTACTTGGCATCACAACAGCCCAACCAGTTGTGATGAAATTCGGTATGTATAGCTTAGCGTAGCTTATAGCGTATACTCTAAGTAGGATTAAGTCATTTGTATCGGTCAATTATGATAATATCTGAATTCCGCGCAGAAGAAGTCTCGGGCAGTAATACTAGTAATTTATAGTTTAAGTATTGTTGCGAGCTTCGTTCGAGGGATTGAAGAAAACACGTGTCTAAAGTTCCGGAGTTTAATGTTAACACAAGTCCACAAGCTAATCTTCTAAATCATGGGTCTCCCCAACAGAGTGCGTCCTTGTCTCACTTGATCCAAGTTTTCGACTTTTTCTCCAAGTGTTCAGTCATGTTCAGAATATCTATTGTATAACACGAATTATTCTGAACGCTTGAAGGCGTGGAGGGAGGAAAAATAACCAACTTTAGCATTTTCTTAAATCTTTTTAATTTATTAACTTGGTTCCGTGCCGCCTCCATAGAAATTGAACAAAATTAACTTAATATATTTAAACCTAAATCTATCACCCACAACAACTATCTCCCCAACTCCAGAATCGAAATGCATACTTACCGCTTCGTCGGTGTGTTGTACTGTACAGCGGAACTGGGAAGCCCCACTCACGCACGCGCCGGAAGCACTGCGCCGGCGCATCCTACCGGTGCGTGGTGCTCGGTGTCACTTACCGCCGCGCCGCCCGCGCCGAGCGCCCCCGTAATTGAACGTACTTACCGTTGTATCGATTACTATGTATATTGATCAAGGCTCACAACCACCTACCGACAGCTTCCTTAGAATTTATAGAATTTATAATTATACGCTTCCGATCATATCTTAGGTCATGAATAATATTATGTGTGTGTGTAAGTTTGGATATTTGTGATTCTTTCATGACTGAACGGATTTTGGCAATATTTGACATGAAGCTAAAAAGATTAATTTTCATGAAATTAATGCTTAATTTAGCAGATGCTATATGATCTGGATTAACACGGTTTATCCCAGGATTCCACGCGGTCGAAGTCGTGCAATGGGCTAAGAAAGTACTGATGGCTGCAGAGTTCATTTAACAATTCAGAAATTAGATTCAATGTGTATCTCTGATACGCCATTTATGTCCGCCTTGCTAATTCCACCATGGTACCTAAGTCTGATCCCAAAGCAGCCATGTTAAATAGCACTCTGTCCAAAGGTAACAAAGTGAGCGCCTCAACTTGAGGTATCTCGGCACAATCTTAGTTTTCAAGACAAATGTCTTCAACCAGTGTGCCCAACCCGTGATAACATATAAAACCGAAACGTGGACACTCACGTCACGATTGATCTACAAAAGTCGCTGAGCTATGGAGAGGGCTAATGCTCGCGGAGTCTCTGATGTACCGCATTAGTACATATTTACTAAACACAACGAGAATAAATAGATAGTCATCATGCGACGGGAAACATTTTAACCGCCTCCTTGGTCTAATGGCTCCGTGGACTAACAATCCACAGGTCCCGGGTTCGATTCCCAGTATGGTACTTGTCGGTACTCGGTTTGGTTGAGTGGTAGAGTATTTTCTATGTCCGCCTGGCTTGCTAAACAAGTGTCAAACAGTGTTAATATCACTTTTATGTTTCGGTATGAAAGGAAGTACTTATAGCCAGCGCTTACCATCGGTCACGGCCAACGGCCTTATTGTGAGAGGAAGGCCAAGTGCAAACCCATCATACATAAAGAAAAAACATCCATATGGTACACCACAATGAAGTGTTTCGAGCTGTTTGCATCAATCCGCGACCTCGAAAATAAGATGCGTAAATAGGTGTTTTTACCTGGATCCTGGGCGGTTTTTATTCATTCACCAATATTTCACGCCTCTCTTTCGTTATACCATACGTTTGTTACGTTACGTTAGCACTCTATTCGGTCCACCCCAGCAACATGTACGACCGCGACCGTTGTTCGTGGGAACATCGCAGCGGAAGGATGCGTGCCATCGACACTAGAGCAGCACACCTTTACTAACTTCCTCTTTGTTCAACTATGATGGGGATGTAATGAGCCTTTGTTAGTGTGTGAACAGGTAAGCTGTTTTAGAGTGATCGTATTTAGGGGTCTGAATAAATAAAAAAACTAAAACTTAACATGGGTTTAAAAATTCGTGGTGCGACATCGTCTGTCCGTCTATCTGTCTGTCACATTTGCTTTTCTCTAGATCATTAATGCAATTTGGAATAGTATCAAATGCATTCACCACACACCATTTCAAAAATATCTCTGGAAAAGAGGCCGAAAGGTGAGGAGGGAGGGGTAGTTCAGAGCTAAATTATTAGGTCAAAAACGTTTGGGGAGTAAAAGTTCTCGAGTGGCGACTACGGATCGGGAAACGTGTATCTGGCCGTCCCCCTACTAGATCGACTAAAGGCCGCAGGGAGTCGCTGTATGTTGGAGAAGACCTATTTCCAGCAGTGGACGATTTCCAGCTGATGATGATGACTAGGTCAAGTGGTATACAAAAGTCTTATTTTAAAATACCGTCGGTACGTCCTTACTAAGCTTTCTTGGCCGCACAATCCTCTTCCATTTTCTCTGTACGTGACAGAGTTTTAAAGGAAGAAATTATAGCAATAAACAGTCTGACGCAACTTAATTCCAAATTAGTTCACGACAAACTGTATGAAACATGGTCAAGCATCAAAGGCGCTACTAGCGCATTGTTGGCGTCACTGTCCCTACATTATGTATGGTAGAGAATGGATGTTGATTTTGCCACGTTTTAGGTTTGGTAGGTTTACTTTCGCTGTATGGAGTCCCGTCTCTTATTACGTAGTATACGCATATAACATACTCTTTGGCAATAAAGTCCTCTTAACATTGAACTATGCATCACCACTAAAAATACAAAGCTCCGTTACTCGTACTACTCCCCCAACAGAGGGTCCAAATTTTACCGTTAAATCGAACTTTTGCTATCGATTCGAAAACAGCGTGGAAATCAGTGCAGAGGGTGCGCATACGCCGTTCCACCGACCAATGAGAGAGCTCCCTGCAACAGATGCGCGCGCAATACCATTGTACCCCGCGCCATTGTTTGTCGGGATAAATGCTGGGGTGAAACGCGTGTGAGACCAAACATATGAGCCGGGCATAGCTTTGATGTCCGTTAGAAATGTTGATACATGCATTGTGTAGTTTACAGACTTACCCCATGGCATCCCTAGCCACAGCCACCGTCCGGCGACTTGGGTTGTATGTAAAACTTGTTCACTTATGATTATGATTTGATTTTTTTAAATTGTTAATACATTCCTTAACTTGTACAGTGGCTTTCTTAATTCGGTTGTTATCTAAATTATAAATGGATCGGTGCTTCTGATTTCGAGGTTCTAAGCTCAAGAGGTGTTTGCCTTTTTTTCAAGGGGTAGAATTTCAATAAATCTTTTCTTAGTGGAAAATTTCTTGCTCAAGCGGTTTGGGCTGGGCTGAACGGCTGAAGTGGGCTCATATGTCAATCCGTGAGTCATAGATGTATTTTATATTCACTATAATTTTTCTCCAAAATATAACCCTTTGTAGCTAAGAGAAGCTGACTACAATTGACCTCACCTTACCCCACGCTTATTTGACAGAATCCCATCGTGCGTTAGGTTTAAAATTGTTTATCAATCGTTGCCAGGACAACGCACCCTCGATCCGGGCACCATGCAGGTGTGCCTGGATTTAATCAACTGATTGTTACTGACATACACTCACACCCACGCGTAGGTGCACCGTTTCAGTAAATAGGGAAAGGGGATAGCAACGGACTTTTTTTAAAAGAAATTTGGCAGAGGTCTTTGGTATGTACATTTCTGGTGATGATTTTTGAGATAATTTTGAGGATTATATTTAAATTTCTACATGAATTAAGTTAATGTTTACTTAATCTAATATCACATATAGTTTACAGTTACAATATACTTTATTATTTTTATTTAAAATCTCTTTCGTTGTGTTGATATCTATGAGAGAGGACATGGGTTTTCCAGTTGATAAATAAATAAAGATCATAGTTTTTGAACGAAAATCGGTGCTTGCATACACACAATAAAGCTTTGATACGACATTAAAGCTAATTGCCATTAAAACCTATTATATGTCGCATATCGCCTAAAGGGAATCATAAAAATATCTCGTGTAAACATGAACGATTTTCTTTCATACGACCCCCGGCAATAATTCTGAATAATAGTGCAGTAATTTACGAGAGTCAGTCAATTGGACGCAAAAAATAGGAGAAGCAACGCTTATAGAGGAGAATGTGTGCGGCCGCCATGACAGTGCAGAAACGCAGAACGAGGTTCTGCGCGCGCGCACGTGCCTGGCACGCGCCGCGTCCCTGCCGACGCACGCGGCGCGTGGTGCACCTTGCTACGGTCGGCAGAGTCACAACTTGGTCCATTTTACTATATTATAATATGGACAGATTTGTAAAATGCATTAAAATACTTCGAATTAAAAAAAATAACTGATAACAGACAGACGTTTTGTTTGCGGTATAATTAAAATCAAGCATCTGACTTCCTCTTTTTAAACATATAGGAATTATGATTTTGCACTGTGACGATCAAACCAACTTATAAAGGAAAGTGTGCCCACACAGAAATCTCAAATCAACTAAACTAGGTAATACAGTAGTAAATAACCAAGCGGACATAGATTAATGCCCTACCACCAATCAAACAGAGTATCAGAGATACTCCACAATTGGAATCGAACCAGTAAGCTCTATAATAAGTAAGAAAATAACTGTTTTGTGTTTACTACGAGTAATAATATTAAAAGTATGTTAGTTTTACTTTTTTTTTTTTCATTTCTTTTACGACCGCATTTCTTGCTGTCTGTACTACCAAAATTTTCGACAAAGCGTGGATTATTTCATTGTGTTTCTCGGCATACGCTCTTTGCGAGAGGGTGCCCAACTCACCTATAGCCCTCCACTACAGTAATCCACTGGCTTTTGTTAGGGACGAGGATCATTTCTATAAACATTATTATTTTTACCTTCGCCAAAGGTCGATGTCTTTATGTCTTGTTGCTTGTGTTGGAGATGTTATTTAATAATAGAAAGTGTTTCACTGAATTAATGTGGTGCTACGTACGGAACGGACGTTCACCGCCTCCCACCGATCCACGATACCTCACCTCTCCCCGCAAGAAAGTGACTGGTTCAGGGACCGGTAGTATGGCGCGCTCGAATTCACTTACAATTGCGCTGGTATAAAAACGTCATCCGTTCGATATATGGGAATAGGAACTGATATCACGACATTAGTTTGAAGTGTCCAGGCTGTGGCTTAGCTTCGTGATTGTGAGTTATGAAGTATGAGTTTTGTTTTTCTGTAGGTTTTCTTTGCTTATAAGACCAACTCAACTAAGGAAAAACAAATTCAGATGATATGCAGCATTTGTTTATGTAACAACAACGTCTTACTGCGACCACCATTCAGTCTCCCAAGCGTGATGCTTGTGCAATCGTCTCTTTGAAAGCCCAGCGTGCCTATCTATGAGGGAGATGCATGTCCAACTGTGGGCTTTAGTAGTTAATTACGACCATCAAATTATTTAGTCGCGAACAAAGTCAACATTAATTATTATTACAAATATGACTTAGTCTGGCCACGATCTCACCTTACGGTGACAATGTGGCCAATGATCGCCAGCGTCGATCTATACATACATGTTCACATTCGACTTAAAAACTCAGTTAGGTGCTATGGGGAATCACAAACGCGGGCAGTGAGTTCACTTCGTGACTTATAAATTACGTGGTCGTGACTCTAGTTACCCCTATAAGAGTACAAAAAGATTTATTTAAATTTACATATACAAAAACTAGATCCACATAACAGCACTAACACAAAAACCGCCATTACCAAACAATAGTTCTCTTGAGGCCCCCATAATCGCGACCTGATAGCACAGAGATAGAACCAGTTGACAGTTGTTAGTCAGTCCGCGCAGCTGCGCCCGCGCTGCCGCCGCGCGCCGTGATACGGGCAGGTGGACGCTCGTCGGTTGGGGTGCTCTGCTTTGTTGAAGCACTTTTTAGGGCTCTTTGGTAAAACAGTTGAACATCGAGTTGTTTTGTCAGGGAAGACTGACTCATTTTTAAAATAAAAAAAACTTTTTTTCTTCTCGTAGCCAATGTAGTACAAAATATTTGACCACGATGAATTTTACTTCGTAGCGTGCGTAGTGGCTATAAAAATTGGCTGAATACAAACGAATTCAATTTTGGGTCGCATTTGAACTCATCCTGAAGTCGCGGGGTTGATACCCAGAAGGGTAACTGTTGGTTTTCAACAAAGTGGTTGGTTCTAGGGTTCTTTTGCACGTCTCCTGACCTAGCTACACCATGTTATTTACATCTGCCGCAAAACAGTGGCATCAATAGAATTATGTTATGGTAATGAAAAATTATGTATCGGACTCATTAATTTAGACTCTTTTAAGTGAGCCTGAGCATGCTACATACAGCCTTATTAGGATTATCATCAAGTAAGCAGAAAGTTTTCACATAAATTTTTCGAACACTTTTTCTACAGTAAGATGGGGAAATAACTGTAGTGAAGAACAGCAATTTCATCTCTCAAAAAATGAGCAATGAAATATACACACTCGTATTTGCTCTATTCGTAATAAGTAGAGCATACATCCTTGTACAATCAAAAGCTCGCAGTACACCATGTTTTGTAGAGCCACTTATCTGCGAGCCCACTGCTCCGATGAAAATGCGGGTCGGTACTTACGAGTTATTATTTTCTGCCACACAAACGTCTCTACTTTAGTATTGTAATTCAGTGGCACTAATTTTATTTACGCACAAGATTGTTTCCCGCAACATCGTCCTCAAAAATTAATCTACGTTAGCTCCTTATCGAAATCAAAGTGGCTTATGTCCTTCTCCATGCCTAAGGACATATGTGGGCCCAATTTTATCAATGTTGATTCAGCCAGTTTGTCGTGAAAAGATAACAAACAGATAACATACCTTTTAAAAATAAAATAAATAAAAGCAGTTTTATTTGACACACCATAAAACAATAAAAATAAAAACAGTTTACCTACTCTTAAAAGTTATTATTTTGGCGTAGCAAATCGTCTACCATTTTTAATATTAGTGCTCTATAGTCGATGAAATCTTTTGAATTTTCAATTCAGGTGTGCAATTCACTAATGACAAATCCTTACAACCTCACGACTCACTTATGTCTTTGTTGAAGCTATCTCTAGTTTTCTAGGCAACTAGTCTATAGAATGACTTCTGCAAAAATATCGGTGAGCCGTGAGGTTGTAAGGATTTGTTTTGAGTAAAATTCACCCCAGTCTCAAACGTAAATAATTTTTTTCCGCAAAACCATTGTCTATGCCTTGTGATAAGACAGCATACGGTCATCATAGTCTTCTAATATTAGCGTATTAAAAGATTAGCTAATTTTGTCATTATACCTACCTATAACCAGCCTTTAAATTTAGATAAACCAGTAAGAAACCTAAAAATACCACAAAATTCCCTTTTAAAATCACAGCATTGGTTAGCTATAGTGGATTTTGATGATAGGTTTGAAACACGATATGCTTCATCATGTCAATCCCTTTGATCTGACAAAGACATCAAATCAAAACCACTCAAATGCATTAGCGGAACGCCTGCAAGCCACATATAAACCGCGTTTACTCCCAGCTGATATAATTTTTATCCTTTTATCCATATTGTATAAATACTACAAAAAGCACAGTAAAATATCAGATTTTCATATTTTTTTTACCATCTTCAATAGAACAAATTGAAACTGCCTTATTATGCGCTGGATGCGTCCAACAAGTTTCTTAAATAAATAAGGTATACACACCTAAAAGACTTCTACTGTAATTTTAAAAAAAATCGCACATTTTTTTTCAAGTTCACAGTATTATATTAGTAGTAATAGTATTAAGTGCTTCTATTATCAATTTATCACTTCAAATTAAAACATACCCTATACATACTTCTTTATTTCAATCGTTACGTCATCGCACTTGTCCATAAAGCACCGTCGCACACATAACCTTACTCCCCTAATTTCCTTGAACCATATCCCCATTAGCAAGTTCATTCAAGAAGGGAGCAACAGGTGGGCACGCCTTGACCTGTTTCTTAAGGGGTGCGTGTGTTGCTTGCTTTACGAGCTTACATAGATCAATTAAAGTTCTAGATGGTTTAATACTTTTTGTTAAGAGGTACGCTTTGGTGGAATCTCATTTGTAAAGTAGGTCCGATGAAGAAAACCACAGGAAATTTATATTCAAAGTTTGCTCTGGACCTACGAGTGGTATATACTAAGGCCCATTGGATGGTGTTACGATGATGGTGATTAGCGTACAACAATCTTTGCCGCATCAAACCACTAAAGACAGTTCTAACGATTTATTAATTAATAATATCTCTTAGATAATTATAAAATAAATATTATAGTATCAACTGTACAGAAAGATCTGATCGTGTTTTTACCTCTATCGCTGCGAAGTGCACCCAAGGAGTTTTTAATCTCAGGCTAAACGCATGCAATTTCTATAAATTTCTCTTCCATAGGGAAATCTGCATTTTTTTCATCCCGCTGTTTAGGTAATGCCAAGTCTACTTTCTCAATAGTAGAGATGAAACTAAATTTGAAAATTAGTAGTAGTTAAGAATACGCACAATTTAGAATCTCAAATATAGAAAGTCCAAAGGGATATTTAGGTATTTTTGTGTTGTCAATAACTAAGCCTTGCTGCCCAGGCATATTGCTACGAATAAACCATGAAACAAGAAAAGTGATGAAATGGTTATAAAAATTGCCCTTTCTAGTGATGAGTGTACTATACCAATGTATCTACAACTTACGGATCACCTGTCTTGAGGTCGGTGGAAGTTGTTTACAACATGATAAGACGTGTATTTTTTAGGGTTCCGTAACAAAATAGTGACAAAGATTTCATATTTATGGTGCGACTTCGTCCATCTATCGGTCCATCTCTCACAGCAGCTACTAATATTATAAATGTCAAATAGAGTTGGCATTTTGTATAGAGATAGTTGAAGGGCCGGAAAACGACATATGCTACTGTAGCATGTAGTTTGTAGATACATTCTGAAGTACATTCGGACAAAGCCGCAGGCAAAAGCTAGTTATTAATAATAGCAATTTTTTTAATACTTTTATTTCTTTATAAAAGAATACAATTTTTACATATATATATTAATCGTCAAACTGTGGAACAAATTGAGTAGCACCGTTTTGGGAATCATAAAAAGCTTCTCAAGCAAGCTGCGGGAACATAGATATGGGAGGCCAACTGTTAACTCAAATAGAATTAAGGCAGACTACAAAACTGTCGACTATGAAACGACACAGAACGCCAGTTAAATGAACGCCGATTTAGTGCTAAACCAACAGACGCAAATTTAGTTTTTCACTGCCAAACATATGCTTAAAATCTCAAATATATAAACAATTGTTTATTTCGTTAGCTACAATAACTTAGCTTACAATTAAACGAGCACACTATCAATTTGCATATTGCGCAGTATTAATAAGTTTTTCTTATCGTGATCTTTAAAATGTAACATGAGGTTAGAACAAATATTTCGTCGTATGTTAGCAGGACGCATTGGGAATTAGACCATTACCATAATTAGTGACGCAGCTGGCACGTGCGTCACGGCGCGTGAGTTACTGTGTTACCTACGGTGGCTAGGAACCAGTGACTAAATTATCACATTGCAAGCGTATCAGTCTTACAAGCATAAGATTGCTATTAGCCACCCGACCTGCCCGTGAATTTTTTTAAAACATGTATTATGGGCTTACTTTGGACCGTTGGATGGTAAGTTTGCGCTTCCAGAATCATCGATCTAATGAGGTAGATAGCGATCAATCATTCTGGAACACAAGTACTATTAATACTGTTTGGCGACAGTTTTAGTGGTAGCTAGTCAGATGGACATATAAAATTTCATACCACCCACCGATTACCGATTGGTACCTCCACTGGGAATCGAATCCAGGACCTCCTGATTGTTAATCCAAGCGTGTAGTATTAGGCCACGGAGGCGGTGGAAAGTTCACCGGAAATCATTGCATAAAATCATGTACATATTTTGAAATTATGTCTGAAATATGTAGAAGAATAAAGAATTAAAATAATATGTAAAATCCCTCATTTTAATACATATTTCAATCGCACAAAGTACATAACGCATTAACTTGAATCCAAATATTTAATTTTCTATGTGGTGTTGTCGAGTATGACATAAGGCAGCGCGCACACGAGCGCAGTGGCACGCGCGCGCAGATTTATCAGCCGTAATTAAAAGGCGGCGGCTCGGCGCATTACCGTATGAATGCGGCGGGTGCGTGCGCGACGCAGCTGTCGCTGTCTGTACTACCAAATTGTGTAGTTGATACTTGGAGAGTCACTGACAGTGAAAACTATTTTCTATATTAACCTACTAGCTTCTGACTGCGACTTCGTTTGCGTGGATTATAAGATTTATCCCATGGGAACTACTTGTTGGGTGAGCATAAAAAGTAGACTATGTCCTTTTCCAGCTTTTCAACTATCTACGTATTTATAAAAAATATAGTCATTCTAACTTTCTTATAGGACGTTAATGCATAAGAAAATATTGTTTTAAGTGAATTTATCCCGTGTTTTATTAGTTATTCTGCTATTCGGGGTGGAGACAAATTAAAAACTTGGTATTGCAAAATAAATTTTAGTAAATGCAAACTTTTGTTTCTTTACCTAAATTAAAATTATTTGGAAAAGGTTGAAATAGTTGGCTTAAAATGTGATCCAAACTTTATTTATTTATTTGACTGACTAGAAAAATAATTACGTCACAATTATATTGACATATCAAAAACACGGGATGCTCTCTCAAAAGTATCAAAGCCCCACGCGTAGTAGAATAAATCGCGTGACGTATCGTGATTGCCTGAACGCCGACAGATGTGTGCCGGAATGTAATTGTTGTCCGTAACTTTACAACCGGAGTACATTTTATATCAATGTGGAAACACCCTAATGTCGAGGATTCATTCACCTCGTCAGATGTTCAATGGGGCGATGTCGGGGTCGGAAGTCGAAGTTTTTTGCAGAGAATTTTAGTTGTTTTATTATTAAAAGATTTATATTTACTATATATTATTTATGTGTTAACGGCTTTAAATTCCCATATGGATAGTACATGGCGTGGTGATCTGTGAGGTGAATGTGAGCTCATGTTCAGGGAAGGATTTATGCAGCTGTTTTTTTCTCTTCTAAATCAATTATTTATTACAATGTAGTAAGTAATTTAAATTAAACTTAAACTTCTATAGATAATTATTTCTAATTCATCAGTCCATTGGCGATTCTTAGTCTTTAATAATGGAGAAGACACTTTGTTCATGTGTTCCCATAAGGTTTTATCCTTTTGAGATTCGTCACTATGTCTGAATTGTCGAGGAGTTGTATGGCCTCGACATTTACATGTTTGTGAAGCCTCTGTTCGTGAGCTTCGGCGGACGCTTGGACTACTCTGGTTACAAGATCCATTTTAGATCCCGGTGGAGAAAATGAATAAATTAAATTATTTAAGAATAATCTTCAAATGTAATTGAAGGTGGCTTCTACAACAGCGGAGTCTGAAACAGTATTTGATTAAATTCGCTCGGAATAAACAACACACACGAAAATGACTAAAAATACAGTTTCCGGGTAAAACCAGTTTTCTGAAGTGTTCTTTGCACACAAGGCTAGTTTATAAGCATAACCTGATCTCTACGAATGGCTACAAGTCATTGTTTTAAACGTATTTTATCCGTTTTTACGGAACTTCACAAGACAGTGGGCATTTCAATTCTGAAAGAATATTTTGTACTTATTTAATTTTATTTAAAGTATTCAGACACGACTAAAGAATATATACTCCCTCTGACAGGTGTATGGACCTGGCGTCTCAGTGCTGCCACCTAGTGCGCGTAATATCAGAAAACCCTCATTGTAAAACCACTTCCCTATCATTATAATAATGAACATCATCACCCAGTTTTCCGGCTGACAAAATTGCACCAATAATAGCCGTCTATAATTGTCAGTAATGAGGAATGAGGGTAAATCAGAGCTGACATTCAGTCAGGGAGCTCCCAACTCACCGCTGCACGTGTGTTAATGCCGTGTGACATTCCATACCCTATTATGTTGCTTTGTGCTCCTGTGTTGTGGACAAAATGAGGTCCACACTGATAAGTTCATCATTAAACTAACAAGAAAGAAACTCGAAATTGTCTGCTGAATTTAACGTTCTCTATTTCTACTAGTTTACCGAGTGAGTGAAACAAAAGTCTCCGTTTCAACTACTAGGACAAAAAGCTACAAATACTACAGCTTAAAATAAAATTATGTATGTTTCGCATGTGAATAATAAAATAATTATTCTAAATTAAAGGGCGAATACTCAGATGTAGTTTTATAATTTATACAGAAATATCAATTATGTAGTATTACAATAAAAATGATAATGCATTATGGTCATAATTATTCACAGTCAACTAAGGAATCTTTAATATCAAACTTCGCCACTTCTAACAGTAATAAGAATATATCGATTTGAAATAGAAATTGTTTACAAACTTATCAAAATAATTCGCCCCCTCACAAAACACATTAACAGAAATGAATCAGCTAAAACACCATTACACCCCACAGATTGCTATCGAACATATTTTGATAGTTTCATTAGCAACAGATGTTTCGGCCTCAATCAATAGTGCTATCGAGTTTTTTATTACTCAAGAATTATAATAGGGTCCATTAATCGCATGAAAACATCCACCAAATTAAATTTATACCAACAATTTCAATAGGGACAGACGGTTCGGGAAACACCGTATTAATTTAGTATATTGGTAAACACTTTCTTCACTTATGTATATGCTAAAGTCGACGTCATAATTTCACGGACTACTTTGACAGTATATCGACACGAATGCTGCCATAGTTGACCCAGTGTAGTTCTTATAGATACTCAATTCTATTTACTAAGCCTACATTAAATGAAATATTGTCATGGGTACCTCGTTATTGTATGGATGGATGGTAATCTTAGTATAAAAAATAAATAAATTGTTTTAGTCTGTCAAAGTTTAAAATTGGTATTTGAATGTTTACAATATCTAGTCACTTTTACTGTTGTATCGCATGTAATTTTAAGGCAATAGCAGAATAACAGCGTCTTTGAGGTCTGAACCCCTTAGACATATGCTGAGCTATTAGCCCATTCATCATACATATATATATCCGATGTTCAAGTGTTAATTTTTAGAAATTGTGATGAATAAACCTCTTTTATTACTATTTTTTTAAATTACACAATTTTGTTAACATTTTTCTACACCAAACTTATGTCAAACTAGTATTTCGTTTCGATTTTGTGACCCTTTAAAGATTTGATGAGAATAATTTGTGGCTCTGACATAGACAAAATACTCCTCTCGTAGATGTCGCTACCAGCATTTCATTGGCCGTCATGAATTCATGATACAGCTGGCCGTATTCGGTATGAAAATTATTCAATACTTCAGATATTTTTAACTTTTGCGTATGTAAGTCCAAGTTAAAAGTTTTATATAACACACAAATCTGTGTCTACCTGCTCCCCACATAAGCTTTCTAAATCCATTAAAACATACGATCAAAGACAACACTTATCAAAAGAAACGTCCACTCAAGTGCACGGCAAAGATAAAACGAGATGTCAACAGCAACAAATGGACTTTACGTCGCAAACTTTGATTGAATCAAAGCTGTAAGTACAGCCTCTATCTCTCTATAATAGAGTTCATTTGACGGCAAAATGACTTTATAAAATCTTGTGACTGGACGATGGAAGCTATTAGATATAATCCGCTGGGACTAGTAGGATAGCCAGTATTTTTGTTCTTTTAGGAGTCGGAAAATTTATGTCACGATTTATGTTACAATTAAAAAGAAATAATATGTCGTTAGTAAATAACATAAACTAGGTATCGAGTACTTTGCGTCGCAAAAAGGCCATGACTCAGTATGTCTTCTGAAAAATGCCAAATATGTGATTCTTCAACGCGGAAGTATATAGGTATAGCTCCTGGACCAACACATATTACGTCTTTACACGTTTACCTTATACTCGTATGTTGTTTACTAAACCCAAAAAAATTCGGAGATGTTTGCCGAGGCACATGTAGACTGACCGACGGACCGATGCTACGACACTGGTTGTCACTACATGCACCAGGTTCCCAGTATCATGTCTGACATTATAGTTATAATTTACATTACTAACATATATACTATACATACACCACTATGGATGTATATCTGATTTAAATAAATAATAATAAAAAGGCGAGAATAAAAAGTAAAATTTAAATTTTACAAATTTATTCCGGTTCATTTCAACGTCAATGTGATATTTGCGTTGTTATTATGTCTAAAATCGACTCAACTAAATTAAATTTCATAAGCACACGCGGATGAAAACAAAAATCACACCTGCACTATGGAATCACATGTGATGATAGTATTCAAACGTTGAGAACCAATTGAGAACACACTTGATAATACCAATAGATCGTCCGTGGCTTCTAGTCTTGTCTTCTTCAAAGGGATGGATCAAGTTTAGTGTCTGAAGCAGTTTGGACTGGGCGTTCATAAATCAATCATGATGATGATGATGTTCATAAATCAATCAGTTAGGGAAGTCTTAACATACACAAATTATAGCCACCCTACAGGTCTAGCTTGCATGACGTCAGTATCGTCTACAGCACCGTCCACTGCGGCCGCTACTATAAACAACCCGTGGCTAGTGTGTACTACGCTATGTGATTGTATCGATTGAATCGACAAAACGTCTATCCAATACGTAGCGTACTTAGAAAGTAAACTTTTGGGATAAAATTTACTTTTAGATATTATCAAGTTTTTTGTTCGTTTAATATTTTTCTGAAATTACGAGTATATTAATGGTTTGCTTCAATCGAAATAACCGCAAAGGAACAGAAACATCTCATCACACATCTCACAACATACTCGTACAAATATAAATGACATTTTACGTCGGGGGCTGCCTATTCCTACCCTAAAATTACCTGAAATTACGTTTGATTCGTAAATGAATTTTAATGTGGTCTCTAATTTATATAAATGGCATGCATACCGACGCGATACAGAACGCTTTTCCATACTTCTACGTTTTAATTGAAAATGACAACAAATTAGGCAATGGCAGCCTCCGACGGATTTTCTTAAGCCTGTATTTATAATACATAGACTTGATATTATTGATGACTATCTCCACGAGAAACAAATAGGTATATCAACGTATGAATGACCAACGAAAGTCGTTGTTTATATTATGACACTCTGTGCGACAAATCAACCCATTTTATTTGTTTTTATTTATTTTAATCTCGTTACTTACTTTCATTTAGTTTAGGGGTTTACCAAAAATAAAATTTTTCGATTACAACGTTTAATTTTGTCGTCGAATTTTTTAAAGTTTATAATTTTGTATTGGCAACTTTCAAACGTCTGCTTCTCAGCATTAGCCAACAAGTCACGCCACAATGGCCATACTCGAACGGACCTTTCTTGTGTAAATACTAACTCCAGCCCTGCCCTCAGTCTATTACAGTCGAGTCGATTGCACCAGGGAAGTGAATTACGTATGATATGATTACCCCAGCATTGTTCTCTTTGCATGTGACATTTGCGTAGTCTTCACTAGCCATTGTGACTTCTTTGTTAGGTAATGCAATTTGATCGTGACGTGTTTTGAAGTACTTTGTTGATCATAATTATTTTGTGGTTACAGTAATTATAATGGAAGTGGCGTAGTACATGAGTCATGACATTTTGTATACAAGAAGCTGCAAGTACCTAAGCCTGACACTTTTTAGATATTTTCAATATGCTTGCGTGTTTTGAAGTACTTTGTTGATCATAATTATTTTGTGGTTACAGTAATTATAATGGAAGTGGCGTAGTACATGAGTCATGTCATTTTGTATACAAGAAGCTGCAAGTACCTAAGCCTGACACTTTTTAGATATTTTCAATATGCTTGCGTGTTTTGAAGTACTTTGTTGATCATAATTATTTTGTGGTTACAGTAATTATAATGGAAGTGGCGTAGCACATGAGTCATGTCATTTTGTATACAAGAAGCTGCAAGTACCTAAGCCTGACACTTTTTAGATATTTTCAATATGCTTGCGTGTTTTGAAGTACTTTGTTGATCATAATTATTTTGTGGTTACAGTAATTATAATGGAAGTGGCGTAGTACATGAGTCATGTCATTTTGTATACAAGAAGCTGCAAGTACCTAAGCCTGTCACTTTTTAGATATTTTCAATATGCTTGCGTGTTTTGAAGTACTTTGTTGATCATAATTATTTTGTGGTTACAGTAATTATAATGGAAGTGGCGTAGCACATGAGTCATGTCATTTTGTATACAAGAAGCTGCAAGTACCTAAGCCTGACACTTTTTAGATATTTTCAATATGCTTGCGTGTTTTGAAGTACTTTGTTGATCATAATTATTTTGTGGTTACAGTAATTATAATGGAAGTGGCGTAGTACATGAGTCATGTCATTTTGTATACAAGAAGCTGCAAGTACCTAAGCCTGACACTTTTTAGATATTTTCAATATGCTTGCAAATCACGATTAGCGAGAGTAGTTTACAAAAAAAAAACATAAAGAGAATCAGGATGGAAAATAAAAATTATTGCTGCTAGGATACTGTTCGTATATTTAGTTCATGTATGTCAGGTCCATATGTGGTTTTAGAAATAAATAAAATCATATTTATTTATCACACAAACATCAGAAAGCATACTACAATTCTGTGCTATAGCATGATGAAGTGAGTTTTCGAGCATCAAAATCTATGAAATAAGTTACCATACTCGTATCACGGTCCTGAGAAAAAATGTCTTGATAAACCGACGGTTGGACCACAAAGTGACACTATAATGAATGCTATAATAACACTGTGCTATAATGGTTCCCATTTTTGTTTCTTCCCTTTTTGATAACGATAAGATAACCGACGATAAGAAGAACCGTTTATTGATCAAAAAAATATCAAACTACAACAGCAGCTACAAGCTCTTAGCAAGCAAAAGCACATCTTAATGCTAACTCTACGACAGATGTTTCATAAAGTTTTTCTCATAGGTATGTTTAGAAAGTAAAATTGACTTAGCGTTCTCTGACAATTTACTGAGTCTGACTGAGGCTTGGGACCAGAGGTATGGAACCCAAAAACGATACTAAAGTTTAAATGCAATTCTATTATACACTAATATTAAATATAGTGAAAATGTCTAACACAACCGTTGTTCTCCATAGCAACTAGGCAAGGTGACAGAGTTCTCACACTGCCGGAAGCAAGCTGCAAAGTGACCACCGCACCCCCAGCGTAGCATACAAACACACCGTGGAGACTCACAAATGTATCTGACAACACAACTTTATACAAACAACTAATATTACCACAGTTGACGTAATTTATACCGTATAATAGAAGCAATAAAAGTGTAGAGAATTTTGTAATTGTACGTTTTAAAAAGGTGTGTGTCTCTGACGTCAGCATATTGAGTAAAGTTCCGTTAGTGTTTGGTTACACCAGTGTACACGCATCATTGGTTTTGAAAACTAGTTTACCAACAGTTTACCTAGTAGCAAACATGGAAACATTTTGGTATTTCGGTAAAAACTATTGAATAGATGCAAAAGCTGTGAGAATGACGTCAAAGAGGACTAAACAAATATTTAATTGTAAAGAATTCTACAGCAAAAATGAATTGTATTATAATTTAATTACAATTTCTAATCGCACAAAATTTCTCGCTCTTTGAAAGATACACGCTATCTCCTCTCCGGGATCTTTTTAGTTCAAGAAGTGAGCGTTGTGGATACTTTTCCCTATTTTCTCTTTAATCAAGATAAATTTTAATTTTAGTGTTGCTAAGATTTTTTTCCTTATAAGTTTTTTAATTTCTTAGCGCACAGAATTGAAATATTTCCCTTACACTGTTAATTTAGTGTCCATTTAACCTGCTCTGTCCGTAGATTCCCAGTATAGTAGATAGTAGATATCGATCTTTACTCGATTTGGTTGGCTTTACTTATATATGCCCGTCTAGCTTGCTACCACCATGTTATCTAAGTCTGCCACCAAACAGCATGTTGTATTTTCTAGTGAAAATGTAACAGAGCGAAGCCCTAATTAGCTTGAGGCTTCTGGTTGAGTTTGCTTACTATGCTTACTAACCATCAGGTGAGATAAAGGCCAAGTACAAACCTATTTGCGTAAAAAATACAAACAAACTCAACTTTTTATAAATACAATTTACCATCAGTCGTTGTAATAACAGCAATTTTCAATAGCAAGTACTCATTAGTAGGATGCAAGGCGAGCGTGCCAGTGACGGCGGCGGCTGGCATTGTGCGGACGTCACCGAGCTCTCTAATTATCGTCCTGCTGCTGACGTCACCGTCTCAATTTAAAAATATATTTTAAGTTTAGGATTCTCGCATTTCTGATAATGATCGCCGATAGGCTTGGGAACTCAGTAAATCCCATTGAATTTGCTATATTCTACAACCGTTATTTATTATGCGATGAAAATTTTATTTTTCACATTTCGAGTCTGGAGATTCCGGGTTTGATTTGCAGCGGGAAAACCAATCGGTACTAGATTTGGTTAGTTGTTGAGCATTTTCTATGTGTGGCTAGCTATTATTTAAGCCTGCCGTAAAGCAGCAGTTAACTGCTACTGTAATATTCCGGTATGAAACTTAGCAGAGCCAGCGCATAATAAGTTTGAGACTTCTAGGTAAGCACTTTCTATCCAACAGCCTTTACGTTACTTACTATCAGATGAGATTACAGGCAAATAAATAAAAAAAGTTTGTAGAAAAAGAAAAATTGGAAAGGTTTCTTGGAACGGTTTATTTTTATTGAAGGAGTTTTATACTAGATCAGCAGCAGCCGGGAAACATCGACTGCTAGACATAGGCCTCCTTCATGGTACGCCACATCGACCGATCCCGAGCCACCTGCATCCAGCGACTCTCTGCGACTCTAACCAGGTCGTCGGTCCACCTATTAGTGGGACGGCCTGGTAGACGTTTCCCGGTACGTGGTCGCCACTCGAGAACTTTTACTCCCCGACGGTTATAGGTTCTTCGAGCGATGTGGTCTGCCCATTGCCACTTCAGCTCACTGACTATACTAGATACATGACAATTATATCTTACCCAATTATTGTAATGTAAATGTAATTTTTGACTAGTCAACTGAAGTAAAGAGCTGTTACGAAAACTGAGCCCAAATTGCTTGAATCCCTTAATTGAAGTCCCTGAGTTTTAATAAATTATAAAAAATCGTCGACGTTACTTTTCACTATAAATTAAAACTACCACGCCTTTGCCACGCAATTTGCTATTAACACCACTTTTTAACCCAAACAAAGCATTCGAGCATGCATTCTCCTACAAATTACAACTGGAGTACCCATAACATTCAAGTCTAACAACATAACGATATTAAAATTGCACAACATTCTAGAAATCTGCATAAGCTTACAATAGTGGGCAGAACTAATTGCACACTCCGGGTCATTTCATTGTTTCTTATGCAAATAACGTTTGTTTTGATTTGATTGCCTCATGGAATTTTTTTATATACGAGTATATTTATTGGCGTTTCATGTGACAGCGATAGCAGTATGCCTAGTTGTCTTGATGACGAAGTAATTAGTCATTCTCAGATTTTGTATTCAAAGAGATTCAGATGACGATGAGAGTCGAGTATTCGTAAGCAAGCAAAGCAAGATTGAGTTGATGAATTAATAACTAATTATAAGTGACAAACCCTCAATCTGGACACAAAATTCAACGTTCAACTTTATATTTGTAGTTGAAGTATCCACCATGACGTAGGTAGACCAACGTATGGGCTTGGGAATGAATGAATTTTATATTTCCACTGCAAAGTCGTTTGCTTTTCAATCCGATTTCCCATTTTGTTAGACAGCACAGGTTAGGCTAGCGAAATATAGGAAGTCAATCACTTTCTTTAGGACAGAAATATGCAACTGGCTCCTAGATTTACGGGTAAAAACAAAATAATATGCTAATATTTACGTAGACTATGCGGACTTAGTAATAATAGTAACTGTTATAATAAAATGAAAATAAAAAGACTTTTATTTCTTGCAAGAATGTTTCATTTGTTTTAAACTAAGGAAAAATATAATTAAAATAATTAAGAAAAAAAAAACATATGCAAGAACCCCTCCTCAGGCGAAGGCGAAGGCCTCCTCTAAAGAATTTCAGTTGTCTCTATCTTGAGCTACTTGCAGCCAGCTGGGGCCAGATATTTTTATTATTTCGGCTACTATATAGTAGCTGTTATGAAAGTGTAAAAAATCACAGACAATAACGTCTAGCAGACAAGTGCTGAACCCCACTTCCTCGTCCTAAATATAATTTTACCCTACAAGGGTGACAACTACTTACTAGAATATTGTTGTGAAGAGGCGCCGCCTCTCCAGACGCTCACCGGAGATTTCCATGAATATATTAAAGCGATTTCATTTTAGTTGACAGATTGCCAATGATTTTGTTAGGCAAGTGCCTCTATTACAGAAGAGAATTTATAAAACGTTTTGAAATAGTTTCTAAATTTATTGCTAATAACTAACGGGTGGATGATAGAGAAAGTACCTACGACTTTTTCCGCTATATATATATATATATATATATAAGAATCACCACTAAATACAAACATTCACAGTTATATTATTAGTAGGATTCATTCTTCATAATTATTAAACAAATGATTTCTATATCTATCTCGTTCGGCTAACGGTATTCTGTAAAGGCAAAGTCACTTCTCATCAGTGAATCCGCGGTGAGTTTATTATTCCATATTCTGTAAGTATAAAATTTCCTAAATGAGCCGTTAAAATATAAGTTGTCATTAATATCAAAAAGACTGGACTTACTAAACGAGCGAAACCATGAGAAAAGCAGTGTAACTCTTTTAAAATGCTTTTGAAAATCCCCGCCCGGATGGGTTTGGTCATTCAATTAAAATGACAAATCATGCAATTGACAGTCAGAATCTCCACCCTATTCAACCATGGCCACCGTGCGGGACGATTCGCCGCTGCAGACCGTAGTAATCTGAACTCTAATATCAAGAGAGAAATAAGTATGTTTCAGGGTAAACATAAACAAAGTTATGAATTTTCATAGCATTTTTCTGATTTTTTAAAAATAATTACACGTCATACTATTTTGGGGTCTAAATTATTCTTAATAATAAATAATTAAGCTATAAAACGTTGTTTAAAAGTTTTAAATTACATATAATTGATTATTAGAAAATTATGAGCTTAAAATATATACTTTGTTTTATAGATTTTGACAGACCAAAATTCTGGAATCATTTTACTTTACTTTTCTAAATTTCTACCTCTACCATTGAGAATATTTTTTTGAGTTTTATGTTTTTTGGTTTTATATCTGTGCTACAGTAAATTTTTAAATAATGATCATAAGGGTAGACGCTGGGAGTTGAAGTGACTGTCGATTTGTTGCATTCCGCCTCGGGGCGATAATCTAGTTGTCACCCTCACTGTACAGTTAAAATCGCAAGGCTAATAAAATATTTTGACCCCTTTATGAGATGAATACGCCCACTGTGCGGTACAGTCAAAGGCAAAATTCTAACAAAAAATGTGTAAGATGCCATACAATAGTATTCAACCTACTAGTGAAATATACAAAGTTTAATATACATAAATTTGAAGCTTAGATTTAAATAATGAGAGACAAATAATTTAGAGCATACATAATAAAAATAATATATGTAAATATAATCTCTCTTGGAATATCTGGGACCATACAATAGGTTCGCACGTGATTGATATGGCCTTTTTGAATGGAAAGCATTTATTTGCCGATATAGTGTGTGTGATATCACACTGTCTCGTGTGTCTATGGATTGGTTTGCTAAACGTCAGTGTGAGAGGATCTATGACCGACATTGTTACGAGTACCGAGCATTACTGAGCTAGTGAAGTAAGAGACAACGTCGTAAGGATAAACACCTACAGCCGGAACCAGCAGAACAAAACGGTGCTAATAACACTTAACATCAGACTTAAAAAATTGTGATAGTTTACCAGGCGTACATAAAAATGTGTCCTTCCCCCAACCAGACTACCATATATGGACTCTACAGTTGAAAGCGACTCCAGGGGCCTGTTACATGAAAATACAATTCGCAATAAACTGACAAATGTCATGTCATTTTCGATCATAGTGCTCGTTGATTGGTCGAAAATTTGGGAATGGCTGACATTTGTCAGTTTTTTACGAATTGCATTTTTATGAAACAGGCCGCAGGTTGTCAATCAAACATCCATCCACTAGCCCACGGAAGTGGTTAGGGTACATATAATTGTTATTCTGTGTTAAAACATTTTTCTTGACTATAAAATAAATTTACATTTTTTGGTTGGATGTGAGTGGTTAACTGCCTCCGTGGCCCAGGTACTTTCTATGATACTTTCTATGTCCGGTTGGATAGCAACCACCACGTTACGTAAGTCTGCTGCTAAACAGGTGTGTCAATAGCACTGTTGTGTTGGCAATAGCAATGGTAGCAGAGCCAGCGCCTGATAAGATTGATGAGATTAGATGAGTAAGCTTTCCATACAACGACCAACGTCTCCTACCACCACGTGAGGTAACGGTTACGTACAAAATCATTACACACAAATAAAGGACTAAGTCCAGATTGCACAATATAAATGTAAAAATTGCTTAGAATTTCCTCCGGAAGTGTACCCGAGGGTACTTCGGAACTATTCGGATGTGTCAATAATTGAAATTTGTGCCCGGAGGCATTCATGGCAAATAACTTTATTCACCATTTAGCTTCCAATTTCGTCGGAGTGTGTTTTGCGAACGGAAGGAGACGCCCGCCCGCCCTCCGTCTCCCGCCCCCCGTGCCCGTCCGGCGCGGCGCGGTGACGATACATACAACCTTTACCTTATCATATATTCGTGTATGTATACTGTATTTGTAAAGAAGGCGGGGGTGGCTGCAGACAACTTTATAATGTCACTTTTAACATAAAAATCCGGAACCCTGATAATGGTTAATTTTCAGGGCTCCGTGCCCAAAGGATACCAAACGGGACCCTATTACTAGGCTTTTTTAACTTTCCCTGGTAGGTGATTGTACACTTTTGCCATTTTGTGTGTGTTTGTGTGTTTTGTGGAGTGGAGGAAAAGTGGAGGTTTTTATTTTATATCGGAAAACCACAAACTTTCGTTTAAAATGCCCGATATTTATTTTAGCGTTATTTATATCAAGTACTTTTCATACAAACATGTCACATAATAATTCTTACCACAAACCAGACGACCTGTAGATTATTTATAATTGTAACACATTTTTCTCTAATGTCGTAAAATTGCATTTTCGTGTTTCTTCCAATCAAGGGCCTATGGTTGCACTGCTTAGAAATGAGCTCTAATTACAGTGTTGAGGCAAGCCGGCGACATTGTAACTTTGAGGATTGTATGGGGATGGCGTGAGTGCCTTCACAGTTAAATATGACTTACACGAAACGTAAAGTGAAAGGTCAAAATAACTGGGCTACATTTGCTACCAGCCTTTAAACGCTAATAGTAGATTGATTCCCAGTGGTAAATATCGGTAGTCGGTTTGTTTGGTTCTGTTTGTTGGTGGCATTTTCTGTCCCCCTAGCTACCAAAGTTACTGCTAAACAGGAGTGCTAGGTTAATTAATGGATTTAAGGTGGAAGAGCCGTTATATAGGTAAAAATTTTGAAAATGATATCGGGTATATCAAAATTATAAAACATCATAATGGTCGTTTTTAGCACCAACAAATATATTTTGGAAAACCTTCGAAATGGGGTATCTAAATAAAAGGTTTTACAGAACTATGTAAAACGGTTATGTTTAAATGTAATTTACGAAGTAGAGTGTTTTACAATTTACTTTTAATTAACATGTTAAACTACTGCCCGTGACTTCGACCGCGTGTGCTTCAGAAGCTGTCCCACAGTGGTACTACATAAGCCCACTGTTGGGCATGAGCCTCATAGAAACATTTTTTGTTATTTTCCCAATTCTATCCCCTGGTATTATAAATTGTAATAGCCACGAACTCTATTAATTTCTGAAACATTTCCAATATCAAAAATATCCATTCGACCTATCCGACGACTCTACTCAACCTCTCCGAAATTGTAAGAATACAAAAATGTGGCTTTAAAACTTTCAAAAATAAAGACCACCTTTATTTTTATTTTACTAACATCAAATTATTTCATCATCATGGGCATTGGTTTCCTTCATATTGTAATCAATATTTGATTTTGTATATTGAATAACCTATTTGGAACTAAATAATCATATCAAAATTCAAAACCTTGAATTTATATTATTTCGTTGCGGTATCATTACACAGTAGAGTAACAATCTGAAGGACACTGTTATGGGTTTTATTTATGTACTCCATAAGCATTATCGACACCTAATTTTATGGCAAATGACACGTCCCGCCCGCATGTATGGTGTCAAGGCCTGGTCTTGTACACTTGTAATTTTAACCCGGCCATTATCCAATAAAAGTGATTTCATTACCATTTTAGTTTATATTTACAAAAACATATAAAACACACGAAACAGGCAAGACTTGACGTTGAAAACGAAAAATAAGATGGCGTCAATTGACGCTGTCACTTAGTACAAAAATAATGATTTAATTCTTTATTTATTTTTAGATTTAGTAATTCTAATATTTTTCTTTATCTATTTAGATTATTACTTGAGTTTTTTAATTGTTTAAAAGTGCAGGCCGAATTTGAAACAACTCTTTTAATAGAGTAAATTTTTATTTACTTCGTTGCATTGTTTTAATCCTAATTGACACTAGCCAGAGACAGGTCTAGTCAAATGTATAAGTAATATGTCACTCCCCAGCCAGTTGGAAACAGGATTTGCATGGGGTAGCCGGACGTGTTTGGATGAGGAGAGCAAATACAGAAGACCTGCTAGGACGTTATGAGTGATGATCATACATTTCGCTATCTGTGCTAGTAAAAGGAAACCTGAAGAAACAAAAACAGAATTAAGCATCCTGATCCAGCAGGGGGTCTCGAGCAAAACTTTGAGGAGCGCTGCTTAAAGCTAATTGAGCCTTGTTCATCGGTTCCGCATAATTAGGTCGGTTATGAAGCCGCGTTTCGAGGAGCTCGTGCCTATAATTGCGACTTCAAACTTCGACATTATCACCTTTGCCTTAGGTAAAAAATGGGATGATCCGTACATCCGAAATGTCGATATCGATAAAGTTTGTCAAAATATACATATAATATAAATGTCAATATTATATTGTTGTTTTGTTTTTCTATTATATCTATAATGCTAATCATGAACAGCTTTGTAACATCGTTAGAGGTTTCCATGAGCCGATTTTCTGGATCTCCTATAACTTCAAACTGCTAGGTTTAATAAATATGGAATGGTTTAAAGCAATGATATACAGCATGGCCCCAAATCCCCTGACCAGTGATAAATCCTTTCACTTGCGTTTACTTACGTCATTCTGCCAGATCATCACACGGAGAGACAGTTCGCTGTTCTAATCTATGATGGAGTCTTAAAATGCTTATTAGTGTACGTATCATTATATACTATCATCATCCAGAAAACTTCTGCTGAACAAAGAATTTACTCGTCTATGAAAATAATGAACTAATGAAAAAATATTTCTAAAATATCGATAATATTCTTATTCCCCTATCTATTTCTTGTATACAGCGCTTAATAAAAATATTTTCCGGGTAGGGCGTCAAAGAAACAGGTTAATTTAATTACCTTCGCCTTTTAATAATAAACTGGACTACCCTCCAGTGTAACAAGCTCCTAAATAACAATTAGCTGGATGCCTTCTTGGAAATATTCCTTTTCTTAGTACTCTGGAAAATGTTTCGTGTAATTATTATTTTATATTTACAGAGGGATGCAAACTTATGGCAAAACTATTACTGCTAATATTAGTGGCTAATCTACAAAATGTTTTTACTATTTTTGTATTTTTTTAAACATATGGTCGGTAATTCTTTTGGGAGGTGGTTACAAGGTTTTCTCCGTCAAACAAGATGGCATTATTTCCGTTATATGTCTGAGATTTTCAGCAAACTATAAACATGCAATTGGAACTACTAAACAGATATGTTTTGGGAGGCTGCGTGCACCTGAGGCTACAAAGTGCATTAGTAAGTAATATTGCAACACTACACTTGTGCGCCTCGAGGTAGATTGTGCTCATATTTCGTTGGAAGCTGTGATGCATCATGTAATTTTGTCTATTTCGATTTCCCTGCCATAATTAATATTGATCCGCTGAAATAACATATACCTAGTGTTTAATTATACTTCTACAGCTAGCTTAAACGTCCATCAAGTAGCACCTTCGATTGGTTCTCGAGCTGTAATTTTTTAAATCCATGCAGACCAAGTCACTACAAAAAATTATAAATAAAAATTATTTATAAAATCCAAGCTGTATAAAAATAAATGTCAAGTTTCAGTGTCAATTTGTCACGGATGCTTTAAAATTTGTCATGGATGTTTTTAAAATTTGACATTCATGCTTTAAAGTTCTTGTACGGTTCCAACTTCGATTCAGTATGATTCAGTGTAGTTTGTACAAGCGTCTCCGTGACCCTACACAGTTGGACTCATATTTTGGTTGTCATCGATTTGATTTGGTTGTCATGAGTGTGAGACATTTATGATTCTCATCTTCTGACTCGTTTTGGTGGGTGGTAGGACATTTTACAATGACTGTCTGGCTAGCTACCACCTGGTCCATTACGAGTATGTCAGAGCATACCGCAAAGAAACAGTGCTAATAGCACTGTTGTGTTCCGGTATTGAAGTGATAACATAACCAGGGTATCATCATCATCCGAAAGGCCTGACCGTCACTTACCACTAGGTGATATGTCGGCCAAGTGTAAAGCATACACTTGTGCACAGAAATGACATCAGATGAAGCTGCATAACTTCTAACTCCACGAGAAAACCTATTATTATGTGTTAAAAAGTAAAAAAAAGTGGTTTACAGTTAAATACTTAGGAAGTATCACATTCTTCACAAAATATTCCTGCCGTCGTCGCATCGGCACCTCTGTCCCGATCCAATCAGAGCGCGCGTTGAGAGGCTTACGTCTGACTCGTATGTGCTCGGCGCACTCCGACACATCCTGGGGGATTCCAGTCGATCTAAAGACGGTGTGAAAAATTCAATATGGCCCGGCGACAGGTGATAGAACTGCGTTTCAAAAGGCACCGTATGTTAGGTAATTGTATACGATCTGATGCCTGCACGAAGCGGATTAAAATCCCGGAAAAAAGTCATAAGCTAATGTGTATTACAACGGTTCTACAGACATTCTAAACAATGAAGACGTTGCGTAACTAGCTCGATGACAGAGTGAATCACTCATCCTCTACAGGCAGTGTAAGTTGTGGTCCAGGGACCACTAAAAGTGTTGCCATAATTAACACGTTCAAAAAGAACTAAAAACCGTCTTCAATTGACTTAAAAATGTTCACACTTAGAGGTAGAATTATCTAGATTACATATTTGGTTTTTGTTGATTTTCTCTAAAAGCGCTCAATCAATTTTTAAAACATTTATCTGGAACCACGTCTGAAGTATGTTCTACCAAAAAAAAAACAATCATCAATTGAAAAAATAAAAAACATACAGTCTAATTGAAACCTCCTTCTTTTTTTAAAGTTGTTTGAAAAAGGTAGATGTCACCTCCAAAGTCTACGCCACAATTTTACGGGCTACTTTGACATAAGTGTATGTATGTTGAGAAGTGTAGTGAAAATTGCTTAATTTTAAAGTGTGATGTACCCATGACAACGTTTCATTTAATGTAGGCAAACCGTTATGATCGCGCATATTTCAGTCGGGCGTATTTTGACATTCCGTAAACACACCCTCTCGTACCGCTCCCATACCTCAGGAACAGACTCAGTTATGCGTTAGAACTTCATACATGTTCAATGGAACACGGCCTCTGGATGTTCTGATCTCTATGACATACATTTGCATGAAAGCTTTTACAGAATAATTTTACCTTTCACATGAAAGTTAGGATGTGATTCCATTAAAACTAGAATCCGGTAAAAGCAAAGTACCGGATAAACATTAAAAATACATGTAAGCATAAAAATCTCTTCGTAAATAGTCCTTCTCAATCCTAAACGAAATGTTTTGATGTAAACGGTAAAGAATGGGTCTCAATCTCCCCTGATAGTTATTTGATATGATTTATTCATACGAACACATCAGCGCTGTACGCAACGTCGAATGGAACTTTATGTTTAGGGATGCTCGTTTATGAATCAGTTCTTTTTCTTAATTCAATCTTGCGGAAAAGTGTGATAACGGTTATGAATAGTTATAATTATTGTAGAGCTGAAAAGTTTAGAGAGTCACACGCTTTTCAAATTGGGACTCCTGCTCCTCCTGCTAGAGAAGTGCTTTTATAGTGTAGATGAATTTTCCTATGCCAATAGCAAGTGGCTCAATTTTAATGCCTCCCAAGCTTGTTGTTTTTAATGATTACAATATTTTAATAAATAAAAAAATATTTTGCGAATTATATTTTATATGCTCCTGCGGCAAGAAGCTGAGTGGGGACCTTTTTGGCACATCACAAAATTGTGTTTTATCTAAAGTATAAACTAGTTTTAGTGTTTCAAAATAAAGTTTTTTTCTTGGTTGCTTTCTTTTTTCTTACCGCATGCGAAACGAAGTGATCCGTCAGAGAACGTAGTGTAGTACGTCCCCCGGCGAGATGGAAAGACGACTTACGTAGGGTAGCCGGACGTGAATGGATGCAGAGAGTAAAGGAAGGAATTGAGTATCTCACTCTGGGAGAGGCCTATGTCCAGCTGTGGACTGTCGCAAGCTGTAAATGATGATTATTAATGATACTTTTCACTGAAATAGTTTTTGTAACAAATTGACATCAGTAATTAATTTAAATTTTAGTATTTTATGTTATCCAGCTTATCTAGTACCTCATTAAATTAGGATAAGCATCTGCTTGGAGATTCTAGCTGAGCGCACTTATATTATTCCGCCTTACTCTTACCATCAACTGAGGTGAGATAAAGCCCAAGTTTTATCCCATTGAACACCGCGCACAAAAACGCTGTTGAAAAGGAAAACTCTATCAAAATGCTGATGATTGCTAAAACTATCTAACTCACTCATTGAACTAGTTCCAAATCTATATTGTTCCAATCACATACTCTATTAGCTAAATATAAAATACTTTCTAAAATCTATTTATAAAGCCATTATGGACGCTTTTTATTTTAAAGCTGTTTCTGACACGACACGCTCACAATGCAAATATGTTAGGGTTGGGGAAATGAACTATGATTGTGTGTGCCCGACAGTTAGGGTTCTTATTGGTTTATTACTCATGTATATCTGTTGGTTTTTGACGATTAGTTTTAGGTCAAAAATTAAAACAGGATCTAGATCACAGGCTCGGCCTAGTTCGCATTAAAACTACCTGTACTCTTAGATTAAGGCCAATGTCCACATTTTTATGGCAATAAATACTATACTTTTTTAAACTAGGTAGATTTAAAAAAATATATCGAAACTTCTTCCAAGGAGTTGCTTGATTGTAATTAAAAGTTGCCATTGTCCTTTTCCGACCCTTCAACTCTCCCAATACAAAAATCAAGTCATTCAGACTCTCCGTTACGACGTAAAGGAAGTACAAACAAACTCACTTTTGCATTTATAATATTACTATGGATTATAGATTAACTTAAGAGGCTATGTTGGTAAGACCACGTGGCCGCGTTCAAATTTGGATTGTTTTGTAGCTGTCATCAGATAGGGATCTGAGCCCTATCCTACCCGAGCGCGTACGGTGAGACAGCATACACTACGCGAAGTTATCCACCCGTTATTTGGATGTTTCGTAGTCCAGGGATCATTCGAAGGATACAGTATATTATGTAACCATTTTTTTAATACAGTATACTAATTAAATTTCAGATGTCGGTGGTTTTTCCAAATTGTTCTAAATTGATTCGTGCTCTTGTAAATCAGGTTCAAAGTTGGGGCTTTTTACTACCGTAAAATACAATTCTTTGACGCCCTGTAACTCTGGAAGTATATATTTAAACAAAAATCTGACTCACTACCGACACAGATATTTGTTTCTAGATTGTGTCTTGAAAATTTCATAGATTTTCATAGCTTAATACTCAAAATATGACTGGACTACGTTTGTATAGGTGCTTTGACACCAGTATACCCTCTTAACTAAACTAGATGATCATCATCAGCCGGGAAACGTTCACGGCTTCCCCATAGTATGTCACAATGGCCTGCCCCGAGCCAATTGCATTCAGCGACTCCACGTAACCTTTTCCTGGCCTTCGGTCCATCTAGTAAAGGGATGGCCCGGTAAACGTACGTGGTCGCCGAAAACCATTCCATCGGTTATTCGTTCTTCAAGCGATGTGGCCTATCCATTGCTACTTCCGTTCACTGACTCGTCGAGCTATATCAGTGACATTAGTTCGTCTACGGAATTCCTCATTACGGCATACGCGCTTTGTGGCTTTTAGGATGTGTTTTCGGCCCACAGTAAAGGACCCTGTTTCGGTTCCGTATATCTTTAATTATGACGTATGTTTTGTGTTGTGATAGCTGAAAAATACTGGCTGTAATTGTCTTCATAAGGAATAATTTGTCCTGGGTTCAAAAGATATTTTTAAGTAAAATACAATTTCGAAAAAATTAAATTAATTTATTTTCTCCTCCCTCCCAGTGACATATTTTGGTATTGATGATAAATAAATCAGAAATGTATGAGCTTGACACTCCGGCCAAAGAAAATATATATATTTGATGAAATTAAAAAAAAAGACAAACTAAAAACCTCCAGTTATTGAGGCCATCTTTTCCACGAAACGAATATGCTAAAAAGAGTACTTGATAAAATACCACAAAACATCAACGACAAAGGATCTGAAGCAAAGGCATAGCACTGATCAAGTATTCAAAGTCCGCCCAACAATCCCTGAGTGGAGGCCCGCGCCCCGCCCATTACCACAAGCGGCTTATGCCTACATACTTATGTACGAGCCTCACTGATCCGCTGAAAACATTAGCTCACCACTGAAATAATAGACTTCATGGTATATTGTCTAAAAAAATAATTGTACTATTTCCTTATTGTTATGTCGATGACAAACGTGTATCATATCTAATCTATAGTGTAACAGTAGATATTGCTCGGGAGTGCAATTCACTGAAGGCGAACGTTCATACCAACTGAACCTTGGCTTCAACCAAGTGAATTAATTATTATTTTTTAAAACCTACGCAATAACCATACGATTACCAAATACGTACAGCTAAGAACAACCGCAAGGAATCTTGCTTTCACGGTACAATACAATACGGTGCAACTCCCCAGCCGAACACAATTTTAAATAAATTAATATAAAAATTTCATAAAGAAGCTTTTATTTAAATGCTCTAAAAAGAAGAAAATAAACTTTAAATTAAATCAAACCCATCAATTGATTACATTGAACAATTTATATGCTATAAAAGCTTGTCGCGTGTTTTTACTTGTATTGATGTCAATATGGCGTACCATGAAGGAGGCCTATGTATTAATGAACCAGAATACAATAATTATGTGAACTGATCTAGAGAAAAAATTATGTATTTTATAAAATAGGTAAATCTACACACCTCTACACTAGTAAATCACGCGACAAGCTTTTATAGCATATAAATTGTTCAATGTAATCAATTGATGGGTTTGATTTAATTTAAAGTTTATTTTCTTCTTTTTAGAGCATTTAAATAAAAGCTTCTTTATGAAATTTTTTATATTAATTTATTTTTTATTTTTTAGTTATCGATGTGTAAATGTTTCTTAAGACTAAAAAAGTCTAGTTAAGTTACTGAATCTATTTCAATTTTAAAAAGCATTGAAGTGCAAGTTAGGCCCACCCAGGACGATGTAAAGTAATTTTGATTGGAATTTGTACGGAACTTTCATTATGGCATCTCGAAGTCTATTTTATAATTTGGTCCACTATTACTCATTCACCTGCAAAGCCAGCTTAGTCGTAATAGTTTTTCTTTTAAGTTCAGTGTACATACTATTGTGAAGTTTCAGATTTTTTTAAAGTAATAGTTATTAAAAAGATATACGGGGGAAACGCAAAAATAGTACATTTGGAAACTAGTTTCGAACGACATTTTTTAATACATTTGCGAAATAATATAACAAAAGTAAAATTATTATGAAGATGATTTTGTTCCGGTTAGCACAGAAAGCATAGCTCGCAACCTAAGTAACGTTTCTAGGTGAGCACGCTTCCATTTGTTGACTTTAATCACTTAACATCGGATGATATGAAGACGAAAGTACCAGGACCTCATACCTAAGGTAGAGTCTAACTACAACTTCAAAGAGAGAAAAAGAGATATATAATATATTGGCATAAGGTCTCTGTCATCCCCATAAAATTAAATTAAATGATTATCAACATTCGAATTTACATATGTATATTTAAAAAGCGAAGGCCCGCGTTCTTATTTCAAAAATAGTCGAACTGAAGACAATCCTCTTGTAACATGTCAATGCAGCAAAAAGTATCTAATTAAACAGACCGAGATCTTTGTACGGAGGTTAGTGCGGAACAGTTATCTTACACGCTCTCTGACACTTATGTCAACCTGGTAGTATGTAATTGAGATGGTGGCCAAGAGTGTGTTGCAAATACTGCCCAGTGAATAGTCAAAAATACTAGTAATTTTTTTAGAAGGAAATACATGAAAAACATTCCTTCAGTTAATAAGAAAAAAGCACTAGTGCTTTTGGCTTTATAACTAGTTAATAAGAAAAACGCATGCTTGCGTTGTGTTTTTCAGGCAACCTTCGGAAATCACGAACTTTGAGAACGCCAACCAGCTACGAAACGTATCACTTGCCGCGGACAGACAGACGGACCGACCAACAGAGCGAAACTAAATGGGTTCGTAGTTTAACTGCGGAACCCTACAAACAGAAGTGTCAGAAGTTGAGCGTTCCTACTTCAAAAAATAAGTTTTACTCAAACCCGCGCGGAATATGTCATCAACTTCTTCTATTTATGATAACCTGGTACTTCAAATGATTTTTCAATAGTTTGGTAGGAAATTATCCTGCGCTACATAAACGATTACACGCTCCGCACTGCACTTATGTCAACCTGGTGAGCCCGAATTGAGTGGATAAGGCATGGGCTCTCAATCTGAGCGTTTCGGGTTCGAATCCAGCCGTGTACCTATGAGTTGTTTTTCAATTCAAGTACATTATCCGAGTGCTTAACGGGGAATAAAAACATCGTGAGGAAACCTGCATCTCTTGAACAGGCATGTGAAGTCCGCCCACCCACACTGGGCCCGCGTGGTGGACTATGGCCCAAACACTCTCTGTAGGAGAGTAGGCCTGAGCCCCTGCAGTGGGGACGTATATAGGCTGTTGATGATGATGATGAATTCGAGGGACCATTGAAAAGTTCATCTTTATTTCTCCTGACTATCAGACCAGGACCGATGACCTAGTTAAGCTCGCGAGGAGTCACTGGATGCAAGTGGCTCGGCCCTATCACCGTGCATGTGTGGGCGCGCCATAAGAGGGAGACTCATGTCCAACAGTGGACTTCTGCATACGCTGCCTTGTCCAGACTCAATTGAGTGACACTATCTTGTCTTAAATTTATTTAGAAAACCATTGCCAAATGAACATAAACACGCTTTTTTTAGTTGTATTTTTGATATTTATGCATGACATTCAGCATTTGCGCAGAGGATATAATCACAGACTTTGCACAGATTAGGTACTGACATTCACGTTGATCACGCCTTGATTTGATTATGTGGTTACTGTTTCATTCCCTTGGGCCAAAAAGAGACAAATAGCATTTTGAACCTAAAACACTCTTCAACTAAAAAGTCTAAAGTTAATGAATCTATTTAGATTTAAAAAGAAAGGAGTGACAGAAGCTACGCGTTCTCATTAGAAGAATAACCCGCGCGTAACATGTCATGTGAGCTAAATCAAAACTACTTCTGTTTCTAATAACCTGGTACCTCAAATGATTTTTTAGTAGTTTGTTAGGAATTACCCTGCGCTACAGAAACGATATAGCACGCTCCCTTGCACTTATGTCAGCCTGGTATTCTGGTATTGAGATGAGCCCGAATTCGAGGGGCCCATTGAAGAGTTTCTCTTTATTCCTCCTGACTCCAGCATCAGACCAGCTCGATAGTACCAAAAAAACGCATTGTCATCGGAACTGAACCAACGTACAAAATTTCAACTCCCTAGGATAAGAGGAAGTGCTTCTAATTCAGCTTGCAAGATTTGACCCGAACATACATACATACATACATACATACATACATACATACATACATACATACATACATACATACATACATACATACAAACATTGCAAGTTAAATAAAAGCTTTTAAAAATAAAGATACGTGCACTGGAAAATTTCAATTTTCTTTGAAATAAACAGTTTAAATATTTTTTCAAATTTTTAACATTGGCTTCAAACTTATAACACCCCTCTTTTTACGTCATGGGTTAAAAATAATAATAAATGGATTTCGAAAAATTAAACCTTAACAGGCGTAGTTGTCGAAAGCCCTTTGAACATAGATATGCATTAAGGTGAGTCGTGTTCATCGGTGGATATGTATCCGATAATATTAACGAGGCCTAAATGAAACCGAACAACAAATAAATACATATATGTAGTGACATATAAATAGCGGAGCTCTGACGGCATTACCGAACAAGCAACAAAGGCAGTGGCAGCATTTAGCCGCAATCCGCTTACCGACCGCCACATTAGCCGCATCAAATATGCATGTAGCACTCAGCATGCGCGCTCAGTGAGACATTACGGCGTTGCACAAGCTGGGTATTACCATAGACTAAAGGATCTTGTATTCCGAGCTAGTCCCGCTACTTAAAATTCAATCACAAACAAGAGTTAACACTAACAAAAGCTAAATCATTCTGACTCATTGTTACGTAGTGAAGAAAAGAAGGACAAACAAACTAACTTACGCACAATGTGCCTTTGCAAATGATTTAGAATTTTTAAGTTTCTTTCACCTTGCATATTAAAAATTGAAAAAATTGTAAGATCACGTTCTATTCATCCAAATAAAATTAAATATTGAACACACTATTAGCTTCGAGCTTCGTTCATAGAGAATATAGAGCTTCGTTCTAGTAAATAATACTCCCCATAAGCCTCTATAATACGAAATTAGCCGAGACGGCGGCGCGCTACTGAGAAGAATGTCCCACTTTATTAGATTCCGTAAGCTCTATTCATTTTTTCGCCCTCGAGAGGGGGGAGCCTTTGTAGGCATTAGGGCGTATTAGTAGTACGATAGAATCATACTGATCTCGCGTTGTATGTGGCTTGCGACTGTAATAGGCCCAATCGTAATGGGCCGAGTATTAAGCGATTACGTTTGGGCATGGTGCTCAAAAGTTTCAGACACAAATTCAATAAAAGTCATCTTCATCGTAAAACTCACCGAAGTTGTTAATTAAAGTAAAACAAAAATATAATACTAGCTGAATGACCTCAACTGGATTGAACCAAGTTAAAATAATCGAAATATTTTACACTAAAACATTTAATCCCCTCCCACCCCTAGGTAACCTGTAGTATATGCTAAGAACGCTTAGAATGAGTGAGCAGACAAATGACACGTTTCGCGAATGTATGGAGCCAAAGCCTGGTCTTGTACCCTTATAATTTTAAAAGGACATTAACAATTTTTATTTATTTTGGCTTAGTTTATTTGGACAAAAAATATAAAAAGCACCAAACAGGTAGGCCTTAACGTTGAAAACAAAGATGGCGTCAATAAAATCACACTTAACGCTGTCACTTTTTACAAAAATAATGATTTTGTACAATTAAAATAAATGCAAAAATGTAATTTTAGTATTTATCTATACATATTTAGATTATTACATGATTTTTAAATAGTGTACAAGTGCAGGCTGAATTTGAAACATCTTTTTTGAATTATTACAATAATAAACAACGTCCAAACGACATTTTACAACAAATATGCGTCATGCGCGCTATAATTTGAATACAGCTCGCAAAAGCGCGAGATTGCATAATGATCGCTGTCTCAAATCCATAGTGATCCGTAGCGTTTGTCAAAGTTTGAGATCCACAGACCGTATCAAAAATATCGTAATACGTTTGTGCGATCACCTGTGTGATTCCATTAGGAATTACTGGGGATCGCGACTCATGCTGTAAGCTGCATATTTGTATGAACTCTCTGTGATCTTCTGATCTGCTACGCATTAAAACTTGTTCAAACAAAACTCTTGAGGAAAAGATTTGTCGAATGTGCTATTAGACATGCAGTGAAGAAAAAAGAAAATGTTTCTTTAGTTATCATATCATCATTAACAGTCTATATATGTTTCCACTGCGGTGGCTCAGGCCTACTCTCCTACAGAGTGTATGGGACATAGTACACCACGCGGGCCCAGTGCAGATTGGTAGACTTCACACACACCTTTGAATTTCTTCTCAGGAGTGTGTGTGGTTATGATTTTTATCATCCGTACATAAATTTCTAATAACAAATTGGAACTCATTGGAGCCGGGCTCGAACTCACACCTCGATTGTTCAAGGACCGAAGCTCTACTCAACTGAGCTACCATAAAATTATAAATCATTACAGCTTCACTGTAATCAATATCAATACTAGCTAAAATAATTTTTCTCGATGTTCTCTTAAAAAAATGCTCCTACTTGATTGCACAATTCAAAATATCATGAATGTCAAAATGACATAAAATATGATTACCGTTTTACCTAAAACAACATACATTTTGAAATGTATGTGTTCGATTTCAAAGACGAAAATTATATAATAAAAATATTTATTACTGTAACTTAAAATTATCAATGTAACAGATTCGACAAAACTATTTTTTAAATACAGTTTCATGTAGGCATTATTATATGTGAACTGTGACTTTTAAATTAGTACCTGTATCATAAGAGTCAGTGTACATATACCACGAACTTAGTTTCGTTTCGATTTTGTTTCGGATTGAGTGCAAATTGTATGAATCCGAAATTTTAATTTTAAACTGATTTCAACCGCTTTTTCACCAACTCTTCACAGTAGATGGCGTTGCATTTGTAATGTATGTAATCAATCATAGCTGTCGTCTTAATGGTTATTAATTCGACCGAAGCTACTTTAGTATAATGTCGAAAAATGTTTTCGGTCGCTTTGTAATGTAATAATCACGAAGCTCCAGTTTCGTACGCGGCCCAAAGGGACTGAAAATATTTCAAACGTTATCTCTAATAACACTACAATACATCAAATCAAATTAAAGAACCGTAGCAATTCTCTTAAAGAAATCTCACAAGCTTCCCGCGTCCACGCGACAACAAAAGCTAAGCTCTAAATATTGTAGTTCCATCTCAGTGAGGTGGCCTTTGTTCGAAGTAATCTCTTAAGGTACGATACACAGAAATGTTTTATATGTCAATAGAAATACCATTGATGCGATTTAAGGATACCAAATTTATAAAACAAACTAACAACATAAAATATCAGAAGCTTTAAAAATAAAAATTATACAACCTAGAAACTATTAAGTAATCTAACGTAAATGCAAAAGCCATCAATTATATTTGATGAAAAATTGAATACCTTTCCATAATAATCAGAAATAAATAAAACTAAAATCAAGACATGATGGAAGACTACAAGTTCATAGAGTATAAATTTATGAAACGCTATATAGCACTGTATATATAGAAATATTAAAATTTTTGGGGTTTCAATTTTGTTTTTACGGTTCTGTACCTCAAAAGGAAAAAGAATCACTATGACTTTGTTGTCCCTCTTTTTGTCAATATCCTTTTTCACAGGAACGCGTGGAGGTATCAAGTCTGCAACTCCTTGAAGTTGTGAACAAATCAAACTTCTAAAGTGATTCATAGAGCATAAGAGATCAAAACCTATAGGGTACTTCCCATTGATCTAAAAACCTGAAATGAAGAAAGAAGTACCTAATTAAATCTAAAAATCTTTTTTTTTAATTATATCATTATACGAGTATAATCGCTTTTTGATCGTAGATGTTTGTGATAAGATTTGTTCAATTGCAAAGTTAAGTTTTTTCTTCAATTGGACCTAAATATTCGTTAGAGTATCGTTTGGTGATTTTGTCCTTTATTTATGCGAACTCACTCGCACTTGGCCGGTTTTAAAATTAATACAATCACAACAATATATGGATAACGTGCCCTTAGCGACTGCATTCACACAGCACGGAATACCACTCCTATTGCGTATTGATGTAAACTTATGTGATTTAAGATTATTCTGTCGTCACCGCGAAGGCTTGGTCTTAAGGAGGCTTTGTATGGGCATCCCTAATACCGGTATTGTCACTAAACATTTCAAGAAAAATGTCAAGGGAATTTTCAGATCAATTCCAGTGGCTAGGCGTGAAGGCGCAACAATAACACACTAGAAACTTATTGAAGTGATGCAGTCCATCATCCCCGTCATGTCATTCAAGTCGTTGAAAATTATACTCTAAACCATAGACATTGAGGACCGGTTATTATGGTTTTACTATATGGAAAATAATGCAGTACAAATGATGTTATTTTATTTAATAGGGAAGGATGAAATTACTTATTAACGTTGTTTTTCAAGATAACTCAAAATGATCGTTGTAGTAGACATTATATTAGGAAATTCAGCTGCAGTTATTTATCTTCTGTAGTAGTAACTTCGGCTTACAGTTAGCCTAAGGCATGGAGAAAAACATAGGCTACTTTCTGTCACTATAGTATTAAGTTTTTTCCATTGGATAGTTGCTGAAACTCACGCTAACATAGTTGCGAGCTAAAATTCTAGCAAACAAAGAAAATTCGAAAACACACCTCACTGACATAGAGTACAATAAGAATACATGTATATATTCAAGAAAATTGCCAAGTGTGAGTCGGATTTGACAGTTCTGTGCCACCGTAAAATATAGAAGAAAAAATATTTCATACCATACAAGGCCAAGATATAAGATGGTTCTTAATTTTAATGCAAATTTTGGGTTTTTCTTATATCGCCACACTGTTAAAATTTCGAGAGTTTCGTAGACGGTATTACGGTTTAATATACATATACAGCCCTGTGGCAGATGAACAGTTGGAAAATCCTCAGTAAAAGGATGCCAACCCTTTAAGTGCTGAACCATAAAATCAGCAATGTTCCTTACCTTCGTTTTGTCCTCGTATCGTGGATGCACACTCTCTGCGCAGAGGAGAGGCGGGCGGGCGGTGCTCCTCGACCGTGGACCGATTTGCTGGGAATTTTTCCATTACCCGGACAAATTGCGCGCCGCCTCCGTAATGTAGTGGCGCAGAACGTTTATTGTTTATGTTATGATACATATTTTTGCCTATTAAAATTATTTAGGAGACAAGTTGTTAGCTACGTAGATTTCTCTTGATAGATTTATTTTAAAAATACGCATGTTTTATTTTAAAAAACGGCCAACTGCGAGTCTGATTCGTGCACCGAAAGCTTCATACAGAATTTGAGTTATTAACATAGGTATATAAAATACTATTCCAACGGCAGTTTTTTAAAATAGGTGCATTATAACTTGTAGTGTGGCAAAATTTTCCATGCTAAAAAAATCGACATTATTTCAATTCAATTATCTCTCCAATGGACACACTTTAAGCTAGAGCTGTTTTCGTTTTGTTTTAAATATAAACTGTATCCTCATATCTCCCTTTCTCGCACACTTCGCTGGAGCGAGTGAAGTTTCCTTTGTGCCGTAACTAGTGGTCACAGACGGACACAACCGGACAGAACCGGACAAAGGCAGCAGTAACGACGTGGCGACCACAGTTTTACACTTGCACGCTTGACCGTCACCATTTTAATGGGCTGGTCTACGAATTTCTGAATGTCCTCGTATTATTGGAGCGTTTGTCTCCCCAGGTGTTCATATTAATAACAACTCATATTTTCTCACTCCTTAGTAGGACTTCAAGCGTTATTTCATTTTTCAGTCAAAATGTTTAAATATAAAAACATAAAATTAGAACAGTAACCCCCAAAACGTGATATCAAACCGGACGCTGACAATCTTGGGTCTTGCGTTACGTACGTGTGTAGAGATAATATATCTTTAAACCCCTAACTCAAAAAGTGGTTTCTTGGGCAGGCTAAAGCTCTGGTTTCCTACGATAGCGGTGCCGTCATATAACGACTGTACTACAGCGAGGAATGACGTCACTAGAACGTTGTCTATGTAAAAACTGCTCTGCTTCCTAAAGAACAGTAATTGACAGCGTAACGTCAGTAATTGGTGCCTCCATTTGCATGACGATGACGGTGATGGTCTTGACGGTTTGTGAACGTTTTTATTGATAGCGGTGAAGCCATTTCCATACAAAATGAGTCCAACTACAACTGGCAGGAGGCCGACGGTATGATATAACAGCCGTGGTACTTTCCACGTGTCATCACCGTAAATACGGCCGTCTTTTTGCGTCCGTAATATTACAGCCACTATGCTAAGAAATCAGAGCTTTCGTACTGTTACACTGAAACGTAAACGCATCAGCTAAGGTTTTATAACATTGCACGCAAGTGTAATAATATATATTTTCAACACCCTTGCTCGTAAATTCAGCTTTATTACATCGCTTTTAGGTCCATAAACCGATCTATAACCCCCGCGTGTGTAATTATATTACACCCTAGTGCGTAATAGAATTATCCCTGCAAATTTAAATACGTACCTTGCTACAAGAGCATCCTCAATTTAGCCGGGTAATACAATTTTTTGTAACAATACTCGTAAACAAACAACAATAAGAAAACACGGGCGTAAACCATAGCCTCGTGTGTAGTGAGCAACCTAGCTCACTTGTATCATAATATACTATTACTACATAGGGGCTACCACTAAGGGGCTGAATAGTTTTTTGGGAAAGGACATTAAATTTGAGACATTGTTGACCCAAGATTTAAAGAAATTATCAAGCAATCTACTTTGTTTCATCATAGACTAAAAGAACATATACCATTGCGTTTTGAAGATGAGGGGACAGAATTAGCGTTTCTAAAGAGGCATACCTATCTTATCCGCCCATTGTATATCACTATCAATAAACAACTGATAACACGCATACCACTTTTATCTCAATCATAATATACTCGTAAGTCAGTGATGTGACACATTAATATGAAATTCGAGAGAAATTACATAACTTTATATATATTGGTCAGGCCTTTCCGAATCACAAATCAAATAGGGGAGGCTCGAAAATTCAGCCCTATTGCAAGTGCCGCAAGGGTTGTAGAAGTGATTGGGGACTTTGTATGAAGATTCGATTATACACGCGAATGGTCAAGTATTTATCAATTAATAGGTAGTAATAGAGCAAGCATCCACCTGCCGGCGCGGCGCTGGCGGCGTTCAAAGGGCGCGTGCCTTGTTAATTACGAACTGACGTTCCCTGCCACTGATCAAGTCTTTGTGTGCTATGAATACGGTTTCAGTACGATGTTGCCTATTTGGAAAACTGCTTTAGGTATATAGGTGAGTTTAATAAGTTGTAGACTATCCAATATTGTTATAGGCAAATGGTGAAATATTTGTATGCATAATGGCATGGGCTTACCTCCGATGTTACAAAAGACATGCTTGGTGGTTTAAGAGACTTTGTTGGTTAGACCACGTGGCCGCTTTCAAATTTGGATTGTTTTGTAGCTGTCCCTATCCGAGCCCTATCCTACCCGAGCGCGTACGGTGAGACAGCATACACTACGCGAAGTTATCCACCCGTTATTTGGATGTTTCGTAGTCCAGGGATCATTTGAAGGATACAGTATATTATGTAACCATTTTTTTAATACAGTATACTAATGAAATTTCAGTCAGTAGTTTTTCCATATTGTTCTAAATTGATTCATACTCTTGTAAATCAGGTTCAAAGTTGGGGCTTTTTACTACCGTAAAATACAATTCTTTGACGCCCTGTAACTCTGGACGTATATATTTAAACGAAAATCTGACTCACCACCGACACAGATATTTGTTTCTAGATTGTGTCTTGAAAATTTCATAGATTTTCATAGCTTAATACTCAAAATATGACTGGACTACGTTTGTATGGGCGCTTTGACACCAGCATACCCTCTTAAGTTCACAGCGTGCTGTGACAGCTGAGTCATAGCGGCTGGGAAGATGTTATTCTGTAAGTGGACAGCAGCAATTTAATAATAAAACAAAATTATTATAAAATGGTTTTTATTATTAAATTTTTTGGGTTTTTGGCAAAGAAAGCCAAAGTAAAGATTTTTCAAAATACAAGATATCTATTTTGTACAAAATGTTTTATTTCAATGTTTAGATATTTTTATAGGGAACGTTAAAATAAATAAAAAGTTCGAGTTCCAAAAACCGAAGATATCAATGTCTCCAGTGAAATTTTGACCATTGATATCTCGGATTGAAGACGTTTTTGGACATTTTATCACAATACATACATTTTAGGTTTGATTGTAACCTTCTATTGATTTTTTATATTTGTACTTCGGCCACAAAATCATGGAGTCTTGGAGTCAAAATCACGGTGGACAGTAAGTACGAGTATGCTACTCTCTTTACTACTCTTGTCCCATGGCTTAACTTATTTAGGCATAATTGACTTAATGAATTGACAGATGTAGTTCAAAAGTTCATAAATGTGTATAAACAATACACATCATCTTTGCCTTATCCTTATCCCGTTTTTCAATCGACTTCGGCTACTTAAGCCCTAGGTAGCCCTCGCGTTGATGTCTATTTCATGGAATTTTATGCTTATACGACTTTTCTCAACATGTCTCTCGTTGATGTCTATTGTAAGGAATTTCATCGTTATACGAGTTTTCTCGAAGTATCTCGCGTTGATACACATTTCAATATTTCATCAAGAAGAAAAATATCTTACTTCGACTTTTAAGCCCCGCCTAATTGTACACGACTGTTGTTGGGGCATTTTTACCGCACTTGACTGACTTAAAATTTATTCGTAGGTGTGCACAGAATCATCAAACGAATTAGGTATTAGCTACACTATCTTTGCTTATTACTCTGTGAAATCTTAAGCACAATAGAAAAATTTGAGCAAATATTCAAAAACGGAGTCGAAAATATTTAGCATCTTCAATAGTACTTAGATTTACTTACTTACAATTAGTACACATATATTTATTGCTCCCAAAATATGTGATTAAAAAAGAAATATTAAACTTTATCGACGTGAATGTTTCTCAAGAATGTTAATTTTCTAGCATCGTGCAGCTCGTGCTCTTCAAAAATAAAATGTGTATCAGAAATGAATGAGAAGCCAGGGATCGAGCCCGCGGAATGAATGGGCGGCGACTGTGTGACCCTCTAAGTTCGTCTGGCTAATCTACGGGAGGGACGGACCCAAAGCATAGTACAAGACAAATTTCAGATCTTTTACTATCCATGTTATTTTTTGTTCGGCACCATCGTCACCAATGTTTCATTCATCATCATCACCATGTCTACTGCTAAACATTATACCTTACCCTTCATAGATCGCCACGTGAAATGAGCTAACTATAAAGGTATTTGCCATATCCACCTCGCTTGGTGGGAGATTCGTGATAGCAAATTATAAATATTGTAAAAAAAGATATAAAATATAGAGATACATAGAAGCAGAGCAGGAAAACATTCAAAATCTGTGTTTGTGCATTTCAGCCTATTTCAATTAATTTTGTAATACGAAATTTCACTTCACACACTAGCAACAAACTACAAATTTTTAACTAAACTAAAGGTAACTTTGAGCTCTGAATAGTAAAATATTTGGTTTATTTTTCCGACTAAGTGAAATAGTACATACCTACTTATTTTACTACGATCCGCATTGTGTCATTTTTTTAACTATCTAAAAATCAATGGCAGCCTTTTTTTCATCTTAAGGTTTATTGAATTTTTTGAAGAAAAAAAAAATACAACGAACATACCGATGATTTTTTGTAAATGTACGGAACTATTAAAAGTAGCGAAAATTGTGCTCCCGGGCAAGGATAATCTACAGCGGCTTATCTTATCGTGTGCTATACCTCATACTCACATTGCATTATGCATTTGTGATCATAGCACTTTAGATATATATTATTATTATTGTATTTTTATTAGTTTGTAATTGTAAATAAGTTTATATCTTCTACTGTAAATACAAACATTTTCATAGCATTATCTTCATAAATGAAAATATTTGTGAAAAAAAATCTTTAGATATATAATTGTAGTATTCAATTCATAGGTATGACGAACGTTTAGCACTTTCTCTTAAAACATGATTAGTTAAAAAGTTTTTACTGACGTAAATATTGTTATTTTGAATGTAATAATTGTTTCCCTTTTTGTGCAGAAGTGTCCTACACACTCTCATCTTGAAAATCTCCATATTCCTAGAATCCTCGAACCTAAATTATTATTATTTACTAATGAAACGCCGTGTTGCATCTAAATATTCGCGATATACTGAAATATTCCTCGCGGGTTCCACTCAAATTCTTTTTCATGGTCAATTTAAAATATAATAAAGTTGTCGGCTACCGAATGGCCCCTCGCGAATCTAATTTGCTCCTCTTTGGCCGAGCGCGGCGGGGGCACGACAATCTATACAGAAACGTAGATATTCTGGGTCCATGAGCAACAGAGGATTTAGACAGGAAGGAAGGACCGTCCCCATGGAAACATCCTTATGGAATTGTCAAATATTTTTCACGTAAGCGAAGCCAACGCCTTCCAAACAATAACCAATTCATTTTTTGCTTGTACATCATCACTGAGTATTATTTTTATTGACTAGAGAGATAGACAACAGGTTTACTTTATTAGTTTTGCGTCGACGCTGTTAAATTTGAATTTTTTTAGCTATGAATAGTTAGTTTATATAATAGCCATACACAATGCATAAGCCAGGAATAATTGTTTACTGTTTCACTTGTTATTTTTGAGCCAAAGACGGCAGTAATAATTACTAGTTAATAATTTTTGGTTATTTAATTACTTTTTTGTGTTGGTTTGCTTGCGATAGAAATCTAATCTCTACAGCCTAACATACAGTTGTAATGACCATCGCAGATTCGATTTCCAGATATCCTATCGCAGCTCGGTTTGATCGGTGGTACATTTCTATGCTCGCCTACCTACCTACCACCATGTTATGCAAGTCTGCTGCCAAACATCAGTCAAACTTGCAATCAACCTATAATATTTTATATAAATACATATATGTTTTATATACATGATACAAGTTGACTGTAGAGTTGAAGTCCGTTAGATAAACATAGTTTGCAAAGTTAAAAATACTTCTTCTGGAAAAGCTTTTGTACTGTGTTGATGACGACTGAATGTTATTATTTTACATACTTAGTGTATTATTTATAAGCGTTTTGTCTTTGACCACGTGGATTTCAGAAATCATCCCTCAGGAACTACTTTTTCGGTTAAGGTAAAAGTAGCCTGTCTTTTGCCGACCCTTCAACTACTCTTAAACAAAAATCTTGTAATTCGAACTCTGCGTTTTGACGTAAATAAAGGCCAAACAAACTAACTTATTATAGATTTGACATTGACTTGTATGTTCTGTAGAATGTAATTGTTTTTGGATTGATGATGATGATGATGCCTTCTGGGAGAGTACGTGTTCTATCCAATAAGCGAACCTATACAAAAGTGTCTTTGTTGATTAGTTGTTGTTTTTTCACACGGCAACCAAGCTACAGATCTATAGCATTAGTTTATGGGCCGGAGAATGTCATAGGGCATTTTATCCCGGTGCCGTAGGATAATTTCTGAAGTCTATGCATGCGAAGTTGCTGACGAAAACTAGAGCTCAATATTTGACTTACAATCTTTCATGCTCAAAACAGGATAGCTCAAAATAACTAAAATTCCCGGAAGGTTTTTAATGTGGTATTCCCGGTGACACAATACCTATTCCGTTTGCGTCGTACTCATATACTGTATATACAGCATGATTCGCTGACCTGAAGCATGAATAGACTGACCGATGAAATACTTGTTAATCAATACAGATCAAAAATTACTGCGTTACTAATTGGCTACACTGTGATAAACCATTGCAGTGTGCAGTCAATGAAAGTCACAATTTTATTAGACTGTCTCTGCTACTTGGTGCCTCTTCACGGCTAAAACTGATCTTGATAACATTTGACAAGCACATAGCGTATTACATGCATATAAATATATTGCATATACCTCTATTGTATTCAGGCGAACGTAGAATGTTCCTGAAGTAAACAAAAATTGATAGTGACTGCGAAGTATCCGGAAATGTTAGAAACCGGGTATAAATAGGCGCGCTCCGGCCTTCGACGGCAGTTCAGTTCTAAGTGAACAGCAAATAAAAGCGAAGAAACTGTTATAATGTAAATTTCTTCATGCCCTTTTGCTGTTTGTTTTTTACATACTCTAATTAAATATATAGTCAGAATTTCTCTGTAAGTGAAATGTTAATTTCTTTTGAGAAAATATTATTCTTTAAACCGAAACGGAAACCGGAAGAAGTTGAAAAGAAAAAGTACAGTTGAAGTTAAAAAATTATAGTGTACTAGTGGTGTGAGTAGTGACAGACCGGCGTCAGTTGTGGCAAAGGACTCTGTACGTAGAATCCAGGGACGGACTCAGTCTTGGAGCCAGTGTGACAGGAACGCACTCTGTCGAGGAGACCCATGATTTAGAATATTGTTTTGAGGACCTGTGCTACCAATAAACTTTGGACACGAGTATTCTTCAATCCCGAACTAGCCGCAACAATATATATGGGCTAATTCTGAAGTCCACTCAAACCAAATCTCGGGCATATACCAACTAACAGTGAATCGTGCCGTATATACGCTCCCATAAAAGCTCATAGCTTATTATAAACCCACTAAACTGTTCTATGTATATGTCTCCGTGTGGACAGTTATGATACAGCCATTGTATGGTGAGCGTGCTCACTCATAATCATCAAATGGATTAGGCTTTGGCTTTGCTACAGTTAATATCAGAACACAACAATAGGCTAGTTGACAAAATTTGAAAACTTGGTTAATTATATACTTTAATCTATATTATATCCCCAAAAAGCTATATTTTAAAGAAAAAGCAAAATTTACATTACGTATTTTGTATTTAAAAAAAGCAATTTATATTTCCCTCGAAAAAGCTGAATAGTGTCATGGCGTCTTGAATGACGTCACAGCTCGCGAAATAACCTGCTCTGTGGTATGAAAACGTCAACAACAACAATGATGTTTTGCGAGGCGTGACGTCACACTTTCTTGCGCCGCGTTCTTCGTGTTCGTTGTCACGTGACCTAATGCCTATTTTTTTCGAATCCATTTTCTAAAAATATTAATAATCTTTAACTTTTTTGAGAAATATACTAGTTTTTTATTATCTTCGTCTCCTCATTTATAATTAGAAACTATAAACCAAGCAATTTGTTATTAGTGGAAACAGGCCTATTCTATTAGCACTGTTGTTCAGCGGCAAACTAAGGTAACATGGTGGTAGCTAGCCAGACGGACAAAGAAAATGACCTACCACCAACCAAACGGAGTACCGATACATACGGTCACTGAGAATCGAATCCGGGACCTCTGGATTATTAGTCCAACTTACTTACACACAACTAACCTAATTTCTTTTAAAAATGTATACTTTATCTCAATAATTTTTATTGTACCCTCGTAATATTGTATACTCGTAATCTAATAACTAAATCTGTTAGAGCGAGGCTACCTAACACAAATATTTCTATATTTAAAAGGTAGTATCTGCTACTGTTTATTGTAACATTTATGAGATTATGTAAATAGAACATTTTTGATTTTGATTTGATTTGAACTGTGTAGGAGTATGAGACTGTTCAACGGAGGTGGGAACGTCTTTACCACTCCACCCTATTTCTTTATTCTAAACGAGTCTGGGGTCCCAAGATAGCTTTAGAGTCCGTAGGAAATTCATCCACCTTCAGTGGACGCGTTTCAAGTGTATCGCTGTAGATCCTGGCTAAAATAAATAACAGGAATAGCAGTGGGAGCGGAGAGGAGGTGGCAATGTTCAACGGAGGCGTTTGTCCTTTAGTCGGTGAAATGCCATTTAACAAAACTTTTTAATTATGTTGCAACATTCTGACCGTTACTTATTTATTATTTCACTGATTCGAGCACGTTGTATATACACGGATGAGATATCATGACAAGTTATATAATAAGGTCAACTTTGACTGTTAACAGTACGAGCCACAGTTGTAACTACATTATCGTCACAGAGTGTAGTATTTTACTCAATAGTACACGTGACGTCAATATGTGTAAGAAAAATATATTTATGTGCTTCTTTTGTGTGATGATCAACGCGATTTCTTGTAATATTGTTAAGGTATGTACGGTTGTTAAATATAAACTAAAATAATTTATAGCGATGAAAACTACAATAATTATTGTATTTATTTAACAATAATTCTTGTAAAAATCACGCACAATATTCTATAAACATTCCTTCCCGTTCCACAAATTTCTACAAAACCTCTTAATCCGTACAAAGTGTGAGGCTTTCCAATTTAGAAAAGTATGAAAACGTACAAACGTCATTGTTGAGAAAAAAGCAAGTATCACTTAGATTCTATTTTTTCACCCATAGATTTTACTTCAACTCATCATCATCACACGGGAAACATCAACTGCTGGACATAGGTTTTTTTAGTGATTCCAAATTCTATAATTGAATCATGAATGACATTCTAGTAAAATTTACAAAAATATACCGTAAAGAAACAATAACTCGTTGATACTCGTACTAAAAGGTACGAGATGAAGATCGGAAGGAAGTCGCGAAGTCAAACATGACTTTTTAAAACTTTTTTAACTAATGACGCAAAAAGAGGGGTGTCTATGTGTCTGTCTCCCTGTCTGTGGCATTGTAGCTCTCGAACGGATGTACAGCTTTTGATGCGGTCTTCTACGTGAAATCAAGTTTCCTTGCGGTGGTTCTATATTTGATAAAAATCGATTCAGCAGTATGAAGAGTATCAGCTGACGTTAGGCATAAAATGGTATAATATTTTTGCATATGTTTTTTTTCTTCAATTTATCCATTCGTCATGATTATACTGCACGGCTTATTCAATATTAATTCGATCTACTAGAGAACTACTGATCGGTAAATAACTACAGTTTCTGTAACATACAAACAGACAGACAGACTTCATTACGAGATCGCAAGGGATTTTATTACGTTACCATAAAATTTGAAAACTTAACTCGTATAGGTATACAAAGACAAGTAAGTGCAAAAACTTTTATCATTAGTTTATGTTGTACAATAATAATAATAATACCTACTTATACTAAACGCGTGGTAGATAAATAAGTCTTGACAATATGCTACACAGATAGTGCCGTTCTCGAATTATGTACTCACAATTTTAGTATCTCACCACGAAACAATGCATTCGTTCAGTTGTCAGTCTGTTCAGTTCACGATAACAACGCAGGAATCTATCCAATCAATTCGCATTTAAAAATAGTAAAAATACTGATTTGGAGTAAAGCTAACTTTATAAACAGTTGACTTTAAAGATCTAAAGTAAATACGCAAACCATGGTAATGTAGCACTTTTGCATTTTTCTATTAATATATCACCATTAGTGCTGAAATAAACAAACATTTCGGAATTAGAACTTGTTTGTCAGATTAAAATTTATCTTACAGTTAATTGGGGTGTAGTTTTAAGTAAGTTCAAGTTAATAAGCTAAGGTCAATGTTAAAATATTGTCGATAAGAGTGGATAACAACAAAGATAAAATGACAGCTAATATCGAGAGCGTTTACGAAGCCCGCTATAATATTTCGGACAAAATAGAATTCAACCAGGATGTTTGTGAGAAACGTGTATCTGTGTTTTATTTCACATTTCAAATAAGATATATTTGATTGTTTTTCATTTATCGTTAGCAGTAATGATCATAAGACGTTATATCCACTTGTATATTATTCATTATGTACTTTATTTTTCACAATAAAATGTGCTGTATACAATTTTATCTTTAGTTTTGGAGTTTTTTTATTTTGAGCAGTATTCGATAAAATCAATTTTCCAAAGTATGTACAACAATGCTTATTCAACATGATCATATTTGCTTATTGTATAAACCCGCCAAAAACATATCGATTTTGATTTTAGACACAAAATACGAAACCTCGAGTATGCGTAATTGGAGCTGGAATAGCAGGATTGACATCTGCAAAATATTTAAAAGAAGAAGGATTCGAATTCACAGTTTTAGAAGCCACAAGATATGTGGGAGGCACCTGGCGATACGAACAAAGAGTTGGAACCGATGAGTTTGGACTTCCGTTACATACAAGCATGTATAAACATTTAAGGTATATTACATCTAATCATCGTATTCAAAGATGAAAAATGAGTGTAATTGCGCCTCCTTCCTGAAGATTAGCTTAACGTTATCCCTCTCCTAAGGCTTCCATACTAAATTTCTGCTGCCATAATAATATTGATTTTGCCCGATATAAATAAATAATAATAATAATCTTTTAAAATTGAATAGCTGGCTTTAATAAGTAATAATAAGTAATTACTTTAAAATAGGAGACGAAATTATAGTGCCCCTAAATAAATATCATTAATTTACAACTTCATAATTAGCTACAATAGCAGTTACGCAGCTAATGGTTCATAGATGGCGCTTTGAACAATAATAGAAAAAAGTGTTTAAAATGAAAATTGTGATTCACTGTGAAGTTGTTGATTAATGATTCTCATTTCGCGACATCTGATGTCCTATTTTTGGATAGTTACTACACAAATCCAGCTATCATATTTTAAAAGATTATGGCAACAGAAATTTAGTATGAAACTTTGATGGAGGTGGAATGCCTTAATATAAATATATATCTATTTCAAGGTGCTTTCGGTTAGTAAAATCAAAAAATATAAAATTGTTTATGAAATTTATTTTATAAAAATAATATTTTAATTACCCTTATCAAAGGAAACTCGATTCACTTATTTAAACAGAGCAGCGTTTACGAAGACCGTTGACATTCTTAATTTCTAAAAACTTCTAAATAATAATATAATAACGCTATTTCAGGACAAATCTGCCAAAACCTACAATGCAACTCAGAGGGTTTCCAGTTCCAAAAGATATGCCTTCTTTTCCAAGTTGGGAAGTCTATTACAAATACATCAAAGGATATACGAAACATTTTGATCTCGAAAAGCATATTAAGGTACTCGTAGACTAACGTCTTTTCTACATAAATCGAATTAGACAAAGAAATGAACAAAGTAACAAAGACTTTGTATACATATAACTTAACTGTACTCTTGCGTAGTGCATATGAAATCAGTTTTAAATGCACAAATGGTTTGCACTTGATCTTCATCTTACCTGGTGAAGTGACGATAACGACGTTGGATATATGTTCACCAGAAGCCTTAAGTTAATCGGGCTCTGCTTTACGTATCGTCTTTCATTATAGAAACACAACAAGTGCTATTAACACTGCTGCTAGTCGGAAGGTAGCTAGCCACTTACCACCAATCTAACCGAGTATCCTCGTCCAAGTTCCTTCGGATTTCTGAGTCTAGTAGCCTCTAGACGACTAGCTGAGGCGGTGAAATATCGTCTTATTAGTTTGGTGACCACTGGTCAGTTTTCCTAATTCGCCAGTTTGGACGACTCGTCAATTTCATTATGGTCAATCGTCCTTTTCTAAAATATGATGATGTCGATGATAGGCACCATACCCAGCCACATCCGGGGAATGCAATTTCTACAGGAGTGACACGCTCTGGGATGGGAAAAGGATAACCCACCAACCACAGCCAGTGAATCACAGTCGACCGGTTAATGCAACCTTGAGCCATAGGAGTTCATCGGATAACGGGATATTATGAGCGTTGATGATTTGGCTTGATTGAGATGATCGGGGTCTTGATGATGTCATCCTAAGGTTCAGGCGGCAATGTGTTCTTGACCGAGATATTCCAATGGTCATTGACGGACGCGGCGGGTTGCAGACGGACGGGACACTCGATGACCGTTCTTAAAGTGCGTCCCAAGCAGGTAGCGCGGAGCTATTCATGTTGCAACTATCTTTAAGTAAACTCATCCTTTTCTGAACAATTAAATTAATAAGTCTTTTTATGGTCACTAAAAAGCGTTTGTAATTCATAATTATTTTCAAAATATTATACGTCGTACAATAATAATTTGAATAGATATGGAATTTTTTATTTTAAAAATTGTAAGAAATTTCTTCTAAATAAGCATAACCTGTACTTAACTGTTGAGTTCGGGAAACTAGCTAATTACGGAAAGTAATGGGTTAGTGATTTCTATGGAATAATAAATAATGAAACTGGCGAGTTGACCAACCTGGCGAATTAGTCAAACTGACAAGTAGTCACCCAACCCATTTTGCCTTGATCTGAGTTTTATATTTTTATGCATATTTTGCAGTTCTTGCACAATGTGGTGAATGTGTCGAGAGTTGACAACGTTTGGTGGGTAAAACACGTTTATCTCGAAACTGGAGAAGAATTTGAAGAAGTATACGATTTCGTGATTGTTGGCAATGGTCACTTCTCCAAACCAAACTTACCAACCATCCCTGGAGAAAAACTTTTTAATGGTAATTTACTTGCTGTTTTTATTATTTATTTATAACTATTGTAACATCTACTTACCCTGATTAAGTCAAAAAAGTCATAATAAACATTGGTTAAGGCACATAGATCACCTGTATTCATATACTTGCTATTTCAGGAACTATAATACACAGCCACGACTACAGAGAGCCAGATCCATTTATAAACCGACGAGTTCTCATAGTAGGTGCGGGTCCCTCGGGGATGGATATTGGACTAGACCTGCCTAGATACGCTAAGCGTCTTGTCCACAGTCACCACTCTAAGGTGAACTTCAAATTCCCTCGACCAGAAAATTACGTTAAAAAACCTGATGTGAAAGAATTCAACGCAACTGGAGTTTTATTCGTCGACGGGACTTACGAAGACATTGACGATGTTATTTATTGTACAGGTATAATTTGTTGTTTTTGATAACGTATTTGCTACAATAATGGCTTTTATAATCATATTATATCATCAATACTAGCGACCCTTTTTGAGAAATGTGGATGTGGAACTATGTATGGCTATAATCCGGCCAATGAGACGTTTTTTTAAAATGGTTCTTCGTTCATGAATAGATGGTACAGTTATAGCAAAACGTAACTGTAAAATGTATATTTTTTCGTATGAATTCAAAGCAAGGAGCTTATATACCAAATTCCTTGATGCAAAGCCATTAAAGTATACTGTCATACATGTCATGATGTTTGATGATATATAAATTTCTACCTCTTCCGCTTCATCTATTGACACAATAGACCGGACAAAGCAAACAAAAATTTTGAAACTAAACTTATTTCCAATTGGTAACCTCCAGCCTATTTGAGGACGTTCTCGATTTGATCGCAGAACGACGAGCATGAGCATAATTTTTTTGTCGAAGATTAATATGCAACCCAAAAATACTTTCGTCATAAGATAATTAATTAACTCACCTACTATCACCAGCATTCGTATTGGTAGTAAATAATTGTTTTATTGCTCATTGTTCAATATAAAATTGCATATTGTCTGACCAACAATCAACGATTGCCGATCATAATTATATGATAAATCGAGGAGGACTTGTTTTTATATCGACTGTCGTTATTTTGCTGCGCTTCAAAAATATTTCATTGAAATAACGGCAGCCTTGTGTGGTTTCGTCTTTATAATGGCATCACCCCATACCATCCCCTACCGAGGATATTGAAGGCGACTGGGGATTATTTAGGGAAAGGTGGCGTCCACCTAAGTACCTACCGCGGACTTACCACCGGCCAAGTGTGGTATTAAAGTTATCTAGGATCGAAATAATAAACTTTCCTTCTAAAACTACAAACCCATATTTTAAAGAAGAATTTTCTAGGACGGTTATTACGCTGGAAAATTTTCATCCCCGTTTCCCGATCTATTTCCAGAGGAGATTCTAATCGTTAAAATCATTATAGCCTACCTCTAGATAAAACTAATGGATATTTTTGTGTGAATAACATGCGTATCGAATATCTCTGTAGGCTTTGAATACGACTATCCGTTCCTGGATGAGAGCAGCGGCCTGACCCTGACTCCTCGCAGCGTGACTCCCCTCTACAAGTACATGGTGAACATCAATCAGCCCTCTATGGTCATCATGGGGCTGGTCGTCAGAGCCTGCCTGGTCGTAGCTATTGATGCACAGGTTGGTCCTCATAACTATCTTATTATATGTAAGTACAATTGATGGCACATTTCAACTGACTTTTGGAAGAAACCATTGAAATAGTGCTCAGAAGAATTTCGAAGCTTTGCATTTGTGAAGCGTCTACTGAAATTGTATTGATATATCTGTAAGAGCTGTAAGAGACGCTGTTCGAAGTTGCAAAAACTACAATGCAAAATCTTTGATTGGTGCACTATCATTTACAGCTTAAAACATCGCTTTACGCGTTTTACGCGCACTGTGCGCATACGAAAATTTTATAAAAGAAAGATAACACTTAGACCAATTAAGTCTCTACACCACACTGTTGCGTTTCTTCCAGGCCCGCTACGCCGTTTCTTTAGCAAATGGAAACTTCTCGCTACCTTCTAAAGAAGAGATGATGGAGGAGTGGCAGAAAAGGGCAGACCTCATTCGTTCTAAAGGGCGGCCTCTTTCCGACATACATCTACTGGCACAAAACGAGGTAAATTACACACACAAAAACTAAGAGAATGGCCCACTCTACCTGTATATAGGTATGACCATAGAATAACAACGCCCCAAAAAGTCAGTCCGGGACACGAAACTACACAGAACAGGGAAGCAATTAATTAAATTCATACGAAAAAATATACATTTGACAGTTAAATTTTGCTACGATGTTGCCATCTATCCCACAGAGCAAATAATCGCTACATTTGTCTATCCATGAATGAAGAACCATTTTTTTAAATCAACTTTTTTATCTTTTTAGGACCAATACTACGCAGCCCTGACCAAAGAGTCCGGAATAGAGCGTGTCCCTCCAGTCATGTTCAAGATACGCACGGTGGACACGGAGGCCAAGCTCGAGAACCTGTACACCTACCGAGACTATATATATGACGTCATAGACGATGAAACGTTCACCAGGCACCTTGACGGAGAGTGTAGGAACAGCACATGTACAATATAGGATACCTTGCTTGAATGGCTTGGTACCTGGTACCTGGTCGCTGGGGAAACGGTGAAAATTGTTTTTAAAATAAAATTAAAGCATTCAAAATGAACCAAGTAACCGACTTCAACTGTACTAAAAGTTCCTAGACTTTATATGGGACTTACCTCTGAAGTATGATCTACCTAACAAATAAAGCTTGTAAAAAAGAATTTTATTATCAAAATCTATTCATAATTGACGGAATAATCGCGTAACATACATACAAAAAACATACCGTCGAATCTTACTTCCGTCGAAGTCCTTCTGTTTTGAAGTCGGTTGAAAATGCACAAGAAAGGCTATGTACCACCTTACAATATTTTGAAACAAACATGTTGCTTGTCTGTTTGTATACCGTTTTGTTCTTCAATATTTTTTGGTACAGCGACCAATCTAATTCATACTCAATGAAAATTTCAAGTGTCAGTCTACGTGTATTACGATTCAAAAGACACAGCCCTGTGACACACGGACAAATAGACAGACGGATGGCTAAATAGCGGAGTCTTAGTAATATTTTCCCGTTGGTACCCATTGTGTATGGAACCCTAAAAACTCCCTGGAACATTGGGTATCGATTGTAAAATAATAATGTTTTTAATTATGCTTCAGAAATATGTTAATTTATTGTCACATCGTTCTCTAAGCCTTCTAAGGTCTATCTTATCATCACACTCGTATTATAAATCCAAAATTTATTTTGTTTTTGGCATGCAAGTAGACAAGTTTACCTGGAAATAAAATTGGAAGATAAACAGTGTAAATTTTTTAAAAAAAGTTTCAGTATGAACGATCGCTGTTGCCTCATAGCTCACTATCATCACTTATCACCATGACAGATAAAAGCCAAGTAAGCCAAGCTTACTTTGCAAAGTTGTCAATATTAAAAACGGCAATTTCAAATGAGATCTTATTTTTTCTTCTTAAGTCCACGCTGTATACCGTTCAGTCAATTTATTCGAAGGGAAGTTTGTAGCATAAGATTTTAGACTTTCGTCATTTTAACCATTTTAACTTTACACTGAGGTGGATTAGCAAGTCGCTCGTAAGTTACATCTAGTTATTAAAGTGAAACAAAATGGTTGTATAAAATTGTACTTATTTTTTAAAATTAAAATTATCTAACAACTTGTAACAGTTATTTTAATTACAATTAAGTACCTTATCTTAACTTAGTATGTACAAGTTGATCGTGATATTTATTTTCGAATTATCTATTAGTGGTATTAAATAACTGGTGGTATTTAGTAATATCGTACTTAATTAACACATTCTCGAGTCATGGTCTGTGGGTTAATGCGACCTTAGAGGTTAGGTACAAAGCAAACAAGGCGATGTATTAAAAGATTGAGTCGTGTGAGAGGAACATACGAACTCACGTTTATAGTTAAAACTTTAAGGCAACATTTGACTAAGCAGAAGAAATTCAAACATTTTTCACACTGTTGCTTTTGGTCCATACATGTTCTTAAAATACGTGACACAAAATAACATATGCTAACAAATCCAGACTTTTTTTAATACCAAAACGCTTTTCAAAATTACTTATGCCAACGTTCCCAAACTTTCAAAACTGATATGGCAGAACAAAAGTACTCAAAACGACAAATATAACTTATTTTATGCAGCAGTCTAAATAATCATTATAAAACCTGGCAACACTGTTTCTTAGCAAGAAAAGTAAGACCTAAACTTTAGACTTTAGGTTCAAAATTTACTTCAACTTTTGTGGATGCATTCTGGAAACCAGTGTAAAAATGTATCAAATTCAAAATAATCTCTTTCAGTTTCTACCAAAGACTTTCATGGTTTCTAAATTTCTAAACATCTTCAACTGGACAAGGAAGCACCTCCTTCTTATTGTACCATCGATCAAAGTTGTTAGCGTCAGTTATGTTGTAATCATAGTCTCGGTAGTTGAGCAGGTCCTCGAGACGGTTCTTGGCGTTGAAATCTCTGATGCTGGTGTAAACTGGTTTGCGACGAGGGATGCCAGCTTCCTTGGAGAGGTCCTCGAAATATTGGTCCTGGGAAATTAGAGCAGATTATACATATGTTTGACCATGTTTGGCAGCGAGCCTCGGCTCAAGAGTATGATCATTCCATCCCTTTTATGTCTGAATGGACTTGATGCTGTCGATACCGCGACCATTACAGTATCCGAACAGTTCGTCGAGCACAGAAGGCTAAAATTGTACTCGCAACTGGCCTAAGGGCGCTCGTTTGGGCTCGACCTCGGCTTAGGGCTGTTGCTTTATGTAGGGTTGTCTGCCGTAGCATTCATATAGCGGCGGTAGGCACCTGATTTATTATTAGGAAGAGGAAGACTAAACCGTCTCTGATTGTGGAGTATTGTTTTGAGGACGTATCCGATTTTCAGAGTGTCGTAAATTGACACTAAGGATTTTTTTAAAGTTGGAGCAACATCTACTTATGCATCAAAAACATCTTGTTACGTCTACCGCCTGCCAATAGTGTCAAATGTGTCAAATCAACACATTGGATCTGTGAAACAGGCCATCACATCCAACAGAGGAATTTGCCGTCGTTGATAAAGAATGATGTTTGACTTCGCCCTCAAGAAAGACGGTCTAAATATGTTTATGTGTATGGTTATGACTACAGTATACGTGGTAGAGAATGGTTCAAACTTGCCTAGAAATATCTTATTAACTTTGGTCTGGAAGAGTTCAGGGCTACGCTCAAGTGGGTTTACAACAGGGACACTGACATTCCCCTGGTTAGGTGGCTATGAAAAGGGGACAAAACAAACAAAGGGGGCGATTATAAAAAGAAATTGCTAAGAAATATGTTTGGATTGTATCTATTACGCACCATGTCCTCTCCAATGACGTTAACATGAATCAGCTTCATTTTCTTTGCTTGTAATCGGTTCACATGGTCCAGCCAACTCTTCAGCATTACTTCTTGAGATGGTAGCTCGAACTTTTTTGCCACCAATGCAGCTATGTATTCTCCCTTAAATTGAGATAAAGTATGATTAATATTTAAGATCTGCTATGCAGGACGCTAACAGCTATTCAGATCAACGGCTTGACAATATCTCACTCCATTGGCCTCATCCCACATCTACTGATTCTGTTGAGTACTGTTCTAGGTAGAATTGAAACCGGAAGGCTAGAAATGCAATGAAGTTGTAGGGTATTTTCTATGCCCGCTTGGGTAGCTACCACCATGTTGCATTGCTGTATTTCGGTATGAAAGCCTGCTCGTCGTCAGCATCTGGCATCTGGATGCGCACACTCATTATAATACTAATATAATCCATATATAAGGCCAAGTGCAAACCTACTATACTTTTTTGTAAAGCGGCGATCTGTCAAAAGGCGATAGCTGTGTTTCAATCATGGGTCGTTTCAGGACTAAGACCGTCAAGAAGGCGGCGAAAATTATTATTGAGAAATACTACACAAGGCTTACCCTTGATTTCGACACAAACAAGAGGATATGTGAGGAAATCGCTATCATTCCAACCAAACCCCTTCGTAACAAAATTGCAGAGTTTGCCACCCACTTGATGAGTGAGAGGAATCTCCATTAATTTGCAGGAGGAGGAGCGTGATCGACGTGACAAATATGTCCCAGAAGTATCTGCATTGGAGCACGACATCATTGAAGTCGACCCAGACACTAAGGACATGTTGAAGACGCTTGATTTCAACAACATCAATGGCCTCCAGCTGACGCAGCCTGCCACCCAGGGTGGTTATGGTGGCAGACGTAATTAAGGAGAATACGTACCTAATCTGCCCTACCTCGGTGGAACTAAATCGTGGGCATGTAATTCTGTATTCATTCAAACGCCTTATCACACACATTGAACTCAACTTACACAAAACACAGAGAGAAAAGGTACAGCTGTTTCCTTTGTACAGATGTGCACGTTTCTCCTTCCATTACTGCAGAACTTTGCTAACACTGCCAAGTACGATCAGATTTATTTTTGACTACGTTACCTGTGCATCCATGACTTTGTTAATGACCTTCTTAGCGGCTCCCACGAACGCCATTGTGGGATGTCGAATGTTGACCATCTGCTGGTACAGCGGCAGAAGGAACTTCCCGGACTTAGTGATGCCGGTGCTTTTGTCTAGGAACGGATGGGCGTAGTCGTAACCTGAGGGATAGTAAAATGTACATTGTAGGTATATCCACTAACATCAGCACTCACTGTGCTGTCTCATTTTGAATAAAGAGCACCATGTCATGACGTAATCATAAGTCGGGAAACTTCCACTGATGATCATAGAACTCCTCGCGACTTTTACCAGGTCCTTCGGTCCATCTAGTAAGGGCAGGCGGTGGCAGGCCTTTTTAACCGACTTCAAAAAAGGAGGAGGCTATCAATTCAACGGATATGCCTTTTTTTTCTTTTTTTAAATGTTTGTTACCTCAGAACTTTTAACTGGGTGAACCGAGGCTTATTTGAAAGGTTCTCGAGTACAAAAATTTGTATCCACTTTCTAAACATATCACATTCACTCTTGCTTGTTCCTATGCAGTGTGTTGAAGGAAATGTCAATTAAAGGTAAATGTAACAAGATTCAAAAGTGGATACTTATTTGTTTACTCGAGTGTACGTATGTAAGCGCCCTCTTCGAGAAAAGGATATCGATACTGCAGATTGCATAGGCAATAGGCACATTGTTTTATAGTTTACTTTTCTGCAGTCGAGCGTTGTAAGTGCTTTGCGAACCAAGCGTGCTGGTATGTACTCATACCTCACTTCGGCACTCTCGTTAATGTTAGTCGAAGGTTAGATACAAGCCCAAGGTGAATAACAGAAAAACAATACTACACACAAAGCATTTAACTACCTTTGGATTCGTGAAAAACCGTGAACACAACAATTAAGCTTTTGCTATGTCATTAACAAAAATAATTGCTTGTAGTCGCCTTGGCCATTCTTAAATAACTTTTTCATTCATAAATTAAACACATTTAAAAAAACTTTATAAACGCAGACAATTGTTTTTGCCGATGTGCTATGTAAGTAGGAAATTAATTGGTTTGGTGTGTATTTTAAATGTATCAGATTAAAATTATTAATTTTAAAGTAACTTTATTAAGACGACCAAAGGTATATACTTAAATATATAATCTAGGTAAAAGTAACTTTACATTATGATTATTTCAAGTTAAACAGTTCAATCGATACTATGGTACTCGTCATTTTAAAGACGGCATTTCCTGTATTAAAAAGAGATGACAATAGCCTCATTTGCACGTCTTGTAACACAGTGCCCCGGTTTTTGATAATAGACATATTTGTTACTTGTCCTGTATGATAAATAATGCAGTTTTTTTCCAAAAAGTTCTAACCCAAATGGCGCAATTCACTTCAGTTTAACGTGACATACAAACAACATAGTTCATAAAGTCTTATATCATTTCAGTTCTTTGGAAACATACGCGAACCTAGACCAGTGCATGAAAATGTTTTTGGAAGTGTAAACTAAACATTATACATGGATGATTAAAAAACAATTTACCTGTACATAATAGAACGTCATCGACTTCCTCAAAAGTGTTATCTTGGAACATTACGCCATTGGACGTAAACTCCTTGATGTCAGGCTTCTTCAGGTACTTGGGACCGAAGTCTGGCTGGTTGTAGACGAGGTGGTGGCTGTGCACCAGCCTGGCAGTCACGTTGGTGAGGTGGAGGATCATGTCCAGCCCCGAGGGACCTGCTCCCACCACCAGCACTCGACGGTTTCTGAACGGCTCCGGTTCTTTGTAATCGTGGCTGTGCATTACTTTTCCTGAAATTTTAAATTAAAACGTTTAATTATAATAATTGTTGATGTTAAGTAGCCAAAAGCCACAAAGTTTGTTGTGTCAGATAACTCATTAAAGTAGATATGTATATCACATACATCCTCAGCCATAGAAAAAGGTCATCGTTTGTCATATTGTGATGGGTATCGGATACGGGAAATCGTGGGTTATTACAATGCATGGTTATTATGACATATTTCAGTGATACAGCCTATCCCAAGGAACTTTCCCTTATTCACCACCTTCTACCTCATTCACAGTGCAGCATAATTAAATTCTTAATCTGAAACTACATGGCAACGCTTTATCCACACATTTGACAACGTCGTAGCCATTCGGCAACATCATAGCCACTCTGCAACGTCATAGCCACTCAGCACGGCAACGACATAGCCACTCGGCAACATCATAGTCACACGGGTAAAATACGTTATTGTTCACTATACTTTCATCACTAATACTCTAAAGTGTATTCACTCTCACCTCTAAAGTTCTCCAAACCCTCAAACTTGGGCAGCAGAGGTTTGAGGTACTCCCCGTTGGCCACGATCACATAGTCACACTCCTCAGTGTGGTTGCTGTGGGAGTCAGATTTGGTGTACGACACGTTCCAATGTCCACCCGACCACTTCACTGACGTTATGAGGCTTCGGAACTGAAATAATATTTAAACACCTCATAATTTAGCCTCTGACGGTTCATTGTGCCTCATTCAATAGAGTTCTTAGGAGGAATATACTTCCAACGTTGTCAGATGCGTAAGTCCACGTTTGGATGCCCAAAGTCTCCCTAATACATTGCCATATTGGATTTTCCATGAGGAGATTCGCAATGGCCACAGCAACCATGCTTGCAGCAGGGAGAACAATGTTCGCAGTAAGGTGTTGTTAATATACTGGAAAATGCAGATGCCCATCTCCTGAATATTTGTTTCCTTAAATTGCCATCTACGACACCTGTGCGGGGTAGTTTTACTGCTCTACTTATAGTTTAAAGTTCACATTATACAACGTTGACGTTGAATATTTGATAATGTGCATTTGAAGTGGACACCATTTAAAAATTTTTAATGGATCTAATTCGAAAACTATTTTGAGGTTTAGCTCCAAGGGACATGAAACAAAATCGTTTCAGAATTTTCTCCATAGTGATTTCAGATCGTTATAGTATAAAAATTCGCAGATTACGTCACGCATATGATACTCAAATCTATACAACGACAACCCACATAATTACCTATCCCAAACCCATGGGTTTGACTAGAGACTAACCCATGTATGGGTACCCTAATAATAATTATGTTTCAAGATTTTAGTTCAGCCAAATAACTACGTTATTTTCCTTGTAAAAATATATCGTTATGTTTTTATCAAAATTCAGGAATGAAAATTAAATTATAGACAAATATATAATAAACAAGCAAGGGTCATTTGTCATTTTCTACCCAAAAACTAATTAGTTGTGTACTAAATAAATCTAATGTATATTATTAAAATGGAAACACACGGCAATCCCACCATGTGACAGTATTGCCACTTTCATCAGATTACGAGATATGCATGCACATTGTTAAATTCGAAACATATCGATTTAAATAAAAAGTAATCGGTAAACATTGCAGCAGTCATCTCGATACATTAAATACGCGTCCATAGCAAACAGGTTTCCAGGGCCTCGTGAATCATGCGCGTGCACATCTGCACATCGTTGTCTCAACAATAACTTGATTCAGATATAAAAACCTTGCAGGGTCTATATATAGCCATCATCGCAGTTTTCCGTTATTCGTTTCGAGATACATGTTGCATTGTAAGCTATTTTAAAAATCAGTTGCATATCAAATAAAATCAATACTAGCTAGCTCTGTATGAAGAACTTCGCCTACCATTCAATTACCTTTTCACCTGACGAGCTCGGAAAGGCTTTCTTGTTTATTCAAAATCTGCGTGGAAAAGCTGTGTTGCTTTGAAGTAAAAGTGTCGAAGAGATGAAGATGAGAGTATCAGAGCAAGCGCATTGACATTTGCGATTTGAATTATTATTACTGGTATTTAATGTTATATACTTTATAGAGACGTCATCCCTAACAATAAGGTTTCCCTTGTATACCCTTGTAGGAGTTACTTGGATCACTTACTTGGATATTCTCGACTATTCCAAACGTTTTAGCGAAGAGTTTGAGGTACTTGTGGAAGCATGTGGCCGCTGGGTAGGACGGCGTCCCAGCGGGGAACGGAAACCCTTCGTACTCCATTGTCTGGATGGGCGTGTTGGTTCTGGAATTTTGGAAGTGACGTCGTATAATTATTACCAGCTCTAGGTGATGACTTTATAGAGGTCATTTCGAATAACGCTCTTGATCCTGGCTACACATAAGGACAAAAAATCAGATCATGATGCTGGTTGAAAATGAATTGAGTAAAGAAGAAGAATTTTTGCTAGCAAACAACAAAAAAGGTTATTGGGAAGTAACTAGAGGATTTTATAATATATTTTTAAACTATGGACTTTCACTTGCCCTTTATCTCGCCCAGAGAGAGTTAAATATATATGAGAAGTTGTGCAATGTTCCCGACATTGCACAACTTCTCATATATATAAAAATCATCTTTGAAAGTCAGTGGAACGTCAAATGTCTTGTCTACTCGTATGTTGGGCGCGTGACGTGATGTGACACTAGACCGAGTCACTTATTACCAATTGGTAATAATTTCAGGATCAAAACTTTGATTGCTTTGTCCGGTCTATAACTAGTAATCTTAAATGTATTTTACAATTACTTCGTCACTTACAATTAATCTCACCTAATTGTAAGTGACGATATAAATGCATCACAACGTGCGCATTCATTGCCTAACCACAACAGTGCTGTTAATACCGCTGTTAGGCAGCTGACTTAACTAAAAATGTACTCTACTTACCTACGAGTATAATATAGAATTTTACGCAAGAATATCTCACTTCAAAGAAACGATTCGTAGCTTTTAGAAAATCGCTTAAATATTCATTCAAAACATAAAATCGAACACCTTGACAGTTTAAAATCTAGCATGTTTTAAAATATAACATAAAGGATTATAACGTGTGCGGACAAAACTTAGCTTTGTTATAAAAAATGCACATTATAACAAGAACCAACATAAGACCCTGATAATTAATCGGCATCTAACTAAAAACAAAATAATAATTACCATGGTACCTATCTACTTAATTAACGACGCATCACTTAATTTCATAACGGACCGGTCTACTTGCTCTTGTTACGTAAATAATTTAGAATAAGTACGTACGAGACACAAATCCGTGGTTTCACTTTCGGCATAGCTTTTTTAATTAGAGTTGATTCTCTTATACAATATACTGTAGAGAAGCATGTCTACATGGTTGCGATCTCCTTTGATTCAAATGCTAGTTGGCTTAATCTGTGTTTTGAATTTCGAATGCAGAGTTGACCTCTTCAATGAAAGAGAGATCGATTGGGCTGCGCTTTAGGACGCCTATTTAGTAACGATCTATGTCATCATCTAGCCTGTGAAGAGTTGTTCTAGTGTATTTCAAAACTCAAGCTCAGTTGATCATATTATAATAATTGTTCTCACTGTAATGTTTCCCTGACCAGAGACGGTCCCGTACCTGACCTCAGAGTAAGCCCCGTCACACACCTACCGATTCTGTCTGTTCTCGGTATCATTGAAACAGGAAGGCTAAAATTAATACTCGTACATAATGTACCGGCTCAAGAAAGAAAGGAATGGAAAAGGTTGGAGGAGGCCTATGCCAAATGGCAAGCAGATTTAGGAAAGATAACGAAGCAACAAATATTATATTAAATTGTTTATTCAATATAAGATTTCAATGTTAGTTCGTTACATAAGAATCAAATGTGAAATGTGAAAAGTGATCTGAATAAAAGGCTATATTATTATTAATGTACCGATCGTCACACACCTACCGACCCGAACAAGCCAGAATCGGTCCGGAACATTCTGGGTTGATAAGAAAAGAAAAGATTTTCATCTACACAAATTTGAATTCTACGTACCTTAAATACTTATACATGCTTGAAAATAACGGAAGCCCATCTTCGTCTGTTCCTATATGAGGATCAAACCTCCACGTGCCGCCGACGTACCTCGTAGCCTCGAATACCGTGAAATTGATCCCATTCTGCTTGAGATATCGAGACACTCCTAGACCGGAGTATCCAGCGCCAATTACGCAGGCCCTCGGCGCAGAGTTTGTCTAAAAAGTTTTAAAAATGGCACTCGTTAATTATACACAATTGGCTTAGACTTCGACGATGGTAAGTGCTGGTTGTATGTGACAATGGAAAGTGGCGACAAAGCCGTGGGATGGACGCATGCTCACTCAAAAGCCTCATTCTAACGATCAAACAAATCAATTGACAAAATAGCCTTTAATAAGCTGGGGTAGCTAAGGCGGATGTAGAAGAATTGCTACTAATAAACTAAGCATCATGAAACAATTTTCGGATCTCTTCTCCTAGATGCTTTCAGCTCAACTAAATGTTTTTACACAATTAAAGACAAACGTTTTAAAGTTATTTTTATGGAAAAACCAGTTTTTCTTCTGAACCTCAAGTACGATTAAATGATAAAAACTTTCCATGAAACCATTTTGTTTCTTTATATTATACTAGCTTCCGCCCGCGACTTTGTCCGCGTGTACTTCAGGATTTATTCTACTTGTTCGATAGGCATAGAAGTCATCTATCTCCATTTCCAGCATAAGGTACAAAATAGTGTTTATTCTGTTACGTAGGCTAATAGTTTAAAGAAACAAAAGAAATTTCAATGTCTGACGTAGTACATTCAAATAGTCTTCACACTAATATTATAAACGCGAAAGTTTGTATGTACGAATTAGATATTCTATGGTCCGTTGCTAGGCAACGCGTTTTTGTTATGCCCGAATTGCCCATGTAATCCCGCTAATATTATAAGTGTGATTTTGGACAATTTACACAATATGTCTTTATAAATTATAGCCTATATGTTATTCTGATGTATAAGCTATATTATTGTAAAGTTTCATTCAAATCCATTCTGTAGTTTTTCCGTGAAAGCGTCACAAACATCCAAACATCCAAACACCCAAACATCTAAATATCTAAACATCTAAACATCTAAACATCTAAACATCTAAACATCTAAACATCTAAACATCTAAACATCTAAACATCCAAACTTTCACACTTATAATATTAGTAGGATATTATATCAGGGATACGATCTTTTTCACGACTAGAGAAAAAAGCAGTTAATCTAAAAATACAAAAAGTTTCTACTAAACATGTTTGACCCTAGTAATTCCCTACAGACTTGGACGAATAGAATTCAGGAAAACTTCTAACAATTATTCGCCAAAAGTCAAGTTCAAGTTCACACTCAAGTATGAATGGATATATCACACCGCGGCCTGTTTACTATGCTAACGGCTGTAATAAAATTGTCAGACAATAAAAAGAAGCCTCGGAATACATAATGTCGCCGAAGTGTCCTTTAGAGCAGCGTTTCTTAACCTTTTTCAGCCACGGACGGACCCCTAAGAAATCAAGCGCAATCTGCTAGGACCCCTTAACGGGATTTCGCTAAGAATGCTTCCATACTACATTTATAATCTTTTAAAAAAGTACTGAAACCACAATGATAAAGAATTTAGTTTTTATGAGTCAATTTAATGAAATCCATTCCTGGATGATGATGATAATTCCTAAATCCATTGTTTAATATTAATAATATGCAGCGATGTCATGGCTATTTGCCCGATTTTCTTCTTACATAATGCGGATTGCGTGCGCGCCGATCTTTGATTATAATGCAAGTCTTGTACTACGCACACACTACGCACGATTCCATAGGCATATTATAGCCGATTCCAGCAAAGTAAAGTAAATAGCGGGCACGTACTATGGATTACTAGAGTCAACCTGGCACTTCAATTCGCTTACGGGGTTTTTAATACGGAATAGAGAAGCTATAGAGCGCAGTGACATCGAATTAGGAAAAAATCTATAAGTAAGATTTCCATTTAAACTTCATTCCACTTAAGGAAACATGTTTTAGAGTGGGACGAGTTGCGAACCAAAAGTTTTATCTAAAGAACCGTAAAAATTATCTCTGACAAAATAAAGGAAGCTTTAATATCATCCGGAGTGACGATATTGCCTCCAAAGTGAATCAGACCAGCGTTTCTTAACCTTTTTCAGACACGTACCTCTAGGAAACCAAGCACAATTTTCAAGGACCCCTTAATATACGAACAGCAATACATTTTGGTCCATTTATTTTAGTACTCCAAATAAAATACGTATTTTGTTTTCGTCATTATAAATGCTTTAGCATATACATAATTTTTAATGAAACGAAAACCTCAAGCGCAGTGATGTTTGATCATTTCGTCTAGTCTAGTATATGAAACTGCATACCCCCATACATATATTCGCGGGCCCCCATGGGTCTACGGCACACAGGTTAAGAAACACTGCGATAAAACTACTATTTTGGGATCCAACTCTCTAATAATAAAACATCATGACAACAAACAATATCTACATACATATAAGAAGTAATACTTAGCCTGTAGCATGGAGGATATATGTATGATACTGCTTATCCCGGTTCATAAAGAGTTTCCCACAGTAAACTTAATTTCCCTGTGCACAGGAAGTTGCGGTCAAACCCGTAAGAGGTGATACAATTCTAAGAATCAATTCCAAGTTATTTTGCATAATTATAATCATAGTTTGTAAGCTAAAGCTCAGATTCCATGCAAGGAGAGCGGGTTGGCCTTGTAAACCTTATCTGAATATTAACCTACCTACAGTTTGAACCTTGTTACTTGTGTTAATTTACCTTTAACATGTTTAATAGACAAAGTAATTAACGAACTAGAACATTTTGGGGTTGGCGATTAATTTGCTATTTAAATTAGGTTAAAATGTTTGAACATAGACAGGGCAAAGTTAATTAGCTTAAGAAATTTAATGATACATACGATGACAGAAAAGTAATGACCAAATGTGCCCTAAATTACATTCTACCTAATCTTTAAAGGTTACGAATTGTGTTGTTGCTGTATTTTACTATACTATATACTTGCACTTGACCATTGCTCTTCAAGAAGTCTCATTGTTTGTTACTATTGTTTCCTAAGTCTGCCGTCAAACTACAGTCAAAATAGCGCAGTTGTGTACTGGTACAAAAGGCAGCCGAGACAGAGCCTCATTAGCCTGAGGGTTTCGGGTGCGCACTGTTTCCATCCTACAGCCCTATTGTCACTTGCCATCAGGTGTGATGCAGGCACGGAGCAGTAGAGGGTGCATGCGGGGGCCATGATGGGCCCCCGCAGTGACCAACCGTAAGCCCTTTTGACCTTACGCGAGGAGTATAAAGTCAAATTATTCGTTGTTATTTAAAGATGAAGTATACATTTACACCAACTTCAAAAAAGGAGGAGGTTATCAATTCAACGGATATTTTTGGTGCTGTTTTTTTTACCTCAGAACTTTTGGGTGAACCAATTTCGATGATTCTTTTTTTATTTGAAAGGGGGCGTTTCCCGTGTGGTCTAGTTCTGACTATGGCATCCATGAGAAAACGATATAAATCTTAAATTTGCCGTAGTAAAAGTAGACTTTTAGGGCAATTGAAGTCGGTTTCCAGTTCTTTTTAAACGCATTTACTTGTGAAAAATACGAGCAAACATAAATACCAATATCTTAAATACTGTAGTGATTTTGTTTGTCCTTCCTTTAAGTCGTAATGGAGAGTCAGAATGACTTGATTTTTTCCCTGATCTTTTTATCCTGATCGAACAAGTAGTTCCCGTGCGATAATTTCTAAAGTACACGCGGACGAAGTAGCGGTCGAAACGTAGTAGTAGTTTATACGGGGAGTGCTTGCGATAGTATCGTATTTTCTTCGAGTCTAACTGACATATATCGTATTGAACGTCACATATCTCGTTAAAACTATTTGTTTAGAATGCTGTGCTAGATCAATAGTGAGTTAGTAGTCTGTTGTCAACGTATTACGCGTAGAGACGTGAACTCATTACTCATTTAACTTAGAAAGCTATTCTATTACGAAAGCACACATACACCGGCTTCGAGTAGACTGTACCTACGTATATACGAGTATTACTAATATACACAGAACATCTGGGCCGTTTAGAAAATAAACAGAATCATTAGTAGTTAGCTATAAAATATACCGTAGTCGATGTAATATTGATATTCTTAATAATATTGTTATATTTTCGCGCCTGCTTGCGATTAGATACATTCACTTAAAACTTGTATTCATCCTAGCAAATAAACGATTTGATTGATTGATCGCTTCTGTTAAATCTGTGCTATAAATATAACTTTACCAATGTTTGTTATTTTTCACAAGTACATATTAACAATTTCTTTTGAAATTGCATATGCTTTTTCCTCCGAATAAAGTTTCTTATCATTTTGTCTAAAGTCGCTGACAAAAAAACTCTCCTCTATAAATACTCTTTTTTGTAGACCCCATTTGAGCAACAGTCTGCAATAAATAGCACGAATACTAATTTAGATCTTATTTCCCACTGAATAAAAAAACGTGATAGAAATCGGGACTGTCTGGCAAGGGACCTTGCGGTACCAGGGCCCTTGGGAACTAAACCACGTCTTAGGCGGTTTTATAATAGATATACGATATTAGTATTTCGGTACACTTGTCTTATTGTTATGCTAACAAAATATATAAAACGCTAGTAGATGTCCCGTGACATTGTTCTCGGTGAGAATCATTCCACACAACAAATCACACACAGGTCCTTTACTTCTGCTTAAAGTATCGATTTCCCAAAATTTGATGTGACCATTCCAAGTTACCATTCCAAGTTATGTAGTTAGTAGTACTATGTGTCCATCCATATATATATTTTAAATGCCTAATCTTAGTGAGGATCATAGTTCCTAGATACGAGGGATCGCATGCGCACCCACTTCAACCCACTTAGAGAAAATCTGGTAATTGACCCTGACATCAGAATTTAAATTAAGGACCTTGCGAACTTTTTATAGTTCACCCACGGTATGAATAGTTCGGTATCTAACTTTACTACAACCAAGGAGTGAAGTTCTAAACAAAACTCGCCGATATATCGTGGGAGGCGAGGTCAGCTGCGACGACGACAATGTACATATCAGTGTATCAGAAAGGGACACCATGAAATACAAATGCGCATGACTTAGAAATTATCAGTGAAATGATCAATTTGAGCCTCGAACTATAGGAATGAAAGTAATTAATTGCGTCCTGCAAATATTTCGGGACGCAATTGATCGTTTTCCTCCCTTGGTTAATAATCTACTATTGCCCAACAACTGAAGAAGAAGTTTGTGTGTAACCAACTTCAAGGATGTAGATAAATAACGAGTCTATTTCATGAGTGTCAGTGGCTAGGAAGGTGCAGGGTTTTCGGGCAGGTATTTTTTTTCCAAAATATGATGTCCAGTTTTAAATTAATTTGGTGCTAAACATTTTGCATTACATGGGTAATAGGCTATTTTCTGTACCGGCTTGTCATCATAATTCGCTTCAGCATGAAAACAAACAAACAGACAGAGTGAGTTTCGAATTTATAGCATTACAAATTGTAATTTCAGAGATTCGGTTGCGAAAACTGTCGAATCCGCTACCACCATGTAGTGGCAAACGCAGTCAAGGACTCCCGGTTGTCATGTGCGACGGTTTCCCATGGCTCATTAATTCACAGCCTGTCATTATTGTGTCCGTGACATGGCTGCCCAGCACCGTGTGAGGACTCGTTTCCATTGAACACTTTTGACGATAAACTTGAACGGACAACCTGAACCCTAAAACCATGAAAGTAAAATAATATTTTTATATCTTCATGGCTAAAACCTAGAACACTTCACTTTTCATCGTAACTATCTACTGAAATTGTGATCAAGGGACTAATATTAAAAATTAACTATTTATATATATGCCTCTTTTGTTTTGAATGACGTAAAGGAATACGAGAAACTCATCAATAAATGGTTTAAAATTATTATCATAGCTCCGTAGTAATGGAACTCTCCATCTAAACACATACGTAGTATGATATAAAAAAAACCTTGAACCAAGAAAAACCCAAAACTGTTGGATATAAGGATAATAGGCCAAAAATAAGATGAGTAGTGATGATTCCTCGAATCGAGCTTGATCTGTCGTGGGACGTATGCAATCACACGAATACATATGTATAAATGCGGTTCTGTCTGTATGTTCCTCAACTTTTTATATATAGGTACTGTTATTATTGGACTACCTTACTTTTGCTGTATATTGTATTTTATGTTTTATCTAGAATCCGGAAATTTGACAAAAAGCAAGGTATACAGTTAAAGTATAATTTTTAATTATATTTCATTAAAATCGCTTTTACGATTACAATCTATTCCAGCGTCTGGCGCTAACAAGCTTTTTAAGCTAACAATTATATTTAGAATTGCTCGTTGATTTTGGTCAGGAATTTTCCGGTGCATATTACTTTACTTATTATTTGTGATTTTCAGTATTTAACTATTCATATTTTGTACGGGACCCGGCGCACGAGTCTGACTAGCACTTGGCCGGGTTTTTTGATCTAAAATAAACTTGAATTATACAGTACAATATTACTTTGTACACCAGTAAAAATTCAAAGTAGAACATTAAACTTAAAACATTGTACAAAAGTCGGTCTTATCTCTTACAGCGATCTCTACCAGACAATCTTTGGGTATAGGAAATAAGACACAATATTTTGGGTGGAGGTGTGACAGATATTGATAGATCATAATTAAATACTTGAATAGACTCATATGCATACTTATATAAATAATATATAATAATAAATACAGACAAATTAAATATACGTTATTTTATGGATACAATACTACTACAACATAGAATTAGTTACTGAGAAGATGCGGCTTAAGATGAAATTTGAATTATTATAATTTTAATTGAATTGTTTGTAGGGACGTTACTCGTCTCGTACGTCGGTGGTCTGTTCGTTCAAATTATAGGTATTTAAAAAATTATATCTATTAGTTATTCAAATAAATATTTAAATAATGTCGTGTGCAACAAAGAGTTGGAAGCGTGCACTGTCCGAGACACTATATCCTACGAACATGGAGAGATTATGCAGCCTAGCCGGTTGCGAAACGCTTCCCGTCTCGCCTTAAGCTATACAGGTATTTTCCACGTTTATGGACCTACTCGTAAATGTCAATAGGTATTGCATACATTCTTTCATCATCATGGGATGTAGACAGCAGTGGTGTGATATAATTAGAAATGCACTCAGATGGTCAGCTTTTTTATTAAATGCTGTTACTAAATATGATTTCCCTCTCACGTTAAACATCATTTTACGTTTTTTTGATGTTTTTGTACAAGTAAACTAGACCAGAATATACAAAAATGGAGATTAAATCACTTTTATTTGATAATGAACTTACAAATTACAAGTGTGCTAGTACAGGCCGGAGCTATATCAGTCGCGGAGATTGTCATTTACCATTAGAAAACTACAGACACCTATATCAAACTACTCTGTGAAATTATGGCGTTGACTTTATATATTTTGTGATATATGTTGACAAAAAATAAATAATTTGAATTTTTAAATAGTAAAAAATTCATAAAATATGCGCACCAAAACAAAGTGAACGGAATGCTCTCTAATTATACAGGAAAAGTACTTAGCGAATTACACGGACCGTAATGACTTTTCCGGAACAAGAAGTTGATTATTATATAATGAGCAAATAATCTTATGATTGTTTTTCTAGTAATTTGCGTAACATTGGGTTTAATTGTGATGATGTAAATAGTTTTTTAAAGTTCAGTTATCTAGAGTAAAAAACCGGCCAAGTGCGAATCAGGCACTAAACACAAAGGTTTCCATACCACAACACAATATATTCATATATTGTTTTTATTTTGAGTTCAATTCGAGATCCGTAATGCGAGCCGTGAGTTGGGTGGTTTTTATTCTTTTTTATTTCACTTTAGCATTAGAACTAGCATAAATTACACCAAGTTTGAAGATCGTAAACACGTTTTTTGTATCGGGACACCTTAAAAATTTTCTTTGTCATTATTGCAAAAAATTAACTTCATGTACTATTGTCATCTATGTTATGAATAGTAATTTTTAGTCTATTTATACATATGTCGTTTATTACAGTTTCTTCCATAATGTAAGTCACGCATCTTTTGAAATAAGTACGTACAAAGCAATAGTATATAATATAGTAATAGTAACCATTTATATGCAATGTATTCAGTTAATAAAATTAATTTTCCTCATGTAAAATAAGTTACTTGTTCTCCAAAATTGTCATCCACACACAGGTCTCCTAGTGCGGGAGATAATGTAAATTGTATATGTGTTCGTATTATTAGAGAAGAACAAATATACATTTTTGTATTTGTAGTAACAAAGCTGTTAATAATAAGTATACAATATCATATAATATCGTACAGCAGTCAATACATTATAGTAAGTTTTTTTTTTTAATTTGGAGGAATCAGCCGCCGCCACAGGCAGCAAACTCGTATGATTTAGTTTTGCATATTTCCGAGCGCGCCAAAAGACTCGCACTACAGAACAGATACTTAAATCAATAAAGTGACTAAAGCTAATCATTCTAATCACACTAAGCTTTGATGAATCTTTTTCGCGACACGAACCGAATATGTATCAGTAAAACGTTCTTCAGACAAGTGCAGGCAAATTTCTTGTCACAATGGCCACTTAATTAAAATACTTCTCAGATTCTATTTCCCGCGTCAAGCTGGCAATTACACACAATATCTTATTTAATATAAAAACAGTTAACCTACCAAATTAAGCCCATCGGTTACGACCAAAACGAAATTAAGCAGCAAAACAGTCACGCACCACCAAGAACAATTGGCCATTTTCCCACAAAAAACAACAAAAACAAAAACACCGCGCGTTCCAAACGTTTGAAAATTAAATTTTTAAATTAAAAGGCGAGTGGACTGTGAGCGGCTCCGCGGAGTGACTGACTTGAGATTATAAGGTAGTGGTTGAGCCACAGCTCTCTGGAGTAGTAGGGACCAGACACAACCTTGACCGAGGCTGTGACTCACATATGCGGACCTGTCCTCGCGCTGCATGGTGATGCAAAATAATTAACGAATTGTGACTTCGCTGTGTTGTATGATACACCGAATTTAGTATGGAAGTTTCATTGCAGCTGGATGTATTTTATCCTTTCAGGCGAAAATAATACGAAGATGCTCGTATATTATACTGGCAAAAAGACATTTGGTTATTTTAATCTAAATCTTTGAATACGGAAATATTTGCGTATTCGTAATTGAATTAAAGTAGCAATGGTAGCTCAGTTGGGTAGAGCGTCAGTCCTTTAACAATCGAGGTCTGGGTTCGATCCTGGCCCGTACCAATGAGTTCCAATTTGTTATTTGGAATTTATGTTGGAAAACATCGTAGGAAACCTGAGAAGAAATTCAAAGGTGTGTGAAGTCTACCGCACCGTCTACGCAGTGGGCCCACGTGGTGGACTATGGCCTATTTATATACTCTCTGTAGTAGAGTAGGCCTGAGCCCCTGCAGTGGGGACATATATAGGCTGTTGATGATGATGATGAATTGAATAAACCAATTCATTCTTCACACTATCGACATTTCGTATATATATATATATATATAATAGAACACACTACCAATGATACACATTTAATTATTTCGATTAATTGAAATGTGAACGTAAGTTTGGGGAGCTACTACCACTAAAGAGCACCACTGTCTGTCTGTTTATCTGTCAAAGGCTTCTAGCTAAATTTATCAACCGTCGACATTACTGATTTTAAACATATATTTTGTTATCGGTTGATCTCAAAATACTTTTGATACACGAAGTTGTGATTTTCGTTCTACTTATAAAGTAACTTACAACCTCTACTTAAACAGCAAGTATTAACATTTGGTAATATTGTTATTTTAAGGGATTAAAAGAATAAAATATGCATGTTAAGAGGGGTTACACAGTTGAAATATATTTAACTGGACATGTGTAGTATCGTTGAATAGAGCTTTTTAAATAAATAACGAATTTGCTTCAAAACTAATAATTTAATTAACAAAGTTGTCGTATTTCGTTTGATTTTGATATGGATTTTTGACACACGAAACTGTAAATTGTAAATTTAAGCATTAATTATTTGTACCCTCTACTTGGACATGTATAAATATTATGTAAAATAATTATTATTATTATTATTAAGTTATAACTCTTAAAACTTTAAACTTTTATTTGCGGTCAATCGCACAATATATGGCTACAGACCGCAAATTAAGTTGTTTTCTGTTTTTATTTATACTGAACTAGGTATATGGTATTATAATATTCTAAATCTAAACTGGGAACCTTCCATAATTCCCCGCCGTCCCCTCTTAGCCAATTATTATTCCTATTCATAAACTGCAAACCTATTTTTAGACAATAATGTGTCCATTAAACACGCCGTTCCTTTTTATCACTAATTATTATTTTAAAGTCGGCTTTTGTTTGCAACGTGTATTGCTTTTTGTTTTGTTTGACGCACGTTTTCCCCATTATCGTACAGAGTATTACTCGTATCAAATGTTGAGTTATATATGTACATATGTATTAGTATTTCGTACGTACATACTTACGTTTTAAATTTTATCTATTTTATGTTTCTATGACAAAATACTACGATCAACAGCTATTAAGCCCAATGTAATTTTAAATTAAATAGATTTTTAAATGAAGGAGGTTTGCCCTGCGTCTCGCCTGATGGCAAGTGATGATAAAGCCGTTTAATCTACTGGAAATCGAACCCGGGACTTCCGGATTGTTATTCCAAGAGTATAGCCATTAAGCCACGGTTGCGGTTTAATACACTTATAAAAAGGATATATTAAAAAAATTATATGTTATAATGAGGTCTTTTAGAATTTTTTTCTGTGTGTATTTTTGTACACGTATTATCCAAAAACCACTTATAAAATTGTACGCGATTTTGACAATTGTATGGCTGGAGGTATAACTTAAAACCTGGTGCATACTTGTGTTTGTTTTGCCAAATTATTTGTTTGTCAAGTACGGTTTAACACGAGAAAATTCAGAACCCCAGAAAATCGAGATATCATATATTTTAGAAGGACAAACCAACAGACCAACAAACTTTCGCATGAATCAGAAGCATATTTAATACAGAACAATTTAGCCCAGCACAACCTGCGCTTTACCGGGGTATTCTTAGAATGTAGTTCCGGGTTCGTAATGCCTACTGCAATCAACATATAAAGTAAGTGAAGTATATTTCCTGTGATAGAGCAAACAAAAAATACATGTGCATATGCAAATCAACGCATCAGCATCATGTTACGTCAGCGTCTGTGCAATGTGGACTACATAAGATATAGAAACCACAAGATGAAACAAGATTAACGACTATTAGTGTATCTTTACTACCTTACCAATTCATAGTTCATGTTCATTATATAATCACACTCTTATTATAAATTCGAAAGTATCTTTGTATGAATGTTTGTTTGTCGTCGTTTTACGACTAAACGGTTGAACCGACCATGATGAATTACGCACGCACGTAGCCTGTAGCATAAAAACTATTTTTGAAGTCAAAGCAAAGGAAAAAGCATGCAAAGAGCGTGTTATAAAAAATGCATGGGTGTTTGTGTGTAAGAATAAGTTTTGAACAAAATTGACAATGACGAACGAGATACGTAAATCCATTTAAATCTGTATGCATTATCGAAAGGCCGTGTTTTTCTGACTTTTTATATTTTCCGAAGCATCCGGAAAAATATTGACACTATGGAAGCGATTGTAGATAGCAGTAAGATATCAGTTACATGAATGTGGCTGACACTACCCTTATCCGTCTCGTGGAATCACATTCTCTACAATACGGATGATGACTAAATTATTTTTATTCCCCTATTCGAGAGACCGTGTGAAAAGATAAATAGCCTTATTAAAGATTTTTCGATATGATGTATATTTTTCCTAATATAGCCCATCGAAAAGTGATTCTAGTCACGTGGTGCAAAAACGCTCCATACAAATCGGTACTCAGGCATGACGTCACGGTTAAGTATTGAAGTATAGATAACGTATGAAACTTTTAACAATATTTGAGTTAAATCGTAAAATAATGTTTTTATGTGACCACGCCCTTACTAAAAAATATTCACAACGTAATTACAAAACAAAACGTAAAATAAAAAATTTTATACGAGCAAGTTGGTTTTTTGGAATTTTTGCGGGCTTTATAAGTGTAAAAGTCCAGAAAAAAATTAAATAATATTAGATATTTTAAATTTTAGAGGAGCTTTATAATGCCCTTTATGGTTTAAAATACAATTTAACCCCAATCTGATTTGGTGTCATCTAGCCTATTTCATGCATAAATGTAGGTAAAGTTAGTAAATGAATAAATGACTAACTTATCACTGACCACCGGTGTTGTAGGTATAGGATAATTTGGGGAACCAGACCAAATTACTTGTGATTCATTGGGTTATATTCTAAAGAGGAAACCATACGATATCAGCTTTTTCTGTCTAAGAGAATAATAATTCTATTCTTCAATATATATAATATCCACCCAACCAAGTAAAAAAAGTACGCTATAAAAATTGCTACAGAGGAACAATGAGTATCCTTAAAAATATTTCCTAGTATAGTCACATACCGGAAATGGCAGTGCGAGAATCGTCCCAAGGCCCAAGGTAGGTAAAATGTGTTAGAAGAGGCCTATGCTAGTGTACCCAGACAGGAAATTAATTTTCTAAAGCATTGACTAAACGATAAGTCGAAGTGCCGATTGTTATTTGCTTTATTATAGTGACCTTATACAGTTTTGTGTACCTATAAAAGTACTTACTAAATACAATATCAGCTGAGCCTGAACATCTAAGAGGCAAGTAACTAAGTGATCTAATAGAAGAATTTCCCCTGGAGCACACTCTGGAGAAGTTTTTTTATGATATTTCTATGAAGTTTGAGATTAAATTATTGAAGCGACTGTACATTCCACTCTTTGAACTTTAAGAGCAAACATAGGTAAAATGAAATACAATGCTTGAAAGACCCCATCAGCTGTAAAATTTGACTTTAAAGCAACCTTCGTAAATGTGATAATATTTGTCAACTGCAGGATTAAGGTCTTTTACAGTAACCGTCTTACTTCTTATTAACAGCTGACCTGTCAGCCAAGCTTGGATATAAAGTTCATGATTGCTATTTTATTTAAACCTAAGCAATGACAAATAATACTTAAGATTTTATGTTGTAAGAAAACAATATTTTGTAATATTTCTATGTAAACTAAGTTTTATTTAGTAATGTAGTTGCAAGTGACACTTCTACTGTAAAATACCTAAAAATGTTTTGTGACAGTTTTGAAAATAACCTCTCTCTCTCGCTCGCCGATTTCTGAATAACAAACAATAAGTTGAAGACTACCGCGATTGTTACTTCGACATGTCTGCATCAGCAGATGATGATGACTTTGGAGACTTTAAAGTAACATTCTATAAACAATAAAAATATAACGAATGTGTTTCTTAAAGGTAGAAACTACTTTTTAAACTTTCAATATGTTTCAGGTCCCTCCAATCTTTGAAGATCTAAGTGACCGTGTGAAGGACTACCTCCTGAAACCGGAAAGACTCTCTATCCATAACTGGGAGAGGTCACAAACGCACTGGCACCGAGACACTGATGTCGATTCTCTCTTCCAACTTGATGATGAAGAGGTCGGACCTGAAACAACTTTGGAGGTAAGCACTAGGCGTTTAACAGAAATAAAAATAATAAGAAGTGAGTTTAAAATATCTTAACTGTCTGGCCTTAGTGCGCAGTTTGGTGCTCTCTAACAAAAATAATATCTAAATACATATTTATCATGTTTTTTTTGTCAACAGGTTGTCAGAGACCCAATAACGGGTGAAATCATCGGTCTAGAAGAGATTAATGTACCCATAGAAGATGAGGAAGACAGTTTGTCCATGTCCCGTGCCCCACTGCCACCAAGTCAGGCAACACGAGGGACTACCACACAAAACCCGTTCCTTCCGGCTGGGTTCGAGGAGGAGTTGCAAAAAATGTTAGATGAGGCTATGGAACTTGGAAATATTAGTGTTGATTTAGACTCAAATGAACCTGGGAAATTTTTGGGGGAAGGTTAGAAAAGATTTGTTTAGAATGATAACAACTTAGTAGCTTTATGAGTGCACTCCGTTATTGATCATCATAATGAACTTTCCATGAGAAGATTTGCTGTATTCAACATGTGTAGCAGGCGGACTGGTGACTGCAATAAGATGATGTTGATACATGTAAAAAAACTGCTGCCATTAGTTGCTTGCTTGACCTATAGCAATGCTGAGACCACCTGGTTACGATGAGGTGTACTCATGACTAAATAAGTATATAAAATATAACTTTGTCACTATCTAATCCTATCCTATCTAAATTAATTTTTAAATGAATTAAATAATTATAAAATGGATTAGATTGAGCAGAGTATTATGACTATGTTACAGTATAAACATATGAAGAAAATACTGGGATAGTTATGGCCTACTACCATTTCTCCTGTCTTATACATTGTGAAAACTGTGGTGTGTTAATTCTTAACATATACTTAGTGAAAATATGTTTGATATTAACAATTATATCCTAGTATGCAATAAAATCCCCTACTGGCTTTTTTGTGCTTTATTTATTTATATCTGTGTCAGAGAATTGATGATGAATTGTATAAATATTTCAGATATCCTAAACACCCCACCTGGCTGCAAAGATGGTGTGATATTTGCATCCGATGGAGTGACAGTCCTTAATCATCCGAATAAGGAAGAAGTCCAGCCAACTGACAGCAAGGATGACATTGAGATACAGATAAAAATTAACTTGGAAGAGGTGGTCGATAGCAGTGCACATTTAGTTGGTAAGTAGTCTCTTTGTTGTATCATGTAGCCATATAACTTTTGGGAAATATTAAAAGAACTATGTAAAAACAAACAAATGACAATGAAGAGCTTATAATGTGGAGATTTCCTTTTATCGCCACTCATAAAAGGTTGGTGATCGGTCAGTAAGATGTCAGTTAAACAAGGATAGAATACCTTGGTATTGATATATGAGTGGAAGTTCAAATCCCAGCCTCAACTGGTTAGGTTGGACACTGAACATTAATGATGTAGAGTATCTCTGAAAAAAGAATTTATATGCAGGTAAAGCTGCTAAACTAGTTTTGGATATTTGAAATTATTTCTGTTTAATGCCAACATCTATCATTCCAGATCTTTGGCGAGACGATGATGATACCAAGCCTAAACCAAAAGCACCTTTAAGAAAAACGAACACACAATCTGAACCAGATTCAACCAATGACAATTTCCTTGAAGGCACAATCATACATCCTCCAGTGGAACTCCCTGAGATACCGATCCTCAACATAACTGGCTCCGGAGTGAGGTCAGGAGTGACTTGCACAGAATGGGCAGAAATGATTGACGTGTCACTACCAGTGCCGGATTTCACAGAGAAGATCAAGGATATGGCCCATTCTTATCCATTTGAGTTGGATACTTTCCAGAAACAAGTATGTTTGAAGGCGATCCGATCCACCTCCATCAAAGTTTCATACTAAATTTCTGTTGCCATAATCTTTTAAAATATAATAGCTGCATTTGTGTAGTAACTACTAGTACTAGTATACTTTTTTTAAATTATTGTTCAAAGCGCCGTCTGTGAACCATTAGCTGCGTAACTGCTATTGTAGCTAACTATAAAGTTGTAAATTAATGATATTTATTTCACGACACTATAATTTGACCTCCTATTTTTAGGTAATTACTTATCAAAGCCAGCGATTCTTTATTAAAAGATTATGGTAACAGAAGTTTAGTATGGAAGCATTAGGAGAGGGATAACATTAATGCAATATCACTCTGTTTTTGCCTATTCATGACTAAATGGCTGGTCTTGATGAAATTTTGCAGAGATGTAGCCTATGGCATCGAAAGGAACATGCATTCGTTTACAAGGCTTTTTGGTTGATGGTAGTACATTTACAAAATAAGCAGTGTTATCAATCAATCTTACTGTGGCGTAAACCTCAGGCACCAGTTTCACACACTGCTCCATGGCTTACATATTATTTAAGTTTGAGTATGTATTATATAAATTGTTAATTATAACCAAGTGTGTGGAAAAATACACATTTATCTAATCTTAATAGCATTGTTCTACTAACTAGAGTGCTTTATTGACTGAAGGTTTCTAGGTGAGCATACTTCCAATGCAATGGCCTCTTCACGACTACCGTCACGTGAGATAGATGCCAAGCGGAAAAATCATTTCTCTTATTACAAAAATCCACATTCTGTGTTAATTTTTGTTGCAATTAGTCGGTTATTCGACTGACTATGAAATTAGGATAACGAATGATTTTCTCAGGCGATTCTGAAGCTTGAAGAGGGTCATCATGTATTCGTAGCAGCTCATACATCTGCAGGAAAGACGGTGGTGGCAGAATACGCTATCGCAATGTCCAGACGAAATTGTACCAGGTAATTTAATATAGTTTGATGTATGCCTGAGTTTTCATAAATGATGATGCTTTTCAAACTGATAACATAGCACCATGGCGTAAAAAAAACTGATAAAAATCCTATGTGCCAAATACTTTTTTATACTTTCATCATCAGCCGAAAAACGTCCACAGCTGGACATAAGCCTCGTCCATGGTATGTCACATTGATCAGTGTTGAGTCCCTTGCATCCAGCGACTCCCCGCGGCCATAACGCGGTTCGTCTGGTCGGAGAACGTCCCGGTAAGTCCCCGAGATGCCACTCGAGAACTTTTACTCTCCATCCGTTCTTCGAGCAACGTGGCCTGCCTATTGCCACTTCAACTCACTGACTCGTCGAGATATGTCAATGACCATAGTTCGTCTATCGATTTCCTTATTCCGGAGTTTATCAACTAGAGAAATTCAGAGAATAGCTCGTTCCATATTCACTGAGTAACTTTGAGCTAGTTTTTCAGCCTACAGTTTCGTTTCCGTATGTAATCAACTAGTATTGAGATAATGATGTATTATTAAATTGACTGCATTAATTTCAGAGCAATTTACACATCTCCCATCAAAGCACTGTCCAACCAGAAGTACAATGATTTCAATAAAATGTTCGGAGAAGTGGGCCTCCTCACTGGCGACCTTCAGATAAACTCGACGGCGTCATGCCTCGTCATGACCACTGAGATACTGCGCTCCATGCTGTACTGTGGCTCTGACGTCACCAGAGACCTGGAGTTCGTCATATTCGATGAGGTTCACTACATCAACAATGCTGAGGTGATACATACTTTCTTTTTAACCGCCTCCATGGCCCAATGGCTACACGCATCAGATTCCCAGTGGAGTATCTATTGGTACTCGATTTAGCTGGCTGGCTACCACCATTTTACCGGAGTCTGACGTCAAAAAGCGATGTTAATATCACTGTTGTGTTGCAATAAATGTAGCACAGCCAGCGACTCATTTGCTTGAGGTATTGGGTGCGCACGCTTACCACTCAACTGCCTTATTGTCACTTACCATCAGGTGAGAGGAAGGCCAAGTGAAAACGCATCATACTTTTTAATTTTGCCTGTTATTGGAGATACGCTTAGTGCTACTACTGCCTAACTGCCTCCCTACTGTCAAATTTTACCGAAGCTGCGATTTCTAGTCAAATACGAGTCATTAGGTAAACCCACAACTATCACCACTAAAGTTATAAATATCATTGTACTAGCGCGGCTACGTATGGGAGGAAGTTCTGATCCTGCTGCCCGCCCACGTGAGCATTGTCATGTTAAGTGCAACTGTACCGAACACGCTTCAGTTCGCCGACTGGGTCGGACGCACTAAGAAGCGAAAGGTGTTCGTAGTGTCGACGCCGAAACGTCCCGTGCCGCTCTGCCATTATCTATATACAGGTACGGTCATATTACGAATATCTCAGTCGGTTTTTTATATAATATATTCTAAACAAGCTTTTTTTCCTGTGACTATCTGGATAATAGCATTTGTCGCTCTCCGTGCCTTAGACTACGTGCAGGCCAAATTTCATCAAGATCGGTTTTGTTGTTAAAGGCAACAAAAATATATAATGACAAAGTTACTTTCGCATTTTTAATATAAGTGATTACATTTCATTTTATTTGCAATGAAATATTACGAATCAAGGGTTATAATTATAATACTATGAATTTTTGTTTTTGTGTTTTGTTTGATATCTTTGTATCTGAGAAGCCGCGAAGCATTATTTGAGTTTATTTAATTATATTCTCTAATAAGGATTCTCTTAATAAAACTAAATATTCATACGTATATATTTTTTTATTTCATCTTGGGCTTTTTCTTCACTTTTTTAGGTTCCGGTGGCAAATCAAAGAACGAGAGATTTTTAGTAATAGACAAGGAAGGCAACTTCTTACTGAGAGGGTATAACGAAGCAGTTGCTGCCAAAAAGGCCAGAGAAGACAAGAATGATTACAAGAAAAACTTTGGTCCCAAAGGTACACAACAAACTCCTTACTCCACGGGTACACAGTAGAAACCTCCACATTCGCTTCCACTTTTATCATGTCCTATACCACTTTCCGTGTTTCCTATAGAATATAACCTGAATGTATTCAAACTGAAAGTAAATAGGCACCTAGGCCAGCGCGTATCAGCGTTGGACTATCTTTAACAATTTGTAATAATTAAACACTAATCTGTCCCGGCGGCTGTATCCGCATATAATTATTTTATTTGCGACAAGCATTCTCATGGGACTTATGATACAGGATGCTGTGAAGAGATCTAGTCGTTACACGATCTTGTATTTAATTAATGTTGTTAGATTAGATGCGCCTTAGTTTTTAGTCTTCATATCGGATATCCTAGCAATACTGCTGTGTCGAGAAAATTGATTTGGTTAATGTTTAGTCGGCGTTTTTCAGATCCAGGTAAGATTTTCAGATCATTGTATAAAGTACACCTTTTTTGTATAATGGGATTTGCACTTGACCTACATTGCACCTGATGGTAAGTGGCGAAAAGGCATCAAGCTAAAGAAGCGCTGCCTCTTTTACATTTCATACCAGATAACAACTAGTACAATTAACAACTTTTTGGGGGCAGTAGAAGTTGTAAAATGGTGGTAGCTAGTCAGACAACAAAAAAAGTTTTACATTTTTACGGAAATTTTTACTGGAAATCGAACCCGGGACCCGACCCTGGATTGTAGGCCACGGAGGACGTGCGACTTTGTGTATGCATGGACTTCATAAATTATCCCACGGTAAATTATTTCTCAATCGGGATAAAAATAAACTATATGCTTTTCCGGACCTCCAACGATCCCAATACCCTCCGTTGCGACGTAAAGTGAGGCAGAACAAAGAAACCTAGTTACACATTTATTTTATTAGTATTTATTATGAATTTTTCCCAGCCGGCGGTAAACAATACAACAACCCTAAAGCGGATCAGACTATGTGGGTTGCGTTCATAGACCACCTCAGGCAGAACGACAAACTGCCGGTAGTAGCATTCACCCTGTCCAGAAACAGATGCGATCAAAACGCTGAGAACCTGATGTCGGTCGACTTGACTACTGCTAAAGAGAAGGGACATATCAGATCGTTCTTCCAGAGGTGTCTGCAGAGGTTAAAGGAGCCAGACAGAAAGCTACCTCAGGTAACCTAAGCAAACTCTCTTTCAATAAATGCCTTCATCTCAACTTAAGTGACGACCCGGAAGCCTCAATCTAATGAGGAGCTGGCTCTGCTACCTTTCATACCGGAACACAACAGTGCTATTAACACTGCTGTTTGGTGGCAGACTTAGGTAACATGGTGGTAGTTAGCAACCGTAGTCAGACGGGCATAGAAAATGACATACCACCAGCCAAACCTAGTACCGATAGATACCGACTGGTAATCGAACCCGAGACCTCCGGATTGTAAGTGGAAGCGTGTGGCCATTAGGCCACGGAGGTGGTTGAATAAAAACATTACAAATACAATTATCTTTAACAGGTAGTGAGATTACAAAGGGTGTTAGAAAACGGCATCGGTGTCCACCACAGCGGTATATTGCCTCTGTTGAAAGAAATAGTCGAAATGTTGTTCCAGACTGGATTTGTAAGTATTGATTTTGCTTATAACTTAATAAGTGCATTTCTAATTTTTTTAAGTAATCAGTTGGTCGCTTCTGGTGACATAAAAACAAAGTATAATTATATAAATTGTAAGATTATAAAAATACATTAAACATGGTGAAAGAATTACGAAATTATTTAGTGATAAAGGACCTCGCAGAACCTCCAGACAAAAGGCGCGCCGCGTTATAACTCCAATTATCTAGTACTCTGAATAGGTCACCTATACAATGAATCCAGTATAAGCTGACCTCGCCTTGAACGGAGAGCTCATACAATACGAGATGGACTTATATTGTAAATGTATAGGTTGATGTCTAGGTGAAGATCCTGTTCGCTACGGAGACGTTCGCCATGGGGGTGAACATGCCCGCGCGCACGGTGGTGTTCGACGAGACCACCAAATACGACGGCATGCAGCGTCGGACGCTCGCACCAGCTGAGTACATACAGATGGCGGGGCGAGCCGGGAGGAGAGGTCAGTTATATATGCCTTAAGAAATACATGCGAAAATGTCAATGTAATATTATGTGATGTAGTAAAAGACCAGTCCCGCATGTCATCACACAACATACAGTGCGTGATACCAGTGATGGCATAAGGAAACGAAACGTAAGCCTTTACTTTAGGCCGAATAAGAAGCTCAAAGTCACTCAGCGAGCAATAGAACGAGCTATACGTTTGTTTCAGGTCTTGACGACACGGGCACCGTGATAATCCTGTGTAAAGATGGTGTCCCGGACCTGGTCACGTTGAAGGGAATGATGCTTGGCACGCCCTCCAAACTGTCCTCACAGTTCCGTCTCACGTACGCCATGATACTCAGCTTGTTGCGGTAAGTAACTTCTTTTATTTTCAACTAGTTTCTGCCCCGTCTGTGTGGACTTTAGGATTTATCCCTTGTGAACTTGTTCCATCGAAATAAAAAGTAGCTTATCTAATTTTCCGGACCGTCAACTATCCCTTTACATTCTGACTATCCGTTACATCGTGAATGAATGAGAAAAAGCATTTTTTGTGAAATTTTTTGTTTGTTTAATAGATATTCTGCTATTCGGGGCGGAGACAAATTCATACTGGGCTATAAATGATGTAACTAAACCGACTTTCTTATATTTATGAATATAAGCCTTCATTTCTGGCTTAGTCTCGACTTTCTCTAGCATCATGTATCGACAACATCTTCTTGCGATCACCAAGCTAATAAAGTTTGACATGGCCATCTATGAGGGGGTGGGAGTGGACTTATTAAGCTGTTGATTGTGATGATCATCCACGTTCGGTAGGCGGGTGTCAGGCGCTGCTGACAGACTCTATAAACCCTAGGTTGCCCTTTACGACACCCAAAGGAATAAACATATGTACATATATATTTATCTTGTTATAAAGCCGTGATCTCATCACATTTAATATTATAAACGCGAAAGTAACTTTGGCTCTGTGTTATTTTGTCACTGCTTTACTTCTGATGAAATTTTGCCTATCACATGGGAAAAGATAATAGACACTTTTGAAATAATCTGTTCCCCGTGATATAAAGCTAGTAACCAATCTATATTTTTAGCGTGGCAACAGTCTCAGTGGAAGGAATGATGCAGCGCTCGTTCAGAGAATTCGATCAAATCATTCAAGCCGACAATTATAGAAAACAACTTCAGCTTGCCGAAAAGGAGTTTACGGAGAAATGTAGTACACCGCTGGCTTCCCACCTGGCGCCTTTAGCAGCCTTCTATGATACTGCAGCAATGTATGTCGATGTGTTGAACGAAATCATGCCAATATTGCTGAATCAGGCTAAGGTGTGTAAGGAATTTGTGGCAGGGAAGATTTTGATTCTGTCCGCGGGGGCGTACATCAATCAGCTTGGAGTTTATTTGAATAACAGTGGTAAGATTTGCATTCAACTTGAGTTAAGGTAGGTACAAGAGGCGTGCAACGCGCGTCTGCGATGGCGTGCAAGGCGATTAGTTGTTTACAATGAACTTGTAAGGCGCTTGTTTAAACTGGTGGGTCCTGCAATAAGTCTAGACGTCTCCGTCTCTAGCAGCGTTCCCTGCGTGCTGTCGCATTCAGCAGATTCGTGTTCATCCCAACGCTTCAATAGGGTATTTGACAGCATGTAAAATATAGGATCTATTGATGCCATGCGTATTGAATATGGAATTTCGTAATTTTGTCATTTTAGAAAAATATTTTAAGAGAAAATCGACAAAGAAAATCATTTTTTGACTACTGATAGCCGAATGTTTTATGACGTCAACTACTTGTAAACAGTTGCGTGTTGACAGTAGTCAGCAACCAAAGCTTACAAGCAGGTGACGTCACGATGACATAAGCCGCCATATTGCTCAGAGAAGTATTTTCGCGGCATATTTAAATAATAATTGTTGTTTCTGTTTTTCTTGCGCTATGTGTAATGGAACGTAAAATATACATTTTCTATAGAGTCCTTGGACGTCAGTGATTAACGTGGAGCAGTTTTTAACAACCTGTCAAACACCCAATTTCATGACGCAACTAGAGCTGGTACAAAGCAGTGCTTAGTTGACTCTTGCTTATAGAACCAGCTCAAGACAAATGACAATTTTCAGGTCCCCGCCAGACGCCGTACAAAGTCTTGGTTCTGAACACAGCGGTACAAGACTCGACTAGATATAATTTCGATGTCGACGACAACTGGTACAGAATGCTCAGCTTCTCGGCGCAATACGACCACATAGGTAATTTATATGCAGATTAATTATCATTTGTCAGTCTGATAAGTTCACAGCTCTGGAATACTCAGTAGTCGCTGCCAAAATATACTTTGCTCAAAACATGCACAGTACCGTCGCAAAAAGCAAAGTAAAAACCGAAGATATAGTTTCAAAGAGATTACACATTTACACGAAACGCCAAACTTTTTGTATACATTTTGTTTGCCTATTTATTATTATTGTAAAAGTATTTTCTTTTCACAGGCACTGAAGAAAGTACATTAGACCACACGATAATATGTATAAGTCCTAAGAATATTATAGCTGTTACTAAAATGAATCTCAAGATCGACCCCAATGTCATCATACAAGACTGGGAAAAAAGACAAATGCCAAGGCAAGTAAAAATTTAATACGGAAGAGCAGCTTGTTTATTATTATTACACGTCTAGTAGACCTTGTGGTCTTGGCTTTAGAATACGACCACCCCATGTTGTCCTGTGGATGTCGTGAAAGGCGACTAAGGGAAAAAATGTAGGAGATAGACAGTAGCATCTACCTATTTAACAACGACTTTTTACTGCGATTACCAATACGCCAATATGTATGGTAAGTCCGGCGTGACGCTATAGGCATAGATTAGATTTTAATACTGCATATGGGGGAGACTGGTGTCCAACTGTGAACTTATGCATTCCATTATTAGTCTTTGGGCATAACGAATGATTGTGCTTTCCAGTTTGAAAAAACGTAATTTAATTTAGCGACTATTGTATGAATTGACCGCATAATGTAGTGATGTCTTTTATAATACTGCCTACTCAGACAAGATTTTCATTAGGTATATTTGTATTTGTTCTTTTAGCTCAAATATAGTGCACATGCACACCCATAATACATTAACAAAACATTTATCACTATACAATAATGAGAATGTAACGTATTTAGGAGTATGTATTTTTAACCAGATCATTTTGTTAGGTTCAAGGGTGCTCCAGTTGGATCAAGTTGTGCCTCAACAGTACAAGAGCTCTCTAGAATATCGCATGCTGTCCGCACGAATGCAATGTCTTTGGAGCGGGTCAGTCTGACGCAATCCCTCGCTATTTCCACGGGTGAAATATTACAATCACTAGACAAGATGAATAAATGCTCGGTAAGTTGAGTTTTATCCTTTTCTTTTTTTTCTATAAATTTATTAGGCTGTATGCTGAAGTGGTTCTTTACATTTATTTAAAAAAAGTTAAAAATGACACATTGACAACCTGTCAATGTCAAAATCGGTTAAATTGAAAATTCATTCCGTCTGTACGCGGCTAATTCTCGAATATTTTAACGAATTTGTAAAACAATAATTAAATCTGTACTAAAATTGTAACTGAAAATGTTCTCTACGAGTACTCAGAGGAAGTTTTGGACTTTTAGTGATGAAACTGAACTTGCACGTCTGCGTGAAAAGCACAATTTGGAATATATATCTCGACATGGTGCTCACATTGATGAATATCAAAGATACAATTTCTTTCTTTCTCCCGATGAGGAAAGACTACTGCTTAAACAATACGAACTTCATTTAAGAGACTTCTGCAAGAGATTCAGCCCACCAATGCCGAAGGGCGTCCTAGGGACGGCATTTCATTATTTTAAACGATTTTATTTACACAACTCTACTATGGACTACCACCCGAAGGAGATTCTGGCCACTTGTGTGTATTTAGCGTGCAAAGTTGAAGAATTCAATGTATCTATTGGCCAATTTGTTGCAAACATAAAAGGTGACAGAGAGAAAGCATCAGACATTATTTTGAACAATGAATTACTATTGATGCAACAATTGAACTATCATCTTACTATACACAATCCATACAGACCTATAGAAGGTTTTCTTATTGATATAAAAACACGTTGCTCATTGGCAAATCCTGAAAGACTCAGAGGAGGAATTGATGAGTTTCTAGAAAAAGTGTTTTTGACTGATGCTTGTCTACTTTATGCTCCATCTCAGATTGCTCTTGCTGCTGTACTTCATGCAGCTAGTAAGGAACAAGAGAACTTAGATAGCTATGTTACGGACATGCTCTTTAGAGATGCAGGGCCTGATAAATTAGCAATTTTAATTGAAGCAGTTCGAAAAATTCGATCGTTAGTGAAGATGGTGGAGACTCCAGCTAGAGAACGAGTCAGGGGCATAGAGAAGAAACTAGACAGGTGTAGGAACCAGGAGAATAATCCGGATAGTGAAATATATAAACGACGTATGAGAGAACTTCTGGATGAAGATGACATTCCCAATATGAGCACCAGCATGCTTGACACAAGTGGTGTTTCTGAAATGATAACACATTCATCTCCATAACACAAGTACTTTAAGGTTTATTTGACATTTAATGTTACATAATTACTATGACCTTATAATTGTGACTGGTTTTTAAGACATGTATCTAGTTATAAGATAAAATGAACATTTTTATATCAAAAATCAAAGCTTTTTGTTACACATCATACCCTCATGTAATACCATGTTTATCAGTAGATATTTCTTTGATGTTGATAATGATAATACAGTGTATTCAAATGTGACCATTTTCCAGCAATTTAGTTTTTTTGTATAGTACTTTGACCAATGATATAAAAATATATATCATTCACTAAAAGTAGTAGATCGGTTCTGGCTTTGGCCTTTTTTTTTCGAGGAGGAAATATTTTAAAGATTCCTGACTCCTTAGGAGAGAAGTTGGGTTATGTAGGATTTTCATCCAATAAAACCCCCTCAGTGGTCATCTTCAGTGCAAGTCGAGAAGCCCTGGGAAATCTAGCAGAACACACCAACAAAATTCAACAAAACTAAATTCTTTCAGATAAGCACATCTCTGATCATAGGGACCAATTTCCCAAATTATAAGATTCTACTTCAAATTGAACTTTAAACCCTTTAATTGTTGTTCACAAATGTAATAAATTATGTCCCACAACTTCAATTATTTAATGACACATGTAACTGGTGCACAGAATTATTGAGACTTAAAACACTGTAAGAGTTATCAAAGGATTCCAAGGCGTTTGCTCAAGTTGTATATCCATTAAAAATTCTTACCAGAGGAATTTTGTAAAAATTTCATCTTTAAATGAGGCATTAAAAAATCCATTTTACTACGTAGCCTGTAGGCTACATCAATAATTCATAGAATGTTCCACATAACCTAAGGGAATCAAAATTCTCAAATAAAAAAAAGAGTTTCATGAATCATTTAAATTCAATTTTATTTATTCCCATGGGATAATTTCTGAATTCGGAAGCACAATAAAGCTAGTCTATATCCATGATATTCTAAGCACTGTGAATAAATGAAAGACTACATCACTCTAAAAGAAGTGACATCATAAGAAATCGTGTATAAATGTATGTTAAGTTGGTAATACCTAGTTATGCTGATTAGCATTATCATTCACAACCATCCTGAACTGATCCTACCCTGACAATATCCAAATATTGCAGACATAAATTTTTAACCGGCTTCAAAAAATGATGTCTATTCTACCTGTATGTATGTAATATTTCCAGTATTGCCCAGTTTTCGTATAAGTTAGTCTATATCAGCTTCTAAACAAGTGTGCCAAATTTCAAAAGTGTATGTATGTATATTTGTTTGTTTCTCTTCGCATATCTCCATAACTACAAGTCAGATTTAAATAATAAATGTAAATAATTTTTTTGTTAAACTAGGTATTGTTCAACTTAGGGAAAACTGCAAGTTTCATCAAAATCGGGTCAGTAGTTTTTGAGATAGGGAATGTTAAGTGTGTATTAGTTAAATGTTTGTTACCTCAGAACTTTAGACTGGGTGAACCGTTTTGGTTGATTTTTTTTTTATTTGAAAGCTGGTGCTTCCTGTGTTATCCCATTTTAATTTGGTCCAGTTTTGAGAATGGCATCCATGAGAAAACTATAGACATCTTAAATTTGCCTTAATTAAAGTAGACTCTTAAGGCAGTTGAAGTCGGTTTCTAGTTCTTTTTGAACGCATTAACTTGTTTAATATTGATTCATGTTAGCTAAATTCGGTTTATGGATGTAATAAAAATCATATTTAACTTTTAAGTACCTTTATGATATTAAAACATTCATACTTACTTTCAAGCTTTTGTGTGTTTTATTTTATAGTGTAGGTCACATCGTCCCAATTTCATCTCATGGGTTTTTGTAAAAAGGAACTAAGAGACAATTTATGGAGATGCGTCAGCGTCTACCTATGTATTAACATCGTACTGCGATTACAAATCTGCCAGAGTCATGTACAGCAGTGGACTTGGACCTGTTGATGATTATTGTATTTTTGTTATGCATATCAGCAGATCAATTAATAAATTGATTGATTATAATGTTTTGTCTAGGCTGAACTAGAAACCCTCAAGAAATCCACAGACATAGCAAACTTCAAATCGGAATTCGCGGTTGTCTACGAACGCAAGCAAGCTGAGCGGAAGAGAGACAAATACAAACGCCTTCTCTCCTGCGAAAACCTAGCTCTCTACCCGGACTACCAACGTCGCCTTATGGTCCTAAAAGAACTGAACTACATCGACGAACATGACAATGTCATTTTAAAAGGACGGGTGGCTTGTTGTATGGGGACTAATGAATTAATAATATCAGAGCTAATCTTCAGAAACGTGTTCACGGATAAGAGTCCAGCTGAAATAGCGGCGTTGCTCAGCTGTTTCGTTTTCCAAGCGCGTACGCAGGTGGATCAACCGCTGACTGAGAAATTGGTTGAAGGTGTAAAAGCGATTGAGCAAATCGATACGGAGTTGTCGACCATAGAGTCCAAGTATTTGGTAAGCATATAATCACTTCACTTAGGGAAACCATTAAATGTTACTATAATTATCCACACTCTTTGACCTACAATTTGGAGGTCCCGGGTACGTTTACTAGTGGGGGTACCTATCGGTACTCGGTTTGGTTGGTGGTAGGGCATTTTCTATATCTGCCTGGCTAGCTACCACCATGTTACCTAAATACTGCCGCCATACAGCAGTTTTGTGCACTGTTCCCGTGGATGGAGAGTAGTGTTTATCCTAAATAAATAATTAGAATCGCAGCATTCTTTTCAACCGACTTCAAAAAAGGAGGACGCTCACAATTCAGCTGTATGTTTTTTATGTACGAGTATGTTACGCGATAATTCCGCCAAATATAAATAAATGATTTTTTGGTAGATCCTACTTCAGATGTGGTCCCATATAAATGTTATCGAAATTGATTTAGCGCTTTTTGATAAAATCAACAAAAACCAAATATACCCTAAGGGAGAACATTTTAGGAGTTGAAAGCTTTATACTTTTAGGGGTAGTTGAAGTCGGTTCCTTAGTTCGTTTTAAACGCGTTATCTTATTCTTATCGTAGGTTGGGCAGTTCGAAGGCCAACAAGAAAGACTGAACTTCGGCTTGGTGCGGGTGGTGTATGAGTGGGCATTGGAAAAACCTTTTGCGGAAATCATGGATCTCACCGATGTACAGGAGGGGATCATCGTGAGGTGCATCCAGCAGTTGCATGAGGTTAGTTGATCTCGCATTTGTTTTCAACCATATAATATTCAACTTTTTTCAAAGTACGAGTACCAAGTTTGTGGAGTTCTAATAGAGTAAAAAATAATTCAGGAGATGGGCGTAGGCCTTTTATGTATCTATAAACCCGTCTACTATTAAGTTTGGACCTGGCGTCGATGACGTCACTGCAATGGTGTGCGAACTGTAATAAGGAGATAGAACGACCGCGGGGAGGAGCGCGGAGAGGCGTCATATTCAAGCGAGGTCCATTTTTTCAGTAACCGTATTGAAATATGAGAAGTCTTATGCACCTTCTCAGCAGTGGATCATATAATATGAATGATTACTTGATCGATATTTTTGTTTGTCATCAGTTGCTAGTCGACGTTAAAGATGCAGCCGTGGCTATCGGGGACCCAAAGCTTCAGGCCAAGATGATGGAAGCATCAACAGCCATCAAGAGGGATATCGTGTTCGCTGCTAGCTTGTACACTACTCAGAAAGACAATATTATTTAAAATAGAATAAAATAGAACATTTAGAGGCAAGATAGTGGTCCGTCCGCTTTAATCAAGAAACCCTAATTTTTTTGCAAGTGCTTCATTACCTACTTTGGTCGATAACCCGCATGCGGGTAGCGCTCTATTCATTGCGATGCGATTTCCAATGTCCATGATTCGAATTTCAAGAAACAAATGCATGCTGTCATTCGAGAGATTAAAATATGAATATCCTATTAAACATTTTTCGATACTTCGATTTCGATTCTAAGTAACTTGTCGAAAAGTACTTATTGGATTGTTAAAAGTGGTTCAAAATGTGTCGATATTAGCGTTATCTCGTAAAATTATATGTCGTCTGCCCATATTAAAAACGTTCAAAATGAAATGAAGAAACTAAACCGATTAATCTTTTCACCATTCGAGTAATCGATTTTTAAGGTAACAATGTTCTTTCATCTATACATTCTACACGCATGCCGAACTATCGACTAGGTACATAATGTAAATACGCCATTGCTTTCTGTTGGAGTCAATAAGAGGAAAGCTTCTTGGCAAATCGTAGTATTTTTAGTAAACTACCGATTTTAAATGTGTAGATATTTTTGTAAGTGAAACAGTGTTTTTCATACAGGAAAATTAAATACATATAGTGATTAAATATGTGTTTTTATGCCTCCTACATACAGTGTACTTAAATATATATGCTCAATGTTTCACATGACCTCAGTTCATGTCATTTCAAAATCATGTAAAAACAAACAAACAAACAAACATCCTCTCACCCTAAACGCATACACTGTCTCCGTTCCGTCGCGGGTAAAAATGAAAGGTGTGCTAGTTTAGACAAAGTTTAACGAAACCTGGAAACTCATATTTTACCATGGCTTTGTGCTTTCGCCCTTCTTTGCTTTCCGAAAGTGTTAAAATTTATACATTTATTTGCCAAAGTATTAAACGATGCTGTATATTTCAGTTTCTTTTGCCAATATAATTCACTTTTAGCTATCCAGTGACGTCATCAAAATTATGAAGAAAAAAACACATGTCATTGTCAGTCGAGTGAACTGTCATTATTTCGTGAAATGGAACGTGTTTTCCCTTGATTTGGATTCTTTCATTGAAAAATATAATTTCCGATGACTTGTGTAATTTGATGACGACGGACCAATACAAATGAATAGCGAGCTAAAGTGAAAATTCGTTGTGCTCATGCGGACGTCGGGGATGATCCAAATTGTTTACATTTGTTGCTGAAGAGTTCAAAATGCTGCAAGACGATGAGTTTGAGGTCACCGAGACCAGTCTGGCCCGGATCGAGGCTCTGGGTTTCAAGCCCCAGAAAGAGATCCTCTGGAATCAGGTGTTACCATATGCTGCTGAGTTAGACGATGAGTCAAATTATTTTCTGAGTCAAGTAAAGACCAATCTTGCGAAATCGATCATCCTGCGAGAGATGAAGCCAGGATGTGGGGTTTGGACGTCCAGACTTATGAAGTAAGTACTGTTTGTTATACTTGCTACATATAGGTACACCATGAATAGCAATATATAAAAGTATTTTAAAAATTTATGTAATACCAAGGCACATTTGAAAATTATTACACATAATTATTAATAAACCACTTCAGTCACTTCACAACTATGTTTGTGGTCTTCAGAAAGAGCCTCGTTTTTTGTTCAATATTAGTATTAATTTTTATCACTAATTGATTATATTGTTACCATTTACAGCAATTTTTTTAAATAATTTATCAATGTTAACTTTATTAAAAACTAATGTTACTAGAAGTTTCTGCTCTGGACAATATATAAATATGTTATTTAAATAAAGTTTTCTGTCAACGGTTTAAAAATAATAAACTTAACCTCAGCATAATCATCATTTTGTGTCAAGTCATGAGTGTTCTATAGTGGATGATAATAAGTTAGTATGAATGTTTTTGTAGGTATTTTATTGAAATATTTTCAATTTATATGGCTAACATTTTTGTGTTAATCTGATTAACTGTCCACTTGTGCAAGGTTGTATTTATGTACTAAAATAACCAACAATTAGCAGTTTCCAAAATAGTCAAAATAAAATATAACTGGTGTAGTTAAATAAACCAAGTTTTAGCCCAAGCACACATTGTCTTCACATTATATAAAGCATATGTTATTAGTGGCCAAATTTATAGTGTAGGTTTGAAGAAATCGTGAAAAAATATTTTAGTTACCATGTTTTTAAGTTGTAATTAACAGTATGTTTTAAAGTTAATAATAATTAGGGTTGCAAAAGTCAATTTTTGTGTCTGTTTGTCAATTAGGATTTATAGACCGACTGCTAGAACACTATGTGTGCCTGTCACCTGCTCCTTTTTCAGTCCCCTTTGTTACCATAACCCTGCACCCCTGTAACCTTTGTCACTGTACCCCTATGACCCTGTACCGCACGGGCGAAGACTCTAGCATAAGCCTCCTGTTTCTAGTTCTCCATAAATGTGAAAGGTTTTTTTATATTGTACCAGCTATAATAAAATGAAATAATGGCTTTAGCAGTTGAATCAACCTTTGGCAGTGTCTGAGACATCTGGCTGAAGCCCAACTTCCTAAAGTGTGCTGACCTTCCTTACTATTAGTTACAGTTAACAGATTGTTTAAATTCATATTTATTAGATTATTTGAATATATATATCCAAGCAATTTTATGCAGAAAAAACAACTTGACAGAAATTATACAAATTTGGTTTCAATTTCAGATACACTTATGAATTAATGCAAATTATTTAAAAAATATTTATTCCTTATTCAAAAATGTAAAATAGTATAGTAGTATCGTAGTATAGTAGTAGTAGTATATATATATATATATATGCTATCATAAATTTCTTACATTACAATTATAATATATGTATATTAGAATATAATTGTATGTAATTGAAACACAATTTAACAAACTTTTTCTGATTAAAAAACTGGAACATAGAGTAACATATCTCAAGACCTCAAGTCTTGAGGTAATGCAACAGCCCTGCTATTTACATAGTGAAAATAATTCAAAAGCCAAAAAATCTTAATCAAGATTTGTGGAGGATTTGCTATCTTATATTGGTTTTAATTTCAGATATATCAGAATATATGGATTGAAGTTCAGCAAAGAAGACCACATTGCGTTTATAAAGCTAGCTTACGAACTAGTGCTCATTACTGACCTTGAACCATGCAAAATTCACAAATATGCCACTATGTTCATTATGCTCACAAAGTAAGTAGATAACGTAATATTTTTGTCAGTTATTCCACTTTTGAACATGACCTTCTCTCATGGATCACCATGATGAATGAGCTTGCCATGTTGGCATTTGCCTTAATAATCAACCAGTATGGATATTGGTGACATAGACACTACAAGTGGTCTCCTGTAATCTCTTCTTTGTTGGTGACATTGAAATATATGAATATGACAATACATTGGTAGCTATGCATGCACAATCACACCTATTCGATTCGACCCCTACCTGGTCGATCGCCAATTATTTGGTTTAACATATCACAAATCACTAATGAATGGGGAAGTTTCGATTGTACAAACAAGGTCATTTATTTCAGGAAAAGACACTTTATCTCGCCAGACGAACTGACTCTCGACTGGCGCCCGCTCTACGAAATTGGGAAGAAAATATTCGAAAAAAATGCTACACATATTGGAATGTACCACTACCTAACGTAAGTATACGAATATTTTTAGGAACAAACAACAAGGACATTACTGTCATGTTTTTGTAAACACACAACGTTTAAATTATCTTGTTTACTGAGTACTATGTTAATCACAGATACATTTTATTTAGGTGCAAAATTGTTTATTAACGGGAATTCGCTCAGAATGCTTCCATGCAAAATTTATTTTACCATAACTTTTCAAAATAGAATAGCTGGCTTTAATAAGTAATTACGTAAAAAAGGAGATAGGATTATAGTGTCGCGAAATGAATATCGGTATCATACAATTTTAATGTAAGCTACAATAACCGTTGCGCAGCTAACGGTCCCTAGATGGCGTTTTGAACAATAATCAAAAATAGTGTTTAAAAATGAAAATTGTGATTCACTACGAAGTATATGTTAATGATATTCATTTTGCGGCATTATAGTCTGATTTCGTCGTTTTAGATAATTGCTGAATGACTTTGTGCTATTTCAACCGCCTCCAAGGCCTAATGGCTACATGTTTGGACAGCAGTGTTAATAGCACTGTTGTGTTATGGTATGATAGGTAGCAGAGCCAGCTCCTCATTAGATTGAGCTTCTGGGTGCACGCTTACCATCCAACGGCCTTATCGTCACTTACCATCAGGTGAGAGGAAGGGCAAGTGCAAACCCATCATACATTTAAAAAATTCCTTTTTTTTTTAGATTACTGTAAAATAGATTTTTTCAGTGAAATGAAATCATATACAACATTATACAAGTGTTGCTGTAGATACAGTTGCATATTTAATTCAATAAATACACTACAAAAACGAAAATGTCTGACGACATTATTATTTTCATTATTATCAAGCTTTACTGTTCCTTTTATGTGCAAAGTCTTCCCTCATATAGACATACACATATGAGAAAAGATTTGAAATCCAAATTAAACTTAAGAAAATGACTAGAAGATCTAATAGGCCTGTTTCCACTAATAACAAATTGCTTGGTTTATAGTTTCTAATTATAAATGAGGAGACGAAGATAAGAAAAAACTAGTATATTTCTCAAAAAAGTTAAAGATTATTAATATTTTTAGAAAATGGATTCGAAAAAAATAGGCATTAGGTCACGTGACAACGAACACGAAGAACGCGGCGCAAGAAAGTGTGACGTCACGCCTCGCAAAACATCATTGTTGTTGTTGACGTTTTCATACCACAGAGCAGGTTATTTCGCGAGCTGTGACGTCATTCAAGACGCCATGACACTATTCAGCGTTTTCGAGGGAAATATAAATTGCTTTTTTTAAATACAAAATACGTAATGTAAATTTTGCTTTTTCTTTAAAATATAGCTTTTTGGGGATATAATATAGATTAAAGTATATAATTAACCAAGTTTTCAAATTTTGTCAACTAGCCTATTGTGGGGCATTAAAATTGACATTTGCTACTAAAAGTTTTGCATTCCCAATTCAAAAGTTGGTGCACAAAGGTGGTTGTTAGGCTTTAGGTATGGCCAAAGGGTAACCAACTTGACTGTCACCAGGCTGTGTCATGAACCGTGATAGTTAGACAGTCCGACTTGGACTTGACACTTGGACAATTTTAGTAGATCTGATTGCCAGTCAGCCTCCTCCAACCTTGGCTTCGCTCAAAGCAACAATGTCCCATTTAATTTGTTTTAATGCATATGTAAGTTCTGTGATGTTTTCACCATTTTTCAGTGTAAGTACATTGAGGGCTGCAACATACTTTTTTTTAAAATTATTATTATTGTGTTTGTCTTCCTGTTTTGATGTTGGAGGGTTGTGGTCTCTATCCCCCACGAAGACCAGTTGGCTATCATAATTTAAGTTAATTAAACAACCACCTTAAAACACATTTGAGATCTTGTAGATATTTTCTTGAGTTTCATTGGGATGTAAAATCTTTTCCTATATTTTGAACCTTAATTTGTATAATTTTTAGATCAAAGTTTACTATTTTTTCTATATCTATAATTGGTATTATTGGAATACGTAAGCAGATGGAGCTAGTGATTAACAAAACTAACATGTGTGTTCAGGCCAAACAAGGGCACAGAAGGACAAGGCAGTGCGATCGATATGGTCCGAAAATTCATATCTGGCCATGGGCTAGATGACCTCCTTAGCTTGTTCGGATTCGCGGGCCGCAGCGAAAACGAGTTGCCCACGTAAAACACTTTTAATCTTGATGCTAGCTTATCATTATGGTACATAGGGAGTCACGAATCACAATTCATTTTGCTATCCGTCCAGTAAGCACCAGTAGAAATCGGCTCCACAATGCCACATATAATGATTAACTTGCCAAATAGTATACAATAAAGCGTAATTATTTTAAAATTTGATGCGAAGAAAGTATTAATATTGCCCAACTCCATTATCAGTTCTATAAAATATTTTGATGTTGATAATATAATTTTGTACTATGTCATCTGTAACGATTATTTTAGTAAGTTTTGTTTGGATGACATGTCTATGGCTGTGGATACTTTGGCATGTCAATAGTGACGTCATCTTCAGATTAGTATAATGTATTATTTTTACGGAAAATAAAGTAAAAACTACTCTTATTATATTTAAATTTGTCTATGGAAATTATATGTTTATTTGATGTAGTAAAAATATTCTGCACTATTGGACGAATGGCCTCACATTTGCCTTTGGGTGTAGGAAAAAAAGGTTTGTGGTAAGGGGTAGTTTGTAGGATTTAACAATTTCTAAAATAAATTTTTTGTTGCAGGTCTTTAGAAGGATCATATCTGTCTATGGTGAAATGTGCTAGACCGTAAGTATTATACGTAATTATGGCGTGTTTTTACCACTCCCGTAGTTTCATCCGTATGTTTTTGAAAATAGTTTAAAATTTCGACACGTGCTGTTTTCGAACCTGTGTCACCCACAATCCGGGGCGTACGCCTTAACAACTAGGCTATCGGACTGTTTGACGCATGCATCGAAAATTCAAACCATTATGTGAAAAACAATCGTCGTATCTCACAGTACTCGCACGCTATGTTTGCCCCTCTGAAGTTAGCTCTCCGGAATTTCGCGCATGTACAGTCGAAATATGTGTGATTTATTTTCGATAATAACTATCCCTAGATAATATAAAACATTACGACATTTCTTTACACCCGCTAACTTGCCTTGCCTCTCATCTATACGTTAGTTATTGATACTTCGCAGCCTTTTGTAGCTAACTTCAGAGGGGCAAACTTAGTTTGCGAGTACTGTAGCTTTACCAGTCGATAAAGTCAACGTTTTTATTTCTTCTAACATAGCTTTTTAGATTACTATAATATCAGTATTGTCATTATCAGCTGGGAAATGTCAACTGATCAACATGGTCAGGTCAACCAGCCAGGCCAGGTCGTCGGTCTATCTACTACGGGGCCGGCCGGTACACGTTTCCGATCAAGAACTCTTATTCCCCATCGGTTATCCCTTCTTTGATCGCTGTGCCGATTGCATGCCGCTTTAGCTATATCGGTGACCTTAGTTCCCCTACGGATTTCCTCATTCCGGAATTTATCACTTAGAGAAATTCCGAGCATAGCTCGCTGAGTTACTTTGAGCTTGTTTATTCGAAGTAGTGCCTCAATGTAAATGTAATATTTGCATGCTTCAATAGAGAAGAGTTAGCGATGTATACCTTCTGTTCGAGGTAATCTACCTATTTCCACAAATAAAATACTTTGAGAAGTAAAAAAAATATTTTTTTCGCGTTAAGGCGATCCACCTCCATCAAAGTTTTATACTAAATTTCTGTTGACATAATCTTTTAAAATATGATAGCTGGATTTGTGTAGTAACTATTTAAAAATAGTACATCAAGATTGTGATGTCGCGAAAATCACAACTTTAATTTTAAACACTTTTTTCGATTATTGTTCGAAGCGCCATCTATGAACCATTAGCTGCGTAACTGCTATTGTAGCTAAAGTTATAAAGTTGTAAATTAATGATATTTATTTCGCGACACTATAATTTCATCTCCTATCTTTAGGAGATCAACTTATCAAAACCAATTATTCTATTGTAAAAAATTATGTCAGCAGAAATTTTATATGGAAGCATTAGGAGAAAGATAACGTTATATTACTGATCCCATGTCTGAATATTTCAGATACTTCTCAGTAAGTGCTACGCAGGAGATCCTCTCCGAGTTCCTGCCACAGATATGTCCTTGGTCGAACGACTCTCAGACCCTCTCCCATCTGTCTGTGTTCCTGCCAGTGGGGTTGAGAGCTCGGCACGCGGCACAAGGCCACGAGCTCTGGTTCGACGACCTCATGGAGCTGTGGGACACGTGCTATAATGCACAATGCGGCATTTCGGTGAGTTGGTATTAGCATCACATCATACGAAAGTAATTCTCTTGCAGCTGACTGTATTTGCGTTTTCACTAACAAACGGCTGAAGGCTAATTGATGAATGATTGGTTCTCTCTCTTCTACAATATAATTATACTGCTGGCTCTGTAACAAAGTCCCATTTTGATTTTTAAGACGTATTTTTGTAGAGAACACCAACATCGCAATTTATACTGATACAAGATTTTATCCGCGAAAGTATGTTTAATTGTTTGTCCTTCCTTTCCTCGCTATGGAGGAAAATCTCTAGATTTATTGTATAGGTATAGTTGAAGGATATAATAATAATAATGATTCTTTATTTCGGACAATAAACCCCCATAGTCACAAATATAAACAAAAAATGCATAAAAACTAAATAACAACACACAGAAAACACAATAACAATACAATATAAAACATAAACAACACCGTGCGTAGTGAGCACTTATTCTACTTGTGGTTCGGTTCGCGCTGCACAGAAACCAATGCCGGAAGATTGGACTGTCCAGGCGCTCACTATATCACTTATAGGCTACTTGTTCCTTTTTTAAAGGAGTTTCCGTGGGAGCCTTCTTGAAGTCCACGCGACCGAAGACGCGGGCAAAAGCTAGTAACAGTGACGCTTATCCATTCCGGGGTTCCCTAGGCAGAGATGCAGTCATTGCCATATGCCACTCACGGCCACGTTTGTTACGAAATCAGATATAGGTAGTCAAAGATGCACGGAAGGATTCATTTATAAACAATAATACATCCCATTCGAATTTAGCTTCACTTGCGTACAAAATAAAGGCTAGACTGATACAAGTACTGACATGCTACCAGCACTAGGCTTAGGATGTATAGTTGAATAGAACCCTAACAGTAGATTACGATCGTGGTTTTAAACCATTGCCAGAAAATGGACCGTTGGCTTTCTTGGTGAGCAGGCTTCTCTCCTACGGTCTTATCATCACTTACCGTCAGGTGAGGTAACAGCGAACCTCAAGCCAATTCTGCATTTAAAAATGTCTTGTGTTCTGCAGGACCTGATGGCGATATTCGCGGGTTTGGCTAAGAGGAACCCTGGTGCGGTGGACTGGACTCCCTACGTCCCCAAGATGTTCATGAGGTTCCTGCATGCCCTCAACCTGCCCGTCAGCTACAAAGACATGCAGTACTCCAGGAATTACTCGCTTTGTGAGTATTGTTTAAATACGTACTAGTAGCTCTAGGCCACCCGCGGTCTGGTGCGTTGTTTAAAAAGGCCCTCTGTTCTCGTGGGTGAACGGTATGTGTATCGATACATTGCTATTTACTGCTTGAGAGAAGAACAAATGAAGCTTAGTAGAGATGTGCAATCTCAACATGCCTCTATGTAACGGCAAGGTAGGAAAGCCTAGGAATATAGATATACGATCATCATCATCAGCCGGGAAACGTCCACTGCTGGACATAGGCCTCCTCTCATGGTACGCCCCATTTACCGGTCCCGAGACACCTGCATCCAGCGACTCCCTGCGACTCTAACCAGGTCGTCGTTCCTGGATTCTTTCATATACAATTAATCGAAAACGCTTACACAAAACTTTTGTTTGTCTTCGGAGTTCCTTCAACCTCGCAATCGAGTCGTTGACTTGACGCGAGTTGGAACATTTCCAACAAACAATATCCTATTAAAAATATTTTTGTTTTGCAGCTGAGATAACCCAATGAATCGACTCAATATCTTTTATTTGGTCTAGTTTCCATCTATTTATAGTTTAAATTACTCAATTTCCGGAGTGATCAGCACCCATGACCTATTCTCATTTAGTGTCGCGTACTGCTGAGAAGTCGTAAAAAGGCTACTCAATTTCTTTAAACATAATTTGAATTGATTGTGGGTTCCACAGAGTGATTTGTAATAATCATGACCCTTGGCCGGCGGACTATTTATCGCAGTAAAATGCCAGCCGTAGACGCTGAAACCTGTACCTAGCATTTACACTTAGTTGACTTCTACGACGTTCAACAAAACACATTTTATAATTATTCTTATTAAATATTAGGAGAACTTCAAGATAAATAAATGGAAATAGAGATTCAGTATAAAATAAGAAAAGAAAAAAGTTTCCACATATCAGAAATAGGCTTTATAATAAGAACATGATGTATTCGTAGTAAATACGAGTATAAATAATTGGCCGGGGGCGAGGCGGACTCGCATATTATGGGAGGGTTCCGAATTAAGGTGTGGATTAGTATATGGCATAAATCATCTTAATTTTAGTTATAGGGCCTAAAACATAAATCAACTTAATTTGCGGTCAGCAGACATATGTTCGCCTTGAATCCGCCCGATGTAAATCTTTTGGTAAAGTTTAAATTTGTCGTTTGAGTCGAGCTTTTACAGTGAAAATGTCAGCTTCGTTTGTCAAAGCGTTTTTGAAATCTAGCCGTAACAGAACAAGCCTAAAAACAAAGTACGGACCATTTTGTTTCGAAGAATTAAAGTACTTTAGTTTGAGAAAATAGGTACCTTTCAATAAGATGGAGAACAGAGGTATAGACCGCTATTACTTACCTAGTAGGTATATGTGTATAACATTTTAAACTAAGGCATTTTAAATGCCAAAATAATAAATGTATACAATTTAAAATGTCAAAATAATGCAACGTATAACAATATAATGTCAAAACTTTTATAGTTTTTATATTAGAAGAAACCTAATTTTGTTTCATTTAGTCATTTGGTCCACGTTTGTTGCAGACATGAAGCACATATCGGCGTGGATAGTGTGGAGCATCAGACCGGACGGCGTGGTACTGAAACACCTGAGCAGCTTCCTGTCGGGCGTGGAGAGTTACCTGCACAGCGCCAACCAGGGCCGGTGGTCCTTCAAGCTGCGTGACCTGCTCCGAAAGCTGGCCAGGGAGTTCCTTAACAGGTACGATTCACATGAGACATTTATTCAAAACAAGTTTCTGAATTTCAAGTTTATATTGTTACTGTATTGATGTTGTTATCCTTATCGTCATACGAGCGCTTAATGTAATTAGAGGAACCAATACATGAAACCAAATACGTTATAGGAATATCTGAAACAAGACGGCTGGGTACCAACATAGAAGAACATACAAACTTTATATTTTGTTACGTGGGTCACACACCGGCTAAAAGGGGTTAGGCTTTATAGTAAACAAAGTACATAAAAACAAGATAGAGAGCTTTATTGGCATGATAGAACGAATCGCTGTACTAAACATGAACATCCAAGGCTTCTTAATCTCTATCAAATTGGAGGAGGCCTTTACCAAACCTGGGGACCTTGCTAATTAAATATAGTATATTAGGAAAATATGAAATCAAGCAGCAATGTAATGTAGCAGGATCAAATTAAAGGCTTTTTATTTTATTTATTTATATTATTATTGTTACAGAGTACGCAGAGAACGCGAGAAGCGGTTCATGAAAGTCTGGGAGAACCAAATGCCTGACGAGTACAAGCTGCGGGACGAAGACATCACGTCGTTCGTGAGCATCGTGCTGGAGCCGACGCTGCAGTCCGTGTACAGCCGCAGCGGATCCATTGACGTAGCTAACGCGCTCCAGAACCTCGCCACGCTCCGACCCGACATGGTCATTCCGCCCCTCATTGACAAGCTGAGAACTTCTCTGACCTCACTGACGGAGCCGCATCGCGTCACCGCCGCCATGGCCGCGGTCACGGCGGTCGCGCGACCGCTACTGCGAGGGGCAGAGGCCGGGTACCCCGAGGGTCCGACGCACGTGGTGCCGCTCTTGCTGGCCGTTCTGCCGGGACTCGACGCTAACGATCTTAAGAAAACCCTCGTCACTTTGCACTTCATCCTCATATACAGCTGGATGGTGCCCTTCATCGACTGCAGCTCGGCCCACGAGCACTGGGACGACCTCACCGAAGAGGAAATGCTCGTTTGCGAATCGACGGCTCAATTCGAAGACTTCGTGCTCGTCTTCTTAGATAGATTATTTTGTATCATAGAATCTAGTATATTAGAAAATGTGCGTTTAGACACTAAAGATACCGACTGGGTCCGCAGTAAGACTGACGCCATTATGGAAAATGCTATATCTTCGGCGGTCACGGCGGTTCTGATGCAGTGCTCGCCGAAAATTTTTAAAGAGGCATTGAGAAAGTTTAAGTCTTTCGCGACCGAGTCTACGTTCGAAACGAACGTGTCTGGCAGCATGGTCGGTGTTCTACTGCGCGTGTTCGCCAGCGTCGATCCAGAGTCGACGCTGGCTGCCTTCGTGCCCAAGCTGTGCTCCGAGTTGACTGAGCTGCTGTCAACGGATGAGGCGTTGCGCGAGGAGAACCCGCCCCGCGACCTCGTCTACCGCCTCGTGCTGCTCATGCGCGTCGTAGAGTGCGACGGCGTCGTGCTGCTGCGGTACGTGCCTCTCATCACGCCCGTGCTAGACCGGGCCCTCAAGCTGCACGCAAACTACGCGATCATGCGCGCGTGCGAGATACTGTGCCACATGCTCACGTCCCTGTGTTATATCGATCTGAAAGAGTGGAGGAGCTGCGTGCAGGACTACGGAGACGCTCCGCGGACGTGGCTGCCGGTGCGCGCGTGGGGGCGCGGCTGTCTGCTGCGCGAGGCTAACCTCAAGTGGCACGTGCCAAACGACGAAGAGGCGGCGTGCGTGCAGATGTTGCTGGACCGATACCTGCGCCCGGAGGTGGCTCGGTTGCGACAGTGGCTGAGCGGGGAGCGGGAGCTGGGCCGCGAGCGTCGACTCAGAGCCTTCTACGTAATAAACGCGTCGCTCGCGTGCAGCTCGTTCCTGCCGCCGCCCGACGAGCCGCCGCTCACGCTCATAGAGACGCTCGTGCCCCCCATCGCCATTCCCTTCGTCAACAGCGTCCGCCATACAGTGACGCTGGAGGGAGGTAACGTGCGCGCCGCACTCACGCAGTTGCTACTGGACGTGCAGCGCCGCATGCTGGACGAGCGCAGCGACGACACGCGCGGGTTCGAGCTGCTCATACAGGTGTGGGAGCGCGTCGTGGTGGTGAAGGGGTACCGGGCGGGCGGCGCGCTCGAGGCACGCCTGCGCTCGTACGGCGTCCTGGAGCGCGCGCTGGACGGGCACGGGGCGGCGGCACGGGATGCGGGAAGCACCGCGCGACTCCGCATGCTGCTGGCAGACGCGGCGCGCCTCCACGACGAGGCGCGGTATGAGCTGGCCTGCGACACCGGCATAGGCGCCACCACCATGAGCGCGCTGCATGCTCTCTACGACCTCTCGGTGTACGCGTACAGCTCGGTGCGAGCGGCGGCGCAGGCGCGCCTGCACTGGCTGCTGGCGCACTGCTCGTACTCGTACCGCACGCTGGTGCCGCGCCTCGCCGCACAGCTCGCGGAGGTCGGTGAGGGTGACGAGTGGCACGCGCGGCACAAGGGAGCCCTCTACGTGCTGCTGGGACCACGCGCCGGACCCCTCGTCGCCAAGCAGGAGTGGGACACGGTGCGCGCACTGTGGCCCGCCGTGCTCAACGCGCCGCTCAGTGAGAAGCTCAGCATTCTGCGTCTCGAGCAGGCGTTCAGCGACACGGTGCACAGACACTTCCCTGCCGTGAACACGCGCCTCGAGATGTCTCCGGGCGTGGTGGAGGCTGCACGCGCCTTGCTAGACGCGGCGCAACGCGTGGATCCCGAGCTGGCGGCGCTGGAGCGGGACAGCGCAGCGCGCGAGGCAGCGGTGGCCGCGCACGCTGAGCGCATGTACGCCGAGCTCGTGGAGGAGCTGGTGTCTGCGTGCTCGGCACCCGGCGTGCCGTGGCGCCGGCTCGAGCTCGGCATGCAGATGCTGACGTTCTGCCCCTCGGTGCAGACGCCGTACCCGCCCAGCGCCGTGCGCCTCGTGCTGCGCTGCCTGCTGCACGACGACATCGCTGTGCGCCGCGCCGCGCACCGGCTCGCACACTACATGCTCAAGCAGCGCAAGAGGCCGCTGCGGAAGATACTCGTGGACCCGTACGAGGTGTCTGGCGTGCCGCGACCTGAGACACCTACGCACGGGTATCGGGAGGATCTGCAGTGGGCCATGTGGGACGAGGGCGGGGCGATAGAGACGGACGAGCAGTGGGATCGGCCCTGGTTGAGGAGCCCTGCCATCGGCTTCTACACGTGGCCGGACAGGCTAGAGGTGGCCGCGCCCGTCGCTGACCAGAGGTTCTCGTACGACTTGCGCCCGGAAGAGATGGAGGAAGGGGAGCGGTATATTTACGAGTTCTTCACGGACGATGCGAACATCGACCGTCTGGTCTCCTTCCTCACTATGGAGGAGAAGAAGGGCAAAGACAAGTTCAGCGGGATACGCTTCGCCATGTTCCGGATGTTGTTCGCTCAGTTCGGGGAGCGCACGTCAGATCGTCTGCTGGAGCACGCGGTGAGGTGCGCGCGTGGCACCCAGGAGGCGCCGCAGAGGTTCGCGGCGGAGGTGGCGGCGGCCGCTATGCGCGCGCCGAGGTACTGGCCACGGGAACGTGCGCATCGCATGTACCGCGCCGCGCTCGAAGTAGTGCGCGCCGGCCTCACTGCAGTCACACCAGAGACCATGGAGGACTGGGGCACGTGCCTCGCCACTGGCGTCGAGAAGCTGGACCCCCGCCGCGGCGCTCCCCTGCTAGCCGCCCTGGTGGAGCTGTGCACGCCGCCGCCCGTCGCCCGGGACTCAGCCGACGTTGACCAAGAGACCTCGTTCGTGGTGTGCGCACGCCTGTACGCGCTGCAGGGCGCGCTCGGCTCGCTAACGTGGCGCACGGCTCCGCTCGCCAACGAGCTTCTCGAACGCCTCGATGCCGCAAACTTCATACACCACCCGTACCAGAACGTGCGCGAGACCATCGGCAGTCTACTGATGACGATCTTCGACACGGACCTCGTGTTCCCCGGCGGCAGTCGGTGCGGCGCCCCCTGTTTCGGAGAGTTCCTTGACACGGTGCACCCTCGCCTCGCCGCCCTCTACGACGAGAACGGAGACGTGGTCGTGAAGACGGCGGCGTCCGCCTCCGCGGGTCAGTGCTCCTCCGGCGACGAGGAGTCGGTGTCGTGCCCCGAGGCAGACATGAGCGTGCCGCTCGTGGGACGCGTGGGCGTGGACGTGGCGCGACTGTCACCGGACGCGCCCGTGGCGGACGACGCTCCGCAGGCGGCGGGAGACCCCGACTCGACGGAGACGGTGGAGCGCGGAGAGCGAATGCTCAAACAGATCGCTAACAAGCTGGACACGGCCCTGCGGCTTACCGGTGACGGACCGGCGGCGGGGGCACAGGAACACGCGCGCGCCGTCAGCTTGCTGACGACGGTGCTGCGAGGCTGCATGGGGCTTATCGTGCGCGGCGTGAACGGCAGCACGAGCACGCAGTACTCACTGGTGCCAACGGCGTGCGCCTTGGCGGCGCGTGGCCCGCCCCAGCCACACGACGAGTTGCCGCGTGCCGCGGACGGCTTCCTGGCGAGCTTGGCTCGACAGCACCACTCCGGCAAGGAGTTCGACTCGGCCCTAGAAGTGCTTGAGGAGCTCGCAGACAGGCGCTCGTGGTGGGCGCGGCTGGCGTGCATCGACCTCGCTCAGCCGTTGCTCTTTTACGGCCTGCCCATGTTCTGTGAGCGTGCCGACCGCGCCGAGCGCGCAGAGACGTTTGCGTTCAAATTGATGGGCGACTCGCGGTTGGAGGTCCGGCAGGCGGCGGCCAAGCTGCTTACGGGGCTGATGCACTGCCGCGCGCTACCGGACGAGGATCGCACGCTGCGGACCCTGATGCGATGCAGCCGCTCGGCACAGCTGGTGGAGAGGCACCGTGGTGTGCTGGGTCTGTGCGCGTACATTGCGTCGCGTCCGTACGGCCTGGGCCCGCGTCTCGGGGACGTGCTGGCCGAGCTGTCGCGCCACACGAGCGCGCCGGACCCGCTGCCAGCCACCATCCGCACGGCGCTGGCTAACTTCCGACGCACGCACCACGACGACTGGGCCAAGCATCGCGACCAGCTCACGCCCGAGGAGCTGGATCTGCTGGCGGACCTCACGTCACCCCCCACCTACTGCGCTTGAGCACAGCCGCGCACACCACCCACGACGACGGCAACGGATGATAGGATCACATCTCATGTGATTATCGAGTGTGTACACAGATTGAAACCTTCGGTCAGAAAGACCGCCTGTCATGTTAGTCTTTCATAGATGAACTGTGAACTATTACATCGCATTGTGATTCTTTTACCTTGTGAAACACACTTTGTTGTGCACGGTTGGGTTGTGACTGCTTTTTACAACAGAATTAAAGTACCGTTTGTAGTACGGTGATGGTCTAAAATTTTGTATGTTGGTGATGGTACATAACATCAAAAATATGACACGGATGTACGTAAAGGTTTTGAGATAATTTATAGTGGTGGCTAGGCTAATACATTTTTAATAAACGAGAGCGCGTCACTCTTATCTATTCTAGTGCTAATGATAAACAGTAGGTATAATTATTTACCTTTATGAAACCCAAATATATATTTAGGTTAGCGCTGGAACTAACTTTAATCAAAATAAGGGCCACATACAGAATACCGAGTGAAAAAGATTAAGATAAATGAAATTAATCAAAATGTAATGTATAAATTGGTATTTATTTATTTTTAATAAATAAAATACGTATCATCTAAATGTATTTGTTTATGGTGCAAGTTCTAAGATGGTGGCCCTTATTTTCTTTTCGAGTATAGTAATTGGTTTTTTATTTTGTAACATTAAATAAAACAAGTTATGTTTATATTTGTAAATCACAAGCTACTGAAGCTATTTTATTTTCAAATATATTTTTTGTTGTTGTACACTTATTAATGAATATTATTTATAACCTTAGCTCATGGCTAGAGTTAGTAACATGTCCTTCCATTTTTATATTAGCCTAATTATTTTGGATTGTTACCAATATACAGTTCCATAGTTTTAAATTAAGACAAAATGTAAAAATTGTAACAATATCACAATTGAAGCAACATAATACATTGCAGTTTCGTATTAATTTAGATCTGACGAACGGGGGACAAGGTATTTATTTTTTTGTATATACTATTCAACATGGAATCGTTTCTATAGAAAATTATAACTTTGTCGATAAATTGAGTTTTATTTTTACCCAACACTGATGATAAACTTCATAATTACCTTGATGTTTCTCGATAAGTACGTCTCAGTCCCGCACAGAATATGAACAACACTATAAATATATTTTATAAGAATGCCTGACTAAAAATCACTAGTAATTTACACATTAAAATACAAAAGAAAGGTTGGTGCTGTAATCGTATAATTTTAATGAGGTATAATTGTAAAATTGTATTTTCAAAATTTTTATACCTTGCCAAATTTCATCAATCTAGGTCAAGGCTTTGATGCGCTTTCAAGGTAAATCGTCAAAATGATTTGATATTATTTTCACTTAACATGTTCCTGAAAAATGGTCTTGACAGAAGGACAACAAAGTGATCCTATAAGGATTCCTTTTTTCATTTTCAGGAACAGGTCCTTAAAAAGGTATATTGTCATATTATGTAATCATTGAAATGAAAAGTTTAAGTGCATTCGTCCACTTAAAGATAAGAAGGTTGAAAATAAAAATCATAATTTACTTAATAAATTTCTTTACTTATTCGTTCTAGATTTCGGTATTAGAAGAAAAAACGATACTTAACTATCAACAATTTGAAAGAATATATTATGGGATTTTGAAAAACCTCTGCCTGCAGATAAAATTATAATGTTCTGGGATTTGTGTGTAGCTAGCACACACTATACACAATATACCGCGGGAACCACTTAATGTAACATGAGAAGTGAAAAGTTTTTTTTTTAAAATCCGACTGCGATTTTTTACACTTTTTATGATTTTGATATACCCAGTGTCACTCGATTCGTATTTACTGTGAGAGTAACACTCTTACCTCTCAAGCTAAAACACTCTCACACGACACCTCTCAAGCTAAAATCCATCTAGCCGTTCAAACAATTATACATAAATACTCTCGAAAAATATAACCGTCCTTCTTGCGCAGTCGGGTAAAAAGAAGCTCATGTCATTCTCTATGATTAAGATCAATTTTCATACCGTCAGGTTTTGCCGTTGAGTAGAAAACTCCTTTTCACGTTTAGATTATTAGTGTAATTCATTACAAATGAAACAGCTTATCCAAAACCTAGACTGGAACCGTATTCTCGCAAAATTATTTAAATTACATCTGGACCCTGTGAGGCTGGGGCCTACCTCGTTATGAACAACACTTTACTAAGGAAAAAAATTGTCTAAAAGAGTCAATTCCAAATTGTACCTTGAATTTAAGTTCCTACTGCACACATGTGCATGAGCACATACCAGGCAATAAAAGGGGTCTAAGAGCATCTGATGACCAACCATTCTTTATGGCAGTTTTATTTCTGCAATCCCAGTTCAGGGAGTATTGATTTCAATAAAAAAATATTTGTCCAGTTGGTCCATTTCATTTACTAGCAATATAGCAACACAGTATCCTCAAAGAAAATTATTTTACGATCTTTTAAACCTAGTCCCGGTGATTTTAGAATAACAATCCATTTTCAACATTATTTTCACCTCAAATGATGTTCAGCTCTTAGTTAATATTTGTTGTTGAATATACATATAATGTGAATTTTCCAATGAGCCCTTGTAGATTCATAGTTATAAATAATTGTAAATACTAATCCTGCTCCATCTATTATCTTCGATCATCAACATCTGAAAAAGATAAATTTATATTTTTTTAAATTTAAATTTACAAAACTTATCTGAAATTTAACTCGCCTCTCTGATTCAATCAGAAAAGATATCAAGAATGTTGCATCTTTCATCCATCATCAGCTTACTTTATAGATATGTCACTCATTGTGATTGTAGTAAGATATTGGCTGACAATGAGATGCTGCAGGCCTCCTGTTTTAACCCTTATAGATTTGATGTAATACTACCAATTTCTTCTACTGGTCTTCCATGAGATATCACCATGTAGCTATGGCCCTTCATCACAAAGCAGCAGCCCGAAGCCGATGTCAAGCCCAAGCGTGTGCCAAATCATGACTAAATCTAGTGTTGAGGCTTATTCATAATTATTTATTTGTTTATAAAATTTGCATAATAGCAACATCAAAAACTTCAGTTTTATTATAGTTTTAGAATTGGCATAAGAGAACTTTTAAAGTCATATACATAAGGTAGTATTGTGTGGTCCCGCCAAACACAAGTACTACAGGTTCATTGTGGTATACTGTGGTCCCACTATTCAGAAAAATCATCATGGTTCAATACATGCACAGCAATGGTATGACATGATCAAAGCTTTGAACAACAAAATGTTCTTCCTCCACGCAATGGCAAACATGTTGCTAATATAAATATAAAAATATAATTCATTCAAATTGTATGTAAAAAACTGATGGTTTTCCTAAAAATGTAAAATAAAATATAATAATTCACAAATATGACCCTTACTCTCCCTTCAGAGGTCACCAGCCAAATATATACTCACTTTTCCCATCGCAAGCTACAATCTTGACCTTGTCGACTTTAGCCACCTCCTGGACTTCTCTGAACTCCACATCATTCAACATGAAGGTCCATACATTATCACAGAATCTGAAAGAGAAATCTTAAGAATTAACAGATATGGAGTGAAGGGTACATCCTGAACAACAAATTAGTTCTGTAAACAATACACATTTGGTTTGCCTCATTATCCATTTCAGAAACAATTCCACAGTGATACTTTTCTCTGACGAATAGTAATGCCTAAGGTTAACCACAAAGTAAGCTATCTTAATAACTTTTCATGATATTTAGCCAGACATAGTGAATATATAGCCCATGTTATGACATGGTTGTAGCAAGGGGCAACTAAGGGAAAATTTTAAGGAGATGGGCAGCAGCACATTTTCTTACATATCAACTACATTTTACTGTGATCACTAATCCCCCGCTCATGGAAAGTTTATTGTGGTGATATACGAGGAAAGGTCATGTTCAAAAGTGGACTTTCCGACTTTTGCAGCTGTTGATGATGATGATACTGAGTATACTGTATATATATAATCAACGATATCACTATCTAACCTGTATGTGTTTAGTTTTCCAGCTTTAAAGGTTAATCTAGACTTCACTCTATTCGACAATGCGGTATTGATCGATTTGTCGAATTGCAGTAGAACCTTCACAGCCAACGCTGGTGTAATTTGTCCATACTGCAAAAACAAACGCAATCTTATTTATGAGTACATCAAACAGTGCATAGTGGTATCAGTTTAGTATTGTTTTCATACCTGAATCAACTCGTCCAAACTCTCCTGCAAGGTGTTACCGATGGTTGTATTTCTGTACAATTGGTACGACATATTGATTGGCAGTTAGAACTAGTCTATTATTTTCGTATTTCAAATAAAAAATAATTAGACAAAACGCTTAAAGTACGCGCACCAATGCCGGAGCCGGATGACTTTGACAAATTGTCATTTGTCAATTGAGAATTATATTATTAATAAGTTGTTTTTTTTTTTTTGGGGTAATGAAACTGTGGACAACTGTGCTAAACTTGCTGTTTCTACTGGCTGTTCAACATACAACTCTCTGTTTGCTCATGACCTTTGCGCTGCCGCTAAATCTAGATTCGAGAAGGATTGGTGTGCAGAGTGGGAAGTTTCAAAAAGATTTAAAGGTAAACATTACAGTGACATTCAACCTTCAGTCCCCCACAAACCTTCAAATTCAAATTCAAATAAACTTTATTGCACACACACACAAAATAAAAAAACAGAAAAGAAAAGAGAAGAACATAAAAGGTACAATGAAGGCGGCCTTATCGCTAAAAGCGATCTCTTCCAGGCAACCTTGGGGCAGAAGAATCGTGTGATTAAGAAGGGGTAAGTAGGTGGTGCTAAATATATATTAATAAATAAATAAATAAATAAATAATAATATATAATATATATACACAATACATACACGATTATGAATAATGATATGATAATGAATAAACAAACAGAAATCAAAGGAGAAGAAGGGAAGAGGAAGGAAGGAAAGAAGAAGAAAAAGGCTGCTAAGAAACGATCTGCTCAAGGAAATATGTTTTTAGGTTAGATTTGAAGGATTGTAAGGAAGGGGCTCGTCTGATGGGTTCAGGGATAGAGTTCCATAGTCGGACGCTCTGGACGGAAAAGGAATTTGAGTAAAATTTTGAGGAATGAGAGGGGAAGTCGAGTTGGAGGGTCTCAGAAGAACGTAGAGGGCGAGTGAGACTTGAAGAACGGAAAGAGAAACGGTCTTTAAGGTAGGAAGGAGTACGAGGATTAAAAAGGATTGAGTACAGAAGTGAGAGTACATGCAAGTCCCTACGGCGTCGGACTGGGAGCCACTTCAGCTGTGCTCGAAATTCAGAGACATGGTCGTATTTACGTAAGCCAAATATGAACCTGATGCAGTAGTTCTGAAGGCGATCAAGTTTATCAAGTAGCTCCACAGTCAGATCTAGATAACATGCGTCGGCATAATCAAGTATGGGTAATAGGAGCGATTGTGCAAGGGCAATGTTAGTGCTAGTTGGAAGGAAGTTACGAAGACGCCTTAGCGAACCACCAGCAGCAAAAATCTTCCTGCTGACCTCCGCAACTTGACTTTTCCATGACAGAGTGCTATCGAAGAGTACCCCTGTATGGGATACGGATTCCGTTAAATATGATTTGGGGTAACTGTTGAAAGTTTAGCCTGGAGACGAACCAAGGACTTCCTATTATGATGACTTGTGTCTTAGATGGGTTAACTTTTAACCCAAAACAGCCACTCCAATCCAGTATTCGGCCTAGGTCCTCATTGACTACACCTATTCCGTCAGTCAGGTCTTCAAAACTCACACGATGATATATTTGCAAATCGTCCGCATACAAGTGAGAAGAGGATTTAAGATTTTGAGTAATGGAGTTGATAAAGATAGCAAATAACAGTGGAGAGAGCACACCCCCTTGCGGCACGCCAGCAGAAGTATTACTCCAGGAAGAATATGTATCATCTATGCGGATTCGTTGGCGACGCCCGCTCAGGTAACTATGAAACCAGTCAGTGGCTAAATGAGATATTTTAAGAGATCGTAAGATGCCTAAAAGAATGTCACGATCAACAGTATTGAAAGCGTTGCTAAAATCAAGCAATGTAAGGATTGTGAGCTGTTGATTTTCCATGCCAAGCCGAATGTCGTCGGAAATGTTCACTAGGGCAGTCACTGTACTGTGTCTCGGTCGGAAACCAGATTGATTAGGATTCAGGATGTTATTGGAATTTACGAATTGACTCAGCTGACGATGCACAAGACGCTCAAGGACCTTGGATAAGAATGGTAATATTGATATAGGCCGATATTCGGAGAAATTGGATGGATTTGCTTTTTTAGGTAGAGGAATAATCTGGGCATCTTTCCAAACTTTCGGAAAGGTACTGGAGGAAATTGAATAATTAAGGATTTTGGTGATGACTGGAGTTAGGACATCAATTAATGGAATAATCATATTGCGGCTTATACAGTCATTTCCGACGGCATTGGAGGCGATGGACTGAATATTATTTTTAACATCGATGGCTGAGAACGGCATAAAATGAAAGGTTGTGAAGTCAGGGGTTGGCTGTGCTGAAAGAGAACTTAGAGTGCTAGCTTTAGTGATAGCATCTAATGTGGAAGATGTGTTGAATTTAAAAAACCTTGGTTTTTTAAATTCAAAAAAGTTGATAAGCGATCTTGCTCCGTTATATGCCGACTTAGGTTGGGTCATGTCTGCACTCCTGTCTTTCTCCATAAAATAAGGATAAGGGACTCTTCTATTTGCGAATGTGGCTTAGACGAGGGTACACCGGATCATATTTTTTTCAGTTGCCCTAATAATAAATCGTCACTTTACAATTTTCTCCCCGATAATATCCCCCGTCCTTCTAATCTCAAGTTTCTTCTTTCTTATGTCTTCTCTCGTTTTGTTTATACTCTTTCTAATTTTATTCATTCCAACAATATAAAGTTGTAATCCCTCCAGTAACTGATCTATGTTTCGTGTCGTGTGTTTTCTCCTTTTTGTTTTAGTCCTCTCAAAGTGTATCGCGTGTCTGGCTAACCGATTATTTCCTATTACACGTTGCCTCTTTGGACACCGATTTTGGCAGAATTACCATGAAGTTGGTAGTTGCCATAAATATCAAGAATTGAATAAGTTTTTTTAATAAGTTTTTATTCATGACCATGGATACAAGTCCTTCAGTCGGAATAATAAAAATTATTTTAACAGCTAATTAACAAAATTAAATTTTTCCTATGCTATTTACAATAAATTTAACTGTAGGTGGAAAAAATCGGATATCTGACAGTAAATCTTGAATGCAGCGTTATATTATTAAGGTTGATTAGGGTGACCACCCTCTCCAAATACCAAAGTGGCACATAGCGTCTGCGTACTTCGTATACATGTACGTGAAGTATTAGTCTATGTCCGCGGGGTGGCATTTCGCCAGCGTACATTTTCGTTTCAGGCTAATAATGAAATAATGGATGATCCAGGGGAAACACGTGAGAATATTCAGCAAAGCTAAAAGTCAATTTTGTCGCTGCTGAGCAAAAAATGGCTATAATGGCTTATTGACACTGTCAAATATTCCAGGGTCTCGTTTTTCACAGCCAATGATTTGGTGTCCCTACTTCAATTGAACCGGAGACAAGTGCTAGGGTGGAAATGTAATCGGATAGATTAGATTAGATTTGTTATGTGCTGTGTTTTTTTAAAATATTAGAAGCATTGGCAAAATTACCATCAGATTAAATATTTTACAAAACAGCTGTGGTTGGTTGAACATTATTGAATTGAATCAATACGGCACTGGACTTCATGTACGGTTGCCGCGCCTGTGTCGTAAAGTGTGGGGTGTCGAGAATTTTATGCAAGTATTGCCAGTGCACTCCCGCCAAAGGACAAGTTTCTAGATATGGTACAACAAAAGTCAAAAGTCAAACAGATGGCGCGGTCCAATGGCTTTAATTTTAGGCTCTGAAATAAGTTTGTGATCCAGTTTTCATGGTTGAATCAGATTTTATTTCTTATCTCGTCTTCCTTGTGTAAACAGATAATCATAAGGACCATATAACCACAGTATAGTCCTCTTATTTCCACACTCCAAAAATATACAAAACTATTTAAAAATCCTCTACGGATGACATTTCGTTTTGTTTTGTACAATATTGTAACGTAACCAATAGATTTTTAAAAGATGTTGGCGTTACTAAATAGGGTGAGGGTGAGTGCGAGGTACAGGGTGTGTGTGTGTGCGTATCAGGACCTGCCACCAACCAAAGCCTTCGACTTAACATTCATGTGTGAGGTGAGAGTTGTGTGTGAGGAGGAGCGTGTGATATACATATTGAGTAAACCAATTTTATGGTTGTGATCATTCTTAGAGAAGCAGGTTTTGCTTTATTTATTTTAAGGTATTTAGTAATTCTTCAGTCTCATTATATTCAAGAGTTTTGAGTCTCATCAGTTTTGACTTCATGCAAGAGATCCTGACCAGCTGTCCAACTTGTACTTTACCCTACACGTATGTCTCCCTTTTTGGTCAAGTGTGCCAACAGACCATTTAGCCCGCGGGCTGAGACTTACCTATCGGTAAAATATACTTAGTGGTCGACTGAACCCGCGGGTCGAGTAAGCCGATTAATGTGGGTTGAGTCAATATGATAAAAAAAAGTGGGCAACTGAACCTGAGAGCTAAGTGGTCTGTGGGCTCATATGGCTACTATATCAAAACATTTTTTTAATCTGTTTGAAATTGTCCCCTCATATTATTACTATTTATTTGACCTAACGCGTAGGTATTGGACAAGATGCGTGTTTGTCATATTGCTTCTTGGACAAAACGATTTTTGGTCATAATGCAAATGGGACGAAGCGAGTACTGGACATAATGCGTTATCAAATTTGACAAAACACGTATTGTAAAGATGCGTATGAGACATATTGCTTCTTGGAGAAAATGATTATTTGTCAGAATGCAAATTGGATGTACAGCGTTTTGGACAAATTGAGTATTGGACATAATGCGTTAACAAATTTGACAAAACACGTACAGGACAGCATGCGCCGAGACGCAGGAAATAAGTCAAACTTTTTTAAAGCTTTAAAGCGTCCGGTGGAAGTTTTAGTCATTGGGAAGTGTCTAGCAGTGATCGTTATCATTTTGTTATAGTATTTTATGGACTTTTTAAAAATATATTTTAAAATTTTAATATTAAAATCAGCCATCAGAATTTAAGTTGAACCTATTTTTTACCTTTCTCCCTTGAAACCTGTGAATCGACCATCTAGCCAACTTAGCAGGTATGCTGGCATTCAATGTACATATAAACTAAACACAGCTTGAGGCTCCACATTCTGTCTTTCAGAAAATAAGTTATTTCTGGCGGTTGGGACAACAATACGATATAAATATTAATGCCACTTGTCCCATGGGACCACTCAATGTTACTAGGTTACTAGTAGGAGAGACGGGAAAAGTCACTACCAACTCGTAAGAACCTAAGAATAAATAAGAGAAATAAAAAACCATATACTACACATTAGCTCTTTATTCTTCACAATAATTGATTTCAAATAAAATATTGATTTGAAGGAAAATCCCACCATCATCCATGGCCGTAACTATTTGGGACCGAATCTTGGGAAGCAAAATAAAGCGAAGCTTCATTTGCAAATTATTATTTTAATTATATAAACAGTAAAAGTCAACATTTTTAATTCAAAGTAAATTGTGGCAATTTTCCGATGTCAATGAACTGCGAATCTACTACCCTTTCGGAAAAGCGTTCTGTAGAGAAGAAAGGGCGAAAGAAACTCTACAGCTATCGCATCTTTAAAAAATATATTTATACACAAGTACATCAAAGATATATGTGATATAGAGCTCGAGTCAAATACTTATACATCCAAACTATACGAGTATGTAGATATAATAGTCCTATTTTGTTTCACACGTTATTGTTTTCGTCAGAGTGAAGACTGCGTGGCATCGTAGGAATTTCCACCTGTAACAACACAAAAACTTTTATTTAAAAAATAATAGATGTAATTAAAATGTAGATAAGGGTGAACGTTCAACCAAAGACATTTTAATACTTCATCTTCAACAGCTCATATGTTATGTCCCCACTGTAAGTACACAGAGACAAGTATTTATTTCTCTTTGGCACCGCTAGAGGAGACTTATAGAAAATGACACTAACAAAAATGCCCGTAATGCGTGACGCTAATTGCTATTGTCGTAAATGTAACAAACTATACATTTTACGGTAAGTCCATCTAAGTCTATCTATCTATATATAATATTTTTATTATAGCTTGTAGTAGTAATTTGTAGTTAATAGTTTAATTACGATTGGTATGTATTTTTTTTCATGATTACATAGCATGGGATGAAATAATATTAATATGAAATAAATAATCAATTGAATGACATAAAAGTAAAAAATGGGTGGTTACACGGATTTTGAATAATAAGTTACGTACCTTTTTCGATATTAGCGACAGTCGTGTCTTCAAGCTTGTGTCTTCGTCTTGACATACCCACTATAGAGGTCTTGGTTTTCAAATGCTTGTTTCTTCGACATCAAATACTTGTTTCTTCGTTTTCAAACGCAGTGCAGTGCAGTGTCTTTATTTTCAAATCCCTGTTTCTTCATTTTCAAACGCCTGTAATTCTTGTTTCTTCGACATCAAATACTTTATCTTTGTTTTCAATTACATGTTCCTTCGTAATCTAGTGCTTGTTTCTTCGACTTCAAATACTTGTATTTTCATCTTCAGATATCAGATCTTATGCCTTTGTCTTCGTTTTTCCGTCACCTTCTTCAGACTTCACTATTCTGTCTTCTCTTTACTCTTCAGACTTATATTCTTTTTTCAGACCTATCTTCGTGCTTCACTCTTGTCTTCTCTTCGCTTGTTCTGTTATTATTTATGGTCATTCCTTCAATCGCTTTTCTTAAGTCTTGAGTCTTCTGTCTTACGTCTTCTATCTTGAGCCTTCGATCTTGAACCTTCCATCTTGAGCCTTCGATCTTGAACCTTCCATCTTCAGCCTTCGATCTTGAACCTTCCATCTTCAGCCTTCGCTCATGAACCTTCAGTCTTCTCTCTTGAGGCTTCTATCTTGAGTCTTCCATCTTGAGCCTTCTCTGTTGAGCCTTCCCTATTGGGTCTTCTCTCTTGAACCTTCCATCTTGAGCCTTCAGTCTTCTCTCTTGAGCCTTCACTCTTCTATCTTGAGCCTTCTCTCTTCTATCTTGAGCCTTCATTCTTCTATCTTGAGCCTTCAGTCTTCTACTTGAGCCTTCATTCTTCTATCTTGAGCCTTCAGCCTTCTATCTTGAGCCTTCATTCTTCTATCTTGAGCCTTCAGTCTTCTATCTTGAGCCTTCAGTCTTATATCTTGAGCCTTCAGTCTTCTCTCTTGAATCTCCAGTCTTCTCTCTTGAGTCTTCTATTTTGGGCCTTCTCTCTTGAGCCTTCTCCCTTGAGTTTTCGTTCTTGATTCTCCAGCCTTCTCTCTTGAGCCTTCAGTCTTCTCTCTTGAGCCTTCAGTCTTCTATCTTGAGCCTTCAGTCATCTCTCTTGAATCTCCAGTCTTCTCTCTTGAATCTCCAGTCATCTCTCTTGAATCTCCAGCCATCTCTCTTGAATCTCCAGTCTTCTCTCTTGAACCTCCAGTCTTCTCTCTTGAGCCTTCAGTCTTCTCTCTTGAACCTCCAGTCTTCTCTCTTGAATCTCCAGTCTTCTCTCTTGAATCTCCAGCCATCTCTCTTGAATCTCCAGTCTTCTCTCTTGAACCTCCAGTCTTCTCTCTTGAACCTCCAGTCTTTTCTCTTGAACCTCCAGTCTTCTCTCTTGAACCTCCAGTCTTCTCTCTTGAACCTCCAGTCTTCTCTCTTGAACCTCCAGTCTTCTCGCTTGAACCTCCAGTCTTCTCTCTTGAACCTCCAGTCTTCTCTCTTGAACCTCCAGTCTTCTCTCTTGAACCTCCAGTCTTCTCTCTTGAACCTCCAGTCTTCACTCTTTAACCTCCAGTCTTCTCTCTTGAACCTCCAGTCTTCTCTCTTGAGCCTTTAGTCTTCTCTCTTGAGCCTTCAGTGTTCTCTCTTGGATCTCCAGTGTTCTCTCTTGGATCTCCAGTCTTCTCTCTTGAGTCTCCAGTCTTCTCTCTTGAGTCTTCGGTCTTCTTTCTTGAGTCGCCGGTCTTCTTTTAATTTATCTTGATTCTTCAGTGTTTAGTTTTTATTTTATTTTTCAGCAATAATTATAGCTGAAGTGCTTAGAACTTCAGTTGTCGGCATTTTCTCATACTTATTTTCTTCAGTTTAAAATCTCCAGTCGTCTCCAGTATTCGTTTTCCAGTCTTAGGCTTTAAAAAAACGTGTGATGGATTTGCACTTGCCTTTCATCTAACCTGATGGTAAGTGACGATAAGGCCGTTGGAATGTAAGCGTGCGCATTCAAAAGCTAATGAGGTGATGACTTTGCTACCTTTCATATGTGCTACAACACTGCTATTTGGCGGCGGCAGACTTAGGTAACATGGTGGTAGCTAGCCAGATGGACTTAGAAAAAGCCTTACCACCAACCAATCCGAGTACCGATAGGTACCCAAACTGGAAATCGAACCCGGGAACTTAAGATTGTTACTCCGATTGTTTAGCATTAGGCCACAAAGTCAGTTAATTAATTCAAGCCAATTCTCTAGTTTTCTTAATCTTCAGTTATCTACCTATTTTCCTCATCTGAGCTTCAATAATACTTCTTCGGTTGTCCTTCTTCGGTCTTCTGTCTTCTTTCTTCGGTCTTCTTTCTTCGGTCTTCCTTCTTCTTTCTTCGGTCTTCTTTCTTCGGTCTTCTTTCTTCGGTCTTCCTTCGGTTTTCATTTATTTTTATACTTTAAACTCTATTTGAATAGAATGGTTAGACTGAATGTATCGTAATTTTTTTCGTCAATATATCGGTGCTTTTAAAGCACACAATATCTCTTCGTAGCATGACTAAACAATTATGTTGACACTACCATGCAAACCAGAAAATTTATTTTGAAAAGGGTTGTGTAACAATTCTGACATTATCTGCAGCAATTTTTCATACATCTAGTTATTCGTAAACCATATTTGTGTTCTTATGATAGTAAATTTGGTCCAACGACTTCGATCAGCAACATTAAGATCTTTACCTACTCGTACGTCAATTTGCGTCTGGATTGCCTCGCAATTGTTATTCTTTTCGGTTCTCTCCGAATCACATATGTACTTGTTTTTTTGTGAAACACTACTCACAGTTTAAAGTATAATATTCTTATTTTGTTGTGTGCCCGAAACTACAACTATGTTTAGTTAAATTCTAGTTTCTGGGTTTTTTCATAGTAAAAAAATGAATTTATTTGATATTCATATATTGTCATTTTGTTAATCCTTTTAGTTCAATCATTAATTGATTGAAAATATCTAACGAAACCATTTTTAGAAATGTTTCTGATAGCGTGTTTCATACGTTGTTTAGACACCTGTTATGACATACATGTTTTTATAGATATGTATTTTTCCGTTTGTCTATATTCTTTGTTTGATTTTCTTGATTTTATATTAATATTCATCTTGACATTTTATAGTCGAAAGTTAGGCTTTTCTTTGATCTTTCTATATAGCAGTTATTGTATTTCGCTCACCTTGCTGACAAGCAAGTATTTCAAGTTCTAAGAATTGTTTCTGAAAAATTAAAATTTGAGGCCCGGAGTTTGCCTGGAGTTGATATCAAAATGTATAATTTCCATTTTAGCGTCTGATTGTTCCTTGAAAATTTTCTATCTTCAATTACAGTTCATTATAACTACAGCTTAAGTGATTCCACATTCAGTAATGACTTTGCATTTCACGTTTTAGTTCTCTAATTGATTAGTGGTGGTGATTAGTTGCACCGTTTCCAACTCGATAACGGCAGGTCATTTACTTCCTTTTCCTTCAGCTTACAAGCTTTCATCGCGTAAGTATGAATAGAACGTTACTCATAGGGTTTAGAATTAGTAGTATGCTATTGAGTTGCCCTTACTTTTTGCTCAGTATAAACTCCATACAATAGCATCATTTACGGTGTATGCTTAACAGCTTTCATAAAATATTCAGTCTCACAAATACAATGTTCTCTTCTTGAACACCTGAAAACTATAAACCTACTTACCAGTAGACTAATTTTGTTTTTTAAATATTAATTTCCTCATTCTTGTGTGTTACTGACTGAATTTGCGTTACCTTGTTTACAGTTTTGTTTATAACATCTGTTTTTGCAGTCTGTGATTTATACGCGATAGCTAATGTGCCCGGTTTTCAGATCACGTACTTTGTTCTTGGAGAAAAGATTCATTATAACACCTGAAAGCTAAAGCTACTTACCGATGCACTGAATACTATTTTTTAAATGATCTAGTTTTTATTAGTACTCCTTAATTTGATAGTAAGTTTGCAGTGATAATTTAACAAATCATCATATTAAATATTGATGGTATATTAATTTTTCTTCGTTCATTTTAGCTTGTGTTATCCTTTTTACGTATACAGTTTTGTCTGCAAAGATTTGATTAGCGTACGTACCCGTTGTAATTTAAAAGTAGAAACTATGTGAAATTATCCGATGTAGATCGTCATATAAATTTGTTTTAATTATTCTATATGGAAGCATCACTTTTTAAGTCAGAATGTAATTATTTTCAGAAATAGAGATTATGAATTGTAACATCGCAAATCTGAAAAGATTTTATTATTATACAATGTAAGAATCTGAAACAAAGTTTAAAAGTTGTTGCTATGCAAAGTTTGGAATATTGATACATCTTGTGGCTGAAACGAATGTTAAGTTATTAGGATTACCTGAGTCCATTTACTTATCTACTTCTTTTTATGATTGTGTTACCATTGCGTTTTCAATAAGATTCATTTTCATCATGTATTTCCAATTTTGTTGACTAATATTTTCCCCACACCATGTTCGCATATTCTACATAGCACAGCAGGTAGCTTCATTTACACTTATAATGGTTATCCACACAACACAGCATCCACATTGCCGACATAGTTTCGTTAATCGCCATTCTCGTATTAGTCTTTTAAACAAACACAGCACTTTCCAAGCATTTGGCCTCATACACATAAAGTAACGCACATAAAATGACCAGTTGCGTACACTGCACATTGCTTAATTCATTATATTTAGTTAGCACTTTTTAAATTAAATTTATTTATACTGCAGTTTCTAGCTTAAGTATTTTCGCAAAGTAGCTTTTTGCGGCCAACAATGTATTAATTTATTTGAGACGCAGCATATGTTCTTGGTAGAGGTCGCCACCTGCAGATAGGAAAAAGACATAATCTGCAAGGTGCTACGGTTCAATAAGCCGATGAATGAGTAAGCGCAAAGGATGAATATTAATAAAAACCTGTTGTTGCTTGGTTGAAGCTAGGAGTCTCGATATTTGGCAGTCAGGCGGAATGAGATTGTGGCCCTTATAATCGGCAGATTAGTTGGCGTTGAGTGTTTTGTCAATAGGCAATAATGTTGAGGATGCAACTCAGATTTCGTGTTTGGCTGGCAGGACGGTGATGCACATATTCTGGCTCGTTGTTTGAATTCTGGTCTCATGTAACATTTCAGCTAGTACCTTGTTGACTGTACTTCATTGGTTTGCAGGATTGGTGAACAAGACATTGACTTTTGGAGCTCTTCAGATCGGTTAGGTATATAAACGGAAGATACTTCGGATTCCGGTGGGCTTGGCTATGCTGAAGACCCATACTTAGAAGATCCACGAAGACATGGCTTATGGGTTCGCAGGCTTGCAGACAGGACAGATCAATGGCTCCGGCAGACTACGTGACAAAAGTGTATCCTAGTTGAATTTCTTTTTATAGGTAACGAAAAAATTAGTAATGAGAACCGAAGTAGCATGAGCTCACCTATAGCGATGTGAAACAGCACCAGGGCATTGCAGTGCGTCACGTGCGGCTACTGACTACCAGTGAAACAGCATGGCCCATCGGGCACCCGTGGCTTGTGCAACAGACAGGGTAGTGCTGATTTGACTCGTCCAGGTGTCGGGCCGGGCAATGTCCCAGATCGGCTTGGGTGACGGGGCTGGGGCGTCTCATGGGCATGGTCGATAGTGGCAGGGCAGCGGTGTCTCAGCGTGTTTTAGCCCAGTAACAGGCCAGTTGCGGGTTGATACGACACATTATGGTAAGGCATCAATGAGCAGGAAAGCCACAGCTCGTTATGTTGGCATCGTGGCAGGGAGTGGCGACTTGACTGGTAACCGTTGCAGGGCAGCGGTGGCTCAACAGGACACCATGACAGGGCAGCGGCATCTCGACAGCACAGTGGTAGTGCAGCAGCAGCACGACAGGATACCTTCTCACGGTGATATCTCGAAAGGACATGCTGGCATGGCATATGCTGAGCAGGGAACTTGGCAGTGGCAGCTCCACGGGACAACTTGGCAGGGCAGCGGAAGCTGGATGGGCTGCTTTAACAGGACGGCAGCTGCTTCACGGGGCAACGTGGCAGGGCAATGGCAGGTTGACAGTACATCGTGGCACGACAGCGGTATCTCAACAGGGCACAGTTGCAAGGCAGCAATAACTAAGGAAGAAACCTTGTTAACGCAGCAGCTGCTCGACACACGCCAGGACAGCGACAGGTCGACAAGGAAGTGACAGTTAGACAGGTCATCGTTGCAGATCGCCGTGGCAGCTCAATAGGACAGCGTGGCAGGGCAGCAACTTCCTAAGGACTGCGTGGCAGGGCAGCGGGGGCACACATTGGCCGACCGTGGCAAGGCAGCGGCGGCACAGCATGATCCACCGTGACGGGACAGCAAAGGCTCAAACTGGACCACTGTGACAGGGCAGCGGCGGCTCAGCCTGGACCACCGTGACGGGGCAGCGGCGGCTCAGCATGATTCACCGTGACGGGGCAGCGGCGGCTCAGCATGATTCACCGTGACGGGGCAGCGGTGGCTCAGCATGGATCACCGTGACGGGACAGCGGCGGCTCAGCCTGGACCACCGTGACGGGGCAGCGGCGGCTCAGCATGATCCACCGTGACGGGGCAGCGGCGGCTCAGCATGAACCACCGTGACGGGACAGCAGCGGCTCAGCCTGGACCACCGTGACGGGGCAGCGGCGGCTCAGCATGGACCACCGTGATGGGGCAGCGGCGGCTCAGCGTGGACTACCGTGACGGGGCAACGGCGGCTCAGCATGACCCACCGTGACGGGGCAGTGGCGGCTCAGCATGGACCACCGTGACGGAGCAGCGGCGGCTCCGCTTGAACCACCGGGGCGGCGCAGCAGCGGTTCAGCCAGGACCACAGTGACGGGGAAGAGATGGCTCAGCATGGATCACCGTGACGGGGCAGCAGCGGCTCAGCCTGGACTACAGTGACGGGGCAGCGGCGGCTCAGCATGGACCACCGTGACGGGGCAGCGGCGGCTCAGCCTGGACTACAGTGACGGGGCAGCGGCGGCTCAGCATGACCCACCGTGACGGGGCAGCGGCGGCTCAGCATGGACCACCGTGACGGAGCAGCGGCGGCTCAGCCTGGACTACAGTGACGGGGCAGCGGCGGCTCAGCATGGGCCACCGTGACGGGGCAGCGGCGGCTCGGCATGGACCACCGTGACGGGGCAGAGGTGGCTTAGCATGGTTCACCGTGACAGGACAGAGGTGGCTCAGCATGGTTCACCGTGACGGGGCAGCGGCGGCTCAGCATGATCCACCGTGACGGTGCAGCGGCGGCTCAGCATGATCCACCGTGACGGGGCAGCGGCGGCTCAGCCTGGACCACAATGACGGGGCAGAGGTGGCTCAGCATGGTTCACCGTGACGGGGCAGCGACGGCTCAGCATGATCCACCGTGACGGGGCAGCGGTGGCTCAGCATGATCCACCGTGACAGGGCAGCGGCGCCACAGGATGGTTCACCGTGACAGGACAACGGCGTCACAGCATGATTCACCGTGACAAGACAGCGGCGGCTCAGCATGGTCCACCGTGACAGGGCAGCGGCGGCTTATCCTGGACCACCGTGACGGGGCAGCGGCTGCTTTTCCTGGACCACCTTGACGGGGCAGCGGCGACTCAGCCTGGACCACCTTGACGGGGCAGCGGCGACTCAGCCTGGACCATCGTGACGGGGCAGCGGCGGCTCAGCCTGGACCATCGTGACGGGGCAGCGGCGGCTCAGCATGGCCAACTATGACGGGGCAGCGGCGGCTCAGCCTGGACCACCGTGACGGGACAGCGGCGGCTCAGCATGATCCACCTTGACGGGACAGCGACGGCTCAAACTGGACCACCGTGACAGGGCAGCGGCGGCTCAGCATGATCCACCGTGACGGGGCAGCGGCGGCTCAGCATGATCCACCGTGACGGGGCAGCGGCGGCTCAGCATGATCCACCGTGACGGGGTAGTGGCGACTCAGCATGGACCACCGTGACGGTGCAGCGGCGGCTCGGTATGGACCACCGTGACGGGGCAGCGGCGGCTCAGCATGGACCACCGTGACGGGGCTGCGACGGCTCGGCATGGACCACCGTGACGGGACAGTGGCGGCTCAGCATGGACCAGTGACGGGGCAGCGGCGGCTCAGCCTGGACCACCGTGACGGGGCAGCGGCGGCTCGGCATGGACCACCGTGACGGGGCAGCGGCGGCTCGGCATGGACCACCGTGACAGGGCAGCGGCGGCTCGGCATGGACCACCGTGACGGGGCAGCGGCGGCTCGGCATGGACCACCGTGACGGGGCAGCGGCGGCTCGGCATAGACCACCGTGACGGGGCAGCGGCGGCTCGGCATGGACCACCGTGACGGGGCAGCAGCAACTCGGCAAGTACCACCGTGACGGGGCAGCGGCGGCTCAGCCTGGACCACAATGACGGGGCAGCGGCGGATCAGCCTGGACTACCTTCGTACCACCATGTGAAGGGGCAGCGGCGGCACAGCCTGGCCCACCATATAAAGGGGCAGCGACGGCTCGGCATGGTCCCATTGTCCACCGTAACAGGGCAGGAGTCATTGAAGTAACACACCGTGGCAAGGAGCGCAGCGGTGGTTATGGACATGCTGTGTCCATGCAGCAGAGGTCCAGACGCACTGTGGCCGTGAGCGCAGCAGTCGTCATAACAAACAGGCACAGCTGCGGTCGTGACACACCGAGAGAGAGTGCAGCAGTGGTCTTTGCCAATGTGAACAGTCTGTGGGAGGTGCGGAGCGAGGAATACCTAGCTGAACAAACAACCAAGTGGGAAAGAAAATGTATGTCATTAAAGGTTAAAAGTTGAATTTTCCATACAAAAATTACTGACATTTACTTTGTTGTGAGATACAAATTACTGCCATGCCAAAATTGCTTACTACGAAATATAATCCGCAGCGACGGTTTGTATTAAAATTATGTGTGCAGCCTTCCCATTCCGTCCGAACACGACAAAGAAACTTATATTCGCTAGAAGACATCCTCCACAACTAGCGCAGTGCATCTATCTAAAACAAACAACACAAAAACAAACGCAAAAATGCAATTTACAGAATATATACATATAATATGACATAAAAAGCATTTCCGTTTTTTAATAAACATTTTATGATTTACAATACAAAATACAGATTACAACTTTCAAAAAATTCTTGAAACCGTCACTTGGGCTGCTTCAGGTAAAAACATCAGTTATTTATCATAATATAAGCCATCTAAAGTGTTGCAAAGAAAAATGAGCACAGGCAAAAATATAATATTTATATAAAATTAATAATTTGCTGACACAAATACATTATACATACACAGCTCGTTTAGTCAAGATGCGCATACCCTTTATTATGACAACGCTACCAGTGCACCAATGATGAGCGACGCAGAAAGTTCTTGCCAAAGCATTCCGGTGTCATTTTCTGAAAACTTGCTTTTCTTCGATGGGCATCCAAAGCTAGGTGTTTGTGTTTAGAGCGGAAACCTAGCTGTATACAACAAGTTAACATGCAAAACAAAACCATTGTCATACCACTCCAAAAGTATTCCGAAGCGGATCTTCTTTCCACAACCGTTGCTTCTTTGATAATTCAAGCCAACCAACATTTACAGGGCACTTTGAGTGAATCAGTGTGTGTATCAGGTAGCTTCCATATTAATTACTAACATTTAAGTGCGTTTACATTTCTCGTATTAGTCTTGAAGGTGCAATTTTTATGCTTTATTCTTTCACAGGCCAGATTGATGATGAGCATGCTGCTAAGCGGGAGTAGTCATACCTAGCTTACAAAATGACACGTAACATACCAAAACAAGATCAAAGTAAAAGAGATCTTATCATATACGTAGTAACATTAACTTAGTTAACCATTATTACCTCAACAAGCCAGGCAGGCAGATTAGCCAGAATGATACTTGACACAGGTATTTTATATGATGAAACAAAGTCAAAGCAGGTACAATTTTCCTATCTAAAAACAGACAATAAAACCACACAAACAAAAGGTTAAAGAGTCTACTTACTTAATACCATAAGAGAATTAAATTACCTCGGTACACCCAAAGGGAAACTAATATTACGTATACATAGGTTACTCGATGCGGACAGACGAAGCCAAAGCATGACCCACTACCACATTTTACATCAAGATAACATACTCAAGTAGGGTAAAGTTAGGCTATACATACTTAAAATTATCAGAAGTTTGTACTGATTATTGGATCGACGTTACGGTGGATTGTGCAATTCGGTGGCTATTAATTGCATTTAATAATAATAAAAACAATTTTTAATACCTCTGTCTCCTTAACATATCCGACTCGCCATTTCGATATCTGTCTACTCTATATTCCAAGCCGTCGATGGTGTCAAACCTTCGCATATACGAGACATCGCAAACGAATAGAATAAGGGAAGATCATTTGACCTGGTAATACTGACGATAATAGCCGGTTCATTCAGTCGTTCCGGATCCTTATAATAAAACCAATGAGTACCTTTCTCAGTTCAGTAACTCCGAAACTCAGCTCATAGCTTACGGCTGTCGCGCTAACATTGAGGGTTCTCTACCTTGAAACAAAAAGAAAGCCGCACACGTAATAAGGTTAGTACCAGCTTTCAGCTGGATAAAGTTACGTTTTCTCCGAAAATAACAATTGAAGTACCTTTACGTTAGTGCAGGCAGACGACCGATGTCAAATTGGGCGTTGCCTCTCGCGGTGCCGTTCGAGAAAACTTTGCAACGATTAGATATTAGATAGAGTTTGCATACTTAAAATAATCAGCGAAACCGCATACGTAGCAAAACAATTTTCGAAGTTTTAAAAAAATCATACCTCTCACTTCCCAAATGCATGCAAGGCTTGGTTTGTAGCTTAAGACAGTGGCTATTGTGTTATTTTACAACGCATCCGATTAGACTGCATTAGACTGGTTTGATTTGATTAACTCTGTCACCACAACTTGTCATGCTCACCATTAGCACATTATGTTTTACAGGGTTACTGCATACTAGGCTGTGATGATAAAACCGATGCAACTAACACTCCTTAAAACAGAAAAAAAAACACAAACGCAGAATGGTTATTACTTTCTACAGACCCAGATGTTAATACACAAAGAGACAAAGCTCTGAAGACTGATGAATTAAATTTATACCGACTACATAAAGCTACATAGTAAAATTAATTAAATATGTACTTGGCAAGGTCGACGGCAAGCAACAAAGTGCGCACCTCGAGGACTCGATGTCAGCAAGACAAACAGCCGAACCTTGAAACATATAACGAAACCACAACGCAAAAGAGGTTAAGATCCTACTTATACTACGTGTGCAAACAAATATGTTTTCTTACAAGTTTCTTATGCATCTAGAAGCGTCGGATGACAGGCCATTGCGATAATCTACACTGGTTACTCCAACCGAAACGGTGTCAAAGCACGAGCAACTAACCTTTAATCATACACAGCAAACGCAAAAGGGGTTAAGGTTCTACTCTTGTCTTCACTCCAAACAGAGTATAGCAACAAAAGTTAATCGACACTGGTTACTCAAATTGAAGAATATGTTTTACAGTTTAGGTTTGGCCTCTGCAAACATCACGCAAGCAGTAAGTTGTGGCCGTTGATCGGTTACTCATTACACCACGTGAAAAATGTGTTTAAGCTGGAACAACTACCATTCCTAAGAATATACAACACCACACACGAAAAAAAGGGTTAAGGTTCTACCTGTACTTTAATCCCAGAAAGTAGAATTGTATTAAATTCTATAAATAAACGTAGTTCTGTAGGCTTAGTTCTTAATATAGTATAAAGAAATATTAAATACCTCCATCTCAAAAATACAAGTATGTCAATGGCAAGCTGCTAGCTATCAAATGCTTACTTCCGATAATTCATTTGCAGGGATGGTGTCCAAGCGAGAGCAACCGTCATGCCTAAAATGTACAGTGAAACCACATACGCAAATAGGGTTAAGGTAATACGACACATATAAACTTCAGTGCTTATTAATAAATAAGTTTATGTGAATTATTAACAAAATTTAAACAGTTCCGTATTACTAAATCAACTTGAGTACCTCTTGTCTCCTCAAAGAAGCATCTGCCATTTGGCAAGACAGGATGTTGCGTAATTGTACGCTGGTGGTCCAATCGAGTGAAACCTTTGAACAAACAAAACGACAGACGCAGACGGGGTTATGAATTACCTACTCTAGTACGATGACTAAAGAAACTAAGTTCCAACAAGTGTATGAGAGAAGATAACTTAAGTACCTCATTCATCGCGGAGTTGTGATGAGTAGCTAAGCAAAGCAGACTGGGCATCGCGATCTACACCGTCTACTTCAACTGAGTCGAAGCCAGGAACAACTACTATACCTTGAAACATACAACGAAACCGAACACGCAAAAAGGGGGTTAAGTTACCTAATAACGTCCATTATCGTTTCAGTGCATTAAATAACGCATAGTATTCCACTGTCTTTGATGAAAATTCCGTTCCCGTTTTGCAATATGTTGATAATACCTTTATCTCTCTTCAACACGTCATCGGCAAGCGAGTCAGATGAGGCAATTCAGAACAGCAGTACTCTACCTTTAAACAGACAAGAAGCCCGCATATGGAAATGGCGGGGGTTAAGTTCCTACCTAACTTGATTTTTGTCATATTTCATAAACAAAACTTTTTAAAAGACGAATTTAAAACAGTGAGGTACCTTTACGCATTCGTGACGACACGGTGCAGAAGTAAGCAAGCTTCCAGGTGTAAGCTTTCTGTTATTTGACCGAATTTTCTCAAAATGAAGCAGAAATCCTTACAGCACATACAATACATAAGTTGTGTAAATAAGGTGTTATATCCGCAGCATGTAAAACGTCCAGTACCGTGAGAAGAAGTTCCCGTGAGAAGCAGTGGTGCTATGTAACGGAGAGTTGCGACGTGCGAGTAGGTACCGAGCCATGCAGCTTACCTAGTTAAACAAAACATTGCACAAAATTCCACAAAATTTTATAAGCCGTAGGCGTATAAGGTATTCACGCCATATGCATTAAGTTGTTGCAAACTCATTACCAACATAAGATCCAAATTGCATACCTATCCGAATAGCCAGTAGCCGTTGTGACGCTTCTTCCGCTTTCCAATTATCGTTTAACGTTGCCGGTTTAGTTCCAGGAGTATTGTGGGGGAGTTGCAGTACCGAGCTAATAAGAATACCTCTTCTCAGTCCGGTACGCAGCGAGCATCTACATGGCCGGCCGATCCTGAACACTCCATTCGCGAAAATAATAGGAATGTGGGAGCGATTTACTACCTTGAAACAGAGAACAAAATCGCAAGCGTAGAAAAGGTGATAGTCCTCGGAGTCAACTAGAGAATATTAGCTTTATTGCAGATTTCTTCATATTTCGAATTATTTCATTATTGATACCTTCAAGCCTTTTCCGTGCCCAGATCACGTATCGTGTAGATACTGCGAGGTAGACAGCATATTGTCATCCCGAGACCCCCCATTGTTATATTTTCATTATTAAATTTTTTAAAGTCAAATTTCAAAACAGTGTCACTGTTACGTTGACACATTTTGTTATTAAATCCCGGTGTTGGAGTAAGCAATCTTCTATGACATCGCCGAGCCGGCCCTTCCAGGGATCCATTTCGATTACTGACCAAACTTTCTCACATTGAATGAAACATCCTTCTAGCCCTTTCGGTTGGTGATTACCACTTCCTGATTATGACCACCTCCCGATATGTCCGTTCTTTGTCTCCAATGGTGCTGGTACAAGACTTTGCCAATTCTGAGTTGTGTTATGTTCCAAGCAACAAGAGTTAATTCCAGAGCTTCTGAACGTCTCAGTAACGAAGCTTCCTTAAAAAGCTGTGGTGATTTATTAAGCTCAGGGCTGCGACGACGTGCAAGAGTACTGTGCCATGTGCAGCTTACCTTGTTAAACAAAACACGACAAAAAATCCTCAATAATTTAAGATTTATGCTTTATAAGCTAAATAAGCCCGTTATTCACGCTAGATGCATAGACTGGTAGCAAATTCATTTCTGATCTAAGATGACATGTCCAAATTACATACTTATGAGGATGTGACGCGTAAGCGGCCATTACCCAATGTGGCGTTAGCTCGATTTGCCGATTCCGTCCCAGGAGTTTTGTTATGTAGTTTTTAGTATCAATAAAGTACCCGTCTTCTCAACAGTCCGTTAGGCACCGAGATCTAACTGGCCGGCCGATCCTGAAGGACACCGATGCTCCATTCGGGAAGACGATAGAAATCTGGTAGCAATTGCCTACCTTGAAACAGAGAACAAAATCGCAAACGTAGTAAAGGTGATATTCGTATTCGTCTACTTACTGGAATATTATTTTCAATTTAACTCTTGTCAGGCTTCGAAGACTACGAGTATTTTCATAATTATTATATTATTGCTACCTTTAAGTCTCGAACCCGGAATACGCCTGGTGTAGGTGTAAAACTGCAAGCTAGCCAGCACATCGTCAGCCCGAACCTTCTAAGTCCTTTAAACCTCGACTTAAAACAGAGAAGAAACCCGCTTATGGGAACGTAACGGTTTTGATACCTTCAAGCATTTCGTCACTAATTCGCTGTGCTGAAGTAAGCAAGCTTCTGTAATAGCGCCGGTCCGAGCCTTCCAAAGAATCGCTTTCAATTGTTGACAGAACTTTGTTACTTGCAGTTAAAATCCTTCTAGCTTTGTTTCCAGTGATGTAAAAGATTTTATCAATGCTGACTTGGTTGTCTAGGGAATAAGCGTTAATTGTGCACCTCGTAAACGTCCCGGTTGCCTTGAGAAGCTGTGGTGCTATGCAACGGAGGGTTGCGACGTGCGAGGTGTACTGAGCCATGCAGCTTACCTAGTTAAACAAAACATGACAAAAATTCCACAAAAGATTAAAGTCTTATAAGCCGTAGCCTGTTCACGCCAAATGCAGGGTTGTTGCAAATTCATTTTCGATTTAAGATTACAGGTCCAAATTGCATACCGGATGTGACCGATGTAGTCTTTAGCCGTTGTGGCGTTAGTCCGGTTTAGTTCCAGGAGAATTGTTGGGCAGTTACTAACAAGAATACCTCTTCTCCGACAGTCCGGTAAGGAGCGAGCATCTACCTGGCCAGCCGATCCTGAACACCGAGTACTCCATTCGTGAAGCCGATAGTAATGTGAGAGCAATTTACTACCTTGAAACAGAGAACAAAATCGCATGCGTAGACAAGATAACAATACTTTTACTCCTTTGCAGAATTGATTCTTTGAGAACTTCTTTATACTTTTTATTTTAATTATTGATACCTTCAAGCCTTTTCCGAGCACGGATCACGCGACGTGTAGAAGAGGCACGTAAAATATTCGTGCTGCAAGTTAGTCAGGACAGTAGTCCGAGTTGACCTCCGACTCGACCGACCTCTGACTGATCTTTCAAACAGAACTTGACAAACGGCAAATTGCAAAAATATTCATCTATTAGATTTCTTCACTGGCGATCATCTTACTTGAGGTTTAAGAAATCCTTTGATCCAGGAATTGAGCCAGCAGGAAACGGAAGAGCAGCAGTGATTCTTAAGTTATGTGGGATAAAGTCTGAAGTAGATACAAATCGTTTTACGTACGTACTACAATTAGGTAGTAGTATAGATGTCAATTGTTGCCTCAGCAGGCTTAGTTTCAATTTATGTTACAGTAAATGCTTATGCCTTACATTTTAGCTTTTAGTTATTCTGTGTTACCTCTCTATCTTCAAATGGCTGGAAGTTGATAACTTATAGAAGACTGGCCGGAGTAAGACTGGCTCATTGGCGACTAGCCGATGCGGAGATTTTGTTATGCCCTACCTTAAAAACATATAAAGCCGCAAACACGTATTGGGTTAACAACACCTACTAAAATTCTGTAGTTTCTTTTGCCTTTTCTCCTCTTGATATCGACTGTTCTGTTACTTTGATAAAATGGTTTTATACCTTCTAGATACTTGAATAACCACGTTTAATGTGAGCCGGATCACAGTGTAGCGGCGAACTATCTGGACATCAACAGCCCGAGGTCCTGACTGAAGAAATGCCACTATTCCTGAACATAACATGACAAGTGGCATATCGTAAACGCAGCTACGAGGCCTTCTTAATATTTCACTCTGCGGATATATTACACCAATACCTCTTGTAACAGTACATTTCCAGAATCTATCCGTAGATCGGTGTAGACTCGGCGTCGCAGTCTGCAACGGCTGTGCTCGAGGTGACCCGATGACTGCACCAGGACGACATATTTATTCTACATGTAGCAGCTTTACCAGCCTCTGGCCAAACAGAACTTGACATAGCGACGAATTGGCATACATACTAAACAGTTATTGGATGCCTACATTTAAGGCGATTTCCTCAATATTCAGATCAATGTTGTATCAATTTCATTTGAGTATTCATGTTAAAGTAGGTAGTAGAAGGTCAAAAAATGTACCTCAATTCGCGCGTTCATTTCTAAGACTTGCGAAGCTTAGCAGCCGGGCAGCCAATACCGTTACCACCGTTAGGTTCTCGATGAATTGACGATCTAGACCGCTACTAATTTCTCAACCACGCATCAACCCAGCCCACTGTGTATAAAACATGGCATGCGACACATATGGTTACGAAAAAAAAATTGCTCAAAATTTACCTCCAGGTTAACAGTCAGTCTAATTTCCTCGATCCAGTAGTAATTTGTAGGTTACTGGTTGCGCGTGTCGGGAAGCGCGAAGCTGAGCGGGATAGTTGTTGGTCAATGATCCCGGAAACCGCTCGAACACGGTCCTAACTATAGTACAATTATTTCCACGATCCCGTTTGAAAGCGGCGGTAGTCGCCTAGCTGTGCAAAACATTTGAAGCGAAATACGGAAATACGGATTATGCAGATTATATCATTAAAATAAGTTGGTTTAAAATTTCTTTTCATGATGTTTCATATTTCCTCCATATTCACATTGAATGCTGTATTCATTGTACTTAGTGGTTTTCATGGCATCAATTTAATCTTTATATAATTAAATAAATATAGATCCTTGGTCTTTATAGCTTTTGGATCTGAAATAGAAATGATTAGGGGAAGAACTTACCTAGCTAAAATATTTATGATTAAAAGCATTACATAGTGCTTGTACTAACGAAAATATTATTTCAGAAGAATTGCAAGATCCAGTTATCGTTGCAGAGATTACTTAGCTTTGCAAGAGGTCCTCAATCAATATTAAAATTTTATTTTTGCAGCAAAATTTTGGGCGATTCCAAGTAGTTGTATTTTTTTCGTTCCTTCGTATTTAATTAGATAGATATCCATTAACCTCATGGTCTATTCTCTATGTAAATAGTCTTTGTTGAACGAGGCGAGTTCCAAGATTATCAAGCTACGCTTTTTGCAACTTTTTGCGGAAACAGGAGATAATCAATTTAATGATTGTGTTTTGTTTTTGAAGTCAGTTAAAAAAAGGCAAATCCTCGACATTGTGGTGGAAAATGTTCATGAACATTTGATATGTTCTATTGTAATCATCATGGTACTCCTTGTGTAGGTAATTCATGCCTCAAGATTTCATTCATAATCAATGGAAACTCTTTGCAGTTGCGTGTTACATTGTTATGAATTTCATCAATTTATATTCCTGCTTTTTAATATGATCAAAATGATGTGGCTTCATTATACGGGGTTTACTGGGTTATCAAGTCATTGTCAGATAATTTTGTAATCATGTAAAAATCTGAAAAATCAAATTTGAATGTGTTATCATCCCCTACCTAATATTAGCTTTACAGAAAGATATCATTTCAACCAAAGATCAAATACAACACATTGATATAGAAAGCGCTGTGCAAACAAAGTTCCAAATTTCAGTTCAGTAGTTTCTGTTAAATATGGTTAAAACCGTGTAAATCAACACTTACCTAGATTCTCATAAACAAATATTTAGGTAAATTCACTCGTGATTCCATTCAAGCAACTCAGGTATTTCCATGTTTATCAACTTATGTACAAACTTTCCATTCTACATGGCCGATAGGTGTAGAGAGTGGTTCGAGTATCCTAGCAGTAGTTACGGTTTCGATCTTATGACTTATCTGTGATTACGGTCCACTGGTTTGTCAACTGGGGCCAGTTTATTTCAAAGTCGTGGACCTGCCGGGTCCAGCTGGGGTGACAGCCGCTGGCCCCTAGCAGGGTCCAGGTGTACAGTCATGGCTAGCCTTCTTGGAGTTGAAGGGCTTCACCTTGTTCGTTATTCGTGCGTGAAACTCGTTCACGTCAGCCTCAGGCCCCAGTCCAGTCGACAGCTGTGAAGTTTGCACAGAAATCAGTAAATGTGTTCGTAACCACATACATACTTATTTGTATTAGCTGTTAGATATAATTCAAGACTTTGGCAATGTCATAAGTGTTTTTGTAAACAGATTGGTCTTACGTCATCAGAATCAAGAGGAAAATTCTATTGGCTGGATTAATCATTATTTTTAGAACAAATTCTAGAAAATTATGACAACTCACCAGTACAATAATATCCACGTCTTCAAACCCTATTCAGTTTCAATATATCGTCTTATAGCCTTATAGATTTGTAGTCTTAGTTCTTATGTTCCTTTATTTATGATTATTTGTCCCGGATATTCAGCCCACCGTAATTATTCCATAACAACATCGTCACAAATACATTATTCGTTACCTATGGCCTCGATGGTTCAGGTCACGTAGTCCCCGACCGTCTCTGACCCGCGACTTCACCTTCGCGGCGCGGTGTGCTGGGAAGATTCAGTTAGCAGGCACACAAATATATGAATGCAATCGGCACGTCGCGTCGGAGCAACAATTGTTACATACATATCGGTTCAGTATTTGGTGAGCTCAATCCGTCATGTCGCATATGCATGCACGCTCGTCGCGCTATTAGAGTTAACTACATACACTTGTTACCTAAAAGAGAAAGTGTGCCGTCGGTGACGGATGGCGACGCACCAACGGGCCTCCCGACAGGTCGACCGAGGTCGCACTCGCCTTGTCCTCAATGTTCGAGTCTTCCTTACACTAATGGAGTTCCTGTTAGGATGGAACGTTATTTCACAGAAAATGCACGTATGCCATTGCAGTTCAATTACTCACTTTACAACATTACTCGGTTATTTCGTTATTGTGAACGCATTGACTCACCCGACTGATACTATTGGACAATGAGTCATTGTTCCGGATATCGGAGCTCGCGTTATCGTCCCAGCGCAGAGACGGTGCAGGTTTTCGAGACCTGTTGTGGCATGATCACGCGACTTCTCGAAGTGGCAGAGTTCTGAGATAGATCTAAAGACATGTTACACACAGGGGGCCCGAGAGCGGGCCTATTTTCTATCTATAAATGTTGAAATCATGTCTCAATCACGCTAACGTTTACCTAGTGGGCTGAACCGGGACCCGAGCGAGTGTTCGTGCATGCGCGCGGCATATCACGGCGTGTGCGCGGCAGCTTAGTGTGCCGTAGATCGTAATGCAGCAATGGAACTCGAAGCGCCTCCGACAGACTGCAGACTCAATCAGCATCTCGTTCTCGCAGCGCCGCCACTCGGCCTCGAACTCCGCCAAGTGTCGATGACGTCATGGAATAATACATGTGGGTGAAATCACAGTCAAACAAAAATGAAGATGTAAAGAGAGATACAACTGTTTCTTTAAAAATTCTTTTATTTCCATACTTAAACATATGTTACAATTTTCTTATTCAATATGAATAAAATTCAAAATTCCAATTTTTTCATTACTTATGGCAATTGAAATAAATTGAAATATCCTAACTTATTTACAAGATTAAAAAAAGACTAAATAAATAAATGCATGATACTTTACAAACCCATGTGTAGTTAGCAGCGGCCGCGCCCCAACGGCAACCAAGATGGCGGCCGGGCGGATGCAGGCCCACGCGAAAGGCAATGGGACTGTAATTTAGAAAAATATCCTATATCACAGATTCTGAGACAACTTACATTACCTAGAAGTCTTAACGTTACTTCGGAACTGGCTTCACATTGTCTAATTCTTTGAAAAAACTATCTAGTCCACTGAGATCATTCTTCCATATACTATCGATTTTTTCTTGCTGTTGTCTGGTCATTTCTTCATCTTTATTGCACAATCCAAGGTCCGCTTGCATCTGAGCCCACCTTCTGGCACGTTCTCTTTGTTTCATAACTAGTTCAGTTTCCGCGCGATACAAAGAATTACTCAAGATGGCGATTATCCTCAGGTCGCGATTTCTCTTTGTCTTGGCACATAACGATTTACTTTTAACTTGACGAACCCAGTTAGAAAGGGATTCAGTTTTACTTTCGCAAAAGTCTACGACATTTTTCTCCTTGGAACTGTAGCCCATAGTTGGTATGGGCTGAAAAATTGTGGTGTTACAATTATTACACACCTGAATCCACCAGGCTTAGTCACTTTGTGCTGGCGCACTACACTTCACAGAGGCACGTCCGCACTGCACCACGCCGAAAGTTAGCAATGGGGGCGCTGACGTCATGCGAGCCTTATATAGGGGACGCCTACTGAGCAGCCCGCTGCGCAGTTTGTCACAAGATGGCGGCGGACCAACGGGCGAGCGCAGGGCGAAGCGCGTCGGAAATAGCCGATCAATACCAGACGGCTCAATGCTCTTGGAGCCTTTCGAAAACATTATATGAATTGACATTTTGTGAAATTAGAGTTTGTATCGTAGCAACCAATTTGACAACGATCAATTATTTTACTTTTCTGTATATTTAGCTTTTACGTTTTGTGGTAAAATACAAAAAACAAAAAAGTTAGAATGTCATTATTCAGCTGCATGCTGTATAATGGTGAAAATGAGCCTCACTCTTATATCGCCACTAGCTTTTCCATCCAACTTCGGTAGCGTGGACTTCAGGAATCCCTCATGAACTACTTGTTTAAGAGGGATATGAAGCAAAGTCTCCGTAGAATAGTAGGTATTTGAATATGTTATTGCTGTCGCGATTCGGTACGCACACATACAGCCTTTCACATGCTTTCACTCACACAAATAACGCTGCATAACATCCCAAAGAGGCCCCTGCCGCGACGCGCATCTATAGACGCTACCCCTCCGCCTGGGCTAGAGTGTATTTTTCAAAATTATAATAAACTTGACGTGAGCGTGCGTCAACCCTTGTTTTACGTTTTGAGAAATTATTGTTCGCATATTGGTTTAGTCTCGACATACTGTGGTTGTATTTGATATAATTGACTAGTAAGTACCTATCACATATAAATACAATATAAATTATGGCGTTGCTATTTTAGGGTTCTACGGTCAACAAAGAAACCTTTTAGTTTCACCATATCCGAACGTTCGTCTTCCAACGATACTTTAGGTGACCTAGAGGTGTTTTAGTACCTAGAGTGCTATAGTCTAAGGACTAACAAGTTAAAGCGTTCAAAAAGAACTAGAAACCGACTTCAACTGCCCTAAAAGTCTACTTTTATTAAGGAAAATTTAAGATGTATATTGTTTTCTCATGGATTCCATTCTAAGAACCGGACCAAATTGAAATGGGACCACATGGAAAGCATCAGCTTTCAAATAATAAAGAATCATCCAAATCGGTTCACCCAGTGAAAAGCTCTGAGGTAACAAACATTTAACTAATAGAATAGAATAGAAATAATTTATTCGGCATACAGATTACAGTACAGTTAAAACATTAATTTTAAATTTGCTCTGCTGCACTGCAACGCCGAAATACACACTTAACATTCCCAGTCTCAAAAACTACTGAACCAATTTTGATGAAACTTGCAGTCTTCCCTAAGTTTTACAATACCTAGGTAAACAAAAAAGGGATTATTTAAATCGAACTTGTAGTTCCGGATATATAAAAAATAAATTAAATAAAATAGCCTTTATTGCTGAACTAATTTTTTGTTACAATTTTCTTTAAAATATGCTTACTTTATACGTTACTTATCTTTTTATATTAAGTATCAGTAACCGGTCGTTCCTACATTTCAGCTTGTCTTTCGACATAGGCCTCCTCTAAGGATTTCCACTCTATTCTATCTTTCGCTATGCGGGTCCATGTTGGACCCGCCACTTGTCTGATGTCGTCCTCCCATCTTCTAGTCTGTCTGCCTCTTTTTCTTTTGCTATCTCGTGGTTGCCATTCAGTTATTAGTCTTGTCCATTTCTACATACTCTATTTCTCCATTATTTACTGTTATGGGCTCTGTTTGTGAGGAATTTGACATTACTTTTGTTTTCGTTAAGTTCGTTGACAGGCCTGCTTTTTCGCTCTCTTCCGCTAACTGTTGGAACATTGTCTGTAGGGTTTTCGGGTTTTCCGAAAGTAAGATCAGGTTGTCTGCAAAGCGTAGGTGACTCAGCTTTTTGCCATTTATATTTAGTCCTTTATTCGTCCAATCCAGATTTGTGAATATCATTTCCAGGATAGCTGAAAATATTTTTGGTAAAATTGGGTCTCCCTGGCGTACCCCTCTCTCAATCGAAAATTCTTCGCCTGTAGATTCTAGCTTCCCTTGTGCGGTGCTTTTTGTGTATATGTTTTTCAGTATTCTTATGTATTTTGCATGTACGCCTTGTTTTTCCAGTGCGTCCCAGATAAATCTATGTTCGAGTGTGTCGAATGCTTTGTTGAAATCCACGAACCCTATGTGTGTTTTTCTTTTGTGTGTGTGTTCCGGATATATGCGAGGACAAATAAACATACACTTTAGAAATTTGGCACACTTCTTTAGAAGCTGGTATAGACTAACATATATGAAAACTGGGCAGTTCTGGAAATATTACATACATACAGGTCGCATTGATAACCTCTTTTTTTGAAGTCGGTTAAAAAACTGTAATTTCACGACACCTCACACAATAGAATAGACGAGTTAAAAATCCCGTCTTAAGTGTATGAGATGTATAACTGGGAAAAAATATTTCAAGTTTTTATTTGTCGACATGAATAATAATATCGTCGAAATCTATCGTATTTCCTACTGTCATACTTCATATTATACTATTATATTTTAAGTACCTCAAAAGGAAAAAAGGAATCCTTATAGGATCACTGTGATATCGAATACTCCAGTCTGCTGTCCCTTAGATCTGTCAAATAATGAAACTTATAGGTCAACGCAATAAAAAGATATAGCTGTATTTTAGACCATTTCCGTACAAAATGCAATGAACCCAAAATCTATACGGTATTTCCCGTTGACCTAATGTCTTGAAATTTGGCAAGAAGAAAGGTTTTACAGCACAACCATAGGAATAAATCTGAATTTTTTAATTGTAACACAGTAAAATTGATTTTTTAATGTTTACAAACTTAACTTCGTAATATGTAATTTAGCTTAGAATTTCATTTTCGGTAGAGCATTGTTGGGTGCATATTACCGTACCTATTATTTATGATTTTCAGTATGTCATTAATTCATATTCTGTACGGAATCCTCGGTGCACGAGTCCGACTTGCTCTTGACCGGTTTTTGAGTTGTTGGAGAGCCATTTCAAGCTCTTGCTGGCTGATCTCCGGGATATCTGTGTCGGGTCATATAGTCTCCGTAGCGATTTGTACATGCGATGTCCATATAACTTCTCGTTCTCTCTCAAGACTTTCAATAATAATAAATAACAAAAAATAATATAAAAAGCTTTTAAAAAAGTTATAAATAAACGGATGTCCATGCAATAAATGTTATGTTTTTTCTGTGTTTTTTTTTCTGTTTAGATATTTTACAGTGGTACGGAACCCTTTGTATGCGAGTCCGACTCGAACTTTAACATTAAAAAAATATTTGAAACATAAGTCACTTATTCATAAATCATATTTAATTATTTACACGTAACAAAACGTAACAACAACTAAGAATTTCAGGGAAAATGTTCTGTTCTAGAGATAAAATAAATTTCCTTAGAATTATTTGTCTTTATATTTGTTTATTTAGATCAATCTAAACATTAAAACTAACAGGTAAAACCATTATAGCTCGAGAAAGGGTATCTATCGATATATTTTTCCCACCACTATTAGTCGAAAAAATCGATAAAGCTTATTGACATCACTAATGCATGCTTACTTTATTTTTATACATATAATACACAGTATATAGTTGTGATATAGTGTACCCTGCCTCCCGAACCGAACTGTGCGAGAAGGACAGTTGAAGCTTTTTTTGGTATTTGCCTAGTTTTGCCGTGAAATTAAGGGTTTGGGATATAGCTGTTTTCTCAACGAAACGTTAGCCAAATTCAATCATTTTGATCTTATTCTCTTTATCAAAGAATAATCTAGGCCCGTTGGTTTTGCTTTTTCTGAAAATGTTACGTTTACTCTAAATAATGAGTACCATAAGTTGAAAGAAATTTTTTCTGAAATTTTGAGTTTTGAGATGCCCATAATTCTAATTGTAGACAAAATATTGAAAAAAGCAAAACCAACGGGCCTAGATTATTCTTTGATAAAGAGAATAAGATCAAAATGATTGAATTTGGCTAACGTTTCGTTGAGAAAACAGTTATATCCCAAACCCTTAATTTCATATGAAATTTTTTATCTGCTGTTCCCTCTTAATTGGGTATCGGTATAAAATTTGTATTATGTATTTTGCCAGTAACGTTGGGATGCACAACATTTAGGAAATTACGTCCTTTACGTAAGTTTTCAATTTCGTCTAAACCACAATGTGAAGACAAAAGTCTTCAACCAGTGCGTCCTACCCGTGATGACTTACGGAGCCAAATCGTGGATACTCACGATACGATAGATCCACAAATTTAAAGATACTCAGCGGGCTATGGAAAGGGCTATGCTTGGAGTCACTCTGATGGACCGCATTCGAAAAGAAATGATCCGTCAGAGAACCAAAGTGATCAATATAGATCACCATATTAGCATGCATGCCAAGTGTCAGTGGGCAGGTTAAATTTGCCGAAGGACCGACAATCGCAGGAGCAGACGAGTCCTCGAGTGGAGACCACGTCTAGGCAAACATAAGACGTCCCCCGGATAGGTGGAAAGCTGACTTACGCTTAGGTTAGACGAACGTGGCACACTCTGGGAGAAGTCTATGTCCAGCTGTGGACTGTTGCAGGCTGTACGTACATGATAATTATACAAGATGGTATATTAAATAATTCAACATCTACAAAGATTTATAAGGATAATAAATATTTAGAAAATAATATTTTGTATGGCTCGTTTATAGTTTGGTATCTTTAAGAACATAAGGAAAAATCACTAAACCCCCCAATATTTGGAATGTTTCCGAATGAACCATTGTGGCGCATGAGCGACAGAATGTGGAGGGATGAGGCCCGGGGGAGGGGGAGGTGGGGTATGGGGTAATCCTTATTTGTGCTAACTTGGGTTTTATAAAAGCTGCGTATACGTAATAGCATATACTATATTATTTCCATTGTACATAATTCGTGTATTAAAGTCAAAGCAGACTTTAATACAACTCAATCACTTTTCCAGAATTATAAATAGTTTAAGTTCATTCGTGGTCATTTACCGACTTTTCTAAATACTTAGGACAAATTATTTTTACACTACTCGTTACCAGTCTGCCTAACGATTCATCTTTTTCTCAAGCCCACCCTAACACTAAAATACAAAGAAATAATAATTGAGATTTATTCAATTCATTCGCATTCGCAATTGGCCAAGGCATTGCCAAGGAAGGGAGACAATCACATTGAATTACTATTAAATGGGCAAGCATAGGGGCAAGGCAGGTAAAATAACGGTTTGGGAACCGGGCACATTCCATAAGGGGACGAACGTCCCCATTGTTACGCTCGGTCTAGTTTCACGTGGGAATAGGGATTCATTAGTTATTAATATCGTTTGTGTAAAAATATTATAGTTAAATACAGAAATGAGCAATTCCAGGAGCTCATTTAATGCTTGTTGAAGACGGATCATTATTTCAAATAATGTGTAAATGGTATAAACATTAATTAAATAGCATCCATACACACACGTCATTGTTATCTGGTGGAATCAATAATATTTTTTCTATCACCTTGAGACAATGAACAAAAATGACGCATGTTGTAATTGACTCGGGCCATTCGATAGTCAATAAAGATGTTGTTCTATAAGGATCTAGAATCCTATCACCTGAGAGTAGAATATTGCTTGTTCAATGCAGTGAATGGCGTCAAACAAAATGGCCGACGTTGCGCATGGCAAGGTGGAGTGGGCTATTGTGACGTCATCGCCCTCCGCGCCACGGCCCCTGCGCTCAGCAGCTGCTTGCTTCCGTTCCGACAGGGCTGTTCGACGAATTCAAATGTTAATTATTGTCAATGGCCTTGTGCCCATCTCACTGTATTTATGTAAAGGAAATGCAGATAAAAGAATATATCCGGCTTTATTAGATTAGTAGCTTGTTCATAAAATAACGACCAGTTAATTATATTTGATTTAACTATGACATACAGTAATAGCAAATACATTCAGCCGATTTATAATCACGAAAAAGAACTCATCAAGTCTTCGTGCCATAAACAAATGACGTAGGGATTTTACGTAAACTACCGAATAAGTCGGCGATGAGGAAATTCCATGTTTGCTCATGATTTGCACTGAAAGAAGCATTTATGTTACGTCACTGCCTTACAGATTGTTTCCAGGTATATTATAACTATGAAATATTGAAATATATAGATAAATCTGCATTGCATTATTATTAAAATTGGCCTGAGTGCAAAAATCATACCAACTACGAGTATCTGTGTGTGATTCCCAGCATTCATGCGCACGCAGGTGAGATGAAGGCCAAGTGCAAATCCATCACACATTTAAGAAAGTAATAGGGTCCGGTTGGACCCTTTGGTAGCGTAACCCAGGCAGGACGTAAAAGGCTGGAAAAATAGCTTGACTTGAGAAGTTTACAAGGAATAAAAAACCGGCCAAGTGCGAGTCAGACTCACGCACGAAGGGTTTCTTACAAATCTCTATAAAAATGTCAAAAAAATCAAGTTTGTTGTATGGGAGCCTCCCTTAAATATTTGTTTTATTTTATTTATTTATTTTTCAAGAGAATATATAACTAAATATTCGGTGAGTATTTCAAGCGTCTATATATATACCTGTTACCGTTATCAATGTAGACCAAAAACGAGCAAAAAATTCACGTTAGCTGTATGATATGATATTTAAGGGGGCTCATATTTATTTTCTACTGCTTTTTGGTATTTGTTGTTATATCAGCAACAGAAATACATCTGTGAAAATTTCAACTGTCTAACTATCACGGTTCATGAGATACAGCCTGGTGACAGACGGACTGACAGCGGAGTCTTAGTAATAGGATCCCGTTTTTACCCTTTGGATACGGAACCCTAAAAAATACAAGAATACTGATTACCATCTAAATACTGACATAAAATACCGTCCATACCCACTGAATTATACCAGAGTTATTTAAACATCAGTTGGGTAAATATGTCGGTATGAAAAAACGACGCAGTTTCTCTACCTGCGTCAATATATGTTCTTCACTGACTCAGGCATTACTCATATTTTTAGTTTTGCGACTTTGGCCATGCTATCGTACACGTTCCAGCGACGACCTACTCATAATATAATGCGCACATATTCGCAGACGGGTTGTCATAGCTATACGCACACGGAGATAACGTGTACTGTGTATCTCAGACAATGTCAATAAGTGATAGCTTCGAACATGCGTCAGATTATTTTTGTTGATAACAGCACACAAACAGGTATTCTGTGGTTATGAGGAAGATTTTACTCAATTTTCAAAACTCAATTTATTATTATTTTTAGTGTTAGATGATTTAGCCACTAGTGCTTGCCATATGTTTAAATTAGCGTACTGACAAATAAATACATTCGTATATGTCATGCCATCTCTTTCTTGTCTTAAAAATAAAATGAGACGAAAGTAAATTTAACTCACTTCAGGTAAATTTCGACTTTAAAAACAATTACGTAGTTAACAATTTCGAAACATTGCTCACTTGTATCATAATGTTCTATTTTGCTACAAATATCAGTGTTCAGCTTTTATTTGCTGCTTTATTTGAAATTGCCACCATAATAACAGTTAATGTGGCAGCCAACTATTTTATTTCCAACGCTAAATTTCCTTAAAATTGTAAATCATATTACTTTTATTCTACGAGGTTCTACTCTGTACTCTACCTACTACGAGGTATCTCTGGTACGCGAGATAAGATAAATTCAAATGCAAACTACTAAATCACGTCATTTGATGATTTACATCATTAGGTAAGTACTAGTGAGACGTGAAAAATATCACGTTTATAAATGAGGAGGAATTTACTGCTACGTTGCTGCATTATGAATATATTTATTAATTTAAGGGTACATTAAGTAATGACTTTCGATTCATTTACATTTGACATACTCGTAGCGGTGTTGATTTAATGGAAGGTTGCAGTACAGTTTAATTAAAAATATTACTCCATACGTTGCAAATACATCCTTATCCATATGGACACGAGAACGAAGTCGCGGACAATGTTACTAAATTACTGTATTCGCTTTCGGAGTTTGTGTGATGAACTGCTCAAAAATTGCTTTAAATCGATTTAATGATGAAACAAAATATGTATTGGTTTTGGTATACCAACACGTATTCTGTTCTTTTCTTTACTTCTAACGTTGCATACATTAGAGCAGCGCAGCTATAGTATTCACCACGCAATTTAAGCCCAAATACGACATCACTCTATGAGCCAGATACTGGCCCGTTGCCAGTGACGGCATTTGTAAAACGGCCAGATACTGGCCTTACTGCCAGTCCAGAGGATAATGGAGATGAGAGTCAGTCATTCATGAGAAGTTTCCAATTGAACCAGAGAATGCATAGGTTGGATGATGCTTCTCATGAATGCTCGCCCAGTTATAGTAGCGTAGCGTAGATCGGTAAGTTTTGTTACGGGACTGGCTGACATGTCAAAAAAGACAAAAGTCCTAAGTAAATAAAAGATTATTTTAAAAATATTTTCTTGCTATTCCGTGGTTATGTTCTCTTTGCTTACCGAAATACAAAATTACGTTCTCGTTTGGTGACAATATACCCGTAAAATTGTGATAACTAACAGGCTGAGATAGAACAATGCCCTTATCAACAATTGAGTCTATTACCAGGTAGTATAACCCAGCGACTTTCGATTCATTCCAAGGATGTAGTCAATGGGCCATTCTATGCGGGTGGTTTTAAAGACATATAGTATTATATTTTATATATAAAAGACAATACCGAGTATTTAATACCGTGTAATCAGATGAGGTAATCAGCAAGTCACGTGTTATTACCCGACTGCGACAGAAGGAGGGTTCTGTTTTTCGAGAGTATGTATGTATAATTGTTTGGCACGCTCTGTGGCCACAGCTAGATGGATTTTAGCTTGAGAGGTGTCGTTAGATTCGTATATCCTATGAAAGTGACATTGGGTATATCAAAATCATAAAAAGTAAAAATTTTACCCAGTCGGCTTTTTTAAAATTTATTTTTTCATTATCTTGTTTTGTCATCATTTTTGTAATTGACTATTTCACGCTGTTTCAAAACATCTGCATGGAACGTGTGTGTGTCAACGTGCGTGACAAGTCTTGCCTATTTATTTAAACATCTGTATTTAACTTTTAATTAATTCATTTTCTAGACGTTTCTTCTTGTTGAAATTAAATGAATAAACTATGTGTTGAGTGCGCTAGGGTAGAAATGTTCTAACTCATGTATATATATACTGATGTAATATCCACATGTGTGGGTCGTCAGCTTCCTCATAGAGCTATGAGAATTCTACGCATGCCAAATTTTAAAGCAATTTAGGAGCAATCAAACTTTAGCATTCATAATTTAGCAGCAACCATAACTCAGTTACAGCGAGCTGTTTTTAGTGTGTCAGCTGGAGACATGGGTCTCCAGCTGACACATGCCAGGAAGGCAAACCAGTCAGGTTAGGGCTTTAGACTATAGTCAGGCATTTAAAGCACAATTACAGCAATGAGAGCCAAAAAAATTGACGATCACATTGATAAACTGTTGGATCTACGAACGAAATACCGTGTGTAAGCTGGCGACCCGTGTCACCAGCTTACACATCTGGATCTTCGTAGTTATTCAAGTTACGATTATGTATTGTACCTCATATTTTAGAGCAAAATAGCAGCGCCAGGCGCCAAAATTTTCGAATCTCTAGTGCTAAAACTGTTTGAGCTACGAGCCGATATGTGTGTGTAAGCTGGTGACATGGGTCGCCAGCTGACACATGTTGTATCTCTGAAACTACATAAGTGAGAACTTCGTTTTAAAGATCAGATGAGACCATACAATAGGAGCGTTCACAAGTCAAAATTTCAAATCTCCTGGCTGTCTAGATTCAAAGTTATAAGCAAAAAACTATTTTCCCGCCAAAAAATTCAAAATAATCGCACGGACGCCGCTGAGCGGGCCGTTGCCGTTCCGTGCGCTACGCTATTACAATAGATTTTCAACTTAGCCATTATTGTTTTAAGATTCATTTTAACCTGCACTTTCGTATCGATTCAATTGGTATATTGAACGTGTTAGACCAGGAGCCGACTGAAATAAGCAATGGTATACTACCGATTAACTTCATAGAGAGATTACGAACGATCTTCACCAAATTTGAGGTCTAGCTAGAATCTAACCCTTCACCGTTGGTGCATAATTCAAATCTACTAATTTAACTAATAGGAAATCAAGATTTAGTTTAGTAATGAATCAACATATAAGAAATAACACTTTATGGTGTGTGTGAGTGACACAATATAAGAGATATATGAAAATAACTAAAAATAAATGTTTGAGAAATCTATATCATGTTTTATTCAATAATTGCTACTGAAAATATACTAAATACCGAGCTCAACAATTATTGATCATGTTGATATAAGCTGTATATGTTGCACATATACCTCTTATACTATGTTATATCACACCGTAAAGTGTTATCCCTACTAGTCCCTACTTTCCCTACTAATATTATAAATGCGAAAGTAACTCTGTCTGTCTGTTACGCTTTCTCGCTTATACCTCTCAGCCGATTTTGATGAAATTTGGCACAGACAATCTTTAGACCCTGAGAAAGAACATAGGCTACTTTTTAATGCGAAAAAGGGTTTTGTTGAAAGGGGTTGAAAGGGGGGATGAAAAGTCGTATAGAGGTATCGTTATTTTTAGAGCTAGAAGCTTGAAACTTATTTTTTAGGCTGTTGATTCGATATAAAGTCCATAAAATTCATCATCATCATCAACAGTCTATATATGTCCCCACTGGAGGGGCTCAGACCTACTCTCTTACAGAGAGTGTATGGGCCATAGTCCACCACGCGGGCCCAGTGCGGATCGGCGGACTTCACATGCCTGTTCAAGACATGCAGGTTTCCTCACGATGTTTTCCTTCACCGTTAAGCAATCGGATAATGTACTTGAATTGAAAAACAACTCATAGGTACACGGCTGGATTCGAACCCGGTACCCTCAGATTGATAAAATTAGTTGAATACTAATTCATTTAGGTTTGTTCTCTGTGGTTACGGTTGTCTAAATAGTTTCACACCTTACTGATAGATGGCGCCACCGTCTAAATAAAACGTGATATTGAAATTATTTTAAAGCTCTATCTCTTTCAATTGATGAGCTAATCAGATATAGTAAAGCATGAGTCTGTTTGACATTAATGCAATTGCACAGCAATCAACAAGGAATAAAAATAATGCCCCATGAAAATTGGTAAGCGATTAGATTTCAAACAAAGGAAGGATTACGTGTTTCATGGTTATATAATGGGGATGAAATTTTGTATGGGAACTCTGTTGTTTTTGAAGTCAATATCATGAAAATTGATACTCAGTGTTATGAACTAAAAATAAAAATGACGTGTTTTAGCGTTTTTAAAAAATCCCCCAATCCAATCTAATATATTAAATTTTCGTGTCAAGGTGTTTATAGTCGCACTTCTGCGAAACGGCTTGAGCAATTTTTTTGTTTTTTACATATATTTGGTAGGTCTGAGAATGTTGCACTCTCTTGCCCCCACCCCCGTATTTTGATCGCGACTTTAGATTAATGGTACGTCATCGACAGGAAGTCTCGCGTCAGTTTGATATTTTGTAGTACTACGCCATGTAGTTCTCACGGGATAAAACCTAAAGTCCACGCGGGCGAAGCCGCGGGAAGAAGCTAGTTTCTTATATGTTGATTCATTACTAAACTAAATCTTGATTACGTGTTAGTCAAATTAGTAGATTTGAATTATGCACCAACGGTGAAGGGTTAGATTCTAGCTAGACCTCAAATTTGGTGAAGGTCATTCGTAATCTTTCTATGAAGTTAATCGGTAGTATACCATTGCTTATTTCAGTCGGCTCCTGGTCAAACACGCTCAATATACCAATTGAATCCATACGAAAGTGCAGGTTAAAATGAATTTTAAAACAATGACGGCTAAGTTGAAACTCTATTGTAATAGCGTAGCGCACGGAACGGCAACGGCCCGCTCAGCGGCGTCCATGCGATTATTTTGAATTTTTTGGCGGGAAAATAGTTTTTTGCTTATAACTTTGAATCTAGACAGCCAGGAGATTTGAAATTTTGACTCGTGAACGCTCCTATTGTATGGTCTCATCTGATCTTTAAAACGAAGTTCTCACTTATGTAGTTTCAGAGATACAACATGTGTCAGCTGGCGACCCATGTCACCAGCTTACACACACATATCGGCTCGTAGCTCAAACAGTTTTAGCACTAGAGATTCGAAAATTTTGGCGCCTGGCGCTGCTATTTTGCTCTAAAATATGAGGTACAATACATAATCGTAACTTGAATAACTACGAAGATCCAGATGTGTAAGCTGGTGACACGGGTCGCCAGCTTACACACGGTATTTCGTTCGTAGATCCAACAGTTTATCAATGTGATCGTCAATTTTTTTGGCTCTCATTGCTGTAATTGTGCTTTAAATGCCTGACTATAGTCTAAAGCCCTAACCTGACTGGTTTGCCTTCCTGGCATGTGTCAGCTGGAGACCCATGTCTCCAGCTGACACACTAAAAACAGCTCGCTGTAACTGAGTTATGGTTGCTGCTAAATTATGAATGCTAAAGTTTGATTGCTCCTAAATTGCTTTAAAATTTGGCATGCGTAGAATTCTCATAGCTCTATGAGGAAGCTGACGACCCACACATAATATCCACCAATTTTGTAATTATGGGAACTCGTGACCCAACGTCTAGGATTGATGATTTATGACAGCGACAATTATATATTCTAAATAATCGAAGAGCTGAGACTCCTAATAGAATTTATTTTTGAACTTAAAAGCAGCTCTAAAGAAACTGTTAACTAACGATTAGTATGAAAACAAAATAACCCTTTTTTCCTTTTTGATTCCAAAAACATGACACCTTACTTGGAAAGTCATTAAGCACGTACAAAACAAAATAATCCCTTCACAAAAGGATAAAAGCTCATTAGCTACGTAAACCTGGCTTGGCATTGTTTAACCGTGAGTTGTGCTTTGGATTTAGTTAGGGATAAAAAGGTTCGACTTCTTTAGTCTGCTTATCTCAGAAACACTAACGCTCTCGACCTTAAAAGCTACACGATAAGAACGCTATTTGAAATGATTTATTATCAATATTGCTTTCCGACTTTTATTTCAAAGAAAGACTCAATAGAGCGTCAGTGACGACGTCATTATTAGTTATCCGTTTCACCATACGATCTGATTTTACATATATTTTGAGTTGTGTCTATCTATCTACATAACTATCTACTCCCGACTGTCTATTGCATGAACTGACCGGTTAATGAAAATGAGTTATTAGATAAACTCGAATCAAAAAGATATGTTTCAAATTCGGCCTGCACTTGTACACTATTTAAAATATCAAGTAATAATCTAAATATGTACTGAAAATTACTAGAAATACATTTTTGCATTTATTTTACTTGTACAAAATAATTCCTTTTGTACTAAGTGACAGCGTCAAATGTCAATTTATAGACGCCATCTTTGTTTTCAACGTCATGGCTTACCTGTTTCGTGCGTTTTATATGTTTTTGTATAAACTAACTAAACCAAAATATATATATAAAAATGGAAACTAAAGGTAGTTTATTTGAAAATTGCCTTTTAAAATTATATATATTATAAATTTAAAATTATAATTTAAAATTATAATCTTTTACGACGTCATTTAAAACACTGTCTTACAAATAAGCCATTTTGTATTCTAGACTACGAAATCGGTAAAGTCGATTGAATGATTCTGACGAGGAATACAACTAGCGTCTTGGACCATCATTATAGTTTTACCAAAACCCAAACAACGCTTCATATTTAAATATAATACTTTATTGCACTATTCATACTAAGCGTACATAATGACTATAATAACGCATCAAACAGATATACGTAGACGTAGTAAGTGTTCCACTGAGGCCTCCATCTCCATGAAACGACTTATAGGTAGTACCGCATCAGTTGCTCTTTCCGTTCGTCCCTTCGCTTCGTTTACTTACGTTGTGGCGTGAGAGATGAGTAATTTCTAAAACAAAAACACCATGTTCATTGTTTTGGATGTTTCAATTGGATTTATGGTCCATAGGAGTTATTAGTAAAGGTTAGTATACTTTCGATGTTATTACTAAGTTATGGATTGAAATTAAATGATGTTTCTCTCAAATTCCATTTTCTCGTTTCTGGTTTTCATTAATTTTCGTCTACTTTAAAGTGTCTTAAGCGAGACGATTTTTTAAATACTAAATTTATTTAATTTAAATTTTAAGATTTAATTAATTAACATAGAGCAAATCATATTTAGCGTCACTGCATCTACTCTTTTGGCTTTTATATACGGCGACTTATGATGTAAGGCAAAGGCGCGGGAAAAAAAAAGATGTACGGATTACCAAAATCTAATTTCTTAGCAGTTGACAAACAGTCGGCTGCGTCGTGTAAATTGAAATTTAAGTTTAGATTCTATTTTTTTTGTATTCGTTTTATCTACTTGCGTGTACACCGATATAAAATAAAATTTTAAATTATTTATGAACGGCCTGAGGTAAACCCCCGCCATCTAGACATATGAGATACATTTGAAGGAGTCGCAAGATGGCGGTGTATTATGACTTTTTACTGCATGCTGCAGTCTGACGCAACTTAGTTCCGAATTAGTTCGCGACAAATTATATGAAAAATGGCTAAGCATCAAAGGCGCTACTAGCGCATTGTTGGCGCCACTGTCCCCACATTGCGTATGGTAGGGAATAGATTTAGCCCCGTTTGAGAAAAGGTAGTTTTATTTTCGCTGCATGGAGTCCCGTCAAATTCGGAGATAAACTCTCTGCTTTTACAAAATAACGGAGGTCTGGCCCTCGCGGGCCTTTGGGCCAACACATATATTATGTTCTTTTTGGGGTGCGTTGCCGCGTGTTAATCGAGTTTATCTCGCTTTGAGTTAATCAAGCCTTATATTAAGCATGTTTATTGAGTCGCATTCCAAGCGTGTATCGTCTCCCGATTTCCGGCTTTGTATATATAATTATATATGGGTGTTGATGGCCAACCTTGATTGGATGTAGCGCGTTAGTGACCTGCAGCCCGACGCTCCTCATCATGACTAGAGGCGGCAGGTCGAGCGTGTAGAGGCGGTGCAGCGCGTCGATGGCGAGCTGGGTCGGAACGTTGTGTCGCTGTCGAGCGCTCTCGTACTGCTCCAGCCAGCTGTGGTGGCCTGAAGCATCCCGCGACATATTTACACGACTGCGCCAGAGGGGGGGTATGTTTTTCGAGAGTATGTGTGTTTGTATGTATAATTGTTTGGCACATTGTACGGTCTGCACGGCTCGATGGATTTTAACTTGAGAGGTGTCGTTAGATTCGTGTTTACTGTGAGTGACACTAGGTATATCAAAATCATAAAAAGTACAAAATTTGACGCAGTCGGGTTTTTAAAAATTTACTTTTCATTCACTTGATATTTATTTAATTTACGATTAGTTTAACCTTCTTTTACGATGAACTGAACTGTAAATCCAAATTAAATTTTTTTATTCAGTCCTATATGCATACAATACACAAATAAACATAATAAATGTAAAATATAGCACTGAAAAGATACCAGCTCAGCATTTGCTGTAGCTAAGGCCACAGCGCTCGTTTTCAGGGGGACCTGTTACTCGTTGACACATCTATGTTACCTATCTATATTATTTATAATATAAAATACAGAACAAAAAAGAAAACCAAAACTAAATGGTTACATTACCATAACTTTAAAAACCTTACAATTTTAAAATTGCTTTGTACAATGTTGTACCTATTGTAAGTAAACGGTCTCCACACTTACCGAGATCCAAGCCGGCGTACAGAGCCTGCGACAGGAATTGGTTGAGATCCTTCACATCACCGAATCCCAGGTTGACTCCCTGCCCGGCGAGCGGGTGCACGCGGTGCGCCGCGTCTCTGTAACACGGTACAGTGTAATGTTCACTATACAAATACACGTGCTCAGAAAGTGGGTTGACACAAAATTAGCCTTTTATAGTTTTATTCGTTTTTAGGAAGAATTTTAATTCTCAAAAATTGCTAAAAATGTAGTTTCTCGAATATTACAATGAGAGAGAAACATTAATTTACGAGATAACTCAAAATATCGAGACAATGTATGACATTTAACGCTCCAATACTGGCAGATGACGTCACAAAACTCGCCCGATTTATATGGAGCGTTTTAGCACCGCGTGATTAGAATCACTTCTCGGCGGGTTGTGCCAAAACAGTATTAGTCGTATGGGAAAAAATTAATAGAGCTATTTATCTTTTTACATGGACTGGACAAATACCCAATTGCTCCAATAACATGGCACTGCTACTAGACAGCAGTTTATCGGACGCGCAACACATGCACTTTCCCCATATTATTGCAGGTTGAATCACCCGATTGTCCGAAAAGTTTCGATTCCGTGCTTCGCAAGGCACGTTAAGCCGCTGGTCGCAATTACTATTTACGACAGGTAGTAACTGCATGAGCCATGTCAGAGGCCTATGGCGGCTCAACAACTGTGACACTAGGGTGTATAAGATCGGTTACTGACCTTACAACTTACACGATAAGCAGAGATCATCATAAACGGATGCATAAGTCATGTTGGACAAGACCCTTCCCAAAGATTCCCCCATCTTCAGCAAACTAGGTAGGCAGATTTCTGAACGCAGTAACGATCTTTACAATAGACCGCAAGGTCAATGCAAAATTTCAAAATTCAAATGCAGTTGTTATACAATTACTTCAATACAGTGTTATGACTGTACTGATGCTGCAATAAAATTTAATGGCCACGCTACACGCTTGGACTGGCAATCCAGATGTCCCAGGTTCGACTCCCAGTGCGATTACCTATCGGTACTTGGTTGGTGGTAGGGCATTTTCTATGTCCGCATGACGAGCTACCACCATGCTAAGTCTGCCGCCAAACAGCAGCGTCAATAGCACTGTTGTGTACCGGCATAAAAGGCATCAGAGTCAGCGTCTCATTAGCTTGTGGCTTCTGGGTGCGCTTTACCGTCACCATTTGTATCCATTCAGTCACTTACCATCAAGTGAGATGGTGGCCAAGTGCAAACCCATCAAACCTTTTTTAATCGTTAAACTTTTCTGTAAATTCCTTGAAAAAGACCGACGTGACTTAAGAGAGGCTCAGAGTCTAAACGAAGTGTTCATCGGTTAAGTTTTGTACCTATTTCTATTGATTACAGAGCACGAAATCGCTTCACGGTGCGTCTCAACTAGAAAGGGGACGCTAAGCCCTTTCCTTACAAACCAACTTGTCTATGGGCATTACCATGAACCTATTAGTTTGTAGCTGACAGCCATCTTGTTGCAAGGGGGCGTGGCGCAATTCGTGCTCTGTGATAAAGATGATCAAAGAGTTTTACTAACAGAGGCGCAGTATGTAGTACTTAGTGGGACCAACATAATTCTGACCTTTGGTCAGAATTATCGCCAGTTGTCGACTTTGCCGCGCAAAGACAACACGTCAAAACATTGCAGAAATAAAAATGGGAAAATGCATGTTAAATCCTACTATTTTCGATCGGATACACATTGTAAGACAAATGGTTTCACTTTTTACACATGAATCTGTCGTTATTTCATTAAATGACATCAAATAATAATTAAAAACATCATTTATTTCTTACCATTTTCGTACGCATTATTGTAGCTTCCAGTGTTGCTATTTATTTCCTTTCAATTTTCCCATATGCATGGGAGTTTTGATAAAGGAGTCAATGGAGACTAACTATTGTATGGTGCCCGTTTCTTTCAAGAGAGAGTAGTTTAGTTGTATTATTGGAATTAGTTGATTTATGGAAAATTTAGCATGAAAAATTATTGTGAATTCTCCTAATTGAAAACCGAAGCACGATAACTGCAATGTTTGATAGTCAAAGTCTGCAGTTCCAATGATAGTAATTAAAGTAATGTCTGCCATTTCAAAGTTGGCCGCCAATTTGTACAGTTAGTGAATTCTCCAATTGCGCATCCGTAGTCATATTTTCAAAAAGTGACCGCCATCTTGAACTTCCTTGCTTTTGGTCCGATTCCGTTCAAAATCGATATTTGGTAGTCCGCGGGGTCTCCGAATATGAATCCGTAGTCATATTTGCAAAAAGTGACCGCCATCTTGAACTTTCTTGATTTTGGTCCGATTCCGTTCAAAATCGATATTTGGTAGTCCGCGGAGTCTCCGAATGTGAATCCGTAGTCATATTTGCAAAAAGTGACCGCCATCTTGAACTTCCTTGCTTTTGGTCCGATTCCGTTCAAAATTGATATATGGCAGTCCGCGGGGTCTCCGAATGTGAACCCGTAGTCATATTTTCAAAAAGTGACCGCCATCTTGAACTTACTTGATTTTGGTCTGTTTCCGTTCAAAATCGATATTTAGTAGTCGGCGGGGTCTCCGAATATGAACCCATAGTCAAATTTGAAAAAAAGTGGCCACTATCTTGAAATGACTTGCTTTTGGTCTGATTCAGAGACCCCGCGGACTCCTAAATATCGATTTTGAACGAGATCAGACCAAAATCAAGGAATTTCAAGATGGCTGACCGCCTTTTTGCAAATATAACTACGGATTCACATTCGGAGACCCAGCGGACCCCTACATATCGATTTTGAACGGAATCAGACCAAAAGCAAGGAAGTTCAAGATGGCGGTCACTTTTTGCAAATATGCCTACGGATTCACATTCGGAGACCCCGCGGACCCCCAAATATCGATTTTGAACGGAATCGGACCAAAAGCAAGGAAGTTCAAGATGGCGGTCACTTTTTGCAAATATGACTACGGATTCACATTCGGAGACCCCGCGGACTACCAAATATCAATTTTGAACGGACTCGGACCAAAAGCAAGGAAGTTCAAGATGGCGGTCACTTTTGCAAATATGACTACGGATTCACATTCGGAGACCCCGCGGACCCCCAAATATTGATTTTGAACGGAATCGGACCAAAAGCAAGTAAGTTCAAGATGGCGGTCACTTTTTGCAAATATGACTACGGATTCACATTCGGAGACCCCGCGGACTACCAAATATCAATTTTGAACGGACTCGGACCAAAAGCAAGGAAGTTCAAGATGGCGGTCACTTTTTGCAAATATGACTACGGATTCACATTCGGAGACCCCGCGGACCCCCAAATATCGATTTTGAACGGAATCGGACCAAAAGCAAGTAAGTTCAAGATGGCGGTCACTTTTTGCAAATATGACTACGGATTCACAGTCTGAGACCGGCAGGCAAAATGGTGGCAAATACAAACGGGGTTTATATTTCAAAACAATGAACTGAGGAACGGACGGACAACGGCGCCATTGTAGTAGGGTCCCGTGAGCAAGCTTTTAGTACGGAACTCAAAGCCAACTTATATATACCGCACTCGTATCACAATGTACGTACCATTTTAAAATTTGCAATAAAACGAATGTTAAAGGAAATACTGTCCTAATAGAAGAAAGTGACACATAAATCGAAATTTTAAAAAATGGTATTGCATTTTGTTACAACTCTTTCAATTTATTCCATAAGATGGGTAAATCAATTCGACAACTAGCAACACACATACTGTCTTTTCGAAGTCACAGTCTGACTTTTTCTAATCAGCCAATTAATCGTATGACATACTGAAGTGCAACTGAGACAAACATATTAATTCTTTCTAATTGTGTCTTTTTCATAGTTACGTCTTGATGTCCAATAAGTGGCTACGCTCTCCGTGTATGAAAATAGAATTATTTGCGTCTCTTTAGTAAAACTCATTGAAGATGATGATGAACGTCTGACTCACCCCACTAGAGCGACACCTGGCGCGACGTACCGCGTGCTGTGTCCGAACCCCAGCGGGAAGGCTGCCCGCGAGTGTGGTCGAACGGCACGCACCGACGGCGGCAACTGTCGCACCGCACCGTCCGGCAGCCCGACCAGGCGCAGACCTGACGAGATCCACGACATGCACGCGTCCACGCTGCTGCTGCGGGGGTACTGCTTCCACTGAAACGTTCAATCAAGCTGGTTAATATCAAGTTTACATTTTTAGGGTTCCATACCCGAAGGGTAACCAACGAGACTGGGGTCCGTCCGCCAGCAGGCTGTATCTCCAGAACTAGACAGTTGACATTTTAGTAGAGAATTTTCTATGTCCGCCTGGCTAGTTACCACCATATTACCAAAGTCTGTCGCCAAACAGCAGTGTTACACTGTGGTGGAGGCTTTTGGGTGCACGTTCATCGCACGCACGCACCATCCAACGGCCTTATCGTCACTTACCATCAGGTGAGATGAAGGCAAAGAGCAAACCCATCCTAAATAATTTATTCAAAAACTCACTTTTATATTTATAATAATAGTATGGGTACGTTAATTTCCTCTCGGTCAGTCCATCACACTTACCAATGCGTCGTTAAGAGCGTCTACAAACTGTTCTTCCGGCAGTTTCAGTAGTCTCTTGGCTTCGTTCACGTTGGTAGACCACACCAGCGAGCTCTGTTTAGAGTTGAGGGGCAGAAGAGCTACTGGGCCAGTGGGGAGGAACCGCTGCCACGCTGTAATATTTTCTGTCTCCTGCAATTTAAATCAACATTTAGGACTAAATACAAAATTTCATCATCATTACCAGCCGGGACACGTCCACTGCTGGACATATACCTCCTCCATGGTATGCTACAATGACCGGTCTCGAGCCCCTTGCCTCCAGCGACTCCTCGCGACTTTCACCAGGAAGTCGGTCTATCTAGGGGGACGGCCTGGTACACGTTTCCCGGTACGTGGTCGCCACTCAAGAACTTGTATTCCCCACAAGTTATTCTATGTGGCCTGCGCAATTGCACATTGCCACTTCAGTTCACTGACTCGTCAGGCTATGTCGGTGACCCTAGTTCGTCTACAGATTTCTTCATTCCGGATTTCATCACGTATATAAATTTAGAGCATAGCTCGTTCTATTTGATTTCACTCAAAAGATTTATAATATGAAGAAAATGTCTCTAAAACATGAATTTACTAGTGTTTTTGGTTGCGACTTCGTCTGCGTAGACTAAAATATAACCCAGGCGAACACATGATCGGGGTAGACAGTAGCATATGGCCGTTTTCGTGCCTTACGCTACGTACATGGTATTTCACCACGATTGCTTGTGCCATTGAGGCGGCAAGAGATAACAAACCCACTATCGCATTGCCACACTCGCCCGCGACAGCCTTACAAAAACGCGCGTCTACAAACGTCATTGTCTGGGTGATAGATAGTTATAAAGTGCTATTTGTATGGAGTGGCCGGGGTGTAGTTTTAGAGTCATGCATGATGTTTATATGTTCAAGCTCACCTCGGCCAGGTCGAGGGTTGCCACGACGCCCATCTGGTCGTAGCTCCATGATACGTAGTCACAGCCCATTTCCTTGCGTACAGCAGAGTTGCCGCCATCAGCGCCTATCTGGAATCAAAAATACGTACACCTTTCAACTGATAACGGAGCGAAATTAATAGCAGCTACTCTGGGTTTGTCCTCGAGGATCGCTGTACCTAAGGGTCCCGTGAGGGAGAGCCAAGACTTCTATTTATCTCTATAAGTGAATCTTGTTTACCTCTAAAAGTAGCATCACCAGGAAAAGTGTTATTTTAATATAAAACCTTACAATGAGAGTTTTTTTATTTTATTTATGAATACCGGCGATCGGGGACACGATCTAACGATTTCTCTTAAATTTGGTATGTGGAGGTTTCGAGGGCGAAAAATCGATCTAGATTTAGTGTTATGTCTGGGAAAACTTTTTCGAGTTTTCATGCGGTTTTCTTTCGCATGCAAAATATGGTCGCTAATTTCACGCGATCGGGCATAGGCATCGTGGTCAAGCGGCCAAGGCGCAAGATTGACAATTACAGGGTTCGAATCCGGACACAAAGTTTTTACTTTTTTATTTATTTATTCAAGTTTCATGTTTGTTTTTAAACAAAATAAAAATAAAATTGTACTTGTTTATGGCCCTAAGCTCCCAGCAGTTATTACTAATTACTCAAACACCGCAGTTACCTTCAAAGTACTTTTACAAACAGAAGTTAGAAGGGTAACATATTCTCTTTCATCTCTAAATACTACATTTAAAAAAATACTCAAACTTGATGAAACTATCATCAATTCTAGCAAACAGTTATAGAATTTCACAGGCGTCATTTTTCTGACAAAATCTAACACTATTGCGGTTATGATTTGAAGGCGAAAATCTCTCGTATGTTGTGTAGGTTAGCAGTAAAGCACAGCCGTGTGTATTACTTTGTAATTATTTCCGTAGTGTTTATTTGTGTTTGAGGTGTGAGTGTACCACGCTGCAGTAGTGCTACCGACACCCAGCTAAGCGGTGTTAACATCTAGCTCATCTGATCATTATAGTATTTAACATTAAAATTCATAAAATGTGCTCCATATAGGCTCCATGTGACACGTGTGCTTGAGTTTGTGACTTATTGAAAATTTTCTAGTTTAAATCTTAGAGCTTAGTGAGTAAATGCGTCAAAATGAGGCTTCTGAGCACGAATAGATAGAATAGAAGTTTATAATTTATGGAGCCAACTTTTAAGTGGAAGTGTAGAGTAGAAGTGAACGCTTTTAGCGCTTTAATTGCGTTACTAGCAATTTGTATTTTTGAGGATTCAGTTTTTATCAAAAATATCAGACTAGGCCAGCTGTGTCAAAGGACATATTTTTCGGATGGATAAACTCACCAGCCACAGCCTATATATGAGCTGGAGAACCTAGCTGATGATATCATGAGCTATCTCATCGTCATCCTCGTACACCTAGATAGCTAATAAATATTTCATAGTTCTCGTGAAACAATGCCCATTCAGTTTACACATTAACGGAGGCACTTACACTACAGATCAATATCAATAAACATGCCATAAAATATGAACACTTCCACAATATTTTATGTACGCCTAGATCATTCTATACATACGCACAATTTAATGAGGGCAGGACAAGATTATGAGCTTCTTTAAATATTTTACCGCAGTATATCTATATCACTGGATTATTGTTAAACTTCATAGTGTGTACTGTATGAGAAGTCTAAAAAGTATATTAATATCAGTGGACTATTCCATAGAAAGGATGCTAAAACCATAGCCCTTTTTTCGGCTCGGTCGGGATAAAAACAGGAGTGACCTATCTATAGGAACACATATATGTATAAATTTCTGGTATTGCTACAGACAATACATATTTGAGCGTGGCACTATGGACAAATTTATTATCAAATAAAATTATCGGGAGACTTGATTCAATACATACATTTAAAAAACATACTACATTAAACATTCCATCACAAGATTGACCTGATTTCGTTATTTAATTTATATCTGTTTGCTTTTATAACTAATTCCCGACGCCTCACAGCGTACGATTTCTGAGAAATAAAAGAAAATTCCAACCAATTCGTTATGTTTTACCGAGAATTTCCGGCCGAAGTAAATTAGGACGCCTTAGAATACCACCGTACAAGAGAAGGAAAATATCAACAGAATATTTTCTTTATCCAGAACATATTTTTTTTGAACAGAAACTTGGTACTCGTATGTACAAAACACATATTTATTATTATTATTTTCATTATAAAAGTATGGGTACCAAATATTCACAACAATATGAAGTTTAGATAATACATTTAATCTTATTCTGTGGGTTAAAAATTTAAAAACAAAATTTTTACATTTCATAGTTTAGAAGACGGTTGCAACTGCAAGTAAAGAGAAAATAGATATTTCAAATTCAGCCTGCACTTGTACACTATTTAGAAAATCATGTAATAATCTAAATATGTATACAAAAATACTAGAATTACATCTTCGCATTTAATTTAATTGTACAAAATCATTCTTTCTGTACTAAGTGACAGAGTCAAATGTCATTTTATTGACGCCATCTTTGTTTTCAACGTCAAGTCTTACCTGATTCGTGCGTTTTATATATTTTTCTACAAATAAACTAAACCAAAATATACAAAAATGGTAACTGAATCACTTTTATTTGATAATGGCCTATTAAAATTATAAGTTTACAAGACCAGGCCTTGGCTCCATACATTCGCGGAATGTGTCATTTACTTTTGATATCAATCAAGGATTATTAGCTATGAACTTATTGTAAAAACCTTAATAAACTTTGTTTCGATATGTTTCACAATCGCATAATTATTTACGCACTGTTTTACTTACTTTCATTTGGACTTTTGAGCTTGGCCTTTATTTCACTTGTTGGTAACAATAAGCCCATAGGAAAGAAGCGTGCTAAGCCCTAAACACAGAAGCCTAAACACGTGGGACAAGAACTCATTTTATAACTCCCTATAACAGTGGAGTATTTATCGATTAGGGACCTATTTCAGTGCGACAAAACATTATAATGAAATCTTATTAAAAAGAATATTTCCGTAGTATTAAGAACATTTATCATCAGCCTACATAGAGTATAATGATTTTGGAAGACCAAGCCATGGGTGACGACACAGATGATGAAAATGCAGAAACTGTGAGTATATGTAACTTCTGAATTTATAACTCTTTTGTAGTCTGTGGTTTCGACTATAGAATAGGGTAAGGCATAACTTCCAGTGAAAGGGGACTAAGGTGTCGCCTTCATTTAATCTACATATGCAATTGCAGTGGTAAAATGGTAAAATTCGTGCTTTCTTGAGTCAGATAAAAGTGGACACATTTTTGTGGTTGACACGATATGATGATTACATACGTACAAGTATTAAACTATATGAATGACTAATCAAAAAAGAATCACAATTATTTTTCCGAAGAGGTCCCGATGATATCAAGTTTAAAATGGAATAATTTAAACCTAACCTAAAAAATATATAAACCTTTAGCGAATAGGCTCGTCAGCTAGACACACGTCTAAACAAAATTTAAAATAGCTGCAATCTTGCTGTAAATATTTGGAACACTTACCTACCCAGCGAGCTATTTTATCATGTAGCTGAAGTTAAATTCAATAAGAATGTCGTCAGTACAGTACAGTTGTGGGCGTTACTTTATCATGTTAAATAAGTAATTTTTCAGAAGCTAGAAGGTCTTGTAATCCAACTAGATTTTTCTGTTGCCCCACGACATCAAACGGAAAACTGGCGTGTGTTTACCCCACTGTGCCAGAAGGAGGGTTATATTTTTCGAGTATATGTATGTATAATTGTTTGGCACACTCGTACGCAATATTATAAATTCAGTCCTTCTATTTGTTTGTTGCTTTTTACGACTAAACGCCTGTATCGATCTTGATAAAATTTGGTACAATCATAGCCTATAAAAAGGACATTAGTATACTTTTATCCCTATAAAGTTTCACGAAGTGTAATTTTTGTAGTCATCGAAGAAGTCGCGTCAAAAAAGCTTGTTAGTACTCGCAGTGAACTCATCAACAAGAGTTTTTCTACTGGATCACGGTACTTTTTACTACTACTACTACTCTCTTTTGCTCTCATTGCTTAGCATTTACGTGACATAACCCTTCGACATTACCAGCTACCATTCCGCTTCAAACTAATTACACAGTTTACACAGCAAGCAGGAATTTTGGCTAGTCCCCCGAGTAATAAACTGTTGAGGCGTGCTCAGTTCGATTATGACGAGCTAATATTGGAAGTTCGATACGATTGTTTGCAAGTTTGGCTCGCCCATGCCTTCGCTTGCCAGGTGTTTTCGCTTACAGTAATATTTTGTTTACAGTTTACATTGTGCAGAGATGATTTTATTTATAGTTCGATTTAGGGTAACTGCAGCTACTTAATTTTATAGAAATGTGTGTATTTCATTCATTTTGAGTAAATTAACGATAATCACCTATTTCTGTAATGTTCCCGATTCAGCTAGAGGGACATATACGACATGGTTGTGACATAAAAAATAAGACGGTTTGACAAAAAGAAAAGAAAACTTCTTCAAGAAAACGTCTTGAACGCGCCCGGATCGAGAGTTTCATATTTGTATATAATAGCCAATAAGCCATAGAAGCTGTCAAAAATCACTTCATCCAAATATTTTTCGCTGTGGGACATCCACTGCCAAACATAGACCTCCCATATTGTGGGGCAGTGGATTAGGATAACTTCGATAGTAATAAAACTTCGTTTTCAAAGCAAAATTGTAGATGATAACACATAGAATTTTTTGTTTCAAATACCGGTATATCGATGAGCAACAATTAATTCTGGGAAATATTACTGCGCATATACACAAGCTACTTGTTTCAGGAATATTCTAACACTGTCCATGATATATTTTGTTGTTATTAGTTCTACAGGCGATTATTTTGGTTAAGCACGCTTTGATTGACAGTTTGCTGCCAGGTGATATATACGAGTAAAGGACCTGCGCACCATCATTCTAAACTATTTTTCTAAAATATGTACATTTAAAAAACGAACAAAAAACGGTGTACTTCGTACAGACGGACGTTCACCGCCTCTCACCGATCCGCGATACCTCACCTCTCCACGCAAGAAAGTGACCCGGATCTTTACTATACAGCGGGCGAATTTACTCAAACATGCGCGAGTATACAAGCTTCATCCATTCGATGTATGCGAATAGGAACCGATATCTAATGATTTGAAGCAAATTTGAAGTGTCCGACTTTTGTCATAGGCCTCCCCGATGGTACACCACATCGTCAGATCCCGAGACGCTAGGCCTAGTGGCTATACGCCTGGTCTAAACCATCTGGAGGTCCGCGGTTCGATTCCCAGTTTGATATGGCATTTTCTATGTCCGGCTGGCTAAATAACAACATGTTACCGAATTCTACCGCCAAACTTTTCCGTTCCGGTATAAAAGGAAGCAGACCCAGCGCATTATTAGGTTGAGGCTTCTGGGTAAGCACGCACGCTTACAATCCAACAGCCTTATCGTCACTTACCATCACGTGAAATGAAGGCCAAGTGCAAGTCCATGACACATAAAAAAAAAAAAAAAAATATGGAATAAAAAAGTACTTATATCTACACATTTGCGGTAGCCATAGCCCTGTAGCGGAAGGATTTTAGGTTATAGAATATATTTACTCGTATATAATTTTATAATATACAGACCGACCGACAGACAAGAAGTCCTCATACAACATGATGATATTACAGCAGGACTAATAAGAGAACGGTCTATTTTCAAACTTTGTACTAAACCAGCTTCATTTAGTTTATTACGAAAGAGTCTTATAGAAACTTCTAAACGAATTGTGTTGTTTGACACATTACATGTAGTATTATATTTAATTGCCTTACTGACAAAGTGATTCTAGCGTCGTACGATATGATTTCAAAGAATCAAAGGAATTACATACGTATGAATAATAATATAACTAAAAATATTTGCGTGGGCAAAACACGCGGCGCTACATGTGCGAATAAATGAATTTAACTATAAATTACAGAATATTTAGCAAAGTATCTATCAAATGTACTTCAGAGCAAATTTCAGACGGAATTCCTTGCGGTTTAAAGATGATCCCATAAGAATTTCCATTCACGCATGCTGTTATAATAAAATTATATTATATTTTGGGATTATGAGTAGATTTATCGAGGCTTCGTTGACAGCGTCTCGTGAGCTTTCAGTATACAGCGGAGCGCGTTGGATACACTCCCGCGCAGGCAATGAATAAACACGATAAGAAAAATAATAATAAAAAGAAAAAGGTTAATTAAATTTTATTAGACGCTTTTGGTATAGCTTATTCAGTGATAGTGATATATATATAGAAAAACAACAACAACGAAAGTGTATTTAAAGAAGTGTACTCTTCCTTCGTCTCTTGTATTCGTATTTATTTCGTAACTAGTGTCTCACATCAATTTTTTGCGTTACGTGCGACGCGATTGTGATCGCCAAATATATTTGGGTCAAATAAATTATTTAAAAAATTTGAAGTGTTGCATATTTATTAGGATAATTTCATTCATAAAATTAAAGGTACATTGAATGGAAAAACAAAATTTTCTGTTTCCAACCTGTCAGTTGACTATTGATCAGAGCTTCCTTCATAGATCGCCACGTTTATCGAGCTCTGCATGAGGAAATGTACCACTTGGAATGCGGATTGGTGATCGTAGTAGGTTTTCTTTGTTAAGCTGCTGTTCATTTTCTGAAAAATTCCCTTGAAAGCCACGTGGTAAAGCGACGCCCACGGGATGTCAAGAGGACCAGGTTGAAACCACACGACTGTGTAGTGTTCAATAAAGCCAACACACACATATAACACAGACACAACTACACAGATTTATCGGGAAGGCAGTGCGCGATGGTACGGCGGCATGAGCAATGTGCCCGAGGATTCAGACGACATCGAGGCAGGATACATATCCAGCGACGAGTCCGCACACGGCGTAGACCTCGGCGAACGGCTCAGAATAAAACCTTCCAGAGATATCTGGGAACTAGGTAAGACATCTGAATCTCAGAACTCGGTAAAGCAAAGTCACCAAGAGGTGACTAATTAAAACGGCAATTTATTTTCCAGATGAAATCCAATCCACACTTCGCCAGCTGCCGTATGCAGACGAAATATCTGCTTTGGTAGAGGCAGGGAAATACGACGAAGTGATATCGCTGGCATCAAATACAGAAGGAGAAGTGGGAGCAAGAACGGCAGCTTTATGGGCGAGCTGGATGGGAAGGTATTCACTTCTGGCGAAAATGCTACGAGTCGGAGTTGACCCTAATGTTGCAGATGGTGCTGGCAGGTAAAACCAACTTAATAAAAATAACTCTCCGAATACCGAATGAGATCTTTTAAGATTTGTAATCCCTTTTTAGAACATGTTTACATCTAAGTTGCTTGGTGGGCAGCGAAGAATGTGCCAAAGTACTTCTGGAGAATAAAGCTGATCCAAACAGATGGGACTCGTCGCAAGAAACGAAAGCGACACCCTTGCACTGTGCCGCGAGCGCTAAGAGCTTACCCTGCGTAAAGGTAAACAGGATAATAAAGATGAAAGAGTGACCTAAAAACTGTTATAATAATGTTGCCGGTATAACTTTGCAGGTGTTAATGTCTTACGGTGCTGACGTCAATGCGGGCTTGAGTGAGCGTTCCCCGCTTCACTATGCAGTGCTGAGTGACGCACCGGAAGTCGTGAACGCATTGTTAGAAGCAGGCGCTTGTCCAGATACGCCGCAGGTGTGTCTGTTTACCTTTATAATTCTTGTTAGTTTCCAGGACTACACCAAAATAAACTGACAGCTTTAAATTGTTACAGGTGTTCACAGAAACCCCTTTACACGTGGCAGCTTCGTTAGGGCTTGCTGAATGCACAAAATTACTGCTGGAAGCAGGGGCTGATGTGCGTGCAGCATTGGGCCCGGGTAGAGCAACCGCGTTGCACCTAGCTGCTGAAGATGGCCATGCTGAATGCGCTCAACTGCTCCTTGATCATGGAGGACATATCGATTGGCCTAATTACAGAGGACAGACACCACTTCATCTTGGTAAGAAAGAAAACTTAGCAAATGCTATTATAATGCTTTTAAATACACGACTGTTGACTCCAATATTTCTTTACCAGCGGCTTTAGCTCAAGCGGTAGAAGTTGTGGAGCTTTTGGTTGGTAAACGAGCAGATGTGAAGGCACGCGATGTAGACGGTCGTACTCCATTACATGGATCTATAGTGAAAGGGGCACGCGCCTGCGATGTAACGAGACTGTTGCTGTGTGCCGGAGCCGACCCAAACGCTGCAGACAATTTTGGATATACCCCGCTACATATAGCGGCTTTGAATGAATTTTCTGCTTGCGTTTTATTGTTATTAGGTAAGTTACTAGAGTTATACTAGAACAGTTGATGTTACCAGAAATATAGGAGGATGAAGAGGTCAAGTCTTTGGATAAGCATAGATACTGATTACCATTACAGATTACGGTGGTGATGTAACTCTACGAACCAACGGTGGCGTGTCAGCGCTCTCATTCATAGTTCGTCGAGTGCCTGATGTGATTCCACGCTACTTGTGCAAATTTGATGACGCGGTACACGTCAGCGAACATGAGTTGGGAGACGCAGACTGTGAGCTCACTATTGATTTCAGGCCTTTAGTGCCTTGTATGACGCGTGGTGAAGCTGAGCTGTTGCTGGCTTTCATTGAGGTAATTCAACTGAAGATTTATACCAATATTGGTAAAGATATTATATTCTGTATCATTCATAAAGACCAATTCTTTCAGGTTGGCCGTAGAGACGTGTTAAAACATCCCGTCGCCGAGACATTTCTCTTCTTGAAATGGCGAAGGATTAGAAAATTTTTCGTTCTCAGTTTTATTTACCACGCTGTTTTCATTACACTATACAGTCTGTATATACTGCGTAAGTTTGTTTGGAATACGTATATCTTTAAAATACTATCAACACTTGTTTAACATATATTTCTGGTTCCAGAGATATTTCTATGCGAAGATATAACATGTGACGTGCCTCCGTATCTTCGGCCAGTACAAGGGTTCATACTGCTTTTGAACATATGCTTCTTGGGGAAAGAGATATTTCAAGCGTGCCTTGACTGGTCATCTTACATTAGACAGTGGGAAAACTGGTTGCAGATACTCATCATTATCGGAGTTTTTTTGTGTACTGTAAGTATAATAAATATATAAGTATACATGCGAAAGTGAGTTTATTTGTTTTTCCGTAATGGAGACTGAGAATGAGTTGATTTTTTAAAATAGGGATAGCCGAAGGGCCGGAAAACGTCACATGGCAATAATACCCTAGCTCTCCATGTATGAGTAACAAATAATACGACCAACGAATTAACCACTTTTAGGAATATCCTTACAACTTTTAAAGGGAAAAGCAATAACCTAAAAAAATCATAAAGCTTGTTTTGGCACCTAAGCGAAACAAATAACTTCTCTTGGTCTCCTACGTGTTGGAATATTAAAAAAAGTATAAAATGTAAAGACAATGGCCGTGTGGTCTTGGATTCACATTAGGAACATCTCGTGGGTGTCGTAAAAGGCGACAATGGTAAAATAATAAGGAGATGGCAAGCAGCATCTACCTACATATCAGATTAGACAACAACATTGTTGCCTGCCAGGCATTTGGAAAATACCTTCATTGAAAACGCAACGTGGCAAACTATGTGAGAGGCTCATGTCCAAACGTGGACTTGTGCAGACAATGACTTATGCGATGTTTTTTGTTCTTCACGTATCAATCGTAAATCGTAATCTACTGTGTCAAAGCGCCATCTACTGTGATAACAAATATATTTCAGATCCCTAACTGGAACACCCGGCCAGGCCTGTCCGCGAACACATCAAACTGGCAGCACGATATAGCGGCGATCACGATATTCTTCTGTTGGCTAGAGCTGATGATGATCATTGGAAGATTCCCAACATTTGGACTTTACGTACAAATGTTTAGGACAGGTATGCTATGTCCTACCTGAACCACAAACCTCCCCTCTATTGGAGACCACGTCTAGACCAACGTAGTGTATGACGACCCCCGGCAAGGTGGGAAGACGACTTACGCAAGGAGGACCCAAAGCTGGGAGAAGCCTATGTCCAGTGGTGGACTGCCGTAGGCTGTACATCACTGGCTCGGGAATTCCCACGTGTCTGGTACTTCTTAACGTCCACACTCTTCCACGGCTCTCGTGGCACGCTGACACTGACGTTCAGCAAACCAACCTATAGACACACGAGACAGTGTGGTATGCTATAATTATCGCATACACTACAGACCAGCCGGGACTTTTTATGCGGTGATTTATTACCAAATAACCATGCTTGACTAACAAACATACATGACATTGGCTAGGTGCATACCATGTTTCACTATAAATCAATTAACAAGATCGGTTCACAAATGGACAGACACATTAGCTTGATAATGTTTCTACTTCCAGTGACAGTGAATTTCGCCACATTCCTGTTAGCGTACAGCTGCCTCCTCATAGCATTCGGGCTAGCATTCAGCGTCCTGTTTAGCAACTACCCAGCCTTCCAACTGCCCGCGGGGCTGGTGAAAACCGTCATGATGATGTCAGGGGAGCTGGAGTATGAAGACATCTTCTATAACAACTGCACCAACTCACAGATACAGTATCCATTCACGGCACATGGAATGTTCTTGACATTTACATTGCTCGTTACAGTGATACTGACCAATTTGTTGGTTGGATTGGCTGTCAGTGATATTCAGGTATGTGGTAAACTATTATCAAATAATTAAAAACAATATATTGATTTAATTCAAATGTCAGCTCAGAATTTTTGTTATCACATCCCTAATTCCAAAATTCGTAAAATAGTTTCTGAACAAACTTTACTGGTATTTTTAGGACTATTCGATGCTCATATTGGGGTCGCTCAGTTTAGCGCTCATACATTTGGAGACTTTTTAATTGTATGTTGGGTTTACACTTGGCCTTCATCTCACCTGATGGAGTGGCTGTAAGGCCGGTGGATGATAAAATCGCGCACCCAGAAGTCTCAATCTAAGCTCAATCGAATATACGATCCTATTAACGGGAATACACGATTTTGTCAGTGATTGTCATATCTTTTCCAGGCTCTACAAGAAAGTGCTGGTCTAGACCGATTGGTGCGCTTGACTCAACTGATAGCACACCTAGAGAGCATGCTCTTCAGTTCTCTGCTGACGTGCGCCCCGCGGCAGCTGCTGGCGGTGCTGCGGTGGGGAGCCCTACTAACCGCTTCACACACCCGAACTCTGCATATACGGCCTAATGATCCCAGGGAAAATAGGGTAAGTGAACAATCCGAATTATCACATCATGTGTTCCATGAGGCAATCTAGTTGGCTAGCCTTTTGGTCTTCTACCATCTATAGGCTTCATTTCCGGGAATGGTGCGCATACTACATGCCCTGATTCCACTGTCCCCATCTACAATTGGTTGACTACAACAACAGTTGGATTCTAACCCCAGTTACTCGACATTCCAAAGTGTTTCACTTCTTTATTATGCACACTTCTAAGGACTGGAATTCGCTACTGGTTTCTGTGCTTCCTGAGCACTTCAGTCTGGATGTCTTCAAGGCCAATATACACTGTTTCTAGGCAATAATGTAACATTATATTTTAGACCACATCATCACTTGACACTGGGTGATACTGTGATCAAACTGAATCTTTTTCGTACATAAATTAAAAAAAAAAACAAATTTGTCATAATCACCACATTTGGGAAGAGAAATCCCACCCCCTGAAAATTTTCCTTGTGTGTTTCTCACAATGCACACTGTCATAAATAGATCTAAACCCAGAATCTTACACGATTTTTACTCTTGGCCAGAATCTTACACAATTCTTATTCGTGGTTTATTATTGCAGATACCGAAGGAACTAATATCGTCAATCTTCAAAATGGTGACAAGTCGCAAGGATACAAGGAAAAGCATGCGCAAGAAGACTAACTATGAATTCCGGATAAAGAAATGTAAAGAGGAAGATGATCAAGAAGCACAGCAGGTGGTGAAACGGAAGAGTAATTTGTACGACCGTTACTCGTTTGAAAGTCAGAATGTAGAAAGGAGGAAGAGAACAATGTCAGGGCCACGACCTAAGTCTTTGACTATAAATGCTATACAGGAAATATGCATGGTCGATATAAAGACACAACTGGCAGAGTTAACAAAGAAGATGAACAAGCTGATTGAGAATACAGAAACTAGGTTAAATGTAGTAGAGAATAAGATATGCAGTGTACAGCCTCCATAAAATAGAAAACGCCACAAATAAAAGAAGCAACAATTACTTAAGTGATTAGAAGTATAAAGCCTGGCCATTTAAATTACATGTTTGGTTCACAAGTTATAGCTCTTCATAGTACAATTTGTACCTTTTTCAATGGTTGTTACATTATAAGACGATAGTAGAAGCCTAAACCTAGCTAGTAATATTTCTTATATGTTTAGAATTAACATAAACACAAAATCAACAAACGAAGCCAGTGTCTCCTTAATTTGAGGGTCGAGTTTATATGTTGGTTTAGAAACTAAGCAATTAATATATTTTTTAAATAGTTTAGAGCTGGATTGCTAGTCCATGTTTTTTATTTAATTTGAGTATGTGCCAAAATTATCAACTTTATATCTGTAGCAATAGTTGTAATCTTTTTGTTTAAAGTATTGTAAATATAATTTTCATTTTCTACTGTGTAGATTCACTGCAGAACATAAGACACTATAAAATAGATTAACACTTTGAAAACTATGCTATCTACAGGGGGATTTGTAATCAGTATGAATGGCATCAGGGTTAGTGATTGCAATAAGATATTGATAATACATTAGAAGACACTGCTGACTATCTAGTGAAATTATTCCTTAGTATTAATTTATGACACTCACAGGAAGAAGATGGGATGGCAGTATTATAGAACCATAGACAATAAATTTAAAAGAGTTACTTACCAACAAATTACATGAGTATGTGTCTCCATTAGCCAATTTCACCAAACTCTTTGTGTCTGTATCGTGTCTGGATGCAGTTTTAGGCAGTTTGTATCCAAATACTTTTGCCCCATACACAACATTAACATTCTTAATGCCATCGAGTTCCTGATTGATAGAGTGCAGCAAAAGATCATTCTCTACAATGAAGGCTAAGGCGTCTTCAAATATGTCATCTGTACTGAATGATATTATTGCATCAGAACAAGCATCCCATACCTGAAAGAGTATTTATCTTGTAAACTGCTAAAATCACACATAGCTGTCTGTCTGGTTTATCATGAAATATTGAGGTTGCCAGAGCCATGATCAGTTGCCTAGCAGAAAGTAGTAGTAGTTCTGGAGCTGCTCAAGTTGAATATTCATGAGAAACATCTATAAATGCAGATTGAGGTTAACAGATTCTTCAATATGACCAATCATTTCCCATGACAAATAACATTACATGAGGCCATCCACTACAATAGAAGAAATACAGGTTGATCAGTAAGTAATGTTGGTAAGATTTTGGTAGAACATTGGTGATGTATCCAGAAAATTTTTATAAATATGATATTGTTGTAAAAACATCGAATGATTTTATGCTGGAGTCACAAAACAGTACATACTAACTTACTTGCATATACTTAACAGGCTGTAATCGTTGCAGTTGCACAAGCCTCCACACATTGAGAGACTCCATCAAAGATTTTGTGTTTCTATTCAAAGCAACCACTCTGTTGCTGTATTCATTTTCGTCAAATTTATATTCTTTGTTGGGACTTCCTTCCAACAGCAATATTTTCTTCTTCGAAAGTAAACCATTTTTACCTAAATTTCAGTTGCATTATTTTATACAATTTTAAAATGATCATGTGATAATCTAGAGCTATTGAACAGTCTAATACAGAATCTTGTTTGGTGCCCAAAAGTTAACATGTTATCCACATATTATCATTCGAATATTTACTAAACTCTGTTTTAAAGAGTTAGAAATTAAGTACGTAAAGAAGCAGTGTTTTTAAACTTGTTTTAGATAGTCCACTTATGGTAGTCGGGAACTTAAATATAAAGATCATTTATAGTTTTAGAACAAACTATGACTGGGGTGCACTAAAGGGGGCGTATATTTATAATCTATTAGCTTCTTTTAGTCTTTTATATTATTAGGCAAGTTTTAAAGACGTGTAGGGTAATCGTAGAAATTGAAATCATTAAAAAAAACTGAATTTCTTTGAATTCTAAAAACCCGTAGTATAGGTTATGTTGATTATTATGTTATAATTGTTATCTTTCATTTGGCTTCTTTACTTACCTAAAGCACATGCTAACGTACAACCGACCATACCACCGCCGGCAATGATTATGTCATAATTATCTTTAATATTTTCATCTTTAAGTGTGCTAGAATTACGTACGGCAGAAACGGTTTTTACAGCGGTTTTAATGTTAGCTAAAATGAAGCATTTTCGTTGCAGTCCTCTAATTAAAGACATGTTTCGCGTTTTATACTTCTAAATGGCTAAACTGAGATTGTTTCTAGTATTTTAAATTTATACTAATGCGAAAAATGGATAAAATCATTTCTTTTTCACTACGCCGTATTATTCAATTCAAATCAAATTTTTTCGATTTTTCGGGAATAATTCACAAATGTCAATCATGCCATGTCAATGTCACTTCTTTTTTTATTAGGTTTTTAATAATAAAATTTTCATGGCGCTGCCTTCCTGTCTTTATATCTTTAGATTCATAAAAAATATTGTTATACGTTACTTACTCAACTTAACTTTTTTCTTTTAATCGTATTCGCAAAAATAAGACAAACATAACAGTAAGTAAGTAATTACAAATGACTAGAACTTTCCACACAAGTTTCCATGACAACATACAGCCACAACTTGGAGTCTAGCAGTCATACGTAGTTAAAATGTTCACAATGGCCTTCTTGCTGGCTGTTAGTCGTAATGTACCGTCACAGCAGTATGTTTAAAAACTCGTGTTTAAAGCTTCCTGTCGATCCTATAACTAAAATGCCTAAAGCAGCATATGAACGTAAACAAAAAGTGACTGAGCAAAGTTCTATCGATTCCGTATCCACAACATGTTCGGTTTCCACGGCAGATGTTGATGCGGAGAAACTGAAGGATTTCTATCGCAGTATTCCTGATTACGGCGATATTAATCATTTGCCCGCCGAACAGTTCTACTCTACCCTCAAATCATTACGGGAGAAGAAAAGGGCAATGCTTGAACTAACTGTCGATAACATTGACCACAACGGACACGATAAAACAATGGACGGGATTTTGATTAAATCTGACAGTTTCATGGACGCTCCAACAATGAAACCAAAAAGTAACAAATGTAAAACAAAACACAATCTGAATAGAAAGTATTCTGCGGAGAAAAAAGGTAGCCCGGATAGTGAAAAGCTCACGAATGGTCACGGGATCAGTTCACCGAACAAATTAAATGGAGCGACATCGTTGAAGAAACCTTCACGAAAATGCATCGTAAACGAAAACATCGACGACAATTTAAAATTGGCTCCAGGAATACACAGAGAAACCACGTCACTTAAAACTGATCGTCCGCGACGACATCCTTCAGCATGTTCCATATCGTGGAACGATACAAAGATTGAAAAAAAAGATGAAGTCGATGAAAAATTTGATGATTTTTTCGGTGGGAGAAAATACACCAGTCCGAGAAAAGTAGACATTGGAGTAGATTTTAAAACTCGTAGCATGCCCTCCAGTCCATTACGAATGAAGCGAAATGGATCACCTTTGCGGAGACGTAAAAGTATAACTGTCCCGAAACCATTCAAAATGACGGAAAGGTAATTTTTTATTACTTTTGCTTGCAACTTCATCTCCGTGAACTTCATAAAGTATCTCTTTTGAATCACATTGGACAAGGACGATTTGCACATAACATTTCTTCATGATTCGTTTTGTTGAGCCGTTGAGGCGAGTAGTGGTAACAAACAAAAACTCACGTGAATTCTCAATTCAAAAATTACAAGTGTATATAATTTAAACATTTACGGATAACTATAAATTCAGAAGAAGATTTTCTGGTCTAATAAATATGTCTCTAGCATAAACCAAAACAAAATTCTTTTGCAGGGATGATGAAGAACGTATGTTGAACGAGCTGCGAAGTCTTAGAAAGTCATTCTCAGATGACATGCTTCATGTAAAATGCGAAAGAAAACAATTTAAAGCAAACCCTGTTCCTATAGAGTCGCGGATCCCTCTGTACGACAAGATACTCGAGGATCAAGCTATGAGGTTTCTCAGCACCAACCAACCACAATCACATTGTATGCTTTTTATTTAGCTACACCCTTTATTTTTTACAAAAGGACTTAGTGATAGCCACACGTGTAAGTTAGTATTACTTTGATTTTGCTTCCACCTGTTTCACTGAATCGTATTAGAGTAGTCAGAGTCACGCCCTTTATGTACCTACCAGTTTCTCAAAGTAAACCATGTACATTGTACACTAAGGTACGAAATATGTAAGAAAAAACTTGTTTATATAACACCTTAAATACCCTAGGCTGTGGGAAGAAATCTTCTATGTGTATATTAATACGTGAAGCAAAAACGTTGTACCCCTTTTTACGAAAATTGGGCGGATGGAGGACGGACGGAGGACGGAGAAGTATGAAATTTCGCACACTTATCGTTTTTATAACGAAGAATGGCAGGATGCTAATATTTTTTCAATTTAAAAAATATGGTGGAATTTCGACCACTGAGCTACTAGTAGTCATAATAATACGAGCTGCTTGTTTAACTCCAGAACCTAAAAAAGTATAATGTAACAGCAGTGAATAAAGTACGGTATTCGGTAAACCCGATTGTAAATGTAATTCCCATCTTGAATAACAGTTTATTTTCTTCCTTTTAAAATATTTGATTTCACAATCTTACTTGGGTAATCTCAACCTATCACATTTTTCCTATAGCACCGTCGCCATTCTAGGGCTCCGTTCGCGACGTACTACGCAACCTCGGACCTCAGTAAAGATCTAAAATGGCGTGTACGGTGTCCATATCACTTAGCACCTACATAATTACGCAGAATCCGAAATTGTCATCCGTCATCCTTGCAACATCGCAAAATATTGAAATAATCATAATGTAAGAACGGCCAAAGTTTACGAGAAAGCACAGAACAGATGTGTGTGTGTACCTCTATGATCTGTATAATAATGTATCTGTATGACAAGATACGGCTAAAAAGAGAGATATTAGGGTCTCGGTATATATAATTAGCTCATGAGCAAACGGACATCCAAGTATCTAATAGCAATCGGTTTATTTCAAATCATGTAGCTTTTTTACTAGGTACGTATTATTGTGTTCATTGAACTGTTATAATCACAGGCTACTCCCAAAGCAATTAGCATAAAAACATCAACTGCTCATGACACGCTACAATGACTGATCCCTATGTCTTAATTTAATGTCTTAGTTCATCATCAGCAGGGATATTAGACCACCGGACTCTCCGTCATATATCGCTAAATAGAACGAACTTTCCATAAAGACATTTGATTTGACCACGCTTTGGCACCCTAATTGCAGAAAAATGTAATACAACTTCAATATTGCTAAAGGGTCAAATATTTTGTTTAGGAGAGCAATAACGAAGATAAACAGCGAAGCAGAGCTCAGAGCACAGATGAAGCCGTTCAGTTTCACCAAACGGGAGGAGAAAGGTCTAGTGGGGCCCTGTGAGCGCGCCCTGACAGTCCTGCCGAAAACCAAGAAAAAGAAACGATTTAAGGCCAAGCCGTTCCCGAAGAATCTCTTCTCAAACTACTTTTACGACAAAACAAAGGAAGAAGAGTTTTTCAAGTTAGTAAATCATATTAACTAAATTAGGAAACCATCTCCGAAGCCTAGAGGTTCCAAGAGCGTTGCATCTGTTGGTTCTTGATTCGAGATGAGCTTTAATTCCTAGCGATGTAGCCATCTACTAATCAGTTTGGTCAGGTAGGTAGTGTATATTTTTCAAATTCAACTTGTCAGCATTATTCCATCACGGAAATTTGAATGAAAACAATATCAGATGGGAAGAAGATCAAGCGCAACTCAATTTGTAGGTACATCAAAATAGCGATTGATTAGTCTTTCATCTAAATTAATAACCCAATTTTGTCCTAGGAACATGAACCGACGTATTAGAGCAGAAGAGATGCTAAAATGCTCCAACTTACCTGGGACAATGGCGACTCGAGACCGTAGCAGACTCTCAACACCAGCCGCCCACAGCGATCTACCTATCGACCCTTCGCCAGGCGCCGCGTCTGTCTCCTCCTCGGATAGACAACGAAGTGCAAGTCCGACCAAAGATAAGAAGAAACGAAACAAGTTCGCTAAAGAAGACTTCATCACTACAAGCCCTCAGCCGTTCCGTTTCAACACAGCTGATAGAGCAGCGAAAAAAGTATACCAGAATAAATCTGTCTAAGGAATAATTTTGTAACAGAATTTGCATTGTTCAATCAGATCTATTTTACAGATGGAAGACGTCATGAGGAAAATCTACCAGGAAAGCAAAAGTACTGAGAGCACTCCAGACCCCGGTCGCGGTACCGGAGGCAGAGTTCTGTCTGCTTTAGAGCTGCGGGCTGCTGCTACTGGGAGGTCAAACTTGGCAGCTCTGTTGCGAGCGGAATCTGTTCGACAGAGGTTCGAAATGGAAACAGCGAGGCGCTCAGCTGAGCAACGACGACGGGTTGAAATGAGACATCGGGACCGGTTGTTACGGCAAAAACCCGGCTGGGCACTTGTTAAAAATAAGTAAATATTTTCCTTGAGGATATTACGTTTAGTCATTGAGAATGTCTTGACCGATCTTGTTCAAACACGTCGCATTTTGATTGCCAATGAACTTAAAATTCCGAAAATCCAAAATTGCTTAAAAACGAAATATGTTTTGAATTCGAGTACATTACAAAATATGATTATCATTACTTAATGGAAATAAAAGGTCTATATCAAGTTATTTATTATGCAGATAGCACCACATACATAAAATGCGAATGTAGCTAAATAACTAAACCAATCTTGATGAAATTTGGTACGCACGTGGCCTATGGCATGAAATATACAGGCGACATAGGCTACTTCTTAACACGTGATATGTTCCCGTAATAAGATACTAAACATGTTTTATTATTTGCCAGTCACGCCGAAGACATAGCGATGCGCCTGCAGACGAGACGTGACGAGGAGAGGATGAGGCGTGAGGAGTTCCTGCACGAAATGGAGCTGATGTACGGTAGAGTCCAACAGCAGCCGATGCTCTTCGAAAGGTTCTACGCGCCCCGGTCACTCTCCGCGGAGGACTTTCACCTGTCACCAAGGAGGAATAAGAAACGGAGCACAAAGAAATCATATCACTTCTCTAGTCCGAGCCGATCTCGTAAGGTGTCCATTAACGACACTCCAGAGACACTCAATGGTGACGTCATTGAGTATTTAAATAGGATAAATGATGATCTTTCAGATTCTGAGGTTGCATTAGATACTGATAGAAAAATTTAGTTTGGCTTCAGCACGGTAATAAACTTGTGCACTTGTGTTTTCCTCTTTAAACTTGGTTATAAAGTACACGGTTTCTATTTATAAATAGTTTATCTTTATATATAATTAATTGAAAAAACGTTACCTAAAGTCGACGCCAGAATTTCACGGATTAGTTTGACACGTCGAGCAATCTAAACGGTCAAACCAGTTAGTTAAACATGTAAAAAGTCAAAAAGTTATCGTGTGTAGATAAGTGTAGCCAAAAGGGGTAAATTTAAAATAATGCAGTACTTATGCCAATATTTCATTTAATGTAGGCTTACTAAATAAAATTATGGAAATATCAAAACAACTATGGGTGAACCGTGGCAGCATTTGAAACCGATGCACTGTCAAAGTAGTCCGCGAAATTATGGCGTCGACTTTAGATATGAAAGCCTTACTTGTTGGTTGATGTTTTCTTTAGATGCGCAGCATTGTTAATATCACTGTTATGTTCTAGTATGAAAGGTCCTCATTAGGTTGAGGCTTCTGGGTGCGCACGCTTACCATCCAACGGCCTTATCGTCACTTACCATCAGGTGAGATGAAGGCCAAGTGCAGAACTCATTATACAAAAAAATGTATATTAAAATTGTGGGTTTGTAATAGAATCACCCAATCTCATGTTATCCCTTGGCACGGGTGTCGTAGAAGGCGACTAAAAGAAAAAATATTCCGAAGATTACATATCTGACATCAATATCTTACTGTTACTCCAAACCGCCTTCCAAGCGAGGTCATCATGTCCAACATTGGACTTACTTCACTGAACATATCTTAACATTCGCCTGATTTATGATAACAGATATTACTATGTGTTATTACGAATAATAAAATCAGATACGGCAACATCGGCCTCTTGTTTTATTTCAAATTATACTTATGCTATTATAAATTAATTTAACTGGTAATTAAAACGAATACAATCTTATGTCACTGTCATGTTGTCTAATATCCACTTGAGGAAATAAGGTACCGATACGTAGACTCCTGGTTTCTTGATGCCGCAGATGATCGGTCCGAAAGAGACTACTCCTACCAAGAAGTGCTTAGGTCCTTCGGGGGTGTCAAATACCTGTAATAGATATGAAATGATTGGAGTATATCAAATTAGTTCATCTTGCCTCTAAGTTCATTAAAAAGTCGCGGGGAAAACTTTATACAACTGCTTAATCTCGACAGCGAAATATTTGTTTACACTAAGGATTTAGCACGACAATACATAAGGACTCTACATAAGTCTATCTAGAAGGAAGTACAGGTAATTTTAAAATTGTTTATTATATACCTTCATCAGTGGTCCCCCGGAATCTCCTCCACAAGCGTCTTTGTTATACTGTGCGCCTGCGCATATCTCAGACTTGGCTAATTTGAAACCTCTCCCGAAAGCATCGCACGCTTCAGACTTCACTATAGGCACCTGGAAGTTGATAAAAAACGGTCCGAGGGTTCCGTACAGAATATGAATAACTAACATGCTTAAAATCATAAATAACTACCACCGAATAAATTTCTAAAGAAAATTTTAATCCGATTGAAGAACAAACTCAACTTTGCAGTTTCAACTTGATACTAAAACGCGTTCCTGAGAAGAGGGGTTGACAGACAGACTGACAATAAAGTGTTCCTATAAGGGTTCCTTTTTAGGGTTCCGTACTTCAAAAGGAAAAAAGGATCATTTCGTCTGTCTGTCTATCTGTCAAGCCTACCGTCCCTTGGATCTGTAAAAAAAATCAAACTTATAGGTCAACACAGTAAAAAGATATAGCTGTATTTTAGACCATTTCCATACAAAATGCAAGGGAATCAAAACCTATAGAGTACTTCCCGTTGACCTACGTACCTGAAAGGCAATACGCAAGGCTTTTTATGTTTACAAACTTAACTTTGTAGTTGAGAACCGTACATAGGGTATGTAATGTATCCTCAAAGTAAAGTTGGTTCTTCAATCGGACTATATTTTCAATGGAGCATGATTTTAAGTATGTTAATTATTCTTATTCTGTACGGACCCCTCGGTGCGAGAGTCCGACTCGCACTTGTTTTTTCCGCTTTTTCCGTTTGAGGAACGGAACTCTAACAATTACCAAGAAAATTAACTAGTTAGTAAAAATTTCACAGATCTCCATTAATTTAAAAAAACTAACAAATTCCTGTCACTATACAAACCTCAGTAAGTAGAAAAGGCTTACCGATACCACTTGCAGCACATCAGCTCGTGCTTCAGTGGTCATGTTCATCTTCCCCCATCCAGCCACCGTGACCAAGTCTCCAACCGGAGGGTCTTTGAGCTGATCCGTGCGAGGTAAGCATATTGGCGTCACGTAATCTGGAAGAAGTCTTTTGAATCTACCAGTAGGTTCTGTGGTAATCAGCGGAAACACTACAGACTTTCTTCATGTACGTTTATTGAAGTGATAGTGAGTTTGTTTATTACCTCTTGGCGCCTTAACAGCTCAACCAATCCTAATGAAATTTGGCATGAAGCATTCATATAACATGGAAAATATATAAGTGCGTTTGATTGTTTGTCCTTTCATCGTAACGGAGATTCAAAATGACTAGATTATTTGTATAGGGCTGGCAAAGGAAGTCGCGGGCCAAAATTTTAGTTTAACATAGATTTCGTTTAACAATGAAAATTCTTTGTAAATCATTTTCTAAATAGTTAAGAGCAGTGGTTACCATTTAGCAGCACTGGTCTATCCATCTCAATGATGGCGATATCATTGTGAAAAGGCGGTTTGTTGAACTCCGGATGCATTTTGATAGATTTGATGGATCGGTCTTGGACCGGGGGTGCGCACGCGCCAATTTGGCAGTCAGGGTTGGTCCTCGCGTCGTGCTCGCCCAGGCGAACGAGTTTACTGAAAAGAAGACATAACTACCGCATTCAAAAACAACTAAGAGATCGACATCGACTGCCTTAAAAGTCTATAGAATTCATCCCCTTAAATGCTAACCCTTAGAGGCAGTAGGTAGAGTATCATCTACCATCAAAATCTTTTCCTAGGTCGTCGGTCTATCTACTAGGGGGATGGCCTGGTACACGTTTCCCGGTACGTGATCGCCACACGAGAACTTTTCTTCTTCGTTCTTCAAGCGATGTAGGCTGCACATTGCCCAATTGCCTATCTTGTTTAGTATTTATTAATTGAATTGAGAACAGAAAGTGAATCACACCTCTTTTTAGGGCTCCGTGCCCATTCGGTGCCTTTGTGAATTATTTAATGACAAAATTATTAACATTGTACTAATTGACATGCGATGTAAACTAATTTTTTAACAACTAAATTCCTTATTAGATATGTTTATAATATTTGCACACCTGTGGACAGGTTAAGTACATAGAACTAATTGAAATTACTATCTAAACACCGTGTAAAAAAACGATGTACTTGGCAAAAAAAAATTTTCTTTCTTTCTTTATCGTTCTTCTTCACAAGTATTTTAAGCCGAACCGAACTCTCCTTGATTAAGTTTAATATTATTAAAATGAATGCAATAACTTTATTCTACGTCTAAGTAGTAATCTCACAGCTTGAACTCGTCGTCAGAACTCTGCTGGACGCAGTGTGATGCCGTCACGATGTGTCGGTCGGTCACCAACGCACCGCCGCACATCCAATCCGGGCTTCTGTCACCGGGCGCTGTGGGGCATGGACATCATCAATGACAACCCTATCTAGAGGGCAAATGTTTTATAGATCCCGACTCCATAGGAGACTAGTCAGGTGATGCGAAATTTACATCCACTAAAACCCCCTCGGTGCTCATCCTCAGCAATAAGCAGAACCTTCATTGTTTTATTGGTTAAAAATGGGAGTAAAGTTGTTGGGGGGGTTGGAGTAAACTCGAGCATAAGAATAACTAACAATACAAGTTTGTATAGATATGAAACTCTCGCTCCGGATGCGTTCAAGGTCACGATAATAGCCTAATTGTTTGACGCCGCCTCGCGCTCGCTCGTAAACGTTGCGTCCGTTCTTTTAATCTATCAACGTATCAGCCCTAGCGGGATCGAAGGCGTTGCGCTGGTAAGGGGGAAACTAGGTATAGTAGTAGTTGTAGGAGAAAACGTGTGGGGCACGCAGTAAGGAAATTCTGTTCTATACTCGTATTATGATTTATCAATGGATTGAACTCGCGCGGTGAGCATTTGAGCAATGATTATGCTGTATCTGCCAATAATGACATTATGATACAAAATAATCTTGACTTCAGTGAGAGAAACATTTTGCCAATCTTATTTGAAATGATAGTCAAATCAACGACACCCAGCCCAAACCGCTAGAATTGAGAAAGCAGAAATTTTTGTTTCATAAAAAAAATTCTAGTACATAAACTTTTGTGATGTTTTGCTCAAATTATAGTGATCACAATCGGTGCACTTGAGATCACATCACACACAAAATAATTTAAATACAACAGTAAGGTCTCTCCGTCTATTTGATGCTTTACATGACTAAACGACATAAGTGATGCTGATGAAAGGCACTTACGTGGTCTTAGTCATGGAGAGGGACGAAGGTTTCATTTTCCGCGATTAAGTGTTCCTGTGGTACAAAGTCGCGTCGCGACCTTGTAAAATGATACGGGAAAACACGGATACTTTCAAAAAACCAACAGCTGGTGAGGTAATCAAAATTTCAAACACTCCCACTGGGGGAAATCTCGAATCCTAATACAGGAAGGTACAGTATTCTTCTTACTGTCGATTAAAGGAGGTCAACAGTGTGGCACGGAGGTCATAACGGTGATTCCCCAAAATCTTGATCTTCTCTTTAAACTTTGTCAATGAGACAAAATACATGTTTGCCGTTTACCTCACTTGGCCATATTTTATTACAGAGGATTCAACCCAGTTTCTTTGGTGTTTTTTTTTGCTTCAGATCTGATACTCGATAACAAATAAAGATTTATTAAAATGTTGATAACAAAACAGGTTCGATTGTACCCAGTCAAATTGGTGGAACCAACATGCTTATTTAACTTTTTAGGGTTCCGTAGGGTTGCCAAATGTAATCTAAAAAATTCGATAAACTGGCCATTCGTTAAGGATACTATTAAGGATACTAGTTAAGGATTCCATCAATTATTATATCCAGATAGTTAGTATTTATACAGGAAGGTCTCAGCTTTATAATAGGTCCTTCCCACATCGTCCCGTGGGGTTCGTAAAAGGCGACAAATCATTAGTATTTACTTACAGATGTATCCCAGGCGTGCGATCCATGGGAATTGTCCTAGGGCCGCGTTTGTGCCTCCGATGATGCGATCTGCCGCACTCTCTCCGCAATCGAAGCTGGAGAGCCATGCCCAGGCCGAGTGATTGGACACCAAGTACACGCCATCTGTGTCAACAAGATGAAAGTGACAAATTGGACAAAAGTGAGCCGGACTCGCTACGACTAGCCCTACATTTGTGTTGAATCTGACAGCAAATACATTTATAAAATGAATAATTTGTTAAAGCTATAAAGTATTAGATTTTGATTAAAAAATTTAAACACGTCTATTTGTGAATGCACTTACTAAAAATATTGATTCAACGATACTCCATAACTTATTTTTTAAATCGCTCTTTCCATGTTCGCACCATTTGACAAACTTTTTAACATTGGTTGACTGAATTGTATCATATGTGTAAATCTCAAATCTGTATCTATTTCTGTTCTGTAAGCCTGTCAGACAGACGGACAGAGTTGGCCCAACAATAGGTCTCCTTCGGATTTGGAAACATAAAAACTAAAAGAATCGTATTAGCCGTAATATTAAATATATTTTTAGATTTATGCACATTCACTTTTATGTAACCTACTCGTATATAGAATTTTATATAACCCATACAAAACTATCATTAGCTTACGACGGTACCTTCAAGAACTCTCAGATAGATATCGATATTGTGCCTCATTAACGTGGAGGTTTTGCGGTCATCTCAGTGACTGGTAGGTATATTTGAGTCATCATATCATTGACCATTAAGAACAATGACGAAAGCTATTATTGATGAACTTAACTAGTATGGAAGGTGCCAAAATTTTTAGAAACTCTCTAGAACACGTGAATGCAATCCCAATATCGGGTTCAGAATAGGGCCAACCAATGTCATCCCGCCTAATGAAGCCGTGGTAGCTCAGTTGAGTAGAGCGTCACTCCTTGAACAATCGAGGTCTGGGTTCGAACCTAGCTCGTACCAATGAGTTTCAATTTGTTATTTGGAATTTATGTATACGAATAATTAAAATCATTACTATTGGCTTTTCGGTAGAGGAAAACATCGTGAGGAAACCTGCACACTCCTAAGAAGATATTCAAAGGCACGCGTGGCCCATTATTGCAAATCGCCTCATGAAAAGTTTGACGTTTGACGATCTGCTCCTTACAGATCGGATCATATCCAACAGGGACTTAAGAAGCCAATTATGATTATTCACTAAAACCATTAGTAATTTCGTGGAACTGCCCTAAGCATTAAGTTTCTTTCCGCAAACCGTGGAAACGTTCAACGGAAAGTATTTTAATTAATAATCCGATAACACTCACCTGCGTTACTTTCGCACACAAGAAATAATAAAAAACACAAATTGAAATTCCCTAACATGACTCAAAACCACATTAACGATAAAAACTTTAAATTAAACGAATAACACTTATTTAATGTTTGTATTTACACGTGGAAATGAAGTTCATTACTGTTATTTACACTCTCCTTTACCAAGAATAAAACTGCATAATAAAAAATAATAAAATATATTATTTGTACAGAACAGTCACATCTAAAAATTGAAAGTTACAATAGTAGATTGTATCACAAGGGAGTAAGTAATATTTTTACGGCGAGAGTGCTACTTTGAATCCAGAGTGGAGCGAAGGATTCTAAAGTAGAATCCTAAGCGCAGCAAGGGTTGCAAAGGACGGCGCGCGAGGGATTATAATTTTGCGAGAAAGTGATACTTTTTATGATAAAATAAGCAAGTTCAACATAATATATATAAGAATAGTACAAATGTTTATTTAAATACAGTTTAGTTTGGAGCATATTAAAGATTAAATTAGAGGTTAATGTTTATTTTGTGAACAATTATGGAAGTGCACCCTAACAGTTTTATTAGGATCACGGTTGTAAATTTATTTACCGCTTGAGAATTAGAAATAATATCTTCACTCTTTTATTAGGTACATGCTTTATACATATAAGGTTCACATGTATTTACGACAGTATTATTCTCCTTTGAGCTTGTATGTAACTAACTAACCTCGAGTTTGGGCGCATTTGGTTTGTTTTGACGAGGTTTTGACCATCGATTATTGGTGAAAAGGTTCAGCCTTGGTTTTACTATGTCGGTAGCCGCTTAGGAAGAGTTAGAGCTACGAAATAGAAAGAGGGTAAATTTTCAATTTTAGGGTCTCAGCGCTGTGCGAGCTGAATTGCACCTTATTGTCTCTATTGATTGAAATGTATTTGAGAAGCGATTCTTCTGTAGTACAGTTTGTACTTAAATAAATGTATCCAATAGAGTGTCAGTGCTACACACAAACGTAATCTTTGTCTGATTTCTAATGTAAACTGCCTACAGTTGCAAGGTGCAGCACAGCAGCGTAGAGAAACAATTGGATTTGCGCGAACAAGTCTCAGCTCGCGTAATGCTACGTTAACAACGAATCTCGATAAAAATATGTCACGGCAATCCCAGACATATTTATTCTGAGTGCCCAAACGTACAAATATACTTACTTCTCATCAGAAATATCTCAACACCTTGCAAGTTTATGTTTTGTAAGGATTATCAGAAAAACCTATGAAAGTTAAATTTGAATTTAGAACATTAACATTAGGATTTGAAAACCTCATATTATTGACTATTAAATGACATTTGACATACGAGTATATTCCTAAATATACACATTTTTCTGATAATCCTTAGAAAACACAAACTTGCAAGGTGTTTCAATCAATCACAGAATTAATTATACGAAACAAGTGTCTAATTGGCAGTTACAAGTAGAAAGTACCTACAATTTCTGTCATGTTTGTTATGAAATTCCCATGAAAAGAAAATTTTACCAGACAGAAATTATAGATTACATTAGAAAACCAGCCGTATTATCAAACCTTTAATATGATTAAGTGCACTATCGGAAACGAAGTTAACGCCCCGTACCACTTACTGGAAAAATGATGCTTTTTGTATTTTTTTCTGAGAAATATTAAGATAATAATATCCGAATGTCCCGTTACATGAAATATTCCAGTCACTCCATACAACATAACATTTTATAGCTCTCATATTGTATTGAGTAGCATATTTGTACACTTCAAGTCAACCAAGAAGACAAGTGCTTCCAAGTGGCTACACAACCATGTCATCGACGTATTTGTACAGTCATACACAACAATACACATGTTTAAATTTGTACATGACTGTACGAGACAGGTATATAGAAAAGTGTTCGAAGAAAGACCGGTCAAGTTGCTGATTCATCCGAAGATATACCGTGTTGGGAGTGCATCAGTGCGAGTGTCCACTGCGTTGCGTGCCCAACACCGTGTTTCCCCGTTCAACTAGTATGTTAATGACCGTCATCTTGAATATCGCCTCGCTATAATACCGGCGAACACGTCATTCCATGTCTTTGCACGAAACCATCGGAAGGAGACGCACAAAGTTTAAGGACAGAAGAAACCTGTCAGCTGTTTATCGAGACAGGCCGTGCGTCGAACGTCATTCTGACCCTAAACTTATCCGCGGATAACCTTACGCATTGCATATTAATATTGAATGAAACTAGACAAAATCTACCTCATTATTAGTGTTAATGATGTCACTTTAATCGCAGAGCGCTAATGTTTTTGTATTTTATTAGAATCAGTGTGTTATTGTGGCATGTTGACACGAGTGGTGTTCTTGAGTAAGACGTTGAGTTCTAAGTGAAAAAAACATTGCATTACGATGCAGAAACTATTGTTCTATGTGACGTTCTTCGCACTACTTTTGACTGGTAATTATTGTCGTAAGTACACAGATTCGTTCGGAAACGTAACTTGAATCTAGTAGTGAGTAGTTCCTAACATTTTTTACTTGTAAATGTTAATGATAGATCTTTATCTAATGACATGTGTTGGCTTGCGAAAACGCTTTTTACTGTGGTGTTTCATTATTGATTGTTCGATATCCCTTGTTTGTCTACTCAAGTTTAAGTTAAGTGACATTTGATATTGTATCAAAAACTTAAAAAATCCGAGGATTTATAAGGTTTTCGATGTGTTATTTAAGTTCACACAAGAATTAGTTTCTTAAATTGCTCGTAAACACCGCAATTTGTAGATCACACAGGTAATTAGTAAATTATAGCGTGGAAAATAACTATTTCTACACCACGGTATTTGAAACGTAATTTAAAGCGGAATGGATAAATAGCTCGCACACCGACAAAAATAAATTTTTATTACTAATTTATTCAAACCTTTGACTTTGTTTATTTGTAAAATGCTTGTAATTTTGACCCTGTTATACGTTTTCTTACTTTGGAACTAATGTTCATTGACAATATTACGTTTTGTGTCAGTACAATGTAGCGCCAAAAAGTTTGAAGTATGATATTTGTTTTGTTTAAGAGGGTATGCTGTTGTCAAAGCGCCCATACAAACGTAGTCCAGTCATATTTTGAGTATTAAGCTATGAAAATCTATGAAATTTTCAAGACACAATCTAGAAACAAATATCTGTGTCGGTGGTGAGTCAGATTTTCGTTTAAATATATACTTCTACAGTTACAGGGCGTCAAAGTATTGCATTTTTCGGTAGTAAAAAGCCCGAACTTTGAACCAGATTTACAAGAGTATGAATCAATTTAGAACAATTTGGAAAAACCACCGACATCTGAAATTTCATTAGGATACTGTATTAAAAAAATGGTTACATAATATACTGTATCCTTCAAATGATCCCTGGACTACGAAACATCCAAATAACGGGTGGATAACATCACATAATGTATGCTGTCTCACCGTACGCGCTCGGGTAGGATAGGGCTCGGATAGGGACAGCTACAAAACAATTTAACCTTGAAACCGACCACGTGGTCTTACCAACATAGCCTCTTAAGCTATGAAGACGCACACGCATGTTTTTAAGGGTTCTCGAGCAACTTTCAATACCATTTCCGTATCACTGCTAATATTTAGAATGTAAAAGTGTGTTTGTTTGTATTTCTTGAGCAACGCAAGAATTGAAGTTATTTTGGCATGAGATGGGCACAACCATCCTTCCGCATTTCCAGAGAAAATAAACTCATTGAAGTAACAAAAGATTATTTTTAATAATAAGTTTTTTAAGTTCTTTAATGAAAGACAGTTATATGATTCAGACGGTAAATATGGTTCTGAATTCCACGCATAACGTCATGGGTAAAAGCTAGGAGATTACGATAAATCTTCAATTACTAATGAAAGAGACCGATCGATGTTGCCAAGTTTCTAGCCCAAGCGGTTTTGGCTGCTCTCTCCCTCTCTCTCTCACACACACACACACACGATTATATTCGACTAATCCTTACATTTTACCGCTAGTAGCCCTTCTTGTCTGAATATCTGAAGCCTGATTTTCATTTGGAGAAATGTCTTCCTCAGTGTTTGCCGGAGACAGCTGCGTGGCTGAAGACCAGGCGGGCACGTGCAGCCTGCTATCAGAATGTCAGCCCCTGCTCATTGAGATCCGGAGCGCCGGTGCTCCGATGCCAGCGAGCCTGAGGAGGAAGCTGCAAGGACTCTCGTGCGGATTCCAGTCAGATGAGCCAATTGTAAGTAACACAAGATATAGCCACGGTGTGGCACTGGCTTCAGAATCCGCCTGACACATAAAGGCATGACGCTAAAAATATGTTACTACGAGTATGACACCAGTGGCGCTAATTTCTGATACCTTCGTGCATAAAGGATAATTTAATCACGAGAAAGGATTTGTTGAGATGTGATGAGATACGCTGTGGTGTGATGTTTAGCGGCGTATGGACATAAAAATGTAACAAAGACTTACACAAATAAATTGATACGCACATATTTTTTACCGAAACTCATACTTTACGAATCTTTCGGAAAAACAACATTTAAGAAAACTTGGAACGTTTGGACATATCCAAACCCCAACGGTGAATTATTAAATGATATAATGCGAGACATGCTCTTAGCTTTAGAATATCCCCCATTCATCCTGTAGGGTTTTAAAAAGTGACTAAGAAGAAAATTCTGGAGATGGTCAGCTGTAGCTAATAATGACAATCACCAGTCCGCCAGCCAAGTGTTATGTATGAAGGTTCCATAAAGTTGTCAAGGCGCTACCGATTGCTTGAAATTATTAGAAAGTTAACTAAGGGCGATAGTATGCATCGCGCTATCAAATCAAAATCCCTCAATGGAACGTCAAAGCCTAGGTCTATGAGAAAGTGATTTTTGTAGCCGATTATGAAGACGGGGAGCACGGCTTCGTAAATAACATACGGATGGAAAATAGGTAAAATAAAAATACACACACTCGACGCTATACATATTGACGTCCGAGTGTTTGACGCTGGTATACTTTTGTTTTGTGTGTCGGACGCAGTTCCTTCATACATGTTCTGTTCATTCTGTTGATTTAGGGCCAAGATACAAACAATAGTGACTACTTATTAAACTAACTAAATGGGTTCGATAAATAGAGTATTTTGAAGTTTATATTCGTTAATAAGCGTCGGTGGCGCAGTGGAAAAGGCGCGGACTCTCAATCTGAGGGTCGTGTACCTATGAGTTGTTTTTCATTTCAATTACATTATCAAATTGCTTAATGGTGAAGGCAAACATCGCGAGGAAACCTGCATGTCTTGAACAGGCATTTGAAGTCCGCCAATCCGCACTGGACCGCGTGGTGGACTATGGCCCATACACTCTCTGTAGGAGAGTAGGCCTGAGCCCCTGCAGTGGGGACGTATATAGGCTGTTGATGATGATTCGCTTTTTTATCCCAATCACGTTTTGCTTCGAACGAGTTTTGTGATATGGGCATTTGAAATTATTAAATTTAGTCTTAACCATATATTTTATACAGAACCCTCATGTAAGCAATTAGGGTGAATTAGTATGGGTGACCTTTTCTCGCATGATCCTAACTGAAATTAGAACAGTTTTACAGTTATTTTTGTTATCAATATCCAGGTGTGCTGTCTGACTCCATACACAAACGGCGAAGATCCAAACACAGACTTTATGAACTGGCCCATAACCCATGGTTTGGGGGTCGGAAATCCCAATCCAGAGCCAAATCGAGGCAATCCGAATCCATGGACCACAGAGAGCTCCGGCAACCATTGGCCATCAGGCAACAATAACAATCGTTGGCCAACAGAAAGTACTGTCAAACCATGGACCTCAGCACCAACGTGGAACAACCAGAAACCTGTCACCACTGACTCCAGGCGACAAACCATTGCGCCTGTACCTAACCGTCCTGTCACAACCAACAAGGATTCTCCTCCTAACATAGCGAGACACAGAAATCTAGGTTTACTGCCCACGAACTGTGGATTGGACGAGAGCGACAAGATATGGGGCGGGAACAGGGTGGCACTGTTCGAAATGCCTTGGATGGTGCTCATATCTTACGATACAGGTATGTTAAAATCGTATTGACTGCATGTGTGATTACGGAGTCATAAATAGGTTACGAAAGAAAGCTTGAGATTTCTAAGTAAGCACGGTTTTACTAAGGTTCCGTACCCAAAGGGTAAAAACGGGACCCTATTACTGAGACTTCCCTGTCCGTCCGTCCGTCTGTCACCAGGCTGTATCTCATGAACCGTGATAGTTAGAGAGTTGAAATTTTCACAGATGATGTATTTCTGTTGCCGCTATAACAACAAATACTAAAAACCAGAATAAAAGAAATATTTTGAGACGTGCGATGTAGCATACAACTAGCGCCATCTAGTGTCGTACTCGTCAAAACTAAATTGATAACGAAAATCGAGGCGCATTCTTTAGATTAGTTTTCCGTATATGTAAATATCCATATTCTATACGGAACCCTTCGTGCACGAGTCAAACTCGCACTTGACCAATTTTTGTATTCAGCGTTTAAAAGTAGGTGATTTGAACGCCATAAGCAAGCCAAACTAAAGAAAAATATACAAACAATGATAGTAAATATTTGTTGTAATAAGTTTACTCATATTAATATGTCAACATTTTGAAATGTATTTTTCACTCTCTAAATTGCATTTTTATGTATTATAAAATTAAACTGGGAAAATACTTCTGATCAATTAATTTTCAACATGAGGAAAAATGTACTGTTAACAAAATGGATGTCACTGCATTGTCGGCACTGTCATGAGCTGTCTTTAAAAGCGTTTCATATACGAGGTATATTCTTGGAGATAATAACTATCAAAAATATATTTTAAAAACTATTTTATGTTTCAGCCAGAGGGTCTCAACTAAGCTGCGGCGGTACTCTCATCACTGAGCGGTACGTGCTCACAGCAGCTCATTGCGTGTCATTCCTCGGAGACAGACTCAAGCTATCCGGCGTCCTGATCGGAGAATATGACGTCAGAGAGGATCCAGACTGTGAGACGACGGATGGCGAGCGGCTCTGTGCTCCTAGTGCCCGGGTAAACGAAACATACATTCTTTTAAATACACGATGGGCTTACACTCCCATGTTTTATTTTATTGATGATAATATTGATGATATTGAATATTGATGATAATATTGATGATAATTGCTCACCTGATAGCAAGCAAAATTGTGCCCTACCATGGTGCGCGTTGGTCTAGATTCTAGACCTAGGATATGCCTATTTAGTCTCGACTTAAAGATACCTTAGCTGTAGCTTTATAGGAATATATACGCTGGCAGTGAGTACCACTCCCTAGCTGTATGCATGATAATGTTAGAAGCAAAACGCTTAGTGCGAGCTATAGTACAAATACGACTCGTTATGGTGGAGCCCTGCTGGTCGTCTGTTAGATTTGACTTGGATGGCAATGGCGGAATTAACAAGAATAGTTCATGAGCGCACTCTCCAAAACGTAACCTACAAAATATAGAGAGGCAGGCTACTTTTCGCCTGTCTTCAAGTGCCAGGCTTTGAAGTTTCTCTCTCATAAGACTTCGCTGTCCGTCCGTCAGTCACCACAAGGCTGTGTCTCACGAACCGTGACAGTTTGTTAGTTGAACTTTTCATATATGATGTATTTCTGTTGCCACTATAACAATAAATACTAAAAACCAGAATAAAATAAATATTTAAGGGGGCTCCCATACAGCAAACGTGATTTTTTTGTAGATCATTTAGTGTCGTACTCGTCTACTACTGCTACTGCAAAACTAAATTGATAACGAAAATCGAGGCGCATTCATTAGAATGGTTTTCCGTATGTTAAATATCCATATTCTGTACGGAACCCTTCGTGCGCGAGGCAGACTCGCACTTGGCCAATTTTTTTATTGTTACCGGAATGCAGTAGTGCTTATTAAAAGCGTTGTTTGACGGCAGACTAATATGTCATCACTATCATCAACAACATATATGTATGTATGTCCCCACTGCAGGGGCTCAGGCATACTCGCGTACAGACTTATATGTATAAGATAATATTTTAGAGTTAGCCATAAAAAAGTTATTTATCACCAACTAAACTAAGTGCAATTCATCCTTACTGTCACTTACCATATCCAAGTGTCAAGTTTGATCCTATTGTAATACTAATGATTTTTATTTACTTATTATTACAGAACGTATCAATAGACCGTGTGATCGCTCACCCTGGCTACAGTCCACAAAATCTATACGATGACATAGCACTGATCAGGCTCGCAGAACCGGCTGACTTCTCCTTGGGTAAGCAAGGAAACAGAACATTTCTTTATGTGAGTGTCGTCTAAAGCGACTACAGAAGCTAACGGGTAGTAGCAGCACCCCACTTGCTAATTCTCGTACCACACCCTATTCGAATACAGCGTTTTTGCACCACGAGACTAGGAATATTAGAAGTATTAGTAGTGTAGAAAAAAAACTGACAGAACTACTAAAGAGCTTCAGTAATATACAGGACTGTCAATCCTGGGAGCTCCAAGCAACCAGGGGCAAACCCTGAGCCCGAAATAAAGGTTTACCAAGAGCAAGAAGCCAAAAAATACACTCACAAAATGATGCCCCACCTAAACACTGAACCACAGAATACTTGCTACGTCATTCTTATATTCATTATACGAGTAGATAGCTGATAACTGAACGAAGGAAAATATTTTGATGAGTTTATAAACACTTTCCCACTTCATCCATGCTTAATTCTTATACTAAACATCATATATTATATACTAAACATATTTAAATTATGTATTTACAGATAACATGAAACCTATATGCCTCCCGGACACTGCAGAGCTTCTGTCCGAAGACCTGACTGGGACGAACGGGGTGGTGTCAGGTTGGGGTGCCACTGAGGACGGACTGCAGTCACCAGTATTGCTCAGCGTGGCCCTGCCCATTGTCGACAACAGCGACTGTCAAGCTGCATACAAAGGGTTAGTCCTGTTTATTTGTTTGTCCGTGACTTCGTACGATTGGGCTTCAAAAATTATCCCACGAGAACTATGTATTCGATGTCGTAACGGCGTAAAAGAAGGACAAATAAACAAACTCGCTGTCGCATTTATAAGATCAGAATATATTAGTTACGTACTTGTATGCGGACCGTAGCTTTACGCGAGTGAGAGTACCTACTTTACTTAAACTTCAAGATTCTCGCTCAGGAAACTTATAATCTTTTCGTCCTATTTAATCCCTTTAATGACATGGTGAGACTTCACCCATTTTGGTTAGGACTTTGCAGACTGAATCACCTAATTGTTTTAAAAGTAAGATTTTTTTATTAATCTTACTGGCGATGAAAATGACAGTAAGATTGGTTGGATGCTTTGGAATGCCCATTAAACCGTTGGTCCCTGTTAGTATCTACGACAGGTCGTAGCTATAAGAGACATGTCAGACGCCTATAGCGGTTCTACAACTCTGACACTACTAGAGGTTTGGATATATCTTTAAGGGTGGAATTTAGCAAAACCGTTTCTTATAATAACACTATCAATATTTTAGTAGCACCTGAGAAGCAATATATCATGTTACCCGAAAAATGGATGGTAAGCTGGTGTGATTGCATGATAACCCATCGGGCATATGAAGATATCATTCATTGAAGATAACATTAAGGCAAAACTTCTAATTAGAAACAAGTTTACACTTCGTCAACAGAACTTCATAGCTCTAATCTGTAATAATAGTCAAGATTGGAGTCGAAAACAACCACTAATTTTGGATCAAACTAATTTCAGGAACCCAAAGATCTACAACCGACAAATGTGCGCTGGAGGTGTTGAAGACAAAGACTCCTGCGGTGGGGATTCCGGAGGGCCCCTGGTATACCCCGGCAAGATCAGGAGTGGCGCAGTCAGATTGGTGCAGAGAGGCGTCGTCTCTTATGGAACAAAGAGATGTGGTCTAGGGGGATTCCCTGGAGTGTACACCAGGGTTGCCTTTTATATGGACTGGATACTTGATAATATTGGAGATTAAAATGTAGTAGATAAATTAGAGATTTAAGAGACGATTTTAAAGGGACAGAAGCACAGACATTTAGCAATTGGACAAGTATACAAGTTTGACGACAATTTTTTTTAAAATTGACTTTGACATAGTCGGCATCATTTCCGTTTCATTTGGTGACGTGATGAGCGCCTTTACTTTATTCGACATTCGAGATTATAGTAATAAATGTTTAATATAATTTATAATGACAAAATATTCACATGTCAAATACAGATTTTAAATTAGATTTGTTAGTAAACTTAGCCTAGATTAGTAATAAAATTAAACCTACAATCTAAAGAAACACATATTAATTTATTATCACTTATCTAGAACATGAGATTAATAAGTTGGAACCTTGTCCCTTATTCTTCGTGTCACGCATACGTAGGCAAGATTTTTTAGTCTACTCGCTCTATATCTATGTGTCTGAGAAAGACGGACAAAGACAAGTGACCTCACTTGGTGACAAAAAAATAAAGCTTATTTGAAATTCCGAAAGAATAGAAAATAATCCATCCGTCTAGAATGTATCAAATAATATTGTGTCATAGTTGTACTTTTGTAAGTCTATTTACATTGTCTATTTAACACTAATTATAAGTCTATGCAACACGGCTCTAATGAGATATTTATAATATAAAGTGTAGTCATTATTACACAGGCAAGACGTTAACGAAGCGAAAGAGCTGTGAATAATACATAATAAATTCAGTTAAATTTTTATTCAAAAACATGTTTCATGACACTGTGAAATGTAACGAAAATTTAATTATTAGTTAGATAAAGCCTATCTCTATTTTAAAAGAAGCATTCACTAGTATCAAGCACGTCAAAATGAAGAAAATATACTTACAGGCATATGAGGAGGCACATCATTATTATCTCAATTCAATGCTTAGCGCTACGACATACGGTTTGCATGCCGACTGCAATTGCTGCAGTTATAAGTTTCTATACAGGTAGATCTATATTCAGCTGCTCAAATGCTAAGAAATCATAACTACCGTATAGGTACATATATTAGTCTTAGTCTGTGATCATAACTCCCTATCCAAACTTATTTTTAAAATAAAAGAACATCCCACTTCTGACACCAAATGATAAAAACGCTAAGACACTTCTTTCACCAATCTTTCACACTGACATTTAATAATACCACAGATTAGGTACTAGTTACTAAATAATACTACCACTGAGTAAGTAATAACTACGTAATACTTCTTAAAAACCATAGACAACAACATATAATTATAGACTCGTTATAGACCTTTACAGACAAAGAGATGTCGTAGATTATGGTCGTCAACAAAACTAGTCGTATAAAATATAATATTATTCGTAATAAATAAATTCGATAGATTACGGACATTGTTTTAATAAATAAATTAATTTTTTATATTTGTATCGTTTAATTTACAAACTACTATTGTACTAAAGTTGCATTGTTCACAGCTTAAGGGGTGGTATCCTAAGTAAGTATCCTAAGTAAAAACAACCTTGTAATCCAGTAAGCAGTCACACAAATTCGAGGAAACCCACAGATCACTATATATAAGGAATCGATGTCAGGATTACAAGTGTTGCCATCAAGAAGGCGCTACCATTGAGTGTTGGCGATACGTCACCGTTGGCCTGTGTACCACATTTATTGATATGCCAAAAATGTGATATAACTTGGCTTCTAGGCGGCGCATTAAGATGGAACATGCACCATACATTTTAAGCTAGACCTCCAAAAATACAACAATCAAACCCGATGTGGGTGGAAATTAGCATGCAGTTTTTGTGTGATGCGAGTACAAAATCATATTAATTTTTTCCTATGTACAGACACCGGGCAGTTACAATTTTATTATATGGATATTTGAAGAATAATCAGGATGGCAACGATTTTAGACATTTCATACAAGATGGACTGATGTTTATTTTAGGATTATTGATTTGTTATTATTATTTCTGTAGTGCTAATTAAAATCTAGCGCACCAAAATGGCTTCACGGGTTAGTAGTTCATTCTAACAGTTTTATTGAAAATACATTGTTGGATATGAATCTCGCATACAGATCTCCATATCAGACTGTGTGAGATTTTTGGTGGTTACACATACTTTGGGCGGGGTAGTGATCGTGGTAAGATGTCACATCACATTAGTTATATAAGGCAACGTGGGTGTCTATCATCAAAATCATTTCAGCCGTGTAATCGTGAAAAGGCCACGAACATACACAGCTAGGAATATGATGCAAAAACACCAAAAAGTTAGCAATTCGATTATTAAAAAGAACTTATTCAGGTCACAGTACATAATAAATATACATCCTGAGAATAAAAACTCTTCGCTTATAAATAAAACCAAAATCAGACAAATAAAATGAAATGTCACAAGAGTCACATTATTTGACATTAAATCAAAAATCTATTAAAACAGACTAAAATACTAAACTTACTAAAACTAAAATACAAAAAAAATGTTAATTCGTGCATAAATTTCATTCAAGACGCTAACGCTACATAAGTAGGTATATGTAAGTTTAAACAAGACTATGACTTATTTCCTGAGAAATTGCCACTTGGGTTGTGAGAGTCCACGCAGGCAACCTCGGTGTCACTCGGAGCCCTTTATGAATGAAACTGGCATCAGCAATAAACGGGTCTTGAGATTAGAGACAGGGCGAACTTTAGCTCCTTATTTGAAGTGGTGACAGGTTTAGTACACTCGAGTACAAAAATATGTAGGAACAAGCAAGAGTGAATGTGACATGGTTCAAAAGTGGATACATATTTTTGTACTCGAGTGTACAATGGAAACATAGTTATACGCCTTTCTACCTCACACCGTTACTAGTGGAAGTAAAACATTTATTGCCAGCCAGTCAGAATGAATATAATTTGTACAACGAAAAAAAAAGGCTGTGCAAATGCTCAAAAGCTCAAATGCTGCTCGAAGCATTCATATGCCGCTTTGCAGAGTTGGTTTCCAGAGTATCCGTGTAGTCTCGGGTAGGTTTTGCAGACTTTTGTGACTAAAAGCTCTGTACGAACTCCTGGGTGCGACAAGCATGGTGCAGACCATGGACAAATTTCTATCATCAAATCAGCTAATTCTTTTCAAATACAATGGACACTAAATAATACATATAGTCACTAACATCAGCTCGTGATCAAGTGTCGATCTATTGGTATAAATAAAAAAGTAGCAAGGCTGTATCCTGGTGACATTATTTGCTCTACTGATATACATAAAATAAAACGTTTGCACATCTAACCTGATGATTGTGTTCATTGTACTAGAAGATTTACGGCTTAGTCACATCTTTTTCAATAAGTGCTTATTATTTGCCATGTGCATTGTTTCAGGATTGGATAAACCCTCTTCGTAAATTTTTCACGCACAACAAGATTCCGTGCTTTTCATCGATGGGAGAAGTATGGGAAACTATCGCTCACGGGGACCCATTCCACTGGTCCTTGTTCAAGAGCATTCTTTACTTCACCCTGGGCCTGAAACTCTTTAGGGACATAGCAAACAAAATTAACTCAAGTCCATCGAACAACGAGTCACTTAAAATTAAAACTGATGAAATTCCTAACAACAGTTGCCCAGTACATATAAGACCTGGCACTAGAAGATTCCCTCTTAAAGAAGATTATGGACTATAAGTATCCTGTTAAACAAAAAGGTGGGACCAGCCAGCTATTGAGACTTAATTATTTTGGAAGGGCTTAGAAACACATTATTGCATATATGTCAGTGTACTCATTTTTATTTTCAGGATGCTGTTATTTTCACTAAATTATGACCTATGATTATTGAAATATCTCTTCTAGAACGGTCAATATTTTTCCTCACGACGCGACGTGATTATTTTTGAACATTATTAAATAAATATTTTATTTGTTACAGTTCATGTTTTTCCCCTGTCTTAGTATAACTTAGTATAAAACATGTGACTCCGTAAAAGTTTCACGATGAAATTTAATATAACATATTCATCACTTTCATTACCGCACATATGCTAGTTTATAAATAAATCTAAATTTAAAATTAAATACATATTTAAACGCGTTTTCTAAATCTTACTCGATTTTAATGATGGTATACATTTACGTATACCTCTGCCAACAACTTCTCAAATTTCAGTAGTTATCCCACGAGAACACTACTAAGATATACTATGCTATATAAAAGTATACTGAATTATTCGTTGTGTGCGCGATGACAGCGCCCCTAGTGGCCACAACTATTCAGGACTTGTCATCTGTCAAATCATGTCAACTAGATGATAAGATATTTTTGTGATATTGATTTTTGACTAGTTTTTCAACGAAATTGAAGAAAATAGTGTAAAAAGTGAGTGTGTATATTATACCTAGCGATTTTCTTCCACGTGAAAAATATGGATATTATAATACGTACGGGATTTGAATCGATTAAGCATAAAATACATTTCCAACCTGAAACTGAGCAAAAAGGGAAAAAATTAGTATTAGCACAGCATGTGAGAGAAGTGGAAGAGCTTAGAACGAACGGGAAAAGCTTCTTAATAAGAGCTCTGATCATAAGACAAACGTCTGTCACACAAACTCCCTACAAAACATCATTAAATGTGAGTACATACCTACCTACATATCAAGTTATAGAAATAGTATATTTGAGTTAGCTTCATGTCAGCTTACTTATATTAATTATTTTATTGTTTATTTTAATTCCAGATAAATGATGAACGTGTTGTTACAAATGTTAAGTGCGACTGTGTTTTCTCTTCACAGCAGCTATCCATTTTTGTCTTTGCTGTAATGCCCACTTTGTTATTGGAAACGAATAAAACTTGCACGAACTGTTTTTCTCATTGTTTTTACAATTTACGACACAGCATGTACTATGAGCCATATCGCAAATTTTTACGTTTTTACTTAAAATTATAAAGGAAGTTATGAAAATAAAGCAATTTGACACATGACAGCCCAGAATTATTGCACATTTCTGCCACGTCGTGCGCTACGATCGATTTGCCGTTCCCCACCACCCACTTCGCACATAGTCAATAGATTAGACAAGACATGCGACGCACCTCATGGGCGAAATCAATTTGTTCGAAAGCACATCAATAATTTACAGTATATCAGTTCTTTATTCATTTACATCAACATTATTTCATGTGAAGGACTGATTTTTTTATACGTTTTAGTTTGAAAATTAATATTAAATTTTTGCCGTACAAAAGACGTCAACGGTTTCACTTTTGGGAAAAGTTGATTTGGGTGTGCGCACGTCAATATTTTGCAATATGTTTACTGTTCTTTATTCACCTACATCGTTAAAGAACTCAGTAACGTCATCAACATTATTTATTGTGATTGACTAATGTTTAATACTTTGTGATTTTTTGGAGATTAATTTTAAATTTTTGCCGAACAAAAGACATCAACGACATCCACCTGTTTTGAGAAATGTTGGTTTGGGTGTGAGCACATCAATATTTTGCAATATGTTTATTGTTCTTTATTATTCACATGTAACGTCATCAACATTATTTATTGTGATTGACTAGATTTTGTATACTTTTTAGATTATTTGGAAATTACATTTTACTGTACAAAAGACATCAATGGCGTCTATTTATATATATATTTTGGAAAAAGTTGTCGTATACTCGTGGTAATTCCATACAATATATGCCAATGACGTCATACGCATTACCTATCTCTGCGCGTGTGTAATAATCACATCATATTAGATGCATAGTCGTACTCTCTATGAATTAATAGTGTATTATGCAACTAGTGAATAAAGGACACATTTAAAGCGAGGGCGAGGCGAGGAGCGAGGAACAACTGAATCACGACGGTGGGGATAATGATTTACCAAACAAAAAAGAATTATCAAAATCGATTCATAATTCAAGTATACTTTATTGCACACACACGCACACACATACAAACAGAACATAAAAGGTACAATGAAGGCGGCCTTATCGCTAAGAGCGATCTCTTAATAACTGTCGGAAAAAACATACAGTTAAGTTGAAAACTTCCTTCTTTTTGAAGTCGGTTGAATATTAACATTTAATCAACATAGCGCGAGTATAACTACAGTTGGTCGAGGCGACAACGACGCGCGCGCAGCAGGAAAATCCCGACATTAGTAATTGCCATAACTATACCTGTTTTACAAGATAAGTGTGTTTGTTTGTAAGTCATAGAATATTGTATTGCACGTTCTTAGAAAGTCAAATATTATGGTGATGATGATGAATTTGACCGCAGTGTCGTCCCATGTTAAGTGACGATGAGTTAGAAGATTTAGGCCAATCATCAACATTAACCGAGCAAGTAATCACTTTTTACCTTCATGGTCCAACATTGCCAGTATGCGAATATCACATATTGGCAGATGAAATAATGGTCCATCCACTCGTGTATTATAGTTTGATTATAGTAGTATTCTACTTCTAAGAGGATATAAGCTAGCTTCATAGCTTGTTCATACCTAACAATAAACGTATACTGTGCATGTGTGCAACAAATTACATCGTGGGAAGCAAACCAAAAGCAAACGATGTTAAAAAACGCTTAGTCTCAGTTTATTTACTTTACTAGAAAGGCCATGTTATGTTTTCTACAAGGAAAATAACTGAGAGATCTCCAACCTACTATTCAGGATTTACTGTTGAGGCTATAAGTGGTATTGTTAAGATAGGCGGCACTGAAATAATAGAGTAATATTATACGATTTGATAAATCGCACTAGTAGATATTATAATTCCTCCTACATTTCTTGCATCGCAATACGTGTTTTTAAAACGGTAATCATCGCAGAAGAGAACTTTTGCGACGACGTACTCGTACGTTGCGATGGTAAACTTTCGCAGTAACTTGAACTTCCACAACAATGTACGTCGTGATGGTACACTTTCATAGCAACGTACATCGCAGTAGAGAACTTTCGCAACAATATACGTGGCGATGGTAAACTTTCCCAACAACGTACGTGTCGCGATGGTAAACTTCACAGTAACGTACATTGCAGTAGAGTACTTCCACAACAACGTAAATTTGGCATTTATGATGTACGATAACTAACATGCACGGAATTATCGAAGTTAAACCGCAAATGTATGATTTCATCTCCTTGGACTTATAGGAACACATTTCCGGGACAAAAAGTATTCCTTTCGGATCGTGCTCTGTTCCCAAAACATCACTTCTAGACTAATCGTTTCCCAAAATAACACGATAATAACTGGAACGGAAGTTGTGAGAACAGCTCTTTTGAGAAACGGATAGCTGGTGCCGAAAGGAAAATATTTGACGCTTTAATAATGAACATTATTATGTCCTTGCAATAAATGTAATTCTAATCCGTCAGCCTTTTGTGTGTGACTATGTCGCAAATAACCAGTTCTTTCACATTTATTAAGTCAAGAAACAGTGATATTAATAATTGTGTATCAACATGCAATACACTGAAGCTTCTGGGTAAGCATGCTTACTTCCCAAAGCCATGTGTTTAGATAAATGAATACATTGTGCATGAAACAATAACCTACTACATTGTGCACATGAAAATTATTTTGAAGATTTGTTTATTATCGAAATGCTGCTATAAGGTATAAACATTATTACTGGTAGTACCAATCGTCCGTGTAATAGCCTTCTAATTAATAATGCGTGTGACGTTTGATTTTCGGTAACTACGAATGTTTCGAAGTAGTTTTGTTGTCGTGTTGATAACCTTTGGGCGGTCGATCTCAAGCGGGCGGCCGGTTTCATCTGACAGTCGCGCTCCGTCTCTCAACTGACCTGCTATGCTGTATTTGCTCTTTATTTAGTTATAAAGTGTTTACATCCATATAAAATGAATATAATTTGCAAAATTACTGTTTTAATATGCATTTTCGCGAATTCACCATCACTTGTGACTTCACGTAAGTACTTATTTAATTAATTAGTAGTTTCGACGTAAAAACTACATCTTTTTTGTAATTAATAACTTTATAGTCGCTTGGAAATATACAGCAATATGAGTGGTCGGTTATCCCGTTGTTATTCAACTTCATAGAAACCGGAGTACAAGATAAGCTTTTTTAGCTACGTTTTCCTCAATAAACGTTTTAACGTCGAATGTATGGTTTTCATATGTTTACTGGAATGTCGAGTAAAGTCTCATTTCGTAATAAATAAATGAACTATGATAAGTTTTTGACATGGGCGAGATATTTTTGATTTGTCTTTTTGGTACAATGGAAATGTATGTTTTTTTCCACGTAACTCGTAAATGACTGAATCGATTTAGATAAAATTGTCTTTTATTATATTTATTATCATAAATGATTTATTATCATGATGATATTTGAAAAGGTCATCAGAAATATAACATGGCCGACAGTGCATATAATTTTTTAGACTTTGACTCCAGCTGAGTTTGGTTTCTCATACTTAAATAATTCGTGTTATATTAGTGATGTGATGTGATTATAGTGATTAGTCAACACATCTATACCCAAATAGACCGTATTACAAGCTCACGTATGTGACAGGGATTGTATCTTATGAACCGTAATAGGTAGTTATTTGAAAATTTTTCACAGAGTGTGTATTATTTTTGCACATTACAAAAATTAAGGGCATATATGAAGCGCCTTTTATTCGGCGTTTTTTTCTCTCGATCTTGTGTTAAATATTTTTCCCATGCACTAGAGTTTTGTAAGTAAATGTCATGCCATTAGTTATTTACAAGGCATAGAAAGGACATTATGACTATTTTAGTGCCATTCTATGGTCATTTGTCTAGTGGTCATAATGGTCAGGTAGAACATTGAGAAACAATTACATTTATTTACCATTAATGGAAGGATAGATACGTGCTATGTGAACTTGTTTTGAAATTACAAAAATCCCAGTAGTTTTTATTTTGATGCGTTCCTTGTTTCCTTGTTTTTAATGGAAAAAAGCACCTGCCTGCTAAATGTAAGAGAATGTCGTACAGCGTCAGATATACAAATAAAATGTGTGCTGACATCACGTAGCCGATACGCATGTTGCGACGAATGTAGTGACACCTTATTTATCGAAAAATTTAGCCGTTGTTATTGAAATGAAAAAATTTTCTACATACATGTTCATGTATACAAACATTGACGTCGAAAAAAAACCCACTGCCTTTTCAATCGGATAAAAAATAATAAAAAGGACCTTCCAATCTGAATGTAATTAGGTAGCTACTATAAATCTAAACTGTTAATCAGCATCATCAGCCGGGAACCGTCCACTGCTGGACATAATCCCCAGGAAAGCAATGCAAGCAAGCATAGTAACCTGGTACCCCACAATCACCGGTCCCGAGCCGCTCCGATTTATAGTTTTTCATTTATTTTCGATACTAGGTAATTGGTTTCTAATAGTCAATCTAATTAAAATCCAATTAACTAGCTAGATTATTCACCGAGCTATACAAGTGTCAGAAGATATGTTGAGTACATTATCAAATAAAACACATTCAATCTTACCACAAAAAAGATAAACAAGCTTAAGACACGCGTTTAACAAGTGTTTGAAAAAATGTTACAACAAATGCATGTTTAGCCAAAGTCTTAGCTTAGACACTGTTTAAATGTTGTTTGAATTTAAACACTGCGTCTTCCTTGTCTAACACGGTTTTAACATAAAACTTTCATTTGAATTGTTAACCTGTCATAACATTCTCTGCCGAAATTCGCAATAGATTTAGTAGAAATGTTTATAAGCACTTCCATGAGTGGTCATTTCCCTGGTATCTTCCAGATATTTACTAACAATAAGAACCAGGGATAACGGGAGTTGAAAACAATAGTTGATTATTGAATCCGGTTTTTATAATATTAATTGGTACAACAATTAGTTGTTGCACGATATTACTCGTTTGGAGAAATAGATGATCATGAATATTTATACCGCTACGTCAGACTCAACCTGTTAAATGAGTCCACTTGGGTGTTTTTAATGTAATGTACACTCGAGTACAAAAATATGTACTCACTGTTGTGCCAAATAGCATTCGCTCTTTATTGTTGCTGTGCAGTGTGTCGAGGAAAATTTCAATTTAATGTTAATTTAGAGAAGACGAATACATATTTTGAACTTTGTAGATTTCAAATCAAATGATTTATTTGTCAATTATGGTGTTACAGAGGTTCTGAATTGGTATCGCGTGATGCTTAAGATTTTGTTCAAATGGCAAATCGACAATGAAATTGCAATAAAATTGGAACTTTGTGATATATGAGGGAAGCCTATTTCAATTCAATTATTGAGATTTAAATTAATTTAATTGCCATGCGATCTCGACTCTAAAAAAGAATCAATCCGTATCTTCTAAAGAGTGTCGTAGGTATAAGACAACTTAGTGGACCTTAATCATTTAGGTCAATTAAGGCTACGGCCAGTTTATTATAGCGGTATTTTATTATATAATAATAATATAATAATAAACAATAAATAATGGTTTCAGAGCGATGTAACGGAGGCGCTAGCTGCATCCTCCTCAACGAATGCAACGGGCTATACAATCAGCTACAAGAAGGCAACACTCCGCAGTTGACCCAGCTACTACGAAGTCTACACTGCGGGTTCCAGGATAATACTCCTATGGTAACATATACATATAAACACAGATTTAACAGCGCTCATTATAGCAAAGTAAGGTACTCCTTATTTTCAACCGACTTCAAAAAAGGTGGAGGTTCTCAATTCGACGCGTATATTTTTTGTATGTGTGTTGTGCAATAATTCCGCCAATAGTGAACCGATTTCGGCCGGAAACAACGGCCGTTAATTCTTTTTTGTTTGGTAGAACATACTTCAGAGTTGGTCCCATATAAATTTTATCGAAATTTATTTTATTTTATAGGTTGCCAACGCAGCATACATCATTCAAAGCAATTACACACACATACACACGAATTCAGTTCTAAATGCTACCGCAATTACAGGCTTTTGATTGATACGATATAGGCAATTGATTGATCTCTCTTTGAGAAAATCATCAAAAACCAATTTTTAAGGCAATTGAAGTCGGTTTTTACTTCTTTTCTAACGCATTAATTATTGAACGCGTTAACTTGTGAACAAAAGGAAACCTCATCTTTACTTAACATCAGGTGAGATTGAGGTAGCGTAGGTGTATCATCTATTAAAAAAATATGGATTTTTGGTCAGGAATGTCCGTCAATTGACTTTTGCGTCTGCTGATTATGATGAATCATAATAGTTTGTGTTGTACTGTGTGTAGATATGCTGTCCCCCCGAGTTCCTGCAGGCGCGAGAGGCTAAAGACCCCACCAGCCTCCTGCCGGACCAACGACACTGCGGCATACAGAACAATGACAGGATCGTGGGCGGGACCAGAGCTGACATCGACGAGCATCCGTGGATGGCCCTACTCAGATATGACAAACGTAAGTTAGCAGCTCTTTGATCATAGAGAGAGTCCATACAGCATATACTTTTTAAATATAATTCATCTTACCTGATGGTAAGTGACGATAAGGTCGGATGATAAGCGTGCGCATCCAGAAGCCTCAAGCTAATCAGGTGATGGCTCTGATACCTTTCATACCGGAACACATGTGTGCTATTAACTCTGCTGTTTGGCGGTAGACTTAGTAGTAGTAACATGGTGGTAGCTATTCAGACGGACATAGAAAACGCCACACCTCCAACCAAACCGAGAACCGATAGGTACCCTCTGGGATTAAAAACCTGGACCTCCAGATTGCTAGTGCAACATTTATTGGCCATAGCCAGTAGGCCAAGGAAGCAGTTAAATGTGTACATATATACTTATGTTATACATGTGTAATTGTGTTAGTGTGCTTGTCCATCCTTTACGTCGTAACGAAGAGTCAGCTTGTCTTGATTTTTTGTGTAGGGATAGTTCAATGGTATGAAATAGATAGTTTTATAAGCTATCGAACAAGAACTTCCTATGAGATCAATTCTGAAGTCCACGCAGACAAAGTCTTTTTTCTATAATCCTATTCCTGATTTGAAGACTTCAATAAGGAAGCGGGGGTTCCCAATTCGACTGATATATGCTTTTTGTTTATGTTACTCCAAAGCCCAACCAGTTATGATTCATCTCTAGGGATAGAATTGAGAGTGAAATGGAATGGATTTAAATATGGTACTACAAAAGGAAAAGCTCTGATATCGTGGGTTTTGAACAGTTAAACAGCTACTTCCCGAAATATAACATATCCAGAGCGCCTCATTGATTTTGGGGTTTCGGTAAGCGGCTTTGCAGCCACATTATCCTCAGTTAAGATGAACTCCAAGTTGTGCATTAAATTTATTAGGCATCCTAGATAGAAACAATACTTCGTTCTGTTTGAACGCATTGAAATTATCGTTTTCAGCATACGGCTCGGGATTCTATTGCGGCGGTGTACTGATATCTGAACGATACGTGCTGACAGCAGCACACTGCGTCAAAGGCGAGGACCTGCCGACTACTTGGAGGTTGTAAGTACACTTGCCACGGGATAGTAGCTTTCTTTACCAGTTCATGATAGCTGTTAGGATGTTTTCTAGCAAACTAACATTTCCTCAGATCTCAAGTTCGCCTGGGCGAGTACAACACCTCCAGCGAACGTGACTGCGTCATGAATGATTGCGCCAAGCCAGTGCAGGATATACCTGTCGAAGAGATCATTGCCCACGAAGATTATAATCCAGCTGATCCCAATCAGCACAACGATATAGCGCTCCTGAGGCTCGCGAAGCCTGCAGACATCTCTGGCGGTGAGTAGAAAACCACCTCGTGGGGTTAAATCTTAAAACTTGGCAAAAGCAATAATTTATATGCAATATTTGCAGATTTTGTGAAAGCTATATGCCTGCCTCTGACTGATGAATTGAAGCGAGCGACATTCGAGGGGAACACTATGGAAGTTGCAGGTTGGGGCAAAACTGAATCACGTAAGTTTTACTTTCTAAGTCAAATTACTAGCGTTGCGATCTTTGTAGCTCGGGACGTTTTTTGAGCAGCTACCATCATATGCTAACATCAAGCAAAATTGTTGTGCTCAGTGATGCTTTGTTAACGGAAGCAATGTCGTATATCGACTGGCATAATAATACGATAGGTAGGAACTATATTCAACACAAACAAATTATTGGTAGCTCAGTTCGGTAGAGCGTCAGTCGTTGAACAATCGAGGTCTGGGTTCGATCCTGCCTCGTACCAATGAGTTCCAATTTGTTATTTGGAATTTATGTGCCTTTAAAAAATTGGCTTTTCGGTAAGCACGGTTTGGTTGCACACCCCTGAGACAGCTTTTGCGCAGAAATTCAAAGGTGTGTGTGAAGTCTACCAATCCGCACTGAACCCGCGTAGGGGACTATGACTCATACACTCTCTCTATGACAAAAATCCGACGTGTCGATCTTAGAAAGAGTCTCATGTCAGATAGTGGATTTACTCTCACGGAATGATAACAGATTACCTTATTTCCAGGTTCCGAATCCGACGTGAAGCTAAAAGTTCGAGTTCCTGTCGTCCCCAGACGTGAATGCGCCAAGGTGTTCAGTCGAGTCGACCGAGTAGTTAATAACAAGCAGATTTGCGCAGGAGGCCAGGCTGGCCAGGATTCCTGTAGGGGGGACTCTGGAGGGTCCCTGATGGGGACTTCTACAACTAACAACTGGATGGCCCTGGGCGTTGTCTCGTATGGACCTTCTCCATGCGGGACCCCGGGGTGGCCTGGAGTCTACACCCGCGTTGGGGCCTACGTCGACTGGATACTATCCAAACTTCGCCCTTAGACACACCGACTGACATAAATTTAGCCATTACTTGGAATGTTGTGATATAATAAATTAAGAACAAAAAAATATTTCTGATTTCAAATATCTTTAACTACTACTCATAAAGTGCCATTGTATTAATGTTAGTGGATACGAAATAAACTCGATTATAAAACTAATTAAGTATATTTCTTTCTTGATTAGTTAGTCGTGCATTAAGAAGATCTGAGATATTTGTGTAGAAATAATTATAAACATCAGCGCTCACGTCATTACCAAAGAGAATAAGGCGTACCGGATCCAAATTGACTCGATGTTTGAGAGCTTCCAAATGGACTCGGAGAATGTGAGCTTCCAAATGGACTTGGTGGTGATTGGTAGCCACCGTATGCAGGTGGCGATTGTGGTAAGGCCTTACTCATTCCGAACGGATTTGACTTCTGACTGCCGTATAGGCTCGACGGTTGATGTGAGCCGAAAGGTGATGATGACAGCTGATTGGAGCCGTAAGAATAAGGGTCTGATGATTTCTTCTCTTCATTAACGGCATTTACGCATCCCTTGTAAATCTTCGAACAGAACGACTTCTTGTCCGATATGTCGCTGAATTTCTTCTTTAAGCAGCTCTTCTGTTCGTTCTCACAATATTTTTGACCCTTTACCTTTTTCTTTTTCTTAGCCTCGCTGGTGTCAATCAGCGACACCACCAGCAGTGACAGAATTATAACCTAAACATAAAATATACACACATCAATATATTCTACCCGAAACGTAGTATGTACCTACTATATTAATTCTGTTCCCAAATTATTTTCAAAATAATGTCAATACGTAATTTTAATCTTTGTATATGTTTTAGGGTAATACCACGAAAAACCATTACCTATTAATAGTAAGATAGTTTTGGCAAGCCATTTCTAAAACTTTTCATTTTGATACCCCACTTGATAGGTTTTTGAGGAAAAAATATACGCATACGTTTAATTTGGCGCCAAAAATCGGCTATTATAATCATTTATACTTTTGATATATCCAGTATCTCTCTCACAACTAAATAAGAATCTAACGACACCTCTCAAGCTAAAATCCAAGCAGTCCAGGATATAGCGTGACTAAGAAATATATATATACCTTCGACAAACTTAACCCTCCTTCTGGCGTAGTCAGATCAAAAGAAGACGGAATTACAATTTTCAAGCCCCTGTCTCTTATAGTGACTAAATCTCAACAAATTGGACTACGTTTAGATCATTCTGATTTAAAACCCTAAAAAGTTACATAAAAAGTAAAAATTAAATTGAAAACATCTAAATCGAGCTTATTTAAGAAATAAAACATAAATTATTGAAATTCCCATTAGAGCTGAACTATACGGAAACTGAAGCCCTCTTGTGAGAGGCGGATGATAACTTCACTAATCTTACTGAGGCTAATGACCAACCACACACGCACACACACAATCCGTCTTTCACTCTAATAATATATATATATATATATATATATAATAATAATAAGTAGTCCGAAAAATTGCACAAAGGATATCTGCCACACCGAAAGGAGAAACACTGGCACTGGTTGGATGGCATAACACAGAGTATTCTAGCTTGGGAGCGAGATGTCTCATAGTTTTGATGTTAACACAAACAAAATTCATAGTATCGGACTTACTTGGTGTAATTTATTGTTAGCGATTTTTTGGGGTGATATCTCAAAACATTCATTAACTACTTTTCTCCCAGACTACCTATCGCTACATTTAGGTAAATAGCAGAAGTATTTCAATAATAAATTAATTACATACCGAAATGAGTCTCATTGTACACCAGTTATAAAGATTTGTGGTACAGTGCGACTGTCCTTAAATACATGGGCTGTGCATATATTTTCATCTCATTACGAAATATTATGGAAAATTTTCACTTGATTTCCTTATAAGTGAAATATTTAGGGGCATCTTACACACAGAGCAGAGATCTCAAATTTCATATAGAATTCAACCGAAAAAATACTATATTTTATATCAAATTCTAAACTCTATTCAGTGGAGTAGCCAGCATTCTTATAAACCTTTCTTCAGAGAACTGTACATCAGTTCTACAGTACAACAGTATCGTCAACATAGATATATCAATCACTAGCTTCTGCCCGCAGCTTCGCCCGAGTGGACTTTAAAATGTAATCCGTGGGAACTGCTCGTTCGATCGGAATAAACTGTAACCTATGGTCTTCCTTGGCCTTTCAACTAACCCTTTACAAAAATCAAGTCATTTAAAACTTTCCTACCTACCTACAGTCGTAAATGTATGAAAAAATGAAATTTGTTTGTGAATTGATGCCATGTTTTAATATTTATTCTGCTATTCAGGAGGGAGACAAATACAACAAATCAAAAACCACGAAAATCGGTCCAGATGTTCAAGAGTTATTATGGTTGGTATTAAAACGAAATACCCTACCAATAAAAAAAATTACATTACCCCACAATCAAGGTATCTCTGGATCCTTCACTCGTTGCATAAATTTCCACATCATTGGTCACACATACCGCTCAGTCCATTATGTTATTCTCTGCTGTATAATTTCACTCATGCACTGTTAGGTAGGTATCTTCAAGTTTTTGCCCGACTACAGCGAAGACAAACCTTTGTATGTTCCTTCACCTCGTTGTATTTTGACAAATGAGGTTTCATTATCACTTAAAATTCAAAATGGCGGCCTTAGGGACCATAATAAAATGATACACAAAAAAATTAATATTAAAATATTGTATGGTTGTGGTATCAAATCAAAGGTCTTGATAAGTACATATATAATGCATAGGTTACACATAAGTACATATACATAAATCCCAGCAAAATAAAATTTATTTTTATACTACGGCTAATGTTTTTTGTAGTATTCAGGTGTTAGGAAAACAGCGTTTTCGTACTTTTGGGATCTATTCGAAAACTAATTCGATGATATTTGAATACAAAAGCGTTTCATATTTAATCAGTAAAAGGTATTATTACAGTTTAATTGCTAGAAGAACGGATAACCGATGGGGAGTAAGAGTTCTCGAGTGGCGACCACGTACCGGGAAACGTCTACCGGGCCGTCCCCCAACTAGAAGGACCGACAAGCTAGTTAAGTTCGCAGGAGTCGCTGGATGCAAGTGGCTCGGGACCGGTCGATGTGGCATACCATGAAGGAGGCATATGTCCAGTAGTGGACGTTTCTTGTCTGATGATGCTGATTGATGATCCTCATGTAAAATAAGTTACTTGTTCTCCGAAATTGTCTTCCCGCAACACTTCCTAGTGCGGGAGATAATGTAAATTGTGTGTTTGTATTATCCGGAAAATAAACAATTTTTTTGTATTTGTATTGCAGTTTCGGAGTCTATAATAGGGTTGGATGAGCATGCCGTCATCCTAAAGCCGACACTTTGCCAATAGAAACTTGAAAAATCGTATGATGTTAAGATTTGATGATTAAAACACAATATGTTTGGTGATTGGAAACCTAAAACAAATTACTGAATTAATTAGTAATCCATATTAATATATATAAACGCAAAAGTTAATTTGTCCTTTACTTGGTAACGGACTCGGAATGACCTGATGTTTTGTATTAGAATGGTTGAAGGGTAGGAGAAGCATAGAATACTTTTAGCCCGATCGAATTTAGTTCCCGTGAGCGAAGTCGGGGGGAAAAGTTACTAGGCGACAATAAGACACATTCGAAAATTCCATGGAATTCATAAAAACAAAACAAATAATTGAATTATGATTTAATGAAATTTTAATAGGTATAATTTGTGGGCTTACAATTAGATAAAATAAAGATGGCCTCCGTCAACACACAAATTAAATGGCCAGCACCTCTTTAAAATTAAAGATATTGATGGACAGGCGATCTGCAGACTGACATTTCTTGAGGCCACCTGATATGAACTTGCAAATTTCATGTAGATCGATTGAATAATTAAGCTAAAATGAATAAACAAAAAATTTAGAATGCTGTTAGCAATTTACTGCTAGGCATGAATTACGAAACAAATTATTTAGCCTTAGATCGATAAATACAAGGCCTTTAATAAATGTAAGTTGCCTGCAGACTGCGATGTCCATGGCACACGTAACAATTTGATTTCTTAATATTAATACGAAGGACATGAAAAATATATTAATTTATCTGAGAAAAGGTAAAACATAAAATATGTTTAGTGCAAATCCATAATACATAGAAATGATCCGTAGAGAAATACTTATTCCTTGGCACACGTCTTTTTGTACTTTCATCCCTTTCTTACTTAACCTATAAACTTCACGGAATGTTAAAACTCCAGAACAAAGGCGAGTGTCAAAATCGAGCGTTATTTTGAGTAATATATATAAAAAAACTTTTGTTACGACAGTGAAAATTTACTGTTAAAAAAATTTCACATGTCCAAAATTACAAACATTTTATGATAGAAAAAATTCTCTCTTCCAGGTTTCGATTGAAAGTATCTTATATTTCGCCTCTGGCGCATCTAATCTTTTGAAATTCCGAATAAGTAGTTGATTAGCATATTAAAATTACTAACGCAGTCCTACATTCTGTAATTCTTTTGAATATAACTTACCTAAATAAATAACGTATCTGAAGGTACAAACGAAAATTTTCCTTACTACACCTTAGTTAGTATCATTTTTACGCCAAATGAAACGTACAAATATTTAGAAGTCCGAGGTATTTTGTTTTTATGAAGTTTCTACAAATTCTAAAAGCTAAAGTGAAAACAGATCAATAAATTAAGTCAATTAGAAATCCCAATAGCTACAGACTTTATTGGACCAGAAATGCTATTGATAAATTGAATGTTTAACATGTTTAATTGATAAATTACCTAATACTTATTCATAGGTGCCATTAGCTGCATACAATTTGTAAAACAGAACACATTTTCTAAAAACTAAAGTAAACATATCTTAAAAACATGAAAGTGAATTTAGCTTCTATTCTCGTTTTAGAAGCGGGTTGAGGTGGATTTTTATTAAATACAAAATTAGAAGTTAATATTCATTGTTCATCAACAATATCAGCTGCATTTAATAATTGTATAGTTAGTTGCCCGGGAATGATAAAAATGCTTTTAAATTTAATTTGCCGTTTTATGGAATGTGTTATATTTCTAAGGAATGTTTGATGGAATCATATTACGACTTTTATTTTAATAGTAATAAAGTGTGTTTAGAAAAAGGTTAAAAAATATATTGTGGTGTGTGTTAAATCATGAATATTGCAATCTTAAATTTAATACAAATAAATCCCAGTGCGCGTTATATTATTCATGTTTCCAAACACTTTATTCCAATTTCTCGAAATATACTCATAATAAAAAATATATTAAATTATTTATAATTACTCATAAATACTAAGGGTCGAGTTAATTATGATGGAATGTTAAATGTGGATTTGTATATCAATTTATTTTCATAAGGTGTCAAAGCTGTTTGTTCCTTTTGACACAGACAGCTTTTGGTTTTTGGCCATGCCAAATGTGATGGTCATGTTTTTCAGAAGACTTTTAGGTTGTTCCAAAGTTCCAAACTGATACCTTTGTTAAAAGTCGATGTATGTGTCACATTTTGTAGATTGTGTCCATTTATAAAGTTCTTTTTTTTTTTTTATAAAATGGAGATTATTAAGGCTGAGTAAACATTTTAAGAAGAATGTCAACTAAATTCAACCCCCTACTGTCTGTGTGGTACTGGTATTAAAATAAGTGATTCTCTATAATTTTAGAGATTAAAAATATGGTAGGAAAAACATCCTTGTGAGTCATGCAAATGCCTGTGTTTATAAACTTGGCCTGTCACACCAACATATAATAAAAATACAAGATAATCAAGTGACATTACTGAGCTCCAAAAAACATGAATCAATGCAGAACAAAAAATGCCAAAGGGCAAGGCAACAGGTATGATGAAACGAAGAAAAGATCTTTTGCTGCTTTTAAGAAAAGGCAATGGTAAAAACACATTCGAGTAATTCTTACCTATACATGTCATTCTAGATATTACAGGTCTAACGCTTAACTGAGTCTGTTCCTAAGGTATGAGAGGGGTAGGGAGGGTGTATTTAAGGAACGTCAAAGGACGCCCGAATATATAATAGCGACAGATAGTAAAATTTGTTCGATTTCCCACTTCAAAGAACAATAAAGAAAAACAGTGATGTGGACATTCATAATGTTTTGAATAAAATAATTAACAACCACTTTAAAAACAAGGGATATCAGCCAAACAATAGTAATAGAGTTTTCTTATAAAATAATACCAGATTGTTTGAGATTCAATTTAATACAATAGTGTATTGAATTGTTTGGAAACTATCCCTTATTCAGATTTACAAATGCAAGATGTTAGATTAAATATTAAGATCTTTAAAGAGTTTTTCCTAGAAGTCTGTATTAATCAATAAATAAGTACGTCAGCAAAGGGGTCTGCTTCTAAATTTCCAATTCGTATTGGCAAAATATTTTGTAACCAATCTAACCTTGAGCATGTCAAAATTTACCTTTTGTTGTACTGTCAAGAAATTGAATATTATTGTTTCTTTTTATACAAATCTATTTTGAAATATTAGGTAGGTCAATATTATATTTATCACTACTGATGAGAATAAAGTCAAGTATCATTTCATTAGTCTTAAAATCAAATTGAATTTCAATTGTTACATTATATATGGATTGAGTTTGCAGTCAGAATTTCTGTGTCACTCAGCCTTAAAAAAATTTTTTTTCTTCATAATTTCAATGTCTAAATACTGCACATAGTAGCTTTTATCACCAATTCATAGAATTCTCAGTGCAAGGAGACTACAACCAGAACGTCATAATACAAAAGTAACCAGAGTGGTTTAAAATACATAATATACATACATTCATGAGTAATGTTTACGAAATTTACGAATGCAGTCTTCTTTCTTTATCTTTATTTATGTGCCAGTCTACGCAACTGTACCAAACTACGACACCTCCACTTTAAATTAAATGAGTCTGAGAGATTCACCGAACAGATAAATGGAATGAAATAATCGTGGATATGGTGTTACGTAGTTGTCATTCTCATCATGTTAGGACGCTGCAGCTATTTCAAGAGGAATATTATCCTGGACAACTGGAGCTTCCGGCTCAGCAGATAAATCCGGTTCCTGTTCAGCATTCTCAGTGATCTGCACAACCTCTACTGGGGATTGTGCCTCATTTGTCCCATTCATGTCTCCATTGACCTTGGTGGGGTTTTTGAGAGATTCTTCCAATTTGGCACCAAACTCTGCATCCATCTCTGTCACTCCTTTGATTAGCCTGTCTTGTTCCTCTTCGGACCAAGTGGGATACCATTCATTAAACAGTTTGATCTGAAAAGTGATTGTTGTCTACTTAATGTTGGTGTTTTTATCACACTATTATCGAAAATATCTCTGTCCCTCTGTCTGTTCCTAGTTTTTTCACAACAAAGCAGCTGAACTTGATAAAAGTGGCATATGGAATGAAAAGGGACATAGGCTACTTTTATTCCAATAAAGTGTTTCAATAGGTTGATTTTGAAGTCAACAACAGATGAAGTTATAACCAAAAAGCTTTTTAATATAATCATGTAAACACAATTATTGTCTCAAATAATATATTTTAGAAAAATCTACTTTCTTGAAATATAGTAAAATTCAGTCTACTGAAAGAGTTAGGCCAGTGGGAATGCTCTCCCAAAAATAATTATTTATTCAACACATTTGTTGATAGTTTGAGCCTGGCTAAATAACTTCATTAAATTCATTTAGTTTTGAAACTTAATTTTGGATTTGGGTGACTTGATTCAGGACAAGAATCTCTCTCCCTTTTCATACTCCTCTCTATAGGAAAAAAAAATTAAAATATAGAAAAAGAAAAAAAATTAAAATAAGTTTTATGCAATTCTTTTAATAATCCTCTATTTTCCTTGTACCCTTCTAACACGAAAAAGCAATAAAATAACTAGCATATTACATTTCTTACCATTATATCAAAAATTAATGAACAATATGCTTATTTTAAAATCTGCTGGTACATATTTTACACCCAACGTTGAAAATTAGAGAGTCTTAAAAAAATTAACACCGAGTCATTACTAAAATTAAGTTAGCTTTCAGTTACATATTTTTATGTCTCCTTGCATGCTACTGCTTTGTAAGAGGCGCCGTCATTTTCTGCTAACTAATATACTTGACAAATAATTATTGATCGTTTCTGAGACGTTTGATGATAAAAACTTATAATCATTCAAACAGAACTTACCCTGCATTGAAACAAGCTGACTGGCTTATCTTGACATGAGAGACTGGCTAGTGTTTCAGCTAATTGTTCTGTTTGGAAGCCTCTTGCTGCCGCCAATATTGGCACAAAGTCCTCCCTCTGCAGCTCACTGAACTCCCCAAACCACTGCAGTATGTAGCGCAGCTGAGCTTCTGATGTCAGCCCTGGTGATGACATTCTGTGTGGTGGACGATTATCTCCTAAAATATTAAAAAATTATGGTTCATTCCTATACTTGTGCTGTAAGAATAGGAAGCACCCTATAGGTTTTAATTTCCTTGCATTTCAAAAAGTTAGAATTTCAGAAAATTGTAGTATACAAATACTATCCAGATTTACGTATTGAGAATTTTTTTTAAAGATTACAAATCACCTATCAGAAATACAGATATGATTTAAATATATTTCTTCCTTCTATCTATATCAGTTTGAGCTAACCATTAGTTAAGTAGTCGGTGAAAATTGTCTTTAAATAATACTGATATTTTCTATCTAACTATCCTTTGTTTAGAAAATACTTCAAAGCCACCTTGCATTGCAATCTTACACTTTCTTTATTAAAACCACTAGGTAACGTCAATCAGACATCATGGATTGGTAGGGATGCGATTGGAATATGATATAAAAAATTAGCCCACTTTTACTCTAACATAATCCATAACCCATCTCTACATTGCCCAGCTAACCAGATAAACTGCAAACTATTTAGGATAGAAAAATAAGTCACAATAATTTTGGATTGATAGCTTGGATTAATACCTAAGTGACTTAATATAGGATAGGAATCTAAAAAATATCTCAGTATTTGTACAAGTCGAGGACTATTGTAGAACTAAGAACACAAATATATGTTCTACCAAAGTTTTTCTATCCTAAAGCCATTTACTTACCATCAGGCAAGACAGACAAACAAACGGTAGACCCCACTAATAAAGCCATTTCCACAACCGAACTACAGCTGCGCCACAGAGAAACTAACTCGATTCAATAACTTTCTAATGAGCACAAGGTTAACAAATTTCACCTCTCAACTTTTATTATATCATATACGTGAGACGCTTACTTTCTATATACATAAAATTTACATTTTTACGGCGATTACATGGCAAATATGTTGTTTATGTAATGTATATTGTACAACTGAATGTACACAAACAAGTTAATTATGTACTATCCTACCTTATTCGGTTGGCAAAGAAGCGGTCGAGCTATTACCCTCTGGTTCTGGTTAGTTGTCTGAAAAATCAAGTCTTGTAAGATGTCGCCAGATCCTACTCTTAGTAAGACCAAATGGCAAGTAGATAGCTGAATAAGTATTTCGTGAATTATAAAGACAAAGCCAGCTTGCACTGCACTTGTCCGAGACTTGCACGTATTTTTTAGTTTGTTTGACAGTTTGAATTTGACAGCTTAGACGAATAATTTTGACACTTAGATTGTATTTTTTTAAATTAATAAATTGTCTTGGCTTCCAGACGTTTCAGCCACTTATTCCTTATTCCTGATTAAGGCGCTGTGTTAAAACGCCCTATGGTGAGACCGCCAGCTACATATTCAAGCAAATAATATGGAAATGTATAGTAAACTCGAGTACAAAAATATGTATCCACTTTTGAACAATGACATATTAGATTTTTTAATAACTTATTTATGATTAGTAATTGACTGAATTAATTAACTGATTAGTAAACTCGCATATTACATGGCAATCGTATAAAGTATATTTATCAGGTACTTCAGAATTAAATAATAATCTAATAACATCCAACAAATCCATCTTATGCCGAGAAGGCCTAACATCAGCTGATATTCTACAAACTGCTGAATTGTTTTTAACAAATATATCTAAAAACCACTGCAAGAAAACCTGCTTTCCCGTAAAAATATCGCATCAAAATCGGTCCATCCGTTCGAGAGCTACGATGTCATAGACGAAGGCATTGGCATTAGACTTATAACACCCCTCTTTTTGCGTCGGGGGCTAAAACGATAAGAGTAATACCATCGACATATGTATATGATTTTTTGTCAGAATATGTAATGACAACGCTAGCATGTTTAGTTCATCTTCATTTTGTTGTGGGAAAGTATGAGGGACGATACAAAAATATGTATCCACTTTTGAACCATGTCACATTCACTCTCGCTTGTTCCTGTGTTGTTTGTTCCTGGACATCATTTTTGGGGGACAAGTGCCAGCCAACAACAAGAATTGGTACGTATTGTTAGAACTAGCCATTTGGAGCATTAGTTAATACGGCACAAAAGTTATAGGATTGCCAAGTTATACAAGTTCTATAATTCATTATTTTCTTTCATTTTTTGATTTCTTAAGGTGTTGGGAAACCAAAAGTTTTTGTGGGTTATAAGTTTATAACTTTGGCGGTCACCTGGGGCATCCTGGGGCCTCAATTGGGGGCGCAGAGAAAAATGGCCCACACAAACGTTGCTCACATTAATGTCCTCTATAAAATCCGCCATCAAAAGGGGGTATGATTATGACACCGTTTTTTGTTAAAAAAGTTTGAAATTTTTCAAAGTCAAAAAAATTTTTACGTTCCCTTTCTTGCACCTCAACCAAAGGTCCATGGAGGAGGCCTATGTCCAACAGTGAACGTTTCTCAGCTAATGATAATAATATACATATAAATAAAAGCCAGATTTTGTCATTACAAAGTTTATATAAAAACAATTGTGAAAAATTATTTACAAAATTACTCTAACAAATACTTAATAGATACAACAAATAAACTAAAAAAAAACTGCAAGAAGTTTTGTACTTCCATTAATCCACTTTATTTAAGTATTTTAAGTACATTAATAATTATATGGCCTATCTAATCCACCTGCTGCCTCGTCGTTTTACAATATCACAGACGAATTACAAAATACCTACCTCATGCAATGCGATGTCTAATCTCATATTTTTGTTTAGAATTTCAATGTAGAAATCTAAAAGAACGATTTAAAAAGTGCTTGTTAGTAAAATAAAATACTGGAAAGTAGAATAAGATTTTTTCAAAAAATATATATTTATTGATGACTAGATATTATGTTAAAAATAATTATTTTTTCATGTTAATTCTTTTGTCGAGGCGCTTTATTTCTTCTCTCACTGATTGTAATTTGTATTAGCGCCATTTTGGTTTAAAAAATCATGTATAATCAGCTATACAGTCTTTCAAATATTTTCTCGATGTAACTGATCAACGATCACAGTTCGTACTATGACAAAGTTACGTACTAGTCTTATTATAAATTCGCAAAGACAGTATACTGTTAGGCTGGTCGCATAAGCACGGTTTCCTGACTACCTAGATACCTGAATACACGCCATACATACAAAATATTCAACAAGGACAGAAAAATTAACTCGCATATATTTTTGCTCACTGCCGCACACGAACAGAATTTTACTATTCAGTTTTGTATTATTTCGTAAGTTATTATGAAGCTCATATATTGTAAAATTGAAAAACTATTCTGGATGAATAGAATTGACTATTATTAGCCAATAACGATGTTTCCACGTCTTCATGTGTAGCGCCAGTAAAAGAGCAATAGAAAAAATTTCCCGTCGTTCAGTTTGAACGTGTTTTCACGAAAACGTCACTCTATGTACACGTACAGGCAGTATTACAGTAATAAAAAAGCGGTCTCCGAAACAGAATTCCTGATTCGGAAAACGAAGCCGGAAGCGGTGCATATGCAGCCAGACAGAAACGCAATATTAAATCCAATGTTCTGGACTATATGTGTATATTCTAGAGTAGGTATTCTTTAAAAGAAAGAAGCAATACTAGATAGCTAGATCGATGGTTTTGATGACACTGCTCCTGATCGAATCCAATCCAATCCAAGAAAACTTAATAAGTTTGTTTTTAAATTGGATAAACACAAATCTAATTTCACATATATCCGATACGATAATTGTATATGTCAGGCAGTCATGACTTATTATTACATTTTTAAGGACTGTACAAAACCGTCTTCCCGGGTTCTTAACAAACTAAGCTGTTTCATTACAATGACTGTCAATGAAATCCATAGCTTTTAGCAAGATTACAAAAAGTAATGACATTAAAATTTACATTACACATAAATAGGTATATTATAAATTAAGCTAATCGTTTATTTCCCGTGGGAGTGGCCGTGGTCACATTCTTCTTGGCTGTGGCTGTGGGCGTGTGGAGCTGCGGACAATGATAAATAACATTATACTATGTCCAATACGAGAAAATAGAAAATCAATGAAACCAGAAAGGGTCAAAAGTGAAACAATACCAAAACTAGTTTAGATCCTATAAATAACCCAGCTATAATAACATGGTATGCGCAGGATATAGTCATTGTGCAGTAGCATCCTTTGTATCAACAACAACATCGTACTGCGAGTACAGATCCGGCGCATCTACGAAGGAGGACCAAGTGCTAGCATCCGATAGATGTTGTATAATAAACAGCAAATCAAATCATTGCGAGTTGAAGTTGAAGCTGCCTGGATTTATGGAGTCAAGGCCTGGTCTTGTACACTTATAATTTTAAAAGGCCTTTATCAAATAAAAGTGATTTAGTTAACATTTTTTTATATTTTGGTTTAGTTTACTTGTACAAAAACATATAAAACGCACGAAACAGGTAATACTAAGCGTTGAAAATAAAGATGGTTTCAATAAACTGACATTTGTCGCTATCACTTAATACCAAAAGAATGATTTTGTACAATTAAAATAAGTGCAAAAATGAAATTCAAGTTTTTTTCTATACATATTTAGATTATTTCTTGATTTTTTAAATAGTGTACAAGTACAAAGACCGAATTCCAAACATCTTTTTTACGTATAGATAATTGTATAGACTCTTTCTGAACTGTCCTCAGAAAAGAAAGACACATTAGCATTACAACAATAACAAATGTAAGGAAGCGTTGATATTTGAATAATACTCACTTGCTAGTTGCAGACCGAACATTAGGCCGAAACCAATGAGAGCGGCGAAAAACTGAAGAATGCCAGTCCTGTCGCCCTTCCAGATCTCGAAGAAGATGACATAGAGCAGGGTTCCTGATGCCAGGCCTTGCAGGATCACGGAGTAGACACCAGCAGCGGTGGCGCCTTCGCCTCCCACCAGCAAGATACCGATACCGATACCCAAAGGCGACACCACAGCGAATGTGGTGATGTAGACGACAGAAAGCCAAGTCTTAGTGCGGGTGGCGATCAGTTCAACACCAATACAGAAGGCAATGACGAGTTTGTGTGCTGATACAGCTCCTAACATGTACCTGAAAATAATTTTAATAACTTCAATTACATAAAGATTATTAATAAAATTTTATTCATATAGAAAAAAAAACTACATAAGAAAAAATAAAGCGACCCCTGTTGTAGAAACTACGAATGTTAATTAAGTAGTAGCGCTATTCGATCATAGAGGGCGTTGTAACCATTGATTTCCTTTTAGACAAAAGTGTTTTTTTTACAGTTATTTGACTTCAGACTGAAATGCTGACATTTTAGAGTCAAAAAGGTTTACAATTTCATCCCAATTTCATAAAATAATAGTAAAGTCAAGTAACTAAAATTAGAAATGTTAGTCAAGTTTTTACTACTCGAAAATAGATGGCGCTACAATTAATGCTTATAAATTGTAAAGTATCACACATGTACGTATAGTGCTACTAAGGAGATCTAATAAAATAGTTAATTCTTAGGCAATTGATCAAAGTTGTAACGTACCAAACGTGTCCAGCGGTAGATTCCAATCCGACAGCGAGCCCCTCGAACAGCTCGTGGATGGACAGCGCTAGCACAATAAGGAGACCTCGTAGGGCTGAGGTCACGTCGTCTCCCATGTTGACAGGCATGTGGCTGTGGTGGTGGGAGTGGCCGTGGTGGTTGCTTTCAGGGTCCTGCAAGATAAAAAAAATTTATCAGCTGCGTAGGTACCCAAACAGGGTAATTACAGTATATCTACTGAACATGATTGCCGTTGATTGCCGTGCCGTGATTATTCATAATCACCACGCTTAGTAGGCGGAAGCCTGGTTTAAGTCTGAATCACGGTATACAAAAAATAAAACAGTGGCTCACAACCTTTTTTGTCCATGGGACTTTGGATCAATAGGATTTTGTACTCGATGCAAAGTCCTAAAAATTTCCCGAAAAATTACTTAAGTCTGCACCGTATCTATTAATTAGTTTAGAATTATAGCTTTGTTTTGCCGTATACCACAAATTTCCGACCAATGCAACGCACCGGTTGAAAACCACATCAATAAAACAATTCAAAACGAACCTTCTTCAAGTCGGATTCCACCAGGTCAGCAGTGGAGTTAGTGACGCTCTTGGGGTCGCCGCCCTCCTCACTGGTCGACCTCTTGCTCTTCCTGATGCTCAGGTTCCTCACCAGAGGAGTTGCCTTGCCGACTTTCTTCTCTCTGTAGTGGATGTACATGTGAACTAGCTCTTCCACCAGATACATGATGAAGAAACCACAGCAGGTCAGCAGGGCCGTTAGCGAGAATTCGAATTCTTGGAGAAGCTCCAAGCCTGTAAATGTATAATTATTAATGTAGTAGCAAAAATTAAGACGAAAGTATCCAGTAAAGTATTGCACACAAGAAAAGTCTAGCCTCTAGTCCCAATGGCTAAATGTTGGACGGAATACGAATGTCCAGGGTTCGATTCCCAGTACCTATCAGGACTCGGTTTGGTTGGTGGTAGGGCATTTTCTGTGTCCTTTTGGCTAGCTACCACCATGTTACCTAGTCTGCCATTAAACAGCAGTGAGTGTTCCAGTATTTTGGGTGCGCACGCTTACCATCCAACGGCCTCATCATTACTTACCATCAGGTAAGATGAAGGCCAAGTGCAAAACCCATCAAACATTTAAAAAATATAAACCTAACCTAAGAGATAATTTCTTAACCTTAGTTTCGTTCGAGACACCCAAAACCGATACGTCAGAATTTCACGGAGTAGTTTGACATAAGTGTGTGTAGACAAGCGTAGCCAAAATCGTAAATAAATATTGAGGCACCCATGACAATATTTAATTTAAATAAAATGTTTATCGATCAGAAGCACACTGGATGAACTGTGGCAGCTTTCGTGTCTGATGCACCGTAGTCCAAAGTAGTTGTAAATGTTGACGTCGAGTTTAGTTACAAGCCGTAAGTATTTACAATCAAACTTTGAAGAAATAGAACTATATTCTCCGCGAAATAAGTATTACAAATGACATGAAACATTACAGCCAATCTACAGAAACTTTTGCACTCTCGATGTTATAAAGTATTATTATTATTATAGTATTGTTGATTGGTTTCACTACGTGCTTTATCCTGATTCTCTGGCTGATGTGTCTATGCATGCAGGCATACACTTGACAACTTTATGATGTTAGAAATATGTACCGAATTGTTAAACCCGGCTCTTTTATTGAGATTTTTATATTCTACCGGCTTTCGCCTGCGTGACTTCGCTTGGGACTTCATAAATTATTCCATGGGAATAGTTTACCGGATCCATCCAGTTAACAGTAACTGTAGGAGTTTGTCCTCTCTACATTGTCTATCACTTTACTGGCTCGGCAATGACCACCTGTGCTGTGGCTTTCGTGGACTGTCCGTCATTCATACACTGACGTCTAGCAAACTAACCCATAGACATACGAGACAGTGTGAGTTTGTTATACCGCATGAACTACAGTAACCATGCAATTCTCCATGTCTACGTGCGTGATACGTGATGCATAGTGTGATAGTGTTTAATTTAGAATATGAATTTAATTTCGATAATTCATAGACATATACATATTTTTCCAATTCCAATCGTTTTGGACGTTTGACTTAATTTTTCCAATACACAATTTGTAAATCGTAAATTTTTTTGAAAACTTGATTTATAAATATAATATAAACGCATATTATAAACCATTATGACCAATCCAGCCCTTTGAATCCAGCGGCTCTCTGCGACCTTTACCAGGTATTCAGTTCATTTATCAAAGGGTCAGCTCGCTACATGTTTTCCGGTACGTGATCAGCACCCAATGACCCTTACTTGCTATTGGCTATCCATTCCCCGAGCAATTCGCCCTGACTGTTGCCGTATCATGCCACGTAAATTAAAAATTCATTCCATTATTCAATCAATCCTTTTCGTAATAATTAATCTAATGGATTAAACATCTTAATTAATGCGATTAAAAATTTAAGTGGGATTATGGCTCTTATTTGTTGACATCTTATTTGTTTTATGATTAATTGCTATCAAAGCCCAAATTATACAATTATTATAATCCTTAATAAGCTTACGATAAGTTCTACATTTATTTATATTAAATTGGTGTTTGTTTTACTTTTATTTTTTTTCTTCATTTGTACATAACCATTTCCATTATATTTTTTATTGTGATAAATATATAATTTTTCAGATAAATGATGAGATCATTTTGATTTCGAATTTCAAATCGTTTGTTGAACCAAGAGATAGACAAGCAAATCTGGTGCGCTTATCATTTCTCTCACCTTATCGCTTTTCAGCAGAATGTCTATTTCCTGTCATTCTATTTAAATCACAAAAATTCTACGACTTTAAATTCTACAGGACCACATAATTCGAAGCACTTCCATGAAGCACACTGAACATACTAGCCAATCTAATATTTTTAAATAAAGCCAGAGTTACTAGCTTGCTATCCTAGCTCCAAAACTAGCCTCGTTTATCCCGGGCATTAGTCTCGTTTTACAATAATCATGGTGATTTTATTCTATAATCTAAACCACACCGCGATCAAGTTCCCGATGAATCATCATCAATCATCAGGCTCAGGCCTACTCTCCTAAAGAGAGTGTATGGGCCATAGTCCACCACGCAGAACCAGTGCGGATTGGTAGACTTCACACACACCTTTTAGTATCTTCTCAGGGGTGTGCAGCTGCAGGCTTCCTCGCGATGTGTTCCTTCACCGAAAAGCCATTGGTAATGATTTTATAATTCGCACATAAATTCAAAATAATAAATTGGAACTCATTGGTACGAGCCAGGATCGAACCCAGACCTCGATTGTTCAAGGACTGACGCTCTACCCAACTGAGCTACCAAGGCTGTACCCGGTGAATGCTAGTATGTAATAAAATGTCTGTGTTTATTTCACGCTTGTGTTTGAAGGCTTTCTGACGTCCTAGCTGGTTGTTGTAACTTCACATTAACTTAGCCGTTTGGCGAAGTGTCGCAATGAATAAATGTAGCGATTAGAGCCTTGCATGATGTCTGGTTATTAGTACATGCACCTAAATTAGCAACAGACTGTTGCATGCTGGAGAATTAAAGCACGTTTAATCTGTGTAATACAAAAATTATTCCAATACTGATTATTTTGTATTTTACGAATACTTAAAGGAAAAAAACAGGTCAAGTGCATGTCAGACCACGCGCAGTGTAAGGTTCCGTAGTAGAACTAGTTTTATATTTAAAAAAATTGAGTGAAATTTGTACGAAATGTTCATTTCGACCACTCCAAGTATAGACAGATTAGTCCTGATAGTTTTCCTTTAAGGTTTAGCATATTTATTACTACTGTTAATTTTTTAAGATTTTTAAAAGCAATAGCAGCTATGAAGGACACACGGACTGCAGCCCTCATGTCCAAATAAAAATATAACGGTTCATAAGACACGAAACTTCGAAATATTATTAAGTTTTCATGAACTGCACTTCTGTTGCAATTTATTCGAGTGTTTCCACATCTTATTGTAATATTTTTATATGTTGCTAAGCTAATTAACGGCAGTATTGTTACATAGTTACAGTACGTACTCTGAACGGTCGTTAAATACACATGTATATTTCGTTATATAACGGTCGTATAGCAGTGACATGATAAAATCGACGTTATCTTAGATAAGATATTAGAAATCCAACGAGTTTCTATTTAAAGCACAACTTAGAATGTTATCTGTAATGGAGATTGTTCGCAATAGACAGGTGTTATATTTTTTAAATTTTTGTTGGTTGCCGGAGCGTTATTTGTTTAAAAGGCAGACTTCTTTTTCGGGTTCCGTACCCTATTACTAAGCCGCCGCTGTCCGTCCGTCCGTCTGTCAGCGGGCTGTATTTCGTGATCCGTAATTGGTAGATAGTTGAAATTTTCACAGAATTTGTATTTTTATTGCCGCTATAACAACGAATAATAAAAATTAAAATAAAACCGAGGCTCCCTTACTAGAAACGTGTTTTAATGATTACAAACCTAACTTTGCAGTTGAAAGCCATACATCGGGTATAGAATTTAACTGCAAATTAAAGTTTGTTTTGCTTGAGAGACGGGTCACTTGCGTGATTTATAGTACTAGTGGCGGAGCGAAACTAAAGCAAAAATGTTTCGTATTTAGGCGCATTCGTTAGAGTATTGTTCGGTGCATAATACGAGTATTTATTATTTTCTGTATGTTAGTCATCCATATCCTGTACTTGGCTTAGCTTTTTTTTAATGTATGACGGGTTTGCACCTTCATTAGAAGGTTCGGAGCATTATAAGGTATTTAGCAACAGTTGATTTGTATGATTAGCTAGTCCATTGTAAAGCTGAGACCACACAGCCATGTCTCTGACGTAAAAGTAGATACAAAAATGTTTTGATAGTTGTACAAACAGTTTTAATTGTGTTTCGCCAGTTGTTGTGTTCGCAATTGTGTCACCAACGTACATACTAGTTGCACGGAGCTAGTGATCATCAATTATTACGGTTTTTGTTGAACCCGTGTACACAATGTAAAGCAAAAGTGATAAATAATTTATGTAAATGTATAATTGATAAGGTTATTTACTGATATTATTTGTTATTCAAGTATTATTAGTTGGTTAATGATGTAACAGCAGCACAGAAAAGAAGCGACGTGGTTCGATTTTTGCTTCAGTTTTTAGGCTGAAAATAGTTATTGGTGACATCACTTGTATAGTATATACTACAACATTAGTAGTGCTTGCTGTAATCTATATATGTATAAAATAAAAGGCTTCCGTGACTGACTAATTAACATGCGAACGCCCAGACCAAGCCGAATGATCTGAATGCTTAGGAAAGTCCATCCCATTGACGATGTAAAATATAGAGTTTTTAGGATTCAAACAAAATGTGTACATTTAATCATGCAACTGAGTATTATTTGAATAATTTTATAAATGGACTGTTGCGAACAAGATGTCAGGTCCGAAGTAAATGATGGCTGCCTACATCCGCTAGGCTGGGCAGGGAGGGACACATCGTGCGCTTAAATAATATTAATAAACTAAAAAATAATAATAAACGCGAAAGTTTGTATATACGAATTACATATTCTATGGTCGGTTGCTAGGCAACGCGTTTTTGTTATGCCCAAATTGCCCATGTAATCCCACGAATATTATAAGTGTGATTTTGTACAATTTACACAACATGTATTTATAAATTATAGCCTATATGTTATTCTGATGTATAAGCTATATTATTGTAAAGTTTCATTCAAATCCATTCAGAAGTTTTTCCGTGAAAGCGTCACAAACATCCAAACATCCAAACATCTAAACATCCAAACATCCAAACTTTCACATTTATAATATTAGTAGGAAGTAGGATATAGGATAAAGAAGACTTATGGATAGTTATGGGATTCTTAAAATTGCTACAGCGGCGTAGACAAAGTACTAAAAATTGTTAAATGATTTTTTCGAAATGGAGGTTGAAAAGTTCAAATATTCGAGCTAGAATAGTGAATTTCCCATGAAGGTAAAAATATTATCGCCCTCGGCGGCACAGTGACGTCTTTTTATCTTCATGGAATTTCAATTTACTGTCCATTTCGTACTAATTTTGTACCTCACACGCCGTTGAACGTCCGGGAGTAAGATATAATATCATTATATTCTTGCGACGACCATACAATCACATTTTACGTTATCTAATTAATAACGAAATTTATGATAAATAAATTCGTTATGTTTTTAATCAGCATAATTATCTGTCTGGTTCCTTGTGTAGTTTTTACGAATGATATTATTATTATTACTTCGAAGTAAAGAAACTTAAAATAAATAAATCACAGGTGTTTGTATTCTACCCAACAATCTTTTCTCTTGCATATCTCTTCAAGCGTTACTGCACTGAAGAGTTTGTTGTGCCATCCGCGCGCTTTGACTGCCAGGTGCCCGACTATTATTATAGTATAGGCATTGAGTTCATGAAAAGTGATAGAGTACTCAGACGAAGTAAAGCATCTAGTGCTTTGACGAATCCTGGCCCATCCCCGAGAGTGGCAACTTGTCATTGACTTAAACAACATCGTTTCTCAAACTTTATAGTATCACAGTCCCTTGAATGAGAATAATTAACGCGTTCAAAAAGAACTAGAAACCGACTTCAACTGCCATAAAAGTCTACAGCATTCATCCCCTAAAATGTTCACCCTGAAAGGCACAATTATCTGGGTACATATTTGTTTTTCGGTGATTTTCTCAAAAAACGATGAATCAATTTCGATAAAATTTACACCACCTCTGAAGTATGCTCTACCAAACAAAAAAGAATCATCAAAATCGATTCATAATTGCGGAGTTATCGCGTAACATACAAAAAAATACAGTCGAATTGGGAACCTCGTCCTTTTTTGAAGTCTGTTCAAAATGCCGTCATCTCACTTGCCCTGCACTTCTCCCCAGAAGTCTCAAGTGAGCGAAGCGCGTTTATCTTTTAGTACTTGTAATAAAGTTTCAGTTATTCCCCTTATAACCAAACGCGATCCCATGTTGAGAAACGACGATGCACAGAATCCAGTTGTATGTCGGACAGGTTCGGTCGGGACATAAGCGGCGTGCGCGTGAGTTGCGACACCAGCCCGCGAACCTGCGCCTGCGTCGACCTTGACATGCCGTCACAGCACCACCGCACCGTGTACGACAGTTCTGAGTTCATGTTTTGCATCTGACAGTGATTGCTGATTACATAAATCCTGCCGAGTACCAATCCCCAGTTTTTATTTGTATTGTATTTTGTAGAGGTAGATAATATCTCCTAAATTACTCCTCGTATTCAGATGTATGAGTCATTGGAAGCGTCCTTTTTTCACGGCTTATTTAACGTTACAGAAAATCTAAAATGGTGTCTGGTAGCGGACTTGATGTGCTTCCAAAAAATCATGTTTGGTATCACATGAAAGATCTTAGTGAGTACATTTAACCGCCTCACTAGATTAATGGCTACATGCTTGGACTTACGACCCGCAGGTCCCGGGTTCGATTCCCAGAGGGGGTGACTACCTATCAGTATTCGGTTTGGTTGCTGGAGGGGCCTTTTTTCTGTTAAATACCTCTAAATAGCAGCGTTAATAGTACTGTTGTGGTCCAGTGGGAAAGGCCAGCGCCTCGTCTCATTAAATTGAGCTCCAAGAAGTCTCAACCGTTGAGGTTTCTGGGTGCGCACGCTTACCATACAACTGGTCGTCAGATACCATGAGATGAATGCCAGGCGAACGAACACCCGTTAAACCTAAAAATATTGCGAAAGTGTATGATAATACACGCGTAGATAAGGTAAACATTTTATACTACAACGAATTACGTTTCTTGCCACATCGGGTTACAGTTTGTTAACTTTCTTGTTCATTGAAATATAGACACACGGTAGTGTGTCAGCCAAGTTCGCACAAGGACAGAGTAATTCTTCAATAGAAAAGGTTTACGTCTCGTCACGTGATCTGCAGTGCGGGCACATTGCGACATGCGCGTGCGCCCAAAGTCTCCGTGCTTACGAACGCATGAACGTCAGGTGCAGATATACTTAACCTTTTATTTCTTGAGCAACATATCCATTATTTTAATTTAAAACGGTCCGCAAATTAAAATATTTTTTAACTTGCGATTTGCCCTGTTTGAACCCGATTTGAACTGTGGACTTCGGAAATAATCTTACGGGAACTTCATCATCGTCCGGGCATACAAAAAGTCAAGTCATTCAGATTTTCTGTTACGTCGTAAAGGAAGGTAAAAGAAACTGATTTTCAAGAGACTTCAAAAAGAAGGAGGTTCTCAATTTGACTGTATGTTTGTTGTTGTATGTATGTTAGGTACGCTACAACTCCGCCAATTATGAATCGATTTTGACGATTCTTTTTTGTTTGGTAGATAATAATTCAGGTCTTATGTAAATTTTATTTAAATCGATAAAGCTCTTTTTGAGAAAATTACCAAAAACCAAATACCCATACCCATATAATTCTACCTCTAAGGTAAATTTTATGAATGCTTTAGACTTTTAGATCAGTTGAAGTTAGTTCCAGTTCTTTTTGAACGCGTTTATTATTACACATATAACTCGCTAGCCACAGGTTGAGAATGTCTGACCTAACGCAAGTAAGAGGTGACCGTCTCGTCGACCGGCGGAACGGACGGAAGTGGCGCACTCTCGTTTCGCGGTTACTCAATCGCATTAACCCAATAAAACAAAACGATACGCGTATACATACATACACAATTACGAGACAGTATTTGATACTATCTTGACTAGAGTTTTACATTGGTGTTACGTGCGGGCACTAACCGCAATATGAGACCGAGGTACCGTCCATTACTCACAAATGTTTATTTCAAACTAGCTTTTGCCCGTGACTTTCGAATACATGAACTGCAGAAATTATTTCACGGGGCGGGAAAACAAGTAAATGCATTCAAAAAGAACTGGAAACAGACTTCAATTGCCCCAAAAGTCTACTTTTACTAGGGCAAATTTGAGATTTATACCGTTTTCTCATGGGTGCCAGAACTGGACCAAATTGAAATTGAACCACTTTGGAAGCACCAGCTTTCAAATAAAAAAGTAATCGGTTCACCCAGTCAAAAGTTAGGAGGTAACAAACATTACAAAAATATCCTCCTAATTTTTTTTAAGTCGATTGAAAATATGGAAAGCCATTCGTTGATCAGAAGTTACTTTGAAGTAGGATAAACCAACCGACCGTACACAAACACACTGCCGCTTTTATGATCTTATTACAATCTGTGATTTTTTAAAACAAATTCAAACCTTCATCATTTTAATTTCTCTAAAAGAATTACGAAACTTTTAATAGAGTTCAGAACATCGCTAGGACACTTTACTTAGAATAGTCTTAGCGTGGGGACACACCTGTCTTTGGTGTTCTGATCTATCCAGATCATCCGGAGTCCGGATGGCTAGAATGTCATACAAAATGTACCGATCGAGACACACCTACCCGCACCGCCAAGCACGCCCGGTCAGCAAGCAACCGGCCAGCATCCCTGGAGAAGGTGCTGTCCGCTCAGAAAGAGGCGCGAATTACATACAAACTCCATTTATATATGAGAGGGGAGAGAGAGAGAGAGGTTTGCATCAGTACGCCTGCAGTTGTGCAAATCAAGAGCCCGATCTAGATCAGATAGATCCGAACAGCAAAGAGTCCCCACGCTTATTTTAGTAGAGTCTTATTTTGCCATGCTCGTGACCGTAGAGGTAGATACTATCCTCTATTAATTGAAATTTTAGACTAAATTGACTAGAATATTTTATTATTATTCGTATTCCACCGCTCTGAAAACTTTAAAAAATACTATTCATACTGTCCATACCATATTCGTCAATACAATACTACAGAAACAACGTTGCTTTTTACTATTATTATTATATCTTTGGGCTTATATAAATAAATATAATACAATCACAACATTAGCTACCTATAACTATCTTCTACTATTTTCTATATCGACTACATTTTGTATTCTTAACTGGTTTCCGAACGTACACTAAAAGTTTTAATGTACCATTGTACTTTAGTATATTTATAACTAAACGTATGATGTGTGTGTCTGTAATTAGTTTAAGATATATACATTGCTTTTTCTTGATAATTTTGATGTAACAGCTATTGATATAACAAATAAATAATAATAAAATACTTTAGCGCTTGAATGCGTTCTTTGCAGGATATTCAGGCGTATCTGACTATAGAGCTTTAATTAGGCAGAAATGTTTTATACATATACAATATTCCTTGCTTATTCCAAATCATTTGACAGTGTGTCTTTAAAAATAATTTGTTGTGCCGCAGCCTGACATTCGATATATTATTTTATGTATTTTAATATCTGACACGACTTAAGAGTATTTTAAATAGTGATTTGGTAACGTCGCAGCTCGCGACGCGTATCCACGACATAGTATTTTCCGGATTTACCTAACTTGTTTCATATTATTAGTTGCGACATACATATGTATGGATTATATTATAAGTTACAAACATACGAGACTACCTTTTTATATATGTCAAGATCACATAAATAAAACATATTGTGTGCCAGGCGCCCAACACTAGTTTTGGCATACAACTTGCGTCGCATTAAAAACAAATAGTCGAATTGTTTGTTACCATAATTTGGTTCCGCGTTGCTGTTGTGTATTGGAATATAATTTATCGATTAATGGTTCCTCTTTTGTATTTGAATGTGTCCTTGTTTCGAACTAAATAATGTGGTCAACCTGTTAAGAGGTTCTGAGAACAGGTAGTAAGACAACTCCGTTATTTATCCGTTTTTAATTTTTGGTGAGCTTCTTTACAACACTTTGTGACTTCCAATACAGATATGTTTATCTTAATCATTGATTCTATACGTACAGTGTGAGTCTTATTATTTTTAGTATTGATTTTTAATACAGTATTTCAATACCAATTGTTGCCATTACGAGTATAACGTTTTTGGGCTACCCTAAAAAAAACTTTCAAACTTGATAAACTCAGGCTTTTTTAATGGAAAATAAATGAATTTTGTTTTGAAGTCGTTCATTTCTTAGTCAATGTACTCGTACACCAATAAAAACTCAAAATAGAACATTAAACTTAAAAAATTGTACAAAAGGCGGCCTTATCACTTACAGCGATCTCTACCAGACAACCTTTGGGTAGAGGAAATAAGACACAATATTTTGGGAGGAGGTGTAACAGATATTTATAGATAAATACTTGAATAAACACACATGTATACTTATATAATAATAATATTAAATACAGACAAATTAAACATACGTTATTTTATGGATACCGTACTAGTACGTACTACAGTATAGGATTAATTACTGAGAAGATGCGAGTTAAGGTGAAATTAATTTATGAAAAACAAAAGCAACACAATGAATTGTGTCAGATTTATCTTGTTTCAAACAATAATCAATAAACAACGAGCAATAATCATTAACGTCCATTGTTTAAAAAAGCAATTCGTCAAAGACCCATGCAGTAATTCAGCGACGTTATAAAGATGCATTCGATGATGAAGCCATCATTATTATACGATAGCACTTGACTACTCTTGCAAAATAATATCTACTCGTATCGTGTTTTCAAACCATTGCATCGGTTTAAGGTAGACGGTGGATATCCGCGAGCTGCATCGTCTAAAACATAGATTAATGCTCGGGAGATTAAAAAACTAGATTTAGTAACAAAGTCATGACCATTTGTGAAACGTTTAATTGTGTTGGCGTGACCACCAGCACGACATCTCAAGTTTTTCTCTTTGTCTGGGTACGGTCGGAAACGTGGGCATAATTCACCATGTCGTCACACAGCCTTGGGCTCAGTTTCACTAAGCCAGTTTCTCTGGACTGAGCGTTATGTGGGGCTAGCGCGATGTCGTCCGGTCCTTTCAAAAATGTACAATGGATTTACTCAATTAATACTCAACACTCAATTTGTTTATTGCATTCCATAGGTATACAGTAATTAATATAGAATTATATGACCCATCTATGGACCTTGTCTGAAGGCACTGCAATATAAGATAGGAAACTATTTATGTACATTGTCTGTTTAAAATTTATCATTTAAATATTATTATAGAGTGTAGTAGCATTTGTTGTATAATATTTATTTTATTTGTTGCATAAATTCCTTGTTACCTTTTAAAAAAAATTTAGGCAGATTTCTATATATTTTAATGGACCCTGGGACTTGGGCTCTGTTTCATAAAGCGACAAATCATAATAAATAAACATATGTATGTCAGTCATTTTCGCTGTTTTCGACCGTCAATTGGTTGAAAATTACGAGTGAAAAATTTTAGTTTTTTACGAATTGTCGCTTTGTGAAATAGAGCCCTGTTGGTAAACCTGATTAACTTGAGGCTTGTAGTGTATAATTTTTCGGCCATGGATTGGTGAACGCACTGAGATGTGGTTTATGTTTAAAAAATCTAATAGGTTTTTAATATGGCCACCCCGTCTCGTCACTGGCTTCCGAAAATGCAACTGACAATGCAAATATTTCTTATATTCGGAGATGCAAAACTAGCATGCATAGTATATATAGCTTGAAATAGATCGTAAAGTCACTGGTTTTGTGACCAGAATGTCTTTTATTTAATAGGATTGTGGTCATAACAGTATTCGTAATAAATAACTAGATCAATGTGGTAGCATTAAGAGTAATTAGTTGTTGTTTTTTGCTCAAGAGATGAATGAATGATGTTTTTTGCATGAACGAATGTGTTATGATGCTAATAAGTGGCTAAATCGATTTAGAATATGTCTCTTTTCAACCATTAGGCGTTGTGGATGCAAAGTTGGATTCAGGGCTTGATTCCTATTTCAGAGTATATTTGGTAGCATACCATGGTGGAGGCCTATGTCTAGCAGTGGACCTTTCCCGGCTGATGTCCGTCGTCCGCCAGGCAAGGTACGTACCATTATGTTATGTAAGCCGGACTCCAAATAGCACTGCTATGTTCTGGCAATGGAAAATAGCTGAAACTGGATGAGTAAGTATTCTATCTAACAGTTTTACAGTTTTATTATTACGTATTTTTAATGCATGATAGGTTTGCATTTGGCCTTCGTCTCTGATGGTAAGTTACGATAAAGCCTTTGGTAATCGTGCGCATGCAGAAGCCTCTAGCTAATCAGGCACTGGATCTGCTACCTCTCATAGTGGAACACGACAGTGCTATTAACACTGATGTTTGGCGGCAGACTTAGGTAACATGGAGGTAGCTAGACAGGTGGACATAGAAAATACGTATACCACCCACCAAACCGACAACATATATCCATTAATTAGGCCACGGCGGCGGTTGAGAATTCCTCAAACCTATTCTAAATTTAAATATATTTAGAAACGGTCACTAGAAAGCTTAAGTTTCCTACAGGTGCGTAGGTAGTGCGTGCATGATTCATAATCACATAAGTATTGTAGTGTCGTGCGACGTACACCGTTTCCCTGCGTACTCCGTAGTACGTATGTGACGCACGTCTAAAGTTTATTAGAACGATGAACGGAACTGCGCTTTCCAGTCGAACGACACGACATGGCCGCAATGTGTACCAAATCCTTGGATCGATAAAAGTAGGTCCGTTTTGGACATAAACATATTTGGGAGCGGAGGTGAAACTACACCGTGGTTATTACGCGCTCGCTTACGTAAAGTGCACGTAAATTGGCTTATAGGCGAAAACGAAATACTTTTGTCCGTGGAAGACTCCAGATGCGGCTGCACGTTTCCAGTTTTTAACCAACTTCAAAAAAGGAGGAGGTTATCAATTCGACGCGTATTTTTTTATGTGTGTTACGCGATAACCCCACCAATAGTGAACCGATTTTGATAATTCTTTTTTTGTTTGGTGGAGCGTACTTCAGAGGTGGTCGCATATAAATTTTATAGAAATTTATTGATCGCTCTTTGAAAAAATCAACAAAAACCACATTTTTAACTCGTTAATTATCGTTGAAGCGGACAAAAAAATTCCTAAGCTCATTTTCTCTCAACCGAATTTAAAAAAGGAGGTGGATCTCAATTCGACTGTATGTATTTTTGTATGTGACGCGATAACTCCGCAAATTATGAATCGATTTTTACGATTCTTTTTTGTTTGGTAGATCATACTTCAGAGGTGCGTACTCTACCGACCAGGCAGCTAAATTAAGCAAAAATCAATAAAAGTATTAAATTACAGATTTAAAAAATTACGCAATAATGTTATTAAATTTAAAAAAATTCCATTTTACGCCGAAAATCCCTAACGTGAAGAGTATCAGCTGATACTCTTCAAACTGCTGAATCGATTTTTACCAAATTTATATCACGTAAAAGGCATCAAAATCGGTCCATCACACGGACAGACATACAGACATTGGCGTCAAACTTGTAACACCCCTTTTTGCGTCAGGGGTTAAAGCAGCATAGATGATGGTTGAAAAGATTCTTGTTAATTTCTCACGAATTCTCTCATATGATCATGTTTGTATTTTAACAAACGCTGGCTAATTAACACATGTTTCTCAATAGCACGCATCACAGATTCCAAACAAAAGGACTTTTATCATTAGCTTACCATTAAACATAGGCATTCAATGTGGAAAGCATGTAACGCTTGTTCGTATCTTTAACTGTCTAATTACAGACATACGTTATTTAATGCCTTTATTACTTAACTACGCATTAATATGTTTAATAATTAATGGACTTTTGGATTAGTCCGGGCGGTTATGAAACTGCAACATGTTGCAGACGTCCATTATAAGTAAATCTGCTGTCGTTGAAGTCTTTTATATGCCACTATAGCTTTTTGCGCGACTTTTTTGACCGGGATAAAAAATATCCATGACATTTTCTGTGCTAGCCAATATTCGTCCGAATTCGTTAATAGTTCACTGACTTGTCACAGTACTCAAAGACGTAAATTTGTTTAATACAGTAGCGCCGTCTGTCCTTCACTGGCGACATTATCTATTTAGACGGACTTTTTGTAAATCGGTTCAATATTATCCAAATATACCAGAATATAAGCCCAAAGTCATGATTTTTGTACAAGTCAACACAAATTTCAATGACCCTATCACCTGTTTCTAGGGTTGTGAGCCAAATTCTTTTGTAAACATTATTATACTGGCTAGCACTTGACATTTACCGACTAGCCTATCACATAATCACCTGCCACAAACCCTCTATTCTACTTGCCGGCTTTCGTACCTTTTCTTTTGATATTTGTATATATTTTTCTCATGAGTTTGCGTATTTTTTTAGTATATTTTCATCGGGGTTTATGAATATTCTTCAAGAGAGAGCTATGGGAGACAAGGATCTTGTCTCCCATATTCGGCAACTTTCTGATATTCTTTGATCTTGAGGCTTTGGTTGAACGTGCTATCGAACAAACTATCGAACAACTAAGCATGGTTATTTTAATTAGGTTTGTATCTCTATTTGCATAATTTACTCGTGATAACGAACCAAGATCAAGTTAACGAAACGTGACTATACTCGTAGTTCCGATAATTTAAATAATTTAATACTTTAGCTATAATTTAACCAACCAACTATTGCTTCGTGCATGGCTTTGTCTCTCTCTCTCTCTCTCTCTCTCTCTCTCTCTCTTGTTTTCGTAATGTTTCTGGTGACCGTAATGTTTCTATACCAAAAAGTTTGTAATAATAAAGTAACAAGTAATAACAGAGACTTTACTTCGTCCACAGTTGGACGTCAAAGATAGACATTTCCGGATGATGATCGCAGTAAGATGTTGTTAGATAGATGCTGCTGCACGTCTCCTAAATATTCATTTAGTCGCCTTGTACGACACCCGCGAGATGACATGTGATGTTACTATTCTAAAAGCAAGACTGTACGACCAATTTAATAAAAAGTAAAGGCTTACACTTGGCATTCATCCTTCCTTCATCTCACCTGATGGTACGAGTAAGTGACGATGAGGTCGACGATGTTACATGTTGGTCTAGACTAGAAGGTGCCTATACACTCTTCGTTTGAAGATTCCCAACTTTTAGTTGTTGGAAAAGTTGTTGGTACGTAGTTAATGGAACCATAGACTTCCGGATTGTAAGTCTGAGCTACTAGGGGTAACTAGTGCACAAATAAGGTTTCATTATCAACAGCCTATACATGTCCTCACTGCAGAGGCTCAGGCCTACTCTCCTACAGACAGTGTATGGGACGTAGTCTACCACGCGGGCCCAGTGTAGATTCGCGGACTCCACATGCCTGTTCAAGACATGCAGGTTTCCTCACGATGTTTTCCTTCACCGCTAAGCAATCGGATAATGAACTTGAATTGAAATCATAGATACACGGCTGGATTCAAACCCGACACGCTCAGATTGACAGCCCACGTCTTGTCAATTGCGCCACCAACGCTTCCGAATGAAGGTTTGTTTATTGGAAATAAAGAATTTATGTGTATCATCATCTTTCACTCTTCTCTCTTACTATATTATAAAGGAGAACAAAATAACTATTTATTCTATCAATCGTTAATTTAACGTGTTTTACTGTTATTTTCTAAGGATACATATATTTTCTTATACTCGCTTGTCGCTTGTAGCTTGTCGAAGCTACTTGCTCTAAAATAACGATAGCACGAACATGTTTATGACTGTTGATGTCACATAAGAGGTCAATAGGAAGCTAGCTCTAGTTACATACTCGCAAGATCTTAGATAATGAAATTTTTACGGATGTTTCGAAAGCCACGGTAACGAGTATACGACTCTTAAATTGGTCATTTTACGTCTCATCAATAATCATCACAAAGCACTTAAAATCATATCCTCAAAAGCATCATGGTGAAGGAGCATTCGTTTAGAAATCGTGAACGCGGTTTGTTATAAACAAAAGTCACCGATTTACGGTGGGAGGCGAGGTAAGTACGAGTAAGCTGCTACAACGGCAATACAATCAGAGTGTCAACGCGCGTGTCAGAAATTTTAAAATAAGAACATTTTGTTTTATTACATTTCACACCTGTGAAATATTATCCAATTTTTTGTGTAACTGGAAGTTTTAGCACACATTGCCATGGGAAAATTCTTGCGTATGCTCAAAAGCGCATACGATTGGTGATTGCGGGGCCCGCACGGACCCTCCGTGGTCATCGTCAATAGCCGGGTAACCACTGCAATGGCACCGACCGGACTATTCAAACAAATGCCGCTATATTGGTTCCTATTCCCTATGCCTATACATTGAACGGATGACGTTTGTACGCGTATGTGTGAGTGATGGATTCGCGCGCACCATATTACCGGTCCCTGAGCGGGTCACTTTCTTGCCGGTAAAAGTGAGGTATCGCGGATCGGCGGGAGGCGGTGAACGTCCGATCTGTATGTAGTACTACATATATTAATTCTGTCCACATGGGAAATCATAACGATTAAGCGTTGCTGTCCGTCCGCCCATCCACTATACTCTAGCTAGGGAGTCATAAGGCCCTGGTGCTAGTTCTAAGGTTTGACTGCTAGCTGCCAGTAACTCGGTCACAGTAACTAACTCCGTATAAGGTCAGTGGGAGTCACGGTCGATCACCGCTCGTTATGTAACCCTGTATTTACATATGTCCATAAATAAACATGTCGTAACGGCGGATGCATGTTGCTATCATATACGAGACGACATCTGCGAGTTTGCTTGTGAAATTTTACAACTTTACCGTGTATTCCCAATAGTTCCACTGAAGTTGTACCATGAATGTAACTTATGGGAATATAACATTCCCATAAGTTACATTACTCATATATTGTATGATTCCAGCCATAGTACAACTTCAGTGGAATTGCCGGGAATACACGAACTTTACGGATGACGATTGGGATAAAAAGTATTGACAGAGAGGGAAAGCGGAAGAGGAACGAAATTGACTTCCGGCACTGATCTCATTTAAACTTTTTGAAAGAGATGTTTCCAGTTTGGTCTGCAACTTGTACACTATCAAGTAATAATCTGAATATGTATAGAAAAATACTATAATTACATCTTTGCATTTAAATTATTTGCATAAAATCATTCTTTTTGTACTAAGTGACAGCGTCAAATGTCATTTTATTGACGCCATCTTTGTTTTCAAAGTTTTACATGTTTCGTGAGTTTTATATGTTTTTGTACAAATAAATTAAATCAAAATATAAAAAAATGGTAAATGAATCACTTTTATTTGATAATGGCCTTTTAAAATTATAAGTGTACAAGACCAGGCCTTGGTTCCATACATACGCGGAACGTGTCATTTAATCTAATACCGTTTCTTTAGATAACTAGTTCTAGAACCTAAGGCAAAGAATATTAACTATTATCATATAGAAAATTATATCTTAGAGGGAGAAATTGTCATTTTTATCGTATTTGCTTAGTTTTGAGTAGGACAAAATCATTTCAAAGTCATATTTATTATAACACGAAATGATTCTAAAAGATCTCGTGTCACAAAGTGAAATTTATTTGTTTGTTTTACACGTAACATGAATTTATTCTATCAGTATTCCGTCACATAAGAGATTTCTCCGCACGAAACAATTGAGTATGACAAAAAATTCGAGCTCATATTATGAAATATTTTGAATGAAAACACAGTCTAAGAAACTAATTTGAATATTTTGCTTCTGCTGCTCTAGTGGTCGACAGTGTGAACTTCTGACGTCATGAGATCACACACTCTGAAATGTGTTAGATTAAAAATCATAAAAACCATGAAGCCGTAGTATGTTTCTGTCAATCTTATTTGGCAAGTTTTGTGATTCTCTTGAAGATCCAGAAATCTGTTTTATTATGAAAACAGTCTAATTGAGCAAATATAAGTCAAATGAATGTCATTGTGTTTTTGGTGAATTATAACATAAACTTTTTCGATAAGTAAATGAGAAAATATGAAGTAAAATCTTAATATCTCCAAATGGATTTTTTATTATCTGCCTTATAAAAGTCTTAACATACGCAGTTCCTTATTTCCACCGTTTTATGTGTTTTGTCTGTCCGTTTTACCTGAGCCTGAGCATTATATTGTTATTGCTACTTTCCTTTATTATGTGGTCGATCGAGCGGACACACTGTTTACCAGTTTATTGCACTCGTGTTGTTCTTACTTCCTCGTAGTGAGGATGTAATGGGGACTACTTACAGGAAGTACAATGGTCTTACAACTAATGGCATGAAACGGAATGCTTCACTTTGTACCGTTAAGTAAAGGACCATGATCAGAGTCCTATGGAAGCTAGGCCACGCTTGCGGCGACTTGTGTTTACCAAAAAATCGACAAAATAAGGAAATATATCGTAAATGACACGACTAAAAGTAGGTAGTTATAGAAACTGGGGTTTAGGAGTAATTCCAAGTCAAAACAGGGACTTTAAGGTTATTTTCGATAGATAAATAAAATAAATAATAAATGTGAAATAAAATAAAAATAAATGGATGAAGCAAGAGTGGTCTGGTTTGGGTCATTCTCCTTTGTTAATTAAGGCAGCGAACCATGAATTTGAACCTACTTTTGACATAGGCCATCTTAATTGGCATACAACGAATTAACTTCTTAATTATTGTAAGAGTAATTTCAAGTCAACACAGGGACTTTGAGTTTATTTTAGGTAATTTTCGGTAGATAAATGGATGAAGCAAGAGTGGTCTGGTTTGGGTCATTATCCTTTGTTAATTAAGGCAGCGAATCATGAATTTGAACCTACTTTTGACATAGACCATCATAATTGGCATTACAACTTATTAACTTCTTAAATATTGCATTATTGCCATTAGTGGCCATATTACAGATTACAACATTAGATTTGCATGTTGGTTCAGTTCCGTTGACATGGTATTTTATGATGCCATTGAGCTGGTCTGATCATGTTGACGTTAGGTAGCCAAGATCATCAAAATCTGCTGCTTAAGTCCACTGTTGGACAAGTGCCTCATAGATAGCGAACTCCTAAACTAAATATAATAAACCCTCCGTGTGTGGGCTCCTTTGGTGTCATTGATGAGTACAATTAAATGTATCTCGATGACAGTCCAATAATAAAGTACCCTCAGCAAAAAAAGCTTCCAATAAAAATGCCATTTTTAACAAACAATTATTGAATTAAATGAAATTATTATGCGTTTGCAATTCATTAAACATATGAATATGTTAAATACCATTTGCGATAATTATATTGGCAAGTATTCCCAGAAACAAATACCTGATTTTGCCGAAATAAATAAACGTTCAATTTTCTTTTTAACTTAATTCTGTAAGACAATGTGGTAAAGTGGTTATTCCCACGCACGCGATTGTGTTTCCTGGTCACGTCCGTAACGCCTGTCCGCTGTGAGTAATCACGAATCACACACCAATTAACGTGTGTTTACAATACAACGGCACGGGCACGGCACGTAGTCGGCGGTGACGTCATACGTCCAGTGTCATAGCCACAGAGGAAAGAGAGTTGGAATTTGTGCAGCTGGTGACAAAAAGAAATCAAAATGGGAATTTCTATTAAGAAATGAATAAATTAAAAAAGGTTATATCCTTTGATAGATAATACAGAAAATAATACAAAATGGAACTAAATCTCTAGATCTAGATCTAGCACAGGCTAGATTTCGCGCGAGTCATATTACCGATCCCTGAGAGGGTCACTTTCTTGCGGCGAAAGGTGAAGTATAGCGGATCGGCGGGAGGTGGTGAAGGGACATCTGATTCCGTTTGGAAGTTAAGAAAAGTGTAAGGCAAAAATCATGTAAATAGATGAGAGTATAATTTTTTATTACTATTGATTTGTATTGTAATATTTGAATGTATTTTTAGTATTTCATTGAACATAAGGATTGTAAAATTAATTCGGGAAAATTCAATTGTTTTTGTTCCTTAAACCGAATAAGACGCTACAGTATACGCATTGGTGTAATGAAAATTAAAAAAATAAAGTTTAAAACAGTATATCAACTTATAAAAGATTTAACTACGAGTAATTCCATGCGCCCGCGCCGCTGCCCGCGCCGTTTACGTTCCGTTGTACGCAAATGTACTTCCCAAAGCTACGCAATAGATATAGGTATCATCACTGCCTGACGCATCCCCTCAGGGGAACCACTTGCATTAGTAAACAAGCACTAAATAGGTGTAGTTGTTTGTTTATAAGTAGCCACGTGTACTTATTTGCAATTGACTTCTGCAAACTTGGGATACATGGTAGGAATGTGGATACCTGACTGGAAACACTGAATGAATGAATCTGTTTGGCAGTAGGGCTAGGGTATTGAAAGATAGCACAGTCAGTGCCTCATTAATTTTAGACTTCTTGGTGGGCATTCTTTTTCATGCGGCCTCATTGTCTCACAAAGAGCTAGCCTGTTCTGTATATAAAATACCCTTTTAAAGGTAGTGGCGAGAATAGAGCTAATTAACTTGGAAAAATATTTTAAGCTAACATTAAGATATCGTGCTTATGAATGACTCAACACGGATATAATTTAAAAATTCGATTGTAATTAATGATTATATGTAGTTAGTAGTCAAGTTTTACATTTGATATTAGAATTAATACATCCTGTAAATTTAAAAACAATATATTATTTATGTTTTAAGCTAATGTTCCTTTTGTATATATTTTTTCTGTTTCTTGTGTTATGTAATGTTTCCGTGTACAATAAATTGTTTAAATAAAATAAATAAAAAACTAATATATAACCTAAATAAAGTACCTGATATATAATATAGGTTGGTTACAAATTTCCTTGAAATTGTAAAAGTAAATGACCTTGTCAACTATTATAACTATTAAACCTGCTCTAAGATATTCATGTCAAAAACCGGTTTCCATAGCTTTAACACCTGGTAAAGTGAAATGTAAATCAATAATATTTTGTAAGTATTTAATTATAACTGTACTGCGCAGGCCATATCGCTCGAAGAACCGATAACCGATGGGGAGTAGAGTCAGGTAGAGTTCTCGAGTGTCGATCACGTACCGCGAAACATCTCCCGGGCCGCCCCCCTATTAGGTGTACCGACGACCTGGTTAAGGTAGTTGGGAGTCGCTGGATGCAGGTGGCTAGCGACCGGTCGATGTGGCGTACCATGAAGAAGGCCTATGTCCAGCAGTGGACGTTTCCTGGCTGATGATGATGTGCATAGGCAGATCGTATTTTTGATCGCAGTTAGAATATCAGTTTATGCCGCCCATATCCCTACTAATATTATAAATGCGAAAGTAACTCTGTCTGTCTGTTACGCTTTCCCGCTTAAACCTCTCGATTTTGATGAAATTTGGCACAGACAATATTTAGACCCTGAGAAAGGACATAGGCTACTCTTTAATGCGAAAAATAAAGTCCACGCGGGCGAAGCCGCGGGCAGAAGCTAGTACCAAATATTTTCTCCTTAGTCGCCTTTTACGACACCCACGGGATGAAATGGGATGGCCCTATGACGCACAATGTCACCTATCTAGATTTCCGTTGCTTGAGTAGTAAAAGTGTACATTTCATGAACGTCAAAGATTATTTTTGGAGCACGAACGTGTTATAGAAAAAACACAAACGGACAACGAAAAGTATAAATCAAAACATCAACTAAAATAAACGAAGTTATAGAATGACACTATTAAACATTGGTAATGGTTCTGCAATGGAATTAGTATGTAAAAGACAATGGACATCAATGTCCGCTCGTCGTCGCATACAAAATAGATATTGATAGACCTGACCTGTTTCTGGTGGTGGTATGCGGATTTTCCTCAGACCGCTATCGCTAGATATTTTATAACATAAGGTACAAATTTACAGAGGATATTTTCTACTTATGATCCATACTAATACAATAAATGCGAAAGTGAGTTTCTTTTACGTCTTTTACGTCTAAACCGTGAGTCTGAATGAATTTGTGTGTGGTATAGGAGCCGTTGAGGGGTCAAAAAGGACATAGTATACTTTTTATCCCGATTGATAGTTCCTGTGAGAAAATTTCGAAGGCCACTCACTAGGATAAAATTGCGGGTAAACGCTTGACATATAACAATGTATGACTTAAGGACTACTGAACTTGTTTCGATTGTAAAATACTAGCTTCTGCCCGCGGCTTCGCCCGCGTAGAATTTATCCTATGAGAACTATTACATAACAAATATCAAACTGACGTGACAGTTCCCGTCAATGACTTCATGCCAACGAATAATTATTTGGATATTATTCATACTACAATTCTAAAATCTCGACATCACATTAGAAACCTCTAAATTTATCACTGTTTCTCTACTATAATTTGCATGTATTATATATATAAACCTTCCTCTTGAATAACTCTATCTATTGAAAAAACTGCATCAAAATCCGTTGCGTAGTTTTAAAGATCTAAGCGTAGATAGAGACAGGGACATAGGGACAGACAGACAAGGACGTGACTTTGTTTTATACTATCATCATCATCAACAGCCTATATACGTCCCCACTGCAGGGGCTCAGGCCTACTCTCCTACAGAGAGTGTATGGGCCATAGTCCACCACGCGGGCCCAGTGCGGATCGGCGGACTTCACATGCCTGTTCAAGACATGCAGGTTTCCTCACGATGTTTTCCTTCACCGTTAAGCAATCGGATAATGTACTTGAATTGAAAACAACTCATAGGTACACGGCTGGATTCGAACCCGGTACCCTCATATTGAGAGTCCGCGCCTTATCCACTGCGCCACCGACGCTTTTTATACTATATAGTGATAAAATTCACAATGGGCTAGTGTATATCCATCGCAGCTGATTTTGTAAGCGTTACAATATTTAAGTCACGTTTTTATATGTCAGTCTTTGCTAGTTCATACATAAGCATTCGCAACTTTTTTGTTTCGTGTTAGAAACTTAACGCGACTTTAAAACCAGAATGAACTTAAGTGCAATCGAAAGTGTATTTGTTCCGATCGATATTCTTTCTAATTTGACCGTTCTCTATGACATAATCATGACTGAGAAATAAGGCCAAGACTGGCACAGTCCTTACATCACAGGTGGGCAGAGCGTGAGTGGTCTAAAGAGTACCTATAGCTATATGAGTTTTAAGCTGTCGACAAATAAACTGACTGTATCTTCTATGCAAGACGGGTGCATTCATGATGCACGTAAAACTAATAACAAAATGTTAATAGTACAAAAATTAAGGGTGCGTCTGTTTGTTTGTTCTTGTTTCACCTGGCACCGAAATAAGACGTTATTTTGTGCATAGTTTCTAGAAATCTCAATTAAGCTCCCATTGATTTTTTGAGCAGAAAGATTCTCGAGTGGGACGGCCTCCAGCCCGCTGATCTTAAATGGACTGGAAGGAGTGGCGCACGTTGGGAGAGGCCTATCTTCAGCAGTGGTCAAAGGCTGATAAGTCAAGTAAGTGATTTTTTTAAATTCTTTAAAATCATTTGCGTGTACGTGTTGGACACTACTTAAAAGAAAAACCAGGCTGTGGCCAACAATTAGCAAAATGACAATGCTAAGCCTAAACTACACAGATTAACGACACAAACCACTTTAAAATGAAGCAAAACTGCGGGTGTACTGTTTTAAATGAATTAATAATGTAGGAAACTGTTAAAGGAATACAAAGAGACACCTATTGCGTGCATCCAACTGTTTCCGTTCTTTGAAATGATAATATCGCTTAATATAATGAACACATCTTCCGCTGCGCCAGGATAATGTCCCACATAGTCTACAGGTTACAGAAGTATTATATCTTGTATTTGTCAGAAATCATTGCATTATTATAGATCACTGTATTCGTAAGATGCTGTTGCTATTTTGTAAAATTTCAGCGCGTAATCTACTTCAACAAAAATGTTAACTCAATCTCGAATCTCGGAACGGGAATGGCAGCCCCCGACGGATTTTTTCGGACTTATTATTGTAATAATATGTAAGCTTCTTTTTATCTAGTTACTTACTTCCATTTAGTCGAGGGTTTCTCAAAAAATTATTTAACCCTTTTCCGATTACAATGTTTACATTTGTCGCGATTTTTTTCAAAATTTTTAATTTTATTTTTTTGTATGCAGTGTAGTAGCAATAATAGATCTAATCAAGGTTACAGTGAGTGGTTGGGCTACACTCCCCTTGTCGCAAAGAAGAAGAAAAAACAGGTCTGAATTTTTTTAAATGGTCATACTGAAGCAGCAGTTTTTTTTTAAATGTTGAAGCTGGAACCTCGAAAACGCCAGGAGGATTAGCTTTATATACCCGGATATTAATAAATATCCTTGAGCATACGACCGAGTTCATTTGCGCGTTCATTGGAAACCCAATATCCAGAAGTGGATTGCCGCAGGTATTAAATTCGTTTGTACCGAACTTTTCATTACGAACTCATTTTACTAGTGATCGCCCGTGTCTTTTACGGCATTGAAGATCTTTTCCTTACTGGAAACTCTGCTAAAAATTAAATTAATGTTGCTGTTAATAATATACAGTTTCTAGCTCATGTGGTTACTCATTAATGTCTAAATCAGGTCAGGTTATTCACATATATTTTTCCAATGACTTTAAAAATTCCGTGTGGTCTAAGTAATCGGACTGAGCAGTCGGACCACGCGTTCTCAGGGATTTTACGTATGAATAAAGATACGCGTATGATGAAAGATGTGAAAAAAATAATGAATAAAGATATGATGCACGACCATATCTTTTTAGACTGTGGATCATTCTGAAATAAACTTATAGAAACGGTAAATCGATATGTATTTTAGATTATTCGTTATAGGCGAATTACGATCGTTAGAATGCTAATTTATTTCGAGATAGTGGATTGTGATTCCGTAAATTATCAGTTAATTATATATCGTTCAGTATTGTCTCCGCGATTTTAATCACCGGCGTGACGTCATTGACAAGTTGACCGTGTGGACCCGGGTTTAGAATAACGTCACCTCATGACTTCCTGTGGGGGACATTTTGGGAAATTAATTAAGAGAAAGTCCTTGGAAAGTCTTGTCTATTATGATTATCTTTAACATAGGCATCCAGCAACTTCCCGCGGCCTTTACTAGGTCGTCGGTCTAACTAGTAGGGGGCCGGCCTGGTACACGTTTCCCGGTACGTAGCCCGAGAACTCGTACTCCCCATCGGTTAATCGCCCATTGCTACTTCAGCTCACTGACTCGTCGAGCTATTTCGGTGACATTAGTTCATCTACGGATATACTCGTACTGACATAAAATAAAAACATGAAATCAAGGTGACAATTGCATCAGTTTTGAAATTGGGCACATTCCATTGCTAATTACTTCCTCATAAATGAATGTCAATAAACTAACACATGGTGTTTATTTAGCGAAAGAGGGACGCAGCATAAATAAATGCCCTCAACTAGTGAACCAGAAGTTAGTGATTACGTGATTATTATGAAAAGTCTGTTATCTAGTCACTGGCTGTTTCCAACCATCGAGATGCGCCGGAGTGCCGGCGGACTGGCACACATTCTCGATCGACTGCGCTTGCACAACTGTTAGATAATGCCCTCTCTGTCCTCTCGGCCACGCGGCCGCACATTCTAATCAACGATATTTGTAGATTGTAGAACCTTGAAACATATTAGACCTCAACGCCATGTTGGCGGTGCACACGCATGACCGGATGGAGTTCAGTGCGTGATCTATGCTTTTTAAATTTTTTAGTTGTTTGTATTTATTTTGCTGATCGTACCAAGAGAAAATGAGCTCTTGAGCTAGGCCTTCAAGCTTCAAGCAAGCTAGGGCTTCAACCAATTTCAAGCACGTATTAATGTTGAGTTAGATTTTATCCCAGCAAAAAAGATTCCTGTCGCGTAAATTATGTATAATAATCTAACTACAAAACTATACTAGTTTTCAGTTTCCTACTTTTAACTACTACTATAAAATTCTAAAAGAAAGATACACAGCCTGCGTAGTATGAGTGTAGGTAGTGTCATATTTCATCTCATCTATCGTATAGATATTTTACGGTTTAAAATGACTCATCACACTCTCACGCGTCTCAAGCTACGCAGGCTGGACTCACTTCCAAATTTCCAATATTCCAAAAAACCAATACAAATTTTCATATTATACTCTAAAAATTGTTTGATTTAATCGATAAGCAAACAATATTTTTAAAAACGGAACGATGTTGAGTTTTCTAATGAACAAACTATCTAGGTATCTGAATTCTTTTCCGTGAGAATATAATATATTCTTTCCAAAAAGCTAAGTCCAGCAATAAACTTAATGATATCATGTTTTTGTGACTGACGCATGAGTTGTTAAAGAATTAATCGATTTTAACAGCCTCTGACTTTCAGTTAAGCTTCAATAATCCAGTTATAAAATATTTATAGATAGATAAGAACTGAAGCAAGATGTTGTTACGTCGCTTCAGTTGCGTTTCTTAAACTGTGTGCAATAAAAATGTTGCTGTTGGACGAATTCATTTCCTAGACGTTTTTTCTAATAATTCCGTGAAATAAAAGCAATATTATCACTTACCTAATGGTACTCTACAATGTAAACGATCAGAAGGACCGAGTGATGCTTAAAATTTCAAGATTCTAACTTAAGTGGTTTGGGCAGGGTGTTGATTAGTCAGTCAGAAAAGTCTGTATATATTAAGATATTAATATTTAAACATCTTAAAAATGCATAATTTATTCTGAAAGCAGGGAATTTAATGTTAAAGAAACGAGTTTTTTGTATGTGCAAAATAAGAACAATATAATGTCACATACACAATTTTAGAAGGATTTTAGGATCATGTATTAATTTGAAAATTAAATTGAAATAGCAAAGCTGTCTTTTAGATTAGATATTACTCAGTTAAAAGTTGACGCATAAAAAGCTATGCATAATTTTGTACTGAAGACGAATCCTTGAAACGAAAGCAACAGTGGCCAATTGAGCCCAACGGCTGGGATGAGTTGAACAGGTGAAGGGCTCACTTGACCACGAAGGTAAAAACAATGTATATGTCCTAGAAACGAACGTCTTAATATTGCTAAAAACCGTTCAAATTAATTTGCACTTCTCAATGCAACTTATGTCACGTTTTGTTACGTTACGAACAACGCAAATAACTTAATTTGGCAATAAATATTTATATTCTATTCAACAATTTATGACATTCTAGACATGAGTGACAATCATAAGGAATTTGGCCATAAAAACTAGTAATACCTTATAATGTGCCATAGTGATTGTGTATTCTCATCAGCTTTTGTTATAAAAACTAGTTGAGCGGCTGCCACAAGCTATGGCAATATATTTCGAAATTCGATCTATTATAACTTAGGTATGAGTTCGAAGGTGAACTAGTATTTTATGATTATCAAGAAGCAGTCGATTTGTAGGGAAAATAATTTAAACACTTGCAGAGAGTGAATAATTTCTATCTCTATGTACTACGGGTCATACATCCGTAATAATTGTCAAGACCAATGTCGTAAAGATTTAATTCTTTAATGGTTACATAAACTTCCTCATTGCATTCCCAAGATGCATTTGTCCAGCGTTTTTATGGAGATATAAAAATAAATACATGTCATTCTAAAATTTAATATACCAATTACACTCGTGTAAGAAAATCTTTCTGAAAGGTTTTCATTTTCCTCGATACATATGATTCTGATGAACAAAATTCAAATGCTTTTTTATTCTTCAACCGAGAACGAGCAACTTTTATCAAAAGTAATGTTTTTAAGAAATTGTAAGTAATCAAAACCTGGCAAGCAAAAACGCATTGTTTCCGCATAATTTTCGTTACAACGAATTATGGTAATTGGAACTTTCGTTGTATATTATGACATCACACACTTCCAGTAATGAATTATTAGTTTCAAAATGATAATAATTTACATTACAGTTGATATTTACGGTCCAGTTAGGCTTAACTACAAATGCAGGGTTTTTATTTATTTAAAAAAAAACATGAAATCTAAAGCGAGTTTAACATGTTTTCACGGACAGATTTAAAACATACAGCTTTAATAAATCCATTGTTCTGATGAAGTTCTTATTTTTTGCTACAATTTTAATTTATTCGTAACGAACTTTGCTAACCTTTAGACGAATTATGGATATAAACAATGGTTGTTATTCTAAACGCCGGCTGCAACGATTGAACACGAAACACACACGAAAATTGATATTGCCTAATTTTATTTAAATGACAAGATTTAAAACGAAAGTTAATAAAGTAATGGTACTCACATTGTAAATATGCGACATTGTGATCGACTTCAGGCATTAGATGCAGGAAGGTTGTAGAGAGAAGGACACCACCTCCGAACGACAGTAGAGTCATTACCACCCGGTTCTTGGACTTCAGCTCCCCAGCCTCATCAGGCGAGATCCAGCTGAATCTTTTCGCCAGCAGCAAGGGTGCCAGACCACAAATCATGGAGGCACAAAGCAGCACCGCCATAGAAACCAATTTGGCCAAAAGGACTCCATCGGTATCGTCATCTCCGTCATGGGTATGCCGATGATCGAACCGCATTATATCTTCGAGACCCATTTTTAAATATTTTTTTAATTGACTTTTTTGGAGTCTTGTTGAAATGTGGAGTAGGAGTGGGCCAGATCAAGGGCGCCTGGGTTTTTATACTCGGTATCTCGCTATCGGAGCGCGTGCGCCGCCTCAGAACGGCGGGCTGGTACTATGGCCTCGGCTGCGGCTGCGCGCGTTCATTTCGATCCACTCCCGCGCAGCCTGCAGTACTCGCGGTGCAAAAGCCTTACAATTCACACGTTCGTTTAATGCGCAGTTTATTTCCTCGAAACAACGATATTTTAGATCTGCATCAGGTTCGACGTATGATAACGTCTTCCTCGATGGACTGGTTTCATTTTGAAAACGAATGTTCTAGCAATTTTTAACTTCTAGCATGGGCACCCGTTAAGTATTTAATATAAAGAATCGCGCTGTAATCGAGCGCGTGTATTTTACAGTTTTCATAAACAATTGAATAATTTCTAGTGAAAATTTAGAACCTTGGCGCTATGCGGAAATTATATTAGGATCGTGGGAAATATTTAATACACTCCGAATCCGGAAAATGATTATAATAATTACATATATGTACTTTATATACCTGTATCAGTTGCCTTCGTATAATCAAAGAATTTATCAATTGTTCACTCAAGGACCCGTTATTTCCCTACTATCTATTTATATAGCACTATATTTCATTGTTTTGATTTCAATAGTTGTTTTTGTTTATTTTGTGACCCCATTAGTTATTAGAATTACGTTATCTTTATTGCTAGGTAGTTCAGTTTATTGTTATTGAAAGTTGAGTAGAAGCAAATATTTTTTTTTTTCAACTTTTAACAAATTCTCCCCGGTTTTGGCTTATTTATTGGTATGGTTCGGCTTGCCTAACAAATTACAAAATGGTTTAAGTATTTGAACCATATGAATTTGGTGATTGCAGAAAGATCTCTAATAATAGCCGATGCCTCATTAACTAGATAATACGCAATAAATTTTTTTAAATTTAAATTTTGAATTTTTTGACAAGTTATAATACCGTAGAATAATTACTCCGCTAAGATTTTGTAATATCCATAATAAATAAAGAAATTCTAGGTATATATCAAACCCAACAACATTGTACCACCTATTTACATAATAAAGAGTATTCTATTCTAGAGTCTAGAGGATACTGAGTGATTATGCTTCCATGCATTGTGGTGTGAGGTGAAGGACAAGTGCCAATGAAATAGTGCACACGACCGAGTGTATGTTTTCAAACATAATAACACTAGTAATTTCATTTTGTATTTATTCTAAAGTTTGACGTGCAGCACTTTAGAACAATGCCAATAACTGACAGTAACCAATTTCTTATTCGTATCTACAAAACCTTATGAATGCTATGACATTTTAGGGTTCCTTAACGCAAAAGGAAAACAGGAACCCTTATATGATCACTTTGTTGTCAAGAGACTTTTTCTCGTGGAGGTAACAAATTGAAATTAATATCAAATACTGAAGTCTCTTGGATCTGTGACAAAATAAAGCTTCTTAGTCAACACAATAAAAAGATCATCATCATCAACAACAGCCTGTATACGTCCCCACTGCAGGAGCTCAGGCCAGAGACTTGGGATTGGCGAACTTCACATGCCTGTTCAAGACATGCAGGTTTCCTCACGATGCTTTCCTTCACCGTTAAGCAATCGGATAATTTACTTTCTTGAATTGAAAAACAACTCTTAGGTACACGGCTGGATTCGCACCCGGAACCGTCAGATTGAGAGTCCGCGCCGTATCCACTGCGCCACGGACGCAAAGAAATATACAGACGCATATTTCGACGAAGATGGAAGCAAAACCTAAATGGTACTTTCCGTTGACCTATAATACTGAAATGAGGCAAGAATAATGGTCATACGGCACAAGTATGAAAATAAATCTGAAACATCTAATTTTTAATTATATCACGTCAAAAATTTCCGATTTCAAACGGTTCCAGCGCTATCACGTTATTTGTATTTTAGTGTGTAAATTAAACAATTGCTCGTGATGACAAGGCGCTTATTTAAAAAAAAAACTTTTAGTACGCACGGAACCCTCGGTGTGCGAGTCTGACTGGCGCATGACTAGTGATTTAAACTGCTTTTAGTGAACATTTACGTGATGAAAAATTTTTGGGTTCTAAAATGAAGAGACTTAAAAATATTGGAAACAAATGACTATGAAATTGTATTCGCCTCCCGTACAATTTACTACGCTAGAATGCACATTAAATTATAATGGTGATGTTGTTCAAAAAGAAGATATTTTGAGTATCGTTTAAAGCTGCAGCACACACACAAAATAAAATATAATTTTAAAAACATTTGTTTGTTGAAACTACGTCAATACTTTGGGTTTAGGTAGATGACCCCGATTGAGAAGGTATAGGAATATATAGGATAAGTCTAGGAAAATAATGTTTAACACTAAGGTGTAAGGGCAAACATAAACCGGAGTACCCAATCCGTTCTTTTGGGATACGAGTACCTAATCCGTTCTTCGAGCCTGCCCTGCCTAAATGCCCATTGCCACTCCATATTGCCGGTCCCTTTTCTTCTTCGATTTTAATGTCTCCGTCAATCCTACAGACGCAAATATTCGATCAAAGTAACCAGCCTGCGTAGCATGAGACGCACGAGAGCGGTGAGATATGTCATATTTAAATGTCAAATATACGATTTGACGTTAAGATATGACAAAATATCATTCTCACTGCTGTTTCATGCTACGGCAGCTGGAAGTTTCTAAAGTCTTGAAGAGTACTCATTGTTTTCGCTAACATTTTTGCGTTTACATTAGTAGCAGAAGGGCGTTGAAAAGTGTTTCCGGAAATCATAATGACGATAATGACAAAATAAATGGTCATATAGTTGTATTTACAAAGTCAAAGACGTTTTACGCAATTATTTTCAATTTCACTAACTGATGATGAACAAAAACAATATAATATTTTTAACACTGACTGCGTTCAAGATTTTTTCAACAAGTATTAGCGCAACTATTTTTAACCGACTTCAAAAAAGGAGGACGTTTGTTACCTCAGAACTTTTGACTGGATGAACCGATTTGAATGTTTTATTATTATTTGAAAGGTGGTGACCACGGCATCCTTGAGAAAACTTGAAAAATCTTAAATTTGCCTTAGTAAAAGTAGACTTCTAGGGCAATTGAAGTCGGTTTTCAGTTCTTTTTGAACGCATTTACTTGTCAAGCATAATTTCAAACTTGGCCTTCATCTCACCAGATATTAAGTGACGAGGCCGTAGAATGGAAGCGAGCTTACACATAAGCATCGGTATAACGAGGCGCTGGCTGTACTACCTTTTCATTGCTATAACACAACAGTGCTATTAGCACTGTTGTTTGGCAGCAGACTTAGATAACCTGGTTGTAGTGAATTTAATTTAGAACTGTCAAATCAAACAATTAAAACTAAACGATGCGTCATCTTAAATGTTTAATAGGTGTACTTGGCCTTCATCTCACCTGATGGTAAGCGTACTCGAAGCCACAAGCTAATGAGGTCTCTGCAATCCTTCATATTGAAACACCACTACTGTTTGGCGGCAGACTTAGGTAACATGGCGAGGCAGACATACATTTTTTAATTTTACAACAAAGTAAAAAAAAACTAAGTTATTTTATTTCAATTATATTAGTTATTTAGATTTATGAGAAAATTAATCTCTCTGCATGATTATTTCTATTCTGCATTTAGATATTAATAGAATAATATCGTATCCGTGGTCATGCATATTGGGTAACTCATTAACTTGATGACATGCTGAACTATTGAACTAGTAATAATTTTATTACCTTATTATTATTACTAAAAATTAACAAGTTTGTTTATAGTTTTACATACCGGCAAATGTGTGGCCATACCCCTACTAGATGGTCACGGAGAGTCGCTGAATGCAAATATTTCGGGACCGATCAATGTGGTATACCATGGAGGAGGCCTATGTCCAGCAGTGGACGTTTCCTGGCTGATTATAATGATATGATTTTGGTGATTATTTAGGTTCAAGCAATTTTTTCCGACACTAAGCCCTGGGCCACACCTACTGATTCTGTGATCTACCTAGAACGGCCGGGAACGTTTCATGCTTGTTTGTATCGGTAGGTGTGGGACGACGCTTAATGTGTTCGCCGTTCAAGTACCGGTCAAACAGAAGAACGGCAGACCTTCACCCGTACACTGTGGATATTCCTACAGCTCGCACCAAGCGTTTCGCTTCCACATTTATCGTGTACATAAAAATATACGCATTCATTTTAGGTACGTATGCAGATAGTTGTTCGTAAGCACGGTATATCCACAGATAGTATAGCTTATCATCACATATCGTTTTGAATGTTACTCCGTCCCTCTGTCTGTCTATCTCTAATATATTATTGTTGACATATAAAGAAAAGAGACGTTCCATGGACCTCGGCTTGGACTTCGTACACTTCTAATTTTCTACCGACTTCAAAAAAGGAGGAGGTTCTCTGTTTTATTTTTGTACGTGTGTTACGCGATAACTCCGCCAAAAGTGAACCGATTTTAATAATTCTTTTTTTGTTTGGTAGAACACACTTCAGAGGTGGTTCCATATAAATTTTATCGAAATTGATTAATCGCTCTTTGAGAAAATCAACAAAAAAAAATTTAATTCAGTTGAAGTTGGTTTTTAGTTCTTTTTGAACGCGTTAATTATAAAACATCCATCCAAGTCATGTTAACACATAAAAAGAATTCAATTTACATGTTTAAATATTGTATTCTAGTTTTGTAAACCAAAAATAATAAGTACGAACAAAATAGGCAAAAACTATCTCACAGCAAAACTAATTTGAAGAGACATTAGTACTGCCTGTCTTCCCGAAAATGTATAACAGTATCCTACTGATGATTTTTCCGTGTCGGTGTTTCAGCCCAAGAAATGCATTTCAATAGTAAATTGTATTTGTGATGTTAGAAACAACTGATCATGATTACTTATCGAGCAAAACAGAATCAGAGCAATAAGTTTCTTTTTAACGAAATAATTTTATCAAATTATTGAAGCGCGATTTCTCAGAGCGAGCTTGTGAAATCACAGTTATAAAGTAACGACGTCATTACCACACGTTGTGGATCGAGCAGGTATTTCGCCCATTTACCTGTTCGCTTCTGTTTCCTACCACGTGGGAATCCCGCCAGGGAATTCCCAGAGGTGTGCTGGTTTGGATAGCGATTAGTATTTCATTCATAATCGGCTCCGGCTGCATAAGTCCTCAGTTCCTCCTCCATAGTTGGGTATGATCCTCATCAGTATTTCAATAAAACCGCTTTGTTTTACATTCATTTTATTAATGTCGCTAAACAGCGTTTTTGTTATCAGTCCAGTTGAGTTGCTTAAAGATATAGTTTTATGTATGACTTAGCGTCGCTTTTTTTAAATCTTTAAAATATATCTGACTCTCTAGGCGAAGAGCTGGATTATATAGGATTCTTAACCATTAAATATCTCCGGTGACCACTTGGCTGTCCGTAGCGTATGTCTGAGAGCTCCGGGGCCTTCTAAAGAACATACGAGTACAAGTGGACTCTTCGCGCTATGCATGTCACACTTTTGCCGCTGATTTGTCAATTAAGGGTACTACGCAGAAAATCCGATCGTCACCAACATAGGAGCTAATGGTCAAGTACCAGGGCACTATGAATTGAACAAATTTTAAACGACTAAAGACAGCCTCGAGTGGTATTCATAATAGTTTATTTTTCACGTAAGCGAGAATCTAATTCCAGCATATTACGAGTAACGAACTAATTTAAATACTAGCCTACGTCGTTAATATTAACGGACTAGAGTTAAAATAAATGTTACTGTTAATTATTTAAATTTCGAATGTTTTGTTGTTTTCTTCTGAGATCAATCTTAATATTTCAATTGTAGATTTCTTTTGTCTAGCGTAGTGGAATTGTAGGTTCTTTATAACAATTGAGTTTAAAATTATTATTGCTATTATATTGCTTATTGCTATTGTTTAGAAACTGTACTGTATATGCATATGTACCTAAATCTAAGCACAATAAGTAATTGAGTGATGGATTAGTGCCGAGAAACAGAACAAAAAACATTTTGTATGCTGTTTTAAAATGCTACAGAAGCGCAGACTTACGAAGTAGTACTTGTATTCTTGTTCTCTCTATAAAAATATGTTTGAGCAATCTCGCTCGAGACCAAAACTGCACGAGCCAGTTTTTTGACGAATTCTCGACGAAATGCATGTCGGCCTCGCGTTTTGCATCGATAATTGCAAAGCTTCTGTCGGTCGGGCAAAGTTTCCCGGTCTTTTGTAACCAGAAAAATACGTGTTTTATTTTGTAACCATGCACGTTGGAAAATTAATTTTAGACAGAATTTTAAGAAATAGAAGATATCTACTCACAGATTGATTATTTCCATCATCCAACGTACGTATCAAAATGACACCATCCAATCATCCAACTTGAACCCGCTATCGGGATAGAAATTAGATCATCTCTTTTTCCATTCCATAACCGACGTATGTGCAAAGTGCCGTAGTCCTTTAGTTGTTAGTGCCATGGCTAGATTTGCAGATTCTGTAAAGAGGAAGAAGAGACACCTATCCACATCCTCTATCACTGCGCACTGCATCACAGTAGACAAAAGTACCTTGGAGTCACACCAGACGAGACCCCTAGAGATATCGTTCGGTATATGATCGGAGTAGGTTTCGAGCTATCAAGGTCGCAGTGAATGGTTGTCCCCGGTGGACCCTAACCTTGTCTCAAATAATAATAATAACAAAATGGCTAGTAAAACCCTTGTTCTTGTGTCATCAGACATGAATGAAGAAAGTCATGGAATCAACATACATAACACTTGCACTCTGTTTTCTGTAGGATTCTGGTGTCATCATCAGCCGGGAAACGTCCACTGCTGGACATAGGCCTCCCTCATGGTACGCCACATCGATCGGTCCCGAGCCTGCATCCAGCGTCATGTACCATCCGGATTCTGGTGTAAATATAGTTAATTATTGGATCGCTCCATGTCTTCATTCATCAGGTACACTCACACACCAAAATATGTACACACTTTATCACTTACAATCATTTCGTATTCCTATGAGACGAGTTGGTACATCTTTTTGTGCTCAAGTGTACATAGACTCATCCATCCGTAAATCCTAACGTATTGTGTTTGCAGAGACACTAAATATAAATAAACAAATTTCGTTGTTTTGTTGTAGTCATGGTGTCATTTGTTTGGTTTTTGTCTGTAGTGTTTAGACGGTGTGTTTTTACTGGGAGACCATTAAACAATTGAATTGCGACATGAACTTTGTACGGTACCAACACACGTAATACGATTAGAGTTGAGTTTTAGGACATACCTAAATAAAGGCTCTTGTCATAATCGTTTGCATATCCACTGTTGCGAATGAGTGTCGCCATTTACATAGGTCGCCACGTCGGTCTTTCCATAATCACATAGTTATCTTATAGTCTTCTAAATATTATTCCCGTAGCTAGTCTTCTTCGTGCCGAGTCTTCTCAAATGCATGGTGCCCAGGAGGCATCGGTACTGATGGCCCTGGCCGTAGCGGCTATTTAGTAGCTAGTAGGAAACATTGATTTTCTTTGCCAAAACGTTCACTGATACACTAGCTAGTCTATCGCCTCGACAAACTGCTGAATTTCACAATTTTAGTATTATATATAGCCTCTTCATATAATACCTATTTCTTCTCCATGACACCAAATCAGATTATAATTACATTATAATAAAAAACATAAAGGTCAAAATGAAATCCTGTTATATTTAAATCAATTTTTTGTATTCTATAAAGGCCAAATTTTGTCAATGTCAAAGGTCTTTGGTCAGAGGGCTATGGCTATGGCATGTCAACAACTCTGACACTAGGGTTTGTGAGGTCGGTTATCGACCTTACAACACTACACGATAATATGATTAATTTTTTACTTGTATTTTAAAGTACACAAAGGCGAAACTTCGCAAAACAATATTCGAATGAAACTTTCAAAGTATATATAGTTTTAAAAGTTTCATACAGTTAACGCTCCAACGTTACGTCACACCAACTACGGACCGTTTTTTGCACCGCGTGACTGGAATGACTCTTCGATTGGTTACATTAGCAAAAGTATTTGCGGTATCGAAAAATCATGCCTAAACAGCCAGTTTAGGTTTCCACGCGGTCTCTTGAATAACATTTTCTATCAACTACCCCTTCTGGTCTTCTTTCTAGTCAAATGATATTTTCCGATAGAAAAGACATCAACGAGCCGAAAATTCTTTTTTTCTAATAGTGAAGATTTGACGCAAACGTAAGACGTTCTTTTCACCCAATTTTTAAGCCGAAAAGCCATCTTGTACCAAAAACAAAAGACATGTATTTAAAAATGGTTACGCGAAAGGCGATTTTGGAAGTATTTTTGCGTTGTAATTAAAATAAGTTATTTACATTCCTAAATGGGGTTTATGCAGAATAAGTCGACTCACACGTAACTCTACTTTTTCGAGAGAGATAATAACTAATTTATCTCAAACCAGCTGTTTCTATCCCTAAGTCTGTTGTTGGCATTTCACGATTAAATAAAACGTCTGGACTATTATAATACGTACTTAAGATTAGATTAGGAATATTTTCATATTATATTAACTAGCTTTTGTCCGCGACTTCGTCCACATGGATTCGGGAAAGTATCTCACGGAAACTACATGCTCGATCGGGATAAAAAGCAGTCTATGTCCTTCTCCGTCCCTTCAACTATACAATAGTTATTTGTTCAACATGTAAGCAAAGTTGTTTTTTGGTGCGAATGCCTACATTAAATCTTGAGCTAGCGAAGCAGTCTAGAATTGAATCATGAGCGAGTCTAATTCAGTTTCGGAACGAATGTAGTCTAAAAGTTGGTGTTCGAAATTTGAATGACTTTTGCACACTCGCAGCAAAAACGACTTTTGATGCGAGTTTTTGATGACCAAAACGACCCTTTTTGTGCTGGAGAGGTGAAAAAATCTAGTCTTTTAGTTACGACGGAAATGAAGGAGTTAATATTAGCACGGATATGGATAGAATAGATTTATACTCGTTGGCACAATGTTATGGTTTTCTTTATCGTAATAATACTTAGTACATACTTAGTACGGATAAAATCAATTTAATTTCGCTATCTTGTCGGAATTGCATTTTGAAGGAGTTATCGTGTATTTTAATCATTTAAATACACATTACGAAAATACTCTGTTATCTACTTACACATCGGCTGTCCACGGCAGGCTTTAAGTTGATGCGGATAATGTAAGCTGTATTCAAGATGGTGAATTAAGGATTTCTTCTGAAAATACCGTGATGCTTATCTCGCGTAATTATTTAATAATTAACTTTTGTAATTATCTCGTCCCAAATACAAGTGTACTTTTTGTTAATAGTAAAATTTATGGCCTATGATTATTCATTTATTAATTTTTACCGGACTGCGCCAGAATTTCATAGCTTATGTTTTTCGAGTGTATATATGTTATTAAATTTCTTAATACATACAATATGAATGACAACAAATGCGTTCAAAAAGAACTGGAAACCGACTTCAATTGCCCTAAAAGTCTACTTTTATTAAGGCAAATTTAAGATTTATATCATTTTCTCATGGATGCCGTGGTCACCACCTTTCAAATAAAATAAGAATCATCAAAATCGGTTCACCCAGTCGCAAGTTCTGAGGTAACAAACATAAAACATATATACCTTTGATTTTGATGGAATTGATAGCCTCCTCCTTTTTTGAAGTCGGTTAAAAGTATATTATTATTATATATAAATAATTTTGGCACTAGATTATACGTTGTTAATTTTTTCCTTCAAACCTATCGAGTTTTGTATCCAAACAAAGGGTTTTATAAAGGCTTACAAAATATATGCTTAGAAACTTATATGTTAAAAAATTTACTCAGTCGGGTTTTTTTTAAATTTCCTTTGTAATTCATTGAATAAAATTGATTAATTTTCATCAGTTATAAGAAAAAAATCTACAAAGCCTGCATGAAAGAGAACGGAATTCAAGTTACTAGTTAGTGTAAAAGAGGCGACAACCAGAGTACAGTACTCGAGGTATACCAAAAGGGGCGACAACTAATCTGACAGTGCAGTTCGGGTGTATTTATATTATGTTCATCGTCGTGGTGAAAAAATGGAAATAGTTCTTCATTCATGGATAGGTGGCACCGTCGTAGCAAAATTTAACTGTCAAATGAGAATTTTTCGAATGAATTGAATGTAAGGAGTTTATATACTGAATTCCTTGATGCAAACCCCTTAAAGCTTAAAGCCTACTGCCATACACCTACCAAAGAGAATATAACTGCTGTATAAATAAATCTGTCAAAGTTGTTAACAATACTTTTCGAGGTTGTATGGACTGATATGATTTATGACAGATTAATTTCGAACTCCTCCGCGCTATCTATCGAGTTCTTTAAGTACAGACAGACGTCTCTGAAAGTGTCTTCTGAAATATGCTCCTAGTCTGAAATAATGATCACATAAGAAGAATCACTAAAATATTTACGGCAGGATTTTCCTAGTGATTTGATTTGCTGTTAGGAAATCCCAGTTATGAAACGCTTGCGGTGTAAAGGCAGGTTCGTTACTTCGTAATCCTGACTGTGTCGAGTTAGTTACAGTATTCTTTTGAGTCATTCTTTTGAATCAGGTATAAATAATTACTAAATTAGGAACGCAAATTCTTGATAATAAATAGAGGTCTAACCGCCTCCGTGTTCTAATGGCTAAATGTTGGACTAGCAATCCAAAGGGCTCAGGATCGAATCCCAGTGGGAGTATCGCAAAAATGTACACACCAATCATGTTTTCGTTCAAAATTTTATAGTATATAAAACCCTTTAGTTTTCATTGCTCAAATTTCATACGTGTAGCTTTCCTTAAAAGATGAGACAACACAGACCAACAGACCCAAGTAACTCGTAATCGTATCTCCTCGTATGCAAAATGAAGTATCCAAAAATATACACCGATAAAATTAAGAATAGGTCATCCGAAATTCAAATTAGCTTAAAACAAATCCAAGGGCTCTAGCAACAAAGAATCTTAAGATAATTCCGTCACGCGAAGGTTTTCATGCTTATAAATTGTTTTATCTAGCAATCGTAATTCAAACTGATTGTTGATCATTATCGTTAGTAAATCAATAACAGCTAAGGATTTCTTACGGTATTGCCGCCGTTGTAAAACTTGTAATACATTATAATGATAGCATAAAAGTATTAGGTGATTCCGGAACGATTATGTGTATTTTAGTGAGATTAGATGTACTTGACGTACGAAATGAACATATTATATTTAGCACTGGTGGTATATTATTTTACTACTACTGTGCTTCTTATTTGGAGATCTTATATATATATATATATATATATAAAGCTAATATTAGTACGTTAAGACAGGGTTTTCTCTATCACCACCAACTCCGATCAACTTACCGTTGCGGTAGTGAATACCCTTTGGTCTCCTGCTAAAAGTAAGGGAGTTTGGTCGCGATGAGTGGACGTGGTTGGTTGTGGGTGGCAAAAATGTGAAAAATATACACCTGTCATTGTCTAACTCATGTGAACTTGACATGAGTGAAAAAGTTCACATGAGAACTTCAGGAAAGTTCCGAAAATTTCTGTAATGATGTAGAAAGAGTTACATTTACTCTACGTTTATGCCAAAATGTCCACCGTTGCGACACCGGGGCGGGACGCTAGTATATGTATTGAAATTGGAAACTTTTTGATTGGACCATTGAGGCTATATTAACCACGAGTCATCATCACATCATCGCCACAAGAAATCCTTATAATGTCCTTTGTTTATCATCATCATCAGCTGGGAAACGTCCACCGCTGGACATAAGCCTCCTTCATTGTATGTATTAATTACGGGTGATGAAGGGTTCCATCAATGTGCTACATAAAAACAAAACGTAAAAGAATAAAAGCTTCAAAGACAAAATATAATGTAAAACCAAGAAGTTAGGCGTCGGCAACAGTATATAACAGAAGGGTCCCGAGTCACCTATATATACTATATATATCTTAGTGCAATTAATTAGTTCAAAACTTTAGTTTTTATACATAATAAAACGAATAAAATTTCAGTCGACTTCAAAAACTTTCTAAACGTCTAACAGCATGAAGAGCAGTACAGAAAATGAACAAGATAAAGGAAGAGAAGCAAACAGATAGGTAAGATTAAACACTCTGCAACATTGTATTAAACAAAGGTTGTTGAAAAAAGATATTCAAAAGGAAATATGTATTCTTATCTTATCTTATCAGCCCGTTTGAAGAACTGATAACCGTGGAAGTATAAAAATACGACATCGTTTGGAGATAGAATTGACCCCTCACGATGGAAATGCGTCGTTTAGTCTTTATTCGCGCCAGTTTTGGGCACAGGAACTACCCATTCAATCGGGATAAAACTAGCCTACGTCCTTTTTCGGCCCTTCAACTTGCAATTTTTGTTTAAATCTATGATGGGTTGCACTAATAGACTTCGTCTAAACTGATGATAATTGACGATTTGGATGGTGAGAAAGCGTGCGCACCCAGAAACTAATGAAGAATCTAATGATGCGCTGGCTCTGTTACCGGAACACAAAAGTGCTATTAACACTGCTGTTTGTCATCAGACATAGGCAACACGGTGGTAGCTAGCCAGGAGAACATCGAAAATGCTCAACCACCAACCAAACTGAGTAGGCTACATAAGCGATTGTACACTCGAGGACAAAAATATGTATCCACTTTCGTACCATGTCACACTCACCATTGCTTGTTGAAGTGTGTTGAAGGAAATATCAATTAAAAATGAATGTCACACGGTTCAAAAGTGGACACATATTTTTGTTCTCGAGTGTACATAAGTTGAATGCATTTGTGTAACTGCTTTCTAGCTTGGAAACGAAAAGAAATTTCACGCCATCCCTTTCCAACCTATTACAACATGTTAAGACAGAAAAAGACAACATAACAAAATCACGTTAAAATTTAAACAATAATGGAAAAACACTCGAGTAAAGTCACGTGTACATCCATATCCATATATAATTGTATATAATAGCATATAAAACCGTATCTATCGGCTTTTGCATTCGCGATAACGACTCTGACGCAAACCGTTATGTAAGTTACAAAGGTAACGGCCGCTAGGTTCGTTACACGCTAGCCGGTAACGGGCGTTATCACTATCGTTATTCCGCTGATTGTGGCCTCGATCGTATAATCCACTATCATAAAAAGTGGCTGATAACGTAATCTAGAGATTATTGGACTCAAATAACAATGTAACGATTACATGGAGTGCGTCTTGTAGAGAGGCTTAGATATAAGTCAGATTTAAACAAATGTACTGAATTACTGTAAATCCGCTAAGTTGAGAATGCTGATGTTCTATAAAGATTCAACTGTTCATATTTAAGACTACAGATCCCATTAAGGCTTCTAGATAAAAAATGATGATTCTCTTTTTAAAAAAATATGAGAAAAGAGTGTTTGTAAATTGAGTGATGTCAAAAGGACATGCTAAGGATTATTTTGACAAATATTTTTGCGCTATGCTTATGTTTTGACTGACATCATGCTTGAAGTTCAGGAGAACTTCTATTATTACGATAGATAAACCACTACAACTACATTTAATTCGCGTTCAGACCGATTTATTTATCGGTTGTACATTTATAAATCACACTGGGACCAGTTCAGCATTTGATCAACTAAGTTGCGAAGTTTTGGTTATATTTATAAATTCTCCATCGAAAGGACACATAAGGAGTGGTTAAATTATAAAGTATCACACTGCTAAACCCGAAGTTTTAAATAAAATAAATATTTCAATAATTTCAGAAAGTTTAATATTGAACTTACCCAATTCAGACATTGTTTACATAAATTGTTAGGTGGATATAATCCACCACATTCTACTGAAATCATTAGTAGATAAATTTTTATGGAGATAAGTTAGCTGCAGGTAAATGTGTCTCCCAATAATGAAATGAAAAAGAAACCTGTTATACATGCGGGTTATGCATATAGGCAGTTAAACAACCGGTAGTACTATTAGCACTGACGTTTATTTCCAGAGATCGCTCGGTGTGGTCGCAGCCACACGCACACATGTAACGATTTACGGACGGTGTGTCGTTACACACACTTACATATCTAACAAAACCTATCTGATGAAACTATTTAGGGAAGTCCCTACATTTGTAACTACCTCATTGGTAAATAGTTATTTCTTCCATAGTTTTTAGTCACTTGAGTCAAAACTTCTTTAAAGGAAAGCGAAATGTCGTAGTTTGTATAGTATTTTATTGATAATTATGCTCATCCGTCAGTTTAGAGATCAACATTGCTGATCTTTTTGAAATGATTCACAAATTGATAGTTGTTCAGAACAGTCAAGTAGCTTTATTTCCAACTCAACTCTTACCCGGTTATGGCGAAGATAAACGGTGATAATGTGTTAATAGCAAGTGTATTTGTATGTCCTTGTTTACATATGTTTTGCTAATCTAAAAGCTATCCCACATTTTGTCGAAGGTCAAACTCAGTAGCAAGTCCTCATATTTCAGACAGACTTGGAGGTTCAATTTCCCAACCACAAAATCTGCGTAGCATCGATGAAAACGCTACTACTGAAAGCTAAATTACACTTGAAATATTTTTTTCTAGGTAGATAATGTTGCTACTCAACGCAGGCAACAAATATATTTCACTTATGATTTTAGTTAATTATTTATAAAAAAAATGTTAAACCATGAAATTTGACATTACGGTGGCTGTTGCCAAAACTTTTTTGCCGGTAAAGTGCCTCCTAAAAGAAAAACTATTTGGTATTTATGTTTACGTTTACTTTTGTTTAATAGGCCAGTAGTTATAGTATTGATAAAAAGTATTATTATTATTATACCATCCATATCCAGTGAACTTACTGATCAGTGAAAATACAAGTCTCCCAAGATATGTATGTACTCATCCCGATGAACGAAATTTGTACAGGCATGGTTTGCAACAGCAATGAGAGGTCCGTCCCCCCTCAATTCCCTAGCTGTAGTCATCAACATGGCTTTCATGGTACGCCACATCGAGCCACCGGTCCCGAGCCACCTTACATCCAGCGACTCCCTGCGACTCTAACCAGGTCGTCGGTCCATCTAGTAGGGAACGGCCTGGTAGACGTTTCTCGGTACGTGGCCGCCACTTGACAACCATTACTCCCCATCGGTTATCGGTTCTTCGAGCAATGTGGCCTGCCCACTTCAGCTCACTGACTCGTCGAGCTACGTCGGTGACCTTCGTTCGTCTACGGATTTCCTGTAGTCGGTCACGCCTAACGTGCAACGTGGAGCAACGGTCTCTACCTTGCTGCGTTTTCCCGCCCTTAACATAATAACTCATTTCGGTGAACTAGGACAAAAAATGAATCGTTTCGATGGCTGTATTAACTTGTTTACTGTGTGTTATTATTTATTACTTGTTAATTTTGTGTATCGTGCATGCCCCTTGTGTATATGTTTACTTTAGTAGTGTTCATTACACTCTAAACGTTTTCGTTTCTTTGTGATTTTTGTTTTTTGTCTGTTTTCTTATTTCGGTGTTCTCATAACGGTGGATTCGGTGGTCTAAAACTGCCACCGATGTGAAAAAATTCACCGAAATGACAACAAATCTCATTTCGTTTTTAGCTGCCTCCGTGGCCTAATTGCTAAATGTTGGACTCACAACCCGGAGGGTCCGGGTTCGATTCCCAGTGGGGATACCTACCTGAAGAGGCAGTGGGCCGGTCATATTTGCCGAAGGACCGACAGTCGCTGGAGCAGACGAGTTCTTGAGTGGAGACCACGCCTAGGCAAACGTAGAGTAGGACGTCCCCCGGCGAGGTGGAAAGACGACTTACGTAGGGTAGCCGGACGTGAATGGATGCGGAGAGCAGAGGACCGAATCGAGTGGCACTCTGGGAGAGGCCTATATCCAGCAGTGGACTGCCGCAGGCTGTACATGATAATGATGATGATGATACCTATCGGTACTCGGTTTGGTTGGTGGTAGGACATTTCCTATGTCCGCCTGACTAAGCTACCGCCATGTTACCTAAGTCTGCCGCCATACAGCACTGTTAATATGAAAGGTAGCAGGAAATGTTCCAAATAAATAATTTCTTTGCGTGTAATTCGTTAAACATGCCTCTATAGAAATCTTAACAAAGACATTACTTGCGTTTGATTAATTTGGCATTAACGATTAAAATCCAAACGATACCGATATCTAAGGATTATAGCTTTTGCAAGTGGAATAACTTGATTTGCAGATTTTAGCTGAGTACCTATTTAAAATTTAAGCCATTTGTAAATAGCTAAATAATTAATGCAGAGAACGCATAAAAATCGGTCCACCCGTCGAGAACTACGATACCAGAGACTGACAGACACAAGACATGGGCGTCAAGCATATAACACCCTCCTTTTTGCGTCGGTGGTTAAAAAGGATTAAATCAATATTTTATGGATCAGCTTTTGTGTTCCCAGAAGATCTAGCTGCATATCATCGAAACACAGAAGAACCTTAAAATAGAAATTATTTTAATTAAAACAAAATTGATAATTACATTATCTCAACAGTTTACTTACCCACTTTACTTGTTTGTTGCAACTCCGGGAAATCACTTGAAGTGGGGAAAGGGGGCTGTTATCAAATCAGGTATTTGGGTTTGATGTCTCACTGTCAACATACTTGAAGATTAACAATATGTGTTGTACGGATTAGCATTAATTTCTATCATGTGTATGTAGGTCTTCTAGCTATTTCATACTATTTGAAAAAGTTTAAAAAATAATTCATAACGATACGATGTACTTCGAAGAGTTCTCGAAAAGTACCTTTACCGGTCCGTCTCCCTACTAGATGGACCGACGATCTATTAAAGGTCCGTGAGTCATTGTAGCATAAGATGGAGGAGGAAGGCTTGATGATAAAAGTATAAGTGTGCACTTTCTGCTTTAATTTCGGGTAGCCTATGGTTCTGCCGTTGTGTAGCGGAATACCGAAGAAAATGTTACAATATTAGTGACATCTCTTGTTCAATAGATTAAATTCTTTGTACTGAGTGCTACTGCTACTAAAACGTAGTGATTACTTGCTTAGTGCTGCCACCTATCCTCAAGTAGTGGAAACTTATATAGAAACGTAGCGACATCTATGAGTATTGCTTTATACTTTTAGTAGAACAATAGATGTCACTACTTTCTATAATTAAACAAATGTCAAAAAATATTAACAGCTGTAATGGAATTGTCAAAAATCTTGGGAGTATATTTTGTCGGAGAGGAAAAGAAATATCAAAAATACTAATTTTAGGGAATGAATTTCGTAATAATTTTAGTATAGAACAACAATCGCGCATGACGGTTTAAGTAAAGGTCAATGCGCATAGTCAAAACATTGCGCACTTCGTAGCTAACCTCACTGAGTTGAGTCGATCGACCTGCCTGCGAGTCCTGCTTGCATGAGAAGCCGAGAAGCTGTCAGTGTGAAAGCCTTTTACTTTCGTCCCTGTGCTGTATTTGTGCCTAGTGGGTGTGCGAAGTGTCTCCGACGGCGTTTTGTTTAGGTGCTAGATAAAAATAGAAATACAGGTGAGTGAACTTCCTAAACAATGTTTTTGTCTAGTTTGTAAGCGCTCTTCTAATTAAAAGCTTGAAATGCGGGATATCTAATGTATCCGCAGATATTGGAAGTATCACAAATTATAACTCCTTTCTCTGCAGCAATGACAAACTTCCTATTGAGACTTTTTATTGGTTGAAATTTGAATGACGCTGATGATGTCATCAGAGGGATGCTTATCAGGGTTTTATCTTAATTTAACATACGCCTGTCAATTTTTTCGCGAATTACATGGAACAATAAACAAGCCAGCTTGTTGGCGGTGGGATTGGAAGACTGCTTAAGATGAACAATTACACTTATTCTCGGTTAGTCTTGCACATCTTTCTTTGTTTTCGTAAGATCAGAACATCAGCTTAATTTTACCTAGCACCAACATAATACCAACTGCTTTTGCGAGACTAAACCACCTTGATTTGATTTTATATTCTCTGGGAAATGCTTGATTTAGAAGCAGCCAGTATTATAAAATGTCTATGTCTTTTAAATGTCTAAGATTTCTAAAGCACTTTTACTAATGCAGATAGTTACATATAACCTATTGTATTAGTTTTTAATTCTTGAAAAAGTTTGCTAGCTCCAACATCTTTTCGCTATAAGGGTTGGATGTGCACCAGTTCTAATAACTAGGTCATTATGAATTATAAATCAATAGTGTTTCAATTATTTATTAATTAATTGACCTGCCCTGGTTTTGCATGTGTTAAGTCAACATATATATAAACTTGTCATAAAAACTTCATCAAAAACCAAGAACAATGTGATCTATCCAGTGATTAAAACTTTGTTAAAATAGAAAAACTAATTTCAAAGTTTCCGTTGAAAGACAGGAAAATGTGGTGACAGCGTTTTTTATATTGGTTATATAATACGTTTAAATTTTTGGATAATGCTCTGTAAATATGTATGACCACATCTGCCAGGATGATCAATCTTCGTACATGAGTCATGGTTTAAATTAGTTCGTTTTTGTTGCCACAAATTTTGCAACAGTTTTGAATCTCATTAACATGCTGTACTAAATGAATGAAAAATTTATGTGTGATACAAATTTTTTCCAAACACCCAAGCATAACACCTTACATCATTCTTAAACCAACCCTTCAGTGATCCCAACGCAAACTATTCGGAGACACTTGAATACCTTTGTTGAAATGGTGCCATAGGCAAGCCCATTTTGCATTTGTAAGAAAGTATGAAAATGTACATGAAGAACACATACAATAGAGTTCAATTTTTTCATCAGATGTTCGGAACCCTAAAAAAATTAGTTTGAAGTTGGGCATTCCCTATGTCCACCGGCTAGTGACTAACTACCGCCAAGTTACCTATGTCTGCTGCCTAACAACTCTGTTAAGAGCACTATGTATTGATGAAATAAAAAATGAGGGATGAAAGGTATCTGAGCCGGCTTCTGGGTTAACACACTTTCCATCCAACTGCCTGATCATTACCATCAGGTGAGATGGAGGTCAAGTGCTAACACTTGATGCATCCAAAAATTATGTAATAAATTATAATGAAAGCAACTAACTGTGATTAATTCAGTAAATTGACGTTTGCCAATAGTAAACTTGACAATAAAAGATTGGTAAATAAACCGCTAGCCATTGGCATACAGCCAGAGATTATTCTCACGACTCGGTCAGAACAGGCGCGGCCGCCGGGATCCACCGCGCCTCTCCGGCCTACGCTACTTACCGAACTGACAAATAGACACGTGTGAATGCTCGTGAACTATGTTGATTATTTTATTCCAATTTGCTGGTGGAATTGGATTCAGTCATTTGCAATTTTAGTGTAGTGTAGCAATATTAGCCTATATAGTTTGGAAATCATTATTTGTGCAAAATAATATGTATCGATTTACTAATTTGTGTGTGATTATAATGATGATAATGACACATAATTACAGTAAAAATAAATAACAAGCAAATTTAAAAATTGTAAAAAACCTATTCAATAATCATACTTTTTACCTAATATAGCTAAGAACCACCGCAAGGAAACTTGCTTCCACGTAAAAAACCGCATCAAAATCGGTCCATCCCTTCGAGAGCTACACCACAGACAGACTCACAGACATTGGCGTCAAACTTATAACACCCCTCTTTTTGCGTATGGGGTTAAAAAATACAAGTGGTAGAAATGTTCGAGTCGTTCCAGTTTGCCTCATAATGCAAGGAGAATCAGTTTCTAAAATAAGGGCCGGAAATGATCCTTTGACTTATTGTTATGTTGATGGTGTTGCGACCATTACAGATTTACCTGAACAGTTTGTCGAGCGCGGAAGGCGCTCAGATGCATAAGACTTGACTTTCAACTAACCTAAGAGCACCGGCTTGGGCTCGGCAGCCAGTTAAGTTTTACTAGCAACTGTCCTAAAGGCGTCCGCGTGAGCTCGACCTCGGCATATGGCTGTCACTTTGTGTGATTGGGGATTGGGTATCGGAGAGAATCGACCCGGATAGTGCCTGTAGTGGCGGAAAGCGCTTGTTATTAAGAATTATGTGTTTTTGTTGTTGCCGACTCCGCCGGCAGAGACGGTGTAATAGTGCAGTGTGGTTTTGAAGAAGGATCGGTAGTCCTTTAAGAGATAAAGTAATTGCGTCATCGTGGTCGTTGAGGATTATCGTCGTCGCCTGCCGTGTGGCTAGAATAGGACCACCCCATCTCTTCCCGCTGGTATCGTAAAAATGCAAGCCTACCATCTAATGGCCTTACCATCAGGTGAGATGAAGGCCATCATACATTTTAAAAAATCGTACAGGAGAGAGGTAGCAACATCTACCACATATCACCAATACCGACCAGGCTTGGTGATTACTCGTGTAAAATCCGACGTGGCGATCTATCAGGAGGCTTATCCTACAGTGAACTTAGGCAGCTGATTGTGGTGATGATGTTTAATCGTAATACCCCGGTCTTCAAGGTCGTTCGAACATAGCTCGACAATCACGTCACGACTACGACGATGATTCCTATGGCTTCTCAAGGCACGTGTACACGAAATAGGTCTTGACCAAATAAAGTAGTTTTATCGAGACTTTCCCAGACTTGTTTGAATTCAATGATGAAGCTTTTTTGTAGCTAGGTACATACTCGTAGCTACAAAACATTCTGCTGCTAGACTTAACAGACCCAAAACAGAACATTACATGCCAGCAAATTAAATCGATATTTACTTAATCAGACAGAGCTCACTTTTGGTTACTAAATACAACAACTAGGCATGTAAATAATATGAAAATTACATCGGGCCCTTACAATTATAACGCCTTTTTTCGAGGGGGTATGAAATATTTTAAAGATACCTGACTCCTCAGGAGAGAAATCAAGCGATCTGGAATTTCCATCCCCTAAAACCCCCTCGGTCATCATTGGTGGTGGTCAGAAAAGGGCAATAGTTTCTCTCGCCATTTTCTGCAAAACGCTTTTCTAAAATAAAAAAAAATATTTAGAATACTTTTTTCAACCGACTTCAAAAAAGTCAATTCGACTGTATGTTTTTTTTTCTTCTTTTAAATTTAAGCGATAGCGAAGCAAATTAATAATCGATTTTGATGATTTGTTTGGTAGAGCATTCTTCAGAGGTGGTCACATATAAATTTTATCGAAATTTATTCAGCGCTTTTTGAGAAAATCAACAAAAAAGTCTGTACCCAGATAATTCTACTTCTAAGGGTGAATATTTTAAGGTATTAATACTATTTATGCTGCAGACTTTTAGGGCAGTTGAATTGGGTTTCTACTTCTAGTTCTTTTTTAAACGCGTAATTTATTGACTTGACAACTAGTCATGACGAAATTTGGCATGCATGTAGCCTATGTCATGGAGAATTACATAAGCATAAAACGTCTAAAATCCACGCAGAGGATGCTCCAAGCAAAGTATTATTATAGTATGAATCTTGGATACGGCTCTAAAGATTTTAATGACAATCACAGATTGGGAGCTTTCAGGGACGAGGAATCGATTGGTACCATCTCCGAGAAAATTCTACCTTTCAGAATTTTCTGACGGTCAAAGAACTCATACAAATTCGTTCATTTCAAGCGAAGTTCTCAAACGTAGACATTACAAATTATCTAGAAAGCTTTCACCCTACACAATATAATATAGCTATTGAATATGTAGATCTTATTGTCTGCAACGTTATTCCTCTCAAGTTGGTCGGACACAATAGTCACAAATTATTAAACGTACATATTACTAAATGGGTTGGTTAGTTTGTCCGTTCGACCTACGTCAACCTCGGGTTGACATCTGCGCCCGGCCGGGGACCCCACTGGGATTTGCTTCCTAATTTCTGAGAAGCCGCCTAACGGAAAGGGATTCTAGTTAAGTTGGCCGGGACGTCAATCTCGACCATCAGCAGTAGTTCTGATTATGTGTCAATGGGTTGAAGCTTAAATGGGACTGACGCTTCCAGTGGCTTACCTTAGAGCATCTAGAGTTCTATGCTGCAAAGCAGTACAATATTTTAGGGAGTTTTTCAACTCTGTTCATTAAAACCGACATATTTGTTCTGGAATCACTTCCTAATCCTATTGGCAATCTCGCTGTATACAAGATTTTCCTGATTTTTAAAGATTTCGTCGTTTAAAAGCGATCAGCATTCATAGACTCTTGCGCCCAAAAGGTGCATTATTCGTACATTGTTGCCTGAGGAACCTCTATTCCCAAGCTTTAAACGCAAGACTCCATGAAGAAAACAACATTCTGAACACTTATCTTTCATCTGATCAAGAACAGATCGGCCTCCTTGTTTGTTTCTCCGTCCTTGACCTCGAGAATAGCCAAGTCTATCGGCGAACAAACAACATAAAATGTCCCCCTACCGAGTCAGATTAAGGTTGATAAACTTATACGTAATCGCGCAATGTAAGTACGTCAAATGTGACGTCAAACCCCTGTCACATTTCCCCTTGGCAATTTGATGTCCTTGAATGTTCACATTTCTACTTATATACATCAAAGCTTTGACACTCTTACGTGTAGTTATTATCAGCATGATCATTGTTATTATATTGTTACAGCTATCATTAAAACTAGATTTCATTTCCTCTATAAATGAAGATGAGTAGCGAATGATTCATTTCTTCTCGATCGGCGATTCGTTATGACTCGACGTAAATCGATGATTCTAGAATTTAATCAATTTGAATTATCTGTATGCTTTTAATGCAAAAGAAACATGAATATTTTATACTCAAAATTATCGTACTAGCATTGGTTAGTTTTTCCAGCGTCTGAGTTTCATATTCCAAAGGAAAACGTTTAATATTCAAACAGGTGTACTAAAACGGAACAATGAAAACGAAAATGAAGCAAGAAGCGAATGTTGTACTGTAAATGTTTCACAGAATCTCAGGGCGAAGGATACGTAAAGGCAGCATGAAATATGCTAGTCCTCAGAGCGCTGCCCTTCGAGAGACATCTGTAATTCAAAGCGAATACGCCGGAATATCACATTGACAAATAAACCCTCCTGCGCAAAGTTATGTCGGATGTTTGCTGAATGTGCCCGCCCTCATGAACCGACTGAAGGAGGTCTTATCGTCTCCAACAAATTGCTTTCCTTTGTTATATTGTATTGCTATGGCGTGGCTGTTAAATATTGTGTTTACTCGAATTTGACTGTCTGTGAGTATAGATACGTTGTTTATACATTGAGTCCTATATTTGACGCTGTTACTTAAAATAAAAATGAAACTCAGTCAGTAACTTCATATGAACGTAAAAGTTTATTAATAGGGAATGTTTAGTTTCAAACTGCGGGTAGTTGGACAAGGTTGAACATGTATTGTTTTCTATGTTAATTATAGCGTATGTGAAGACTAAATAAGTTAATAGTTGCAATGAAAGTGGGAGGGGGCGCTACGGATCCTCGAGCAGGGGCGTTGCGCGCGTCTATTGATTTTCCACCGAGCGACGACTTGCTACGCCGGCGAGCTCATATCTCCGAAAGAGATTGTAGGACCTTTGTAGGCAATGCTGAAAATCCCAATGTCATTACCAATAAATCTTTTGATGTCGTCACTTCACACGAAGCTTTAAACCTCGTAAAAGCCTATTAGTTTCCAACGATTGCTCCATTCATGCGTAATGTAATCGTTAGGTCACAGAGAAATCAATGGTTGAGATAGCATGAGTATGAGAGGTGACATTAGTTTGCGTGAGATACATGAGGGGAGCCTGAACCACCCGTCCACCCAACGCCTCCTTGGGCATCGAATGGCGTGTCATATCACCGCTCACACGAAACGTGACATAGGAGTTATGAGTTATTTGATACGGTCCCTAGTGTACGCAGATAATGTCGAGAAAAGCGAAGTGTGCTATGAAGTATTGGGAAGTAATCTTACGCTGCTCAGACGTGAAACTTGTTTGAACAGCTGCTTTAAGATACTTGAAAATAAGGCTCGACGTGGAAAAGCGCATTGACAGTTAATAGTTTTTCTTTTACACAACATTTATCAGATGAGCAGGAATATTACGCAAAAGCATTATAAAGTTAAACAGTTGCGAACATCTTATGTTGAATTCACATAGGTTCTCGCTACTTTATTCGCAAGTAAAGTAAAGTAAAATAGTTGCCTATTTCTAAAACAAAGTATGACTTATAGAACACTTTTAAAACATGTTTAAATCACATCGGTTTCTGCGATTACCCAAGACAAACTTGTAATCTTTTGTTATTTATGAAATCAGGGCTGAATATAAAAATAAACTTTATCAAAATTTACTTCTGTTCAAAACATGGAAACATCCTCGATCCAAGCCTGTTTCAACTACGATTAATGCTAGAATTTAAATAAAGTACGTCTTATAGTACCAAAGAAAAGCCACGGATCTGAATTTCAAGGAGAGCGACTTAAGCTTTTTCCGGCTTCCGTCGATATCAAGCAGTCGTTAAGTCAAACCGATCCCAAAAGACAGTAAAAAACAGTACAGACTCCATTTAGGGATGAAATGTTTTTTCATTGGGAAACCGAGAAGCAATTGTGATTGACATCCGTAATGACAAGACTTTCTGATAGCGACAAACATTTTGAGAACCTAGTATTAAAACCAGATGTATTTATTCAATTATATCTAAATTCTTTTAACACAAATTATATCGGAAACAAACTACTTTTCCTGTGGTATTTCCTGCCTTTGAATTAGTTACTGATAAGCACATTATATAGCTCCATTCTCAACTTTAATACATCTATAAATTTACAGAAATTTTTTCATCAATTTTGAATCAAAGTGGAATCTTTCGAATGCATATGCATGAATTACAACAAGAAACTTCGAAACAGAAATTAAATCTCAAATAGGAGTAGTGAATATTTAATCTCTTCTCGTAGGTGTCATTAAAACTTCCAGCAAACTACCTAAATACTTTAAGTATAGTATAAGTTATAATTTAATAAATCAAAAGTAAAAAAACAATATCTAATCGCAGGCTGAAATTTGTAGCGTCATTGTATATACTTTCATTAAAATTCAAAGGTCGGATCTGCAGACGGCACCGCCGCGGTATCGCATGCTCGGAACAGTCTGCTTCGTGTTCCACTCATGCTACTTTGTTATTTTTCACTTTCAGTTAAGTGCTTTCAATTTTTATGGAAATCAATGGTAATATATCAGTAATTCAAGAGTTTCTGTATTCTTGTTTGACTTTCAGTTTCATCTATTTTTAGGATTCCGTACCTCACAAACTCACTTGGTTTTCCGTCTTGACTCTTAATATTGATCCATTGAAACGTATTACGGTTTTTCTGATACTTATTCGTTTTCGTTTAATGAAGTTCAATTAAAAATTGTCTCGTTACAACTGTACCCTCCTATATCAAGTGACATTTACCAAAATCCAAATATATAATATCCTGTTACTTTCCGTATTCATAAAAAGTATATTTGCTCGTGTGCCGTTTAGAAATGTCGTCATTTCGTCTCGGATCATGCCGCCAGTCTTAGTTTTTGTAGACGCTCCCCTATCTTCAACATAAAATGCTTATCCTTTGCCAAATCGCGGCGCCTGGAATGGTCTAGAATGTTATCGTCTGCCCTTAATCTAGATGTGTGATCTTCTAACTTTATTAGGCAGTTGTAATATTCCAGACCAATATACAGAGGACGAAGGTTTTTCTAGAAAAATGTTCAATTTTCTTTTATTTTGTTATCATTATAAATAACTTCTACTGGGCCTCTAATTCAATTTATTGCCTAGTGTTTTCGGCTTTAGAATGGGATCATCACACGTTTTCCCTTCATTGTCGTAGAAGGCGTACGTAAAGTCGACGCAGTAACTTCACGGATTACTTTGACAGTATACATCGGACACGAATGTTGCCACAGTTCACCCAGTGTGGTTCTGATAGTTACGACAACTTTATTTACTAAATCTACATTAAATTTAACATTATCATGGGTACATCATTATTTAACATTACATAATTTTTTCCACATTTTTCTACACACACTAGTCCGCGAAATTTTGGCCATCGGTCAGTAGCGTCCTCTTGTATGTCAGCCACGTAATTGCGAACCCTTACCACAGCTGCAGAGACTCCTTTATAGATCGACACGTTGAATGAGCATCTTTTGAAGTCATGTTATTAAGTCTAAATTATTTTGTGTGTGTCCACTGCAGATATTTTCATCCAGTTGCCTTTCACGACACCTATGGGAACACATTGGTTATTCGATTCCACGGCTCAAACCACACGGCTAGAAACATGTCATCGAAATCAAAATACCTTGGAATACTAAACAATAATAAGTTGAGTGAACATGCTAACATGCAAAATTCTCCGCCACTTTCAACCTAAGAGTACCCGTAAACCACACGAACAGCCATTTTCACTTTTATTGCGTGTTCAATCATCTACATCGGAATATTACAAGTTTTTTAATTCATTGTGAACTTACACTTGGCCTTTGTTATCTTGCTGGTATAGGTTGGTTTTATGTTCTATCTCTGTTTTGATGATGACTGTGGGAACACATAAATATTTAGCTGATACATCGCCCCGCAGTCGTCCTCACTCCGTGTTCACGCAATAACGTGTACACTACATTATATATTAAACATTACTTGAAAGTGTTATTTACATTGTCACCCGTATAGAAGAAGAAGAACAATCTTAAAAAGTTAATGGAGTCGCGGTCTCACATACTTGCTAAGTTAAAGGGCTGACTTTGTTATTCCTAATTTCTGTATTAAATCGAATGGTGGTCCAGCTCTTTTTTTACTGAAGATCAACGCTTGGTCTACCACCGATCAAACCAGATAGAGGTAGTGTGACTAAGATCAAACTCAATTAAAACGGCTATATCGATATAAACAAAATTGGTTTTTTTTTCGGTGGTTGCTCGTACTATGTTTGTTTACCAGTCTGGGAAAGAGTAAAATGATTATATCCTGAAAAGGAAAACATATATTTAATATTTTTGAACCAAAACCTCTTCATTATTGACGATTCTAGGAAGACTGCTAAATCAAATTTGAATTGTACCTACAGATAAAACATTCTTTTTAATACTAATAAGTTTAAGCATTCTGCCAATAATACGTGGTCAATCAACATGAGTATCTTCAAAGAAATCAACAAAGAGTTCAATGCAGTAAAGAAAATATAAGAGATGTAGTATATAAGTTATTTCATCCAACTGTCTAGAAAATCTCATAAACGAAGTTTTCCAAGCAGTTTTCGACAATAAATGCAGTTCATTTCGAAGTGCAATCGGGTGGTGTTCAATTTATAAACTCAGTGAACTCAAACCAGGCTCCGAGGTTGAAAAATAGGTCGCTCGAGGCTTCGGCCCGGAATACTGCCAATTGGCTGCATCGTGAACGATCTCCGCTATGTTGGATGTATGTGATCTATTTCGTTTATGGGATCTTAAATCTTGTAAAGTTGCTTTAGAGCTGGAGCTGCAAAGCATACAGATGCTCATTGCTATTCATCGTTTCATTAGAGAGATTTGCGGAAAACGACCTTAAGACGAGACGCGAATATCAATAGTACGACCAAATTACTCCACACCCTCCCTTTAGGCGTCATCTCAAAGCCATAATCTGTCCTTTGAAAGCCGTCCAACAATATATATAGCTATTACACCGGCGCCGGTGGCTACTTCCTTTGTGCCCTTTGTGAACTTAATCCCAGACAGTTGTCAGGTCGGTATTTATTTAAGGCAGAAATTTTAACTGGAATAACAACCGCAAACAGTCCTGTCGCTAAACGAGGGGGTGGTTGGGGTGATGGCAGCCGCCCCGGCTTTGTTCCGCCGTGTTCAAGGTCGGCCCACCCCTGCCCTCTGTATTTATGACATTTGCTTGGATTATTGTTCACAATTTCACAGTATTAATTCTAGCAAAACTATGAGATTAGTTGCCTAAAATTGGATTGTGATCAAATGATCAATACCTATATTATTTACTGCTTGCGCTTTTTTCAAAATGCATGTCTTGTCCAGTAACTTTCGTATCTACCCTTTTTTGTGTTTGTGCAATACTAATTTAACTAAGGAAGAGACGGATGTGTGAATTTAGTTCATCATCAGCTGCATTCCACTCTTGAGCCTATTGATGGACGTACTGATCCTCTTTATATCACGCCAGAGTCTTTAAATGAGGAGATTTGCCATAATGACCACGTTTTACACGTGGAACTATAATCTCAGTAAGATCTTTGATTAGGTAACCGGAAAGGTAAAAGCAATCATGTGATGACGACTTAAGGTCATGTCAGTTTTCTGAATAAGTGGGTGTGTCATATATCTTAAGACAGTTTTCCGTGGGATTGCCCTCAATCCCATGGAAATTGATCTAGAAGAAACATTAAGAGATGAGATAGGTACTACTGATATCACCAACTCCCCTAACAAGCTTGTTATTGGTAAATCATTCAAGTGACAGATAGCTAGAGGTAGTAAAACTCCACGTAAAGTACTTTATTTGTAGCAGTCTATAATTCATGTTGAGCAGAAGAATGTCCTGCTGATATGATGATATCCAAATCAAAACGATCTCTTCCACGTTTTATCATTTCCCTGGTTAATGGACCAGCCAAACTCCGCATTGTCTCTTAACAAAAATATACCTCTAGAATAAATAAAACGTTGGCATTTCTTGCATTTAAACGAAACGGACAAAAGCCCAATACACAATACTGACAAAGGAAGTCGAGAGTTCACGCTATACGGAGTGGGTCACTGAAGGACGAGCTCGAACGATTTTCAATTTTTTAAAAGCTTTTATAGTCTGTTGAACAATATAAGATGGTAATGATGCTACGACATCGGCGAAAACCTTTATTCTAGTTGTTGCAGAGTTTTATTTTAAACAAATTTACATAACAGATTTACATATTTATGTCTGTGACGCTACCCCTACGGCAAAGTTTTCATAAAGAAAACAGAACATGGTGTTATTTATTACAAATTACGGGAAAAACTGATTTATTGGTTTCAGTAAAAAATGTTTGTGTTGTTGGATTTTTTATCATTCATCAGTTTAAATTCATGCTTTCGATGAATTATATTTTCGTTCTTTCGTCTTAAGCCGGGTATCCACTAGGCAACATTTGAAGCGCGACATGTTGCACAACATGTTTCGCATCTTGTTGAATGTTGACGCGGAACTTTTGTTTAACAACGTTGTCTGTCCACATATTCTCAGTCGTCGACAACATGTCGCCCGAGGAACTAGTGCTGATTTCAGCGGCAGTGGTTATAATTTTATCGAAAAAAGCATCAAGAAGAAAAAAGCCACGTTGGTGGGTTAGAAATTACTTACAAAATAAAAACAATGTGTTCAGTGATCTCCGTGTGGTTGATGGATCTTTCTCGAATTTTACCCGAATGAGCAAAACTGATTTCGAGATACTCTTACGAAAAATAGAACCCATAATATCGAAGCAAAATACAAAATTTCGAAATTCTATCAGTGCTTCTCTCAGATTGGCTGTTACACTTCGATATTTGGCAACCGGAAATTCCTATACTTCACTGTCCTACACTTTCAAGATATCTAAGCAATTAATCAGTAAAATTGTACCTGAAGTTTGCGGAGCCTTGATACAGAGTCTAAGTAATTATGTAAGGGTAAGTACAAGTAAATGAAAAGACTTGATTAAATATTGATTTATTAAAATAATCAACGTTTATAAATGATTAGGAAATTATCAACGTTTATAATTTGTTTGGAAATAATCAACGCTCATAAATGGTTCGGAAATAATCAACTTTCATAAATGATTTGGATATAATCAACATTTATAAGAAATTGTGAATCAATCCTGTACATCTGATAAGATATTAGTTAAGTCAATATCATCAACATTTTCATCATTTTGTTGAACACTGTCCTGGGTTGTAGTACCATCATTACTTGCTGAAATTGATGGTGTGTCATGTGTACTGCTCCGTTCTGTACTGTAGCCGTACGTATTATACTCTTGCCGATATTTTCCAATACGAGCATCAATCAATATATTATTTATGTATTGTTTAGCTATCAAAGTCGAATATTCGTCTTTTATATTTCGTAGTTCCGAGGCCACATATTTCCCATAAACATCAAAGTCATCTGTTATCGTATCTCTGTCCTCCAATCTTTTTTTGACATTCTTCATTATTTCATAAGCTTCATCTACTTTTTCATCGTGACTCCGCTTCTTCGCTACTTTTGTTCCAGTTTGTCTAATTGTTTCGGTTTGATCTGTTCGCGCATCTTCATTTTGGTGTTGAGTATCTTCAATTTCACGTTGCGTCGAGTTATTATCTTCTACCTAAAAATATTAATATATTAAAATTGTGTATGAATATTTCAGATTCCGTCAAATGAAGAGGATTGGAAGGAAGTCGCAAGAAAATTTAACATGCTGTGGAATTTTCCTCACTGTGTCGGTGCTATAGATGGTAAACATGTGGTTATTACAGCGCCACCAAACTCTGGCAGTGATTATCATAATTACAAGGAACAATTTAGTATAGTTCTTTTAGCTATTGTGGATGCACAATATAATTTTCTGTATGCAAATATCGGTGCCAAAGGTAAATCATCTGACGGAGGACTATTTCGTGAAACAGCATTCTACAAGAAATTAACTGACAAAACACTATCGTTGCCACCAATGGAAACTTTAGAATCAGCTAATGTGCAATTACCATATGTGCTCGTTGGAGATAGTGCATTCGCGTTGTCTGAAAACTTAATGAGACCTTACCCCGGAACTTACGAAAAAGGTAACGTGAAACGAATTTTCAACTACAGACTCTCGCGGGCACGAAGAATCGTAGAAAATGTTTTTGGTGTGATGTCTGTTGTTTTCCGTATATTTCGGAGTCCAATAGAACTTAAATCTAATAATGTTGAGCTTGTTACTACAACTTGTATATATTTGCATAATTTTTTGAGTCGAAATAAACGTTCCAGAACTCTGTACACTCCACCAGGAACTTATGATAGGGAAGATTCTGAATTTAATGTAATAAACGGCTCTTGGCGTAGTGATGTAACAGAAAATAATCTACTTCCTTTAGAAGAGAGTGATGAAAACGTGGAAATGTCTCTGGCACCATCCACTATAAGAGATAAATTTGCTGACTATTTTATAAGCGAAGTAGGTCGTGTTCCTTGGCAAAATGATCGTGCTTAAAAACATTTCAACTTTATCTAGTTTTAGTATTTAAAAATAATAAACAACTTACATGATTCTTAATTGTGTCCTTATTTCCAGTTGTTGTTTCACCTTTTATCAAAAATAGCAAAGGTTTATATGCAAACCATGTAATGTTCAGAACGTCTTCACTGCCACTTCCTGTTTTTTTTGAACTTTTCAACTTTTTCCTTTCGCGGGTAAATTGCGATCGAAGAGTATGTACCTTGCTTTCAACTTCTTTTACAGGCACATCTAATGTTTTCGCTATTGAGTCCCATGCATCTTGTTTTATTAATTTATTTTTATATTCTCGGTGAGCAGTATCCCACAAACATTCATAATTTTGGTACAATTCGATTAATTTGAGCACTCGTTCATTACACCACACTACAGACATTATTGCTGCGCGTCACGTCACGTCTCCACTTGACAAACAAATGCTCAACTGCGATGACAAGCTCCGCGTCATGTTGCGCGCCATTTGGCAACGTCGCGCGTTGTTTTGCAACGTCGCCGAACATGTTGAGCGGCACGTGTTGCGCGTCAATTGTTGCCTAGTGGATACGCGGCTTTAAGTTTATATACAACTTCAGTATTTTATGAGTATCTCAAAATTGTATGTAGCTCAAAATTAATCGAATTACAAAACTTGCTCTATAATTGGTCATTCTCATTCTTGAGTACGGTCTTACGTACAATTTGGGGTCTAATTCGTAGCTAATTTACATAACATGTAATTTTAGAAACTGTCAAGAACCTTATCCAAATTGTTTACTCTCTCGGGTTCGTTTGGTTAGCTCTGAAAAGGCGCGGTTGGATGTAAAAAATTCACAGAGTAAAGTAGACCGCGTAGCTTCGGATAGCGGTGGAACAAGAGTGGAACAATAGAAAACAACCGGTAGCTATGCGGCCAGGGATCGGCCTTTATGAAAACTTTCCCAATCTCAATTGAAAATGTTAGCGTCTGGAAATGAGAAAAATCTTTTCAGAGTCGTAGTAGTTTTTATTTGCTTGTTTAAGATATTCTGATTTTTAATATACCAATATGTTAGCTTGGTTCTATGTGTATTCAAAAAACCGGTCAAGTACGCGCAGTTTAGGAAGGCTTCCGTAAATGCCCCGTTCCATCATTTTTGGGGTAAAATATTACGTTTAAACATAGGGAATACTTAAACCTTACTTACGCTACATAAGGCAAAGTTCCAAAGCCTCGAACATAGGCGTCAGGTTGCCTGCATTTCGGTATTTTATAGGATACATTTTGGAGAGTGTGCGCAAGAGCTATTTTTGTTGATTCCACCTTCGCCGTTCAAGTACCGGTCAAACAGAAGAACGGCAGACCTTACACTGACCCGTACACTGTAGATATTCCTGCAGCTCGCACCAAGCGTTTCGCTTCCACATTTATCGTGCGTACTGCAAAAATATGGAATACACTACCGGTTTCCGTGTTCCCCGAAAATTGCAACTTGGGAATCTTCAAAAGAAGAGTAAATAGGCACCTTCTAGACCAACACGTAACATCGTCGACCTCATCGTCACTTACCATCAGGTGAGATTGAGGTCAAGTGTTGGTCTATCTTTAATAAATAAAATAAAAAAACCCTAAAATGACTGCGGAAATTCTCTAATATACAGATAAATCTAACAAAGCCTATATATAATCCTAGGGTAATCCAATAACACCTCATTTGTCGAAATGAGTCCGGAAAATCTTTTGGGACCGCAATAAAAATTGATCTGTAAAGTGAGAATTTAGCCTAGCCTAACATTATCAGTCGATAGTCTGTCTTCAGCATATTCATAACGTAGTCAATTGTCCGTGTTTATAGGTCGGGGCACCGTCTATCTACATAAAGGTTTATGATCCACTTGGCCGCATTCATTACGATAATTAAATTTAACGCTTCCGTGAAAGGACACCTGCTTTCATTAATAAGCGATATCACGGCTAAATTTCAAGGGTAGAAAAGTCATGTTCTTATTGTTACTGCTACAAAAACAAAAGCGTATGGTTAGGCATAATATTAAGCATTTACTAGTAAATCGAACTTTGAAGGCCCAGGTTGTTGAGGCCTATGTTCAGGAATTAATGCTTCCCGGCTAATGGTGATGAAGAATTTGCCCGCGTCGAAATTCGTTCGCTTGTGGTTCTCTAAATCATTAAATAGATCGATGTACCAATTTTCAAGTTTTCATCCCAAGAGGTTTGGGCTAGGATTGTTATGGCAATCAGTCAGTGAATTAGAATCAGAATCATAACATGACATTTGACGTTGGTCACTTAGTACAAAAAGAATGATTTTGTACAATTAAAATAAAAACTTTATTAGTAATTATAGTATTTTTCTAATACATCATTAGATTACTCCTAGATTTTTTAAATAGTGTACAAGTGCAGGCCGAATTTGAGAGATCTCTTTTGACTCATAAAATTTCAGGAAACTGGCATTTCTTGTTGAGCTTCAGCTGATCCCTCTCATGACGTGCAATCTGGAACATTCCTGTATTCCCAGTAGTTCCGTCGATGGTGTCCCGTGATGTTCCGTTGAAGTGGTCTCCAAACAGACCCTGTTGGCAATTTTTCTTACAGTAGTCCCACTACTGTACCCCGACTAATTGTAATGAGAAACAGGACTATACTGACTGGCAGAAAAATTCCCAACAGACCCACATGGGGACACCTTCAACGGCACTCTGGGAGTACACAAAACCATTTAATAGTATTTTTAATGAGAATATATTTTATTCAATGGATCACGTGATTTTTTTTAAAAAAGCAGTCTTCGAAAAATGATATATGATATTAACCTAGTCACAAAGTAAAAACTATTTAGTGAAGCCATATTATTATATGAAGCTCAAGTCGATGTAGCTCCTAACGAAACAATTTCAAAAACAAGTTTGTATTTTCGAGATGCCTTAATTAAAGTGGGTGTACTTTTCTCTTTATAAGTAGTTAAGCTTCGGAGTTTTAAGCACCTTTGATTCACGTAACACCGCTCTTGAGGAGACAACGAAGATACTCCTGAAGCGCTCTGTTTATAAAATACTGAATTAAAAAATATTCTCATAAGGCAACATGCATAAGCATCACCTTACTTGAATAATCTAGATCAACGCACACGTCGCTGACTACGACACGGGTTTTAACGTTTTTCTACCCTCATTTTCATAACATAACATTTTCTACCCTTGCGAAATTTCAGAAATCTGAAAGAGAGAAAAAACAAGGAATTTTGAGGAAAAAATATCTTACTCCTCCTCTTGAGTCTCCTTGAGTCTGATAACGAGTCTCAAGCGAGTGCTGAGTATCGTTCATATCTCACATGGACTCCAGTCCTCATGCCACGCTGCCCTAAGGGGTCCATGGACCACAGGTTAAGAAATCCTTTAGTGAGGTGGTGATGGTCTAGGGTTGATTTTGTCCGCCTCCATGACCTGGCTACACGCTTGAACGGCCGTATCGTCTCTTACCATCAGTTGCGATGAAGGACGAGTGCAAACCAAATCGTTAAAAGGCATGGGTTTGGCGGCAGAGTTGGGCAACATGGTGGTAGCCAACAAGCAAAGATATAAAAAAACACGAGAGCCGCTGAGAATCGAACCCGGGACCTCCAGATTGTGAGTCCCACTGTGGAGCCACTAGGCCACGGTGGCTGGGCTTAGTCGTTAATGAAATAAACGCAAGTTGTTCAAGTTTGTAAAGTAACAAGCTAGTCGTTGCACGCTCTATTCGCACGGGCTATTTGACGCATGCAGATAACCATCGTTACTTAACCCAACAGTTAATTACGGTAAGGCGGCGCCAAGGTTGGCTCAAGGCCCCGACCGTGTGCTGAGACACGACCGACTACATGTTTTGTCTAGTTCTTTGTTTAGTTTAATATGAATTGTGTGTGTAACAGACAGAGACGTGTTACGTAATATGTGACGTCACAGATAAAAGACGCCGACCAGAGGACGAATCGAACTGCAGAAAGCGCTTAGAAGAGAAAATAAGACATTGAAGATTGATTTTAGACCTCTGCTTAATTAATAGAGGGGATATCGGGCTGAAAATGAATCGATGTCGGGACAGGAGGCTGAGAATGTTCATGTTCCGTCCGACACATTTATCACATTATTAAATAATCTAGCTCTTCGTGGGCTAACTACATGGTTACAGCAAACGAGAGACAGTTCCTCGGTACACACCACCACCACGGCACGGCACGGGGTTGCTCTCCGTCTGATGTGTTTTGATAGTCCTTCCCCGCGCCCGCTACACCGCTAACTACTGGCAACGCTTGCGTTTTTAGCAACCATCCTATATATAAGCAGTTATGAAAGTATTTGAGTTTGGATTTGAAAGAAAATTCTCACGCAGGTGGAATTGGTTTTGAAAATTCAAAATCTATCACATATATTTTTAATCGATTCTTAGTTATTTCAGAGCACGCAATAAGATATTTTATTTATAATGGTATTTTGAAATATTAACTGAAAGAAGGAAACAAGAATAAACATTAATATAGTTGGCTGGCACTGTTTTATCTCGACTGTAATATTTCTGCCACCGCATGGCTATCCTGATGATATCTTAAAAGAGGAAAAATATACCTTCCTATGTAACAACTTACTGCGACCACCAATCACGCTTGGGTGGGTTGTAGTAAATGCCCTCATGGAAATTCCGACGTGGTCATTTCTGACTTTGGACTTATGCGGGATGAATGTCTGTAATTAATGTGACATAATGGTGTTGTTTCAGGATGCCTTCAGCAGCGCCTCCCCCTGCCGAGAATGGCGCCCCGCCGCGCAGCGAGCTCGAGCAGCTACAGATGCGCGCCGGACAGGTCACCGATGATGTCAGTATTGTATTTACATGTAGAGACTAAATTATCTTACATCCAATAGATACACACAATTTCCCCCTGTTCCACTTAATTTAGCCAACTATCCCACCTATCTATTCCACCTACCTATCCCATCCACCTTTATCAAACAGATAGCCAACCTACCTCTCCCACCTATCTATCCCGCTTAGCTATCCCATCCAACTACAGCAGCAACAACAACAGCTATCTCAACCAGATATCCCAACCCATCTATCAATCTGGTCTAGCTGTCTCACCTCCCTATCAAACTATCATACTTAGCTTGAATCATTTGCAACTCTGAATTACGCCTCAAATGGAGGAGAAACATGTGAAGATAGAATCTCCAGATGACAATCACGTTCATTGTGGCGATCTAGGAAGGTTTTTGTCTCCCTTCCCCCAAAATACTCCATATTCTAAACAGTGGCGATGGCTGGTCATGGTCATAAAATGAAAATCTCACATAAACTAAAATAGTTTAAAAGTAGACCTCTACTGTTATAGTAAACTGATTTGAGCGTATCAGTTGAGGACGAAAACATGTGTCTACAATCCAGACGTCATGGCTCATTTGAGTAATAAGCTTTTCAGTGCTCAGGGTCAGAGAAAATTCTCGACTAAACGCAACTGACCTACCCCATCAGTTGATGGGTTGGCCCGTAATTATTAATGTGATAATTAAAATATGGATACTAAATATTTGAGCCTTTCTTAAGTATATCAACCTATCCAATGGTGAAAATTGGATACCTATCCAATGGTGAAAATTGGATGAAAATCGTTGAAAGTTGTTGAAATATCAAAGTTTACTCTAGGAAAATGGGGCATCGGAAAGTCTGTTTCTTTTTCTTAAATGCCAGACTTCTCTTTTGGCCGCCATTTTCTTTGCCACCTTTTTCATAAATATGTTTAAGTATGTAAAAAATAACATATGTTGTATGTATGTAACAGAGAAAGCCATGGTAGCTCAGTTGTTTAGAGTGTCAGTCCTTGAACAATCGAGGTCTGGATTCGATTGCGGTTCCAATTTCTTATTTGGAATATATGTACGAATGATAAGAAAGAAACCTGCGCACACCTGAGAAGAAATTCAAAGGTGTTTGTGAAGTCTACCAATCCGCACTGGTTCCGCGTGGTGGACTATACACGCCCATACACTCTCTATAGGAGAGAAGGCCTGAACCCCTGCAGTGGGGACGTATATGTATAGTCTGACAATGAAATAAAGCAATGCTCAGAAAAAACAATGAACTTTATAAAGACATAGATAGTTTGTGTATGAGGATGAGGTATATCTCAAAACATATTTTGACATTTGTTAATGCATACATTTTATGAAATTTCAGTCTCTGGAGTCTACCCGGCGTATGATGCAACTATGCGAGGAGGTAAGATCACTTTCAATCACATGTAAATAGTTATAAACCTAACTTAAGGAATAAAACTTTAAAAGAACATTTAAAGTTGCCATATAATACTAAGATCCCTCTGTGTGTGTGTATGTTGGATTATTTTGGTCAGTGTACAGACTTGATATTATTTAATAGATTAGAGAAGGGCGACGAACTGGCCGTGCTACATTTAGTTAGCAAAGGAACGTAAAAAAAATTATGCTATAGCAATTGTACAACGTTTTACGATGCACACAGTCTTTTGTTACTTGCCCCCCTTTGAGACGTTTTTGTTTTTGATGAATTTCAGTAATGAATAGTATACTCATGTCACTGATGAAGAAAAATAACTGTTAATTCAAATAATATCAGGGTTACTATTTGGCTGTAGCTGTACGAACCCCATAACATATGAACAACTATCGGTCCTTTTGTCTGTTCCTACTCGAATTGCTTGATATATCTCTTGCTCATAAAATATTTGAGCTCCCCAGCTGTTCCTTTGATCGTGTAGCTACGCCTTATAGTAAAAACCTGCACACGGAAAAATAATCTTACATATTTGACTTAATTTAGCTTTTAAGTTACAAGCAAGTTTCAAATCTGAAAACAACTAATAAAAGAACTACATTTCCATACGATTGAAAACTACGAGTTGAAAGTAATATGATTTAAGTGTGTTATGGCATCTTTTTTGTATGTACACTATTTATTATGCAATCATATGGGAGTGACATTAAAATTGTCGAGAATACCTCCCAGTACCGAGTAAGTCGAATAACGAGACTATCCATTTAATTATGACTTTATGAATTATGACAGACTTATCCATTCAATAAACAAAATCTCTAATTGAATTTGATATGAAAAACATTTCACTATTTTAATTGATCATTGCCATCTAACGATCGTTATACGTATTTTGTATCAATTTCAAGATTAATGTACCGATGTAAATTGTGTGTTTGTTAACCTGGTGTTCATTTTGCAAGCGTACGTGACTATTGGACCCGTCCCCATACGCTATCGTTTAACTAGCATATGCGACAGAACGCGCGGATGCCTTCGTAGATCGCGATTCACTCGTTAAAGTTTATGTTCCCCTCATAGTTTAGTTTTACGTTGTGTTGTTTTCGTTGTGATTATTTGTGAATCATCTGTGAGAGAGGTGTTCTCGATGCGATGGGATGCGTGGGAGTGAGGGGTATAGCGGGTACAGTCCCCTGGGTACAGACCCGAGCTCTGTTCGGTCCCCGACGCAGTCCCCCGACCCCCCTAGGGCGCAGCCTCTGCTATCCCTGGCTGTTGTGTATCGATGTCGCTAAATATATTATTTTTGTTGTATATCTATTATCAAATGTATATTGTATGTCTTACGTAGCTCTCCAGTTTTATAAAGATCCCTCTTGCGTTTGTTATGTTGATGTTGTTTTGTCCTGTCGCCGGATTATATTATTTGTTCCATATTATGTTTGTATAACCGTACATACATGATGGGTGTTGCATGATCCGTGGCTTACTGTGCCCGATGATGTTAGAGACCTCTTATAGCCCTTTGTGTTGTTTTGTAGTAAACGTACATTTTGTTAGAAACGAATTACTTCAACGGGCGACCCCAGATTTGGCGCTGACAGTTACTTGTACAAGTTGACGTGCATGCTGGTTGGTTTAGTGACTCAAGTAACAGAAACATTACTCGTACATCACAGAGTTAACCGTCAGCCCTGAACAAACAAGCCCGATTTCTGTTTTTGGTTTCAAAGCATGGGACCCAGAGTTGATATGAAAACAATAGAAAGTTCCAAGCCCCCATTAGTTGAAGATACTTCAATACGATGTTAGCATCCCCCCCTAGATACCCAGTTGTCCCCGATATGTGCGCTTTCCTCGAACGATAGTCTTATCCATTGTGCTTGGGCTTGCTTCGGAATCGTCCCCTTGTATGACTTGGTAACAAACTTCTCTCAAGTACCGCGGTCGCCCCCGAGGCAGACCTTCCTTCAATCAAGCACCCTCTATCTTCCTTCTCTTCTTGCTATTCGTTTTCTTGATAACCGTTCTTCTGACCTTTGTTTTCTCTGTGAATACCTGTGTTAACATCCACGGCACGGGGGTGCGTTCGACGGAGCGGACCCCGCTGCAGCGACCTCGTTACCTTCCGTTCTAACCTGTTTTATTTCACTATGTCTGTATCTTAGGTCTCTGTGTAGTGGCTGCTCTCTGTTGTTGACTGTAAATCTATTATGTTGTATGATTTTCATGCCTTCTCGTACATTCACAATACTGTCAATATTGTGGGCGTGAACACACCCCTACCTATACCTACCTACCTACCACTGGACTCCAACAGATATATCGAGCTACACCTATCCTGACTCTCACCTCAAATACAGACCTGTTTTAATATTTAACTTATTCATTAAGTACATACATGTTTTGTTCCTTATGTTACAATGTACTTTATGTTCATCTTTTGTGTAATTTGTTTTGGATATCTTTCAACGGCGTCAATTTAAGTTCTTTCTATGATGATTAATAATGTGTTGTACACGTTACTGATATTTTTTTATGAACTTCATCACAATACAGTCTGAACAGTATGATGGTACTTACCTACATGAGCCAGTGACACATATTACTGTGACACGTTACAGACTGCATCACTCAACAACACAGTTATGACATGACAGAAGACATTTCTAAACGACCGCACGTTTGCATTTACACACATTGCTAAAGAGCATTATGTAACTGGTATTTTGTTGTAACATTTTTGAGAGTTGTAGTTTCGTTTAGAGATGTCTCCTTGCCTGTTACACTGTACCTCTATATACGTAATACGTACAACACATACTCGTGAGGCGTGTATCCTCGGCGAGGTAACGGGGCCGTCCCGCGCCGCGCACGCCGCCGCCACTCACTCCACTGTACCCCTCACAACTAACATGCTCTCTTGACTTTTTGTTTCTGCGGCTGTTTAGAGCAAGGAGGCGGGCATTCGTACTCTGGTCGCTCTAGATGACCAGGGAGGTGAGTGAAGCAACATTTGCAACACTACTACATTATTTACGATTTTATATTTATATATACGTTTTTGATTAACTTTGTTGGAGCGCCGTAGGGTTTTCAGCCGATACGATAACGGTCACGACGGTCTAGAAGACTCGTAAGGGGGTATCGAAATGAACTATTTGAAAATTTCGTCACAGCTATACAATGCAAAGGTGCGGGCATCCTCTGAGACTTCGGCTCTTGACATTTTATAACTCACACACCGAGATCACGGAAAACCCACATCTTTGTATATATTTCATTCCGTATGTAGATAAACACAACTTTGCACAACTTAACAGCGAGTGTTGAGGGCTTTACAGAAGGTACCTGCTTGTAAGACAACCGCGGGGCACGGCACCCCTCCTGTCGCTAATGTACACACTCACCAGGGTGAATACAGTCCTGTACCTCCGCAAGTGCCCCGCCGGTTGCCTGCAGATTGCCGTTTCTGTGTAGCCCTTTATATCCAACGACGTCGGCCAGTACGTATTCATCGACATAATACAAACGAATAATATATCGATTGTACCGATACTTATACATTCTGCATTTCAGATATTCTTACTCGACTCTCGATAAATTAACAAACTTTACTAAATCACAAACGTATTACTTAAATAATAACGAGCGAAGTAAATTCGAAACGCTTCTCCTCAACGCACGACTCTTGACATCACACAGAATAATCATGATTCATATGAAACTGAGCACAGATTACAACTGAATCTGGTATTACTCGCAAGCTTTCACTGCATGCATGTGGTCGTGGAACGAGTAGTGTGTGTTATGACGTGTACAGATACCGTGAGGCATGTGCCACGCGTGACTCGGATCCAGGCGAACTGCGCGTCAATGGACATCTATCTATGTATATCATTGTTATAATAACCAAAGGGCAGACCCTGATCTACAGGCATTCGCGGCACGTGCCTCGAACTGTTTGTACGCCTTCTATGAGCGATCTGTACAGAGCGTTGTCGGTCTCTGTTCAGATCGCGCGTGCGCGTGCGCCGGCGGTCGGTCGTGCACGCTCGCGCCCGCCCGCCCGCCGGCGCCCGCGCACCGCTCCTCCGGCGAGTAGCGCCGCCGCACGCCCGCGCACCGCAGCCACGCGCCCGCAGCCCGCAGCCCGACACCCGCACCACACGACCCCACACGAATGTCCCATACCGATACTATTATTTTGATTTGTATTTTATGTATAGAGCGAGGACGCCGGGGGGCAAGCGCTTCATATGTTGAGTCACCAGGGCGGTAAGAGATAAACTGAAACCATGGGTAGTCGAAACGTGAGAACGTCTGTGTTGAATGTGCAGTTAACTAAATATATTAATATCTATTTGTTTTTGTTTGACGTTTCTCTTGAATAACGACTTATCTGAGATCGATGTTGCGTGTGTTTCTATGTTTCGATGGGGATGACTTTTGACGACATAGTGTGTACATAGCGCCCGATGGCCGTGCGTTGCTGACTGTCGCAAAAGACTGTACTCTATCTTTTGCTGAAGATTTAATTTGTATGAGCTGCGCAATCTGTTTAGTTCTTCCGTTGATATGATCGTTCGGTACGCTTTTTCTAGGTATATTTATTTATCTTTCCGAATCTACTGTTCTCTTCTCTGTAAGAACTGCGGTATTGACATGAATGAATGCGCGCCATCACCGACTGTTATATAAATGTTGGACGTTATTTAGTGACTGGTGTCCGCCTCATCATGGCTAGCGCGTGTACTATATACTATATATACTTATGTGTTAGATGGTCTGCAACCGTTAGTTGAGCGATGCTCTGCGGGGCCGACACACCGTTACAACATATTATATTGTATCTATTAGTTTGATCATTTACTATCTTCAACTGTCGAGTCGATACTTTGCTATATTCACCGTATCATTTAGGAATGGCTTTATGGTAACGCTCATTTGCTAAGTTGATTTGATTTATTTGAACATCACTGGAGGTCACTGTACGTTTTGTTTTATTTTAGTTATGAGTTGAGTTGTGTTGAGTTTGGGTAGCCCGCGGCGCGCGCGCGCCTCGCCGGGACGCGTCCGCACGACCGAGCTGCGCGCGCGCCGCCCGGACCGCTCACGCACCTATAGTGGCGAGCTATAGTGACATCATTATTGTGTTGTAGAGTCACGAGGTGGGCATGAAAACCCTGGTCATGCTGGATGAACAGGGCGGTAAGCATCCAGTAGTTATATATTTACATCACTCATTACCTTAGTACAGCTTTTGTCTGAGATGCCAGATACTTTATCAGAATACTTTGAATGACTTTGATTAAAGAATTGATTGATTGACATGTGCCTAACAGTTTGTTGTTAATGGATAATGTTACAAGGTAAAATGTTGATGATGACGTAATTAAAGCGACACAGATAAACTGCACCGTCTGCATCGAACGATCTCCTCGCGCCTGCGCCCGCGCCGCTCGGGACGTTGAGATCATAATACCTTCCTAATAAACATTATATGACTTGTTTTTGTTTACGTTATTCTCACGCATCAAGCTATGCACGACTCTTCGATATTGCCGTTAATGCATGGTGTTTAGATATTTTTAAATACTTTTTTATTCTAAATGTTAGACACTACGAATTTAGTATTTGTTATCACATTTTATCAGCACATAACATCATGTAAATCAAAGGTAATGATGATAAACTAGCTTTAACCAGATCGAGTGTAAGACACCGGCACCAGTACATGGTACGAATGACATATCAACTTAGTCATTAAATAGTCGCTTTAATGTTAGAACGGATATAAGATAGATGGCTGTAATGGCTGTGTGCATGAGCGTAAATAGTAAATATTATTTTAAAAATGGCAAAGAAATACAATGTCTTACACTTATATCTGGTTATTGTCGAGAGCGTTGAGAATTTACAAGTCATTGAAGTGAAGTAAAGAAGAGAAAAACCCCGCGATATAGATTGATGAGAGTTAGGCGCTTCACAAATATTTCGGAGGCGTTGAAGGGCATTTCTAAAACGTTTGTTTGGCGTGTGTGGACAGAGCAATTGGACAGGATTGAGGAGGGCATGGACCAGATCAACGCGGACATGCGGGAGGCTGAGAAGAATCTCTCCGGGATGGAGAAATGTTGCGGCATCTGCGTGCTGCCATGCAACAAGTATGTATCGCTTTGACAAGTTAACAGAGACATTGGAAATTGGGAGGAGTTTTGTCGGTGTTTTAAAAATCTTGTATCAAAAAAATAAGGTTAAACCTGAAAATGAACCGGATTCCTTAGGCCTGAATAATCCTTTCTCAAAGTTCTAAAACATTTTATATGGATTTTTGGACTCCCAACGTCTTGCCTTAACTATTTCGTCCCAATTTAACATACATTATTGATGTCTGTCGACCTGATGTATACTTTCTTTTTGTAACAGTATTGTAACTAGTAATATAAGTGCTACCGTGTAGACTGGGCTTTAGATAGGAGAACCCCATGTAATCCCACGGGTGTCGTAAAAGACGACTTAAGGAATAAATATATAAAATAATTGGTGATTATGACAAGTCCCCTAATCTTAAGTCCGACGAGGGTATATATGAGGAGTCCAAAGAAATATATTCAGAATTTTATGTAAGTTCGGCCAATCTTGCGACGACTTACGTCTTTACAAATCGGTATAAAAAAAGTAAATATATCGTAGATGAGAAGACCAAAATTTAGTAGAGATAGAAACTGGTGTTTATGAGTAATTCAAAGTCAAAATAAAAATATTGAGGTTATGTTTTGTGAGTGAACTTTAAAGTTCTCTGTGGTGAACATTAAGTTTATGTTTATACGATACTTACAAGTGACAAAATATCATGACTGTATCCAACTGGAAAAATTTTGTAATGTTGGTAATTGAATATTGATATTGCAGTTGGTAATTGTTTTTAATGTGAGAGACATGTAATTCCAGGGGCGCGTCGTTCAAGGAGGACGACGGCACGTGGAAGGGTAACGACGATGGTAAAGTGGTGAACAACCAGCCGCAGCGGGTGATGGACGAGCGCAACGGCATAGGACCGCAGGCCGGGTACATAGGCAGGTGGGTACTACATGTATATTTAAGGCAAGAGATATGAGTGGAGAGAGCGTGAACGCTTGTTCTGAACGAAATTCACCGTGTCACGGTGGGAGGCGAGGTACACTGCGACAAAACTAATGTTCATGTCGGTGTCTTTTCATGCTGTCCCTTTAATCAACGCTCGTGTCTTGATAAATAAAAAATTGGAACATTTTGTTTTACTAAATTTTATACCTGTAAAATATTATCCCGTATTTTGTGTAACTTAAGTACACATTCCACGCCATTTAATTTTTATATTTTGATTTTAATAATAGCGCATAATTTGAATTTGAAGATAAAACTTTTCGCGTAAGATCAAAAGCGCATACGGTTGGCGACTGCGGGGACCTCTGTATTTTGGTCCGTGAATTAAGGTGATCTCGACAGTAGTAAATCTTTTAAAATAGGATAGCTGGCTTGCTTTCTCTATCCCTCTTAACAAACACAACATTACCTCCCCACGTCACGTCTTTCAGGATAACTAACGACGCCCGCGAGGACGAAATGGAGGAGAACATGGGACAGGTGAATACGATGATCGGTAACCTGCGCAACATGGCCTTGGACATGGGCTCCGAGCTAGAGAACCAGAACCGACAGGTCGACCGCATCAACCGCAAGGTGAGTGGCATGCGCACGCGCACGTTACACCATACACGACATGTGATCTTGTTGGTTTACCACGGTATTCTTAAGCACACATTCGCGCGACGTATTTTTACGACGCGACGTAACTGCGCTCTCGTGTCCTTTCTATACGATCTCCATTATATCCAACCAGTAACGACGTATAAATTGCTCGATCTGAACCAATGATTCTCAACCTTTTTTGAACATACAATTTCAATGCAAGGAAAAATATCTGTTAAGCAGATAAATGCCCCTAGATGGCGCTTTAACAATAATCACAATTTTTGGACTCACTATGAACTTAATAATATTAATTTCCCCGCATAATATTTTATGTCCTATTTTTATATAATTACTCCACTAATCACAAGTCTTCAGTATTCCATAGACTCCGTGCGTGCCAAATTTCGACAAGATCGGTCCAGTCAGCCATTTAGTGATAAAAGATCAAAAAAGCCAAAGAGAGACAATTAATCTCGCATCTGATCTCTCAACAAAGTAGTTAACCCTGCCACATGCTTTTCTAATTGGAGCTTGTTTTGTGTCGATGTAAGACAGAGAGATGCCTTTTAATTGTTCGGTAAAATTTTAGCTTTTAAAATCAGTTGAGGTTTCTGGATGAGCACGAGATCTGAAAAACAAACATAAGCTATTTTACCGATCTCTGTGTGCTCTACGTGTTTGCTTAAAATTGCTGGATTTATTGAAAGGAAGGTTTAAAGAGCTTAACTTTGAATGACTGCTATCAGTATTACACATCCTCAGATACTTACCTGATCGTTAGTAAGGTTATAACCTGTCATTCTCAATATATAGTCTGTGCTTTTAACTGTGCTGTGAACATAAAAAGTGAAAAATGACGCTGCTTTATTTTTGGAGCAATAACTTGTTTAGAGATAGCTATTTCTTTTATAAGTACATTCAAATATAAGCATAACTTTTATTTATTTAAGGTCGACAAACCAACAACATCACATGCGCTTTTTAATACAATTTGTAAATTTGTTGATTTTGATGCGACCTAAAATCTACGTGTTGATCAATTGAAAAATCTTTCGAGATGTCGATCAGCTTACGTTTTTTTATATTTCCGGATTTGTAAATTATGTACTTGGTGGTGGTGTCTCTAATCTTGTGAATCATTGTATTCATATGTACGAGGCACTGTGAAATTTGTGGTTAAACAAATTTTATTGTGTTTCGCCTGTGTTTCATTAACATTTCACCGTCCAGTGTTTGCCTGTCACCTTATCAGTGATAATGTGAATTGTCCTTGTCTGAACTAAACCTCTGTCTGTGCCTCTACTCGGTGTAACGGAACTGATTCAAAATCGCAATGGACTCTAGTTTTTGCACAATTGAAATCCGGATTTGAGACAAAAATCATTACAATTTTATAGACTTCACAAATGAATACGCTGATAAAAAAGCGAGGAACATCTGAGTATCTGTTATTTATTTTGTGCTTCATTAATAAAAATATTTTCAATGATGTTGACTCAAATCTGAGCCCTACTCATAACTGAAAGCTCTTGCTTTTGTATATAAAATTCCCATTTCATGGAAATTACTTCAACGCAGTTTTTAATTGATGAGTACGATTTTGGTACCATTGCCGATTTTTTATCGGTTGGAGATTTGTTGCTAAACCTACAGATAAAGCATATTTGCAGTTTCATAACACTAATGACTACAAATATACTTTAATACCATGTGATTGAAGCGACATAACCTCAGTTCCACCCAGTACACTATAGCTTATTGGCCTTCCTAATTCTGGTGTCACTCGCTTTACCCGTCTACTGTTACGACTAGATATTCTCCACAGCGCCGCATGTACTCCTTGTAGTGAATGCGGTTTAGATGCGATTGTTTGTTGTGAACGATGTCCTCCTCTGTGTTGTATGACGTCACTGACAATCAAAACACACACTGCCATCAGTGTTGTCACATCCATGACATGCCTCCAGAATTAGACCTCATCAATAACACCATTTACATCAACATTGTGTATACCGTTTCAAAACAGCGACTGTAACTTTTGAACATTGACAATAACTTGTATACTCATCATGGCTTGAAACACCGGTATTGGGTACCGGTTTCTTGTGGGCGCGGTTTCTATGTTCACTCTGTTTTATGGTGTCTCTGTCTGAACGGGCTGTTTCTTCAACGTTTCGTGCATGACGTATAAAGTGAATGAAAACAATGTTTTCATTTATAATCGAACTGCTGAGTTTTCATTTAGAAACATTTAAATGTACATAATTCATAAATTAATATATAATGATAGCTTTATTGTTGTTTTCATTTACAGTAACACTGTGTTTTCACCGAATAGCATGATTTTTGTGGAACCCAGACCGGATTGAATGATTTCATTTAAACCGATGTTTTTAAAAGAAACGTTTTTTTAACGTTTCTGAGAACACCATTTTAAACGGTACCTTTAAATACCGGTTCCGGCTTTTAATACCGGTACCGAATATCGGTTTTCAAGCCCCGTTACCCACACATTGGCTGACGTACAAAGTGATCAAAGTGTACATACAGTCGCTGTGAATTGAACAATGTGGAAGCAAAACAGTCGTTCTGTATCTTAGGGCGAATCGAACGAAACGAGGATAACGCTGGCGAATCAGCGCGCTCACGAGCTGCTCAAGTAGACTGCGTCGGCGCACACCAACACACAACACATGACATGCGGTCTCGTGATCGATACTGGACACTACACCGGTGGCAACGCCAATACTATTTACATCATTTATTTTCACAACCGGTATTTATTAAACGGTTAATATATACGACTTTGCACGAATCGGTTACCTCAAATAAGTATTCAATGAAACCTTTTGGATAGTTATTTAGAGCAACCTTACTTCCACGATGCAAACCATAAATACAAGAACGTCATTACTTCAAGCTGTTGTAAATTAAATTTTTCGAATATCACTGAAATTGTAACATATTTTGCGAGTTTTTTTTAATTAAAAATAGTTTAATTATTGACTATGCCACCGGTTAAACGATCTTCCCTAACTCCTATATTTCGCTATGTGTAACCCTAAATATCGAGGTAACCATCTATACATTTATCCAAAATGTTAACATGTATTACTCTTTTAGGCATGCTACTGTATTAAGTGAACACACTCCTTTAACATATTGTTTATCTACCAGAGATAGCTACTCGTATATGGAATTTTGTAAGTTTTGTTACTTTTTTTTGTTTCGAAAATATTTTAGGAAATAGGTTGAAGTGAAACAATTGACTAACTAAACAGTTTTTGGTGCTCATTTTGTGCAGTTGTCATGTGAAGCTACAAAAAAATTAATATATAATGTAATCGTCTCGTAATATATCTTAATCAATCAAATAAAGTGAAAATTATAATTTTGAGATAATGCATTTACCCGTTGTTAATAGTAAGTTGTTAATTATGGTAGGATGCCGATATTTAACCGCTTTACGAACATTTTTCCCCGGTTCAAGTAATTGTTGAGGGATACCAATTGTTATCAAATTTAAAGATTTCGGAAATGGAACCGAAATCACAGCCTTCGGTATCGTTTTTGGCAAACAGTCGCACGATCGTGCGTAATGCGCTAGCTAATCGTACGATAAAATTATCACGCGTCAAGTCGTGCGACTTCTTGCCGATTATGACGATGACTCGGTTATCCGCACCTAACTTTTTTGCCATAAATTACAAGACCATAAAATTTTCACTGTTGAAAAGGTTTTCTGAGTAATATTATTGTAAGAGGATGAACGAATGTGTTACTTTGAACGGAGCGAAAGAGACGACATGATAATGTGATAGTAGTTTGAAATTAAGCAGCTATAAGTAGCTTTTAGTCATAAAGTCTTCTTGGATCTGATTGCTTTAGATCTCATTTATAAAAAAATATTTCATAGGAGCACTTATGTTATTTAATATTTAAATGAAATTTAAGTGAAGGTTAAAATATTTACATTGAATCATCAGACAAATAGTCGGCTCTAAAATCATTAAAAATCATGAATTAGTCAAAAATATATAAAACTATATATTTTACTGAAATATATCTTGTAATAGCACATATCTGGAGCAACAAACATATCTGCTTCTATGGAACAAAGTCCGGAGTCACTATCTACTATATATTTAGCTAATGTTTATTATTGTAGCTATATACATTAGGGATTATGACTTTATTAAGACTAGGTACAGTTATTTTTATTTCAATAATAAATTATTTAATTAATAACGCGTTTTTTATGTTTTTTATATGTCTATTATTATTATAATAATTGTAATCGTAATTTAGGAGCAATAATTAATATTCATAGGAAAGCGGGTGGTTATACTTTAAGTAATAAGGCGAGGTGCACACTGTAAAACGAAGTAACTTAGAGCTTGAATTCTTCAGAAAAATAAACAAGAAAGAATCATATATCCTTATACGTATAAAGGATCGTATACAGCCCAGTGACGCATTCGTTAATTTAATACCTCAATGAGATAAATCGTCACTGTCCATCGCGTGAGATTAAGGCCAAGTGCATACAGTTTTTTAAGGAATTTCCAATTAAATTATATTTATATCAAACTGAAGCAATTACTTTTAAAAATTATTGGTATAACAATAACATTAATTTAAAAAATTAGTAATAATTAATTTTTTTTTAAATTAAGGTATTATCTAATTAACGGCATCGAACTCGTTCTAAATTGTACGTAAGTAATAAATCACCAATGCTTTTAATTATTAAAAAAAGTGGCATTAAATTTCACGTTTCAATCCCAAATCTAATTGCCATTTTACTCAAATATAAGGGTAATACAAGTAAAAAAGACTTCGCGGTTTTTATTGACTTTCATATTCGAGACAAAATATAACATCTGACAGTTTTGCGCAGTCCTAGTATTCATACCATAAGTATGAGATGTTTTAAAATGACATGACTGTATCGCAACTCCATTAAAAAGTTTTTGGGCTTTCTTCTGAAGCTGAATTGGCATGAATCAACCCATCACTATTTCATGTCAGTTATGGGCATGTCATTATTCGTCTGTGCAGCAACATGCAAAGAATTATCCTGACTACTCTCTCTAGGATAGACGAAGTGACGAGTCACAAGCATTGCAATTATGGGTAGCCAGTAGGCCACTTAAATCTTGGCAGAAAAGAAATAGAGTTGAAATTCAAGAGCGGACAAACTATGTAGGGGAGATACGAAATATAGGGCAACAATACCATCGTTGGTATAGAAAATAACAAATGAATTGATATAATATATATTATGTACCCGAGTACAGAGGTCCACTTAATTGTTAATACAATTTACAAAGTCATAGATAACAGCTACAAATATAATAAATATTACGGTTCTAATAAATATAAAAAATAGCATCTGAAAGTAATTAGACAGACATTTAAAATAAAATAACAAGTGGACAGGCTAGGTTAGATATTAAAACTAGGAAACCAACACCAATATTTATCTAGAAAATAAAGGTACAGTGGCAGTCAGTCATGCAAACATAAGGCCAGTGAGCCACTTAAACATATTAAAAAAGTAATACTAAAATTATTAGAAATGTCGGGCCAGTGAGCCATTTAAGTATTCAAAAAATTATATTACCTTAATATACTCGTAGTTAGAAGAAGAGCGGATAGTCTAGCTAAGAAATAATTTAAATCTACGTCACCAATCATCACGAGACTCGTAACATCTAGACACACACACAAACAGACACACACGCCGGTGTAAACAGTGAGTATTTTTATTATTCTTCTATTTATAATACACAAAAGCTGAGCACAGCTTGTTTTTATAAGCAGTATTTTTATCATGCACAAATTGGCTATGTGTACAATTCGAAAACGCTAACCTTTGATAAAAGACAGCTCAGCTTTCAGCCATATAGACGCTGGAAGCATTAAGCTTGTATTTAAATGCAATTTGTCCAAAAAGTTTACTAAAATAAAACTTACATTTTTGAATTGTAAATCTTTGAATGTTTTAAATCGATAATTATAAAAGTACAAAGTTTGATTGAAGTCTTGGTAAATCATGAAAATACTTTTTAGACAGATTGCTAATATAAATAAAGTGCAATTGAAACCATAGCACTAATGTTGTTTTACAATATCGATCTCATTTGCGATGATTTTTACGGTTTTTACTTTTTTTAATAAGTAAAATACTTAGTTGAAGCTAAATGGCAACAAAATAACTTGTCTGTAGTTTTTGTTTTTTGTAAATCAAAGAAACATTTAAAACATCGCTGGAGATCTTTATAAGAAGCAATTTAGGGAACTTCCGTCTTCCTCTTCTTTCTCGATCTCGACTACATTTTCTTGTTTATATCTTCTTCTTTTTTCAATACTTCATGTCTTCCTTTGTTTCAACTCTTGAGAATCTCTTCTTTATCACTCTTCGAGTCTGTTCCTTCTTGTTTATTTTCTGATTTTCTTTTGTTCTTGTCTTCCACGTTTCTTCTCCTATATTCCACATCTTGTTGTTATTATTTTAAAATCCGAATCCCAAGCCGATTGTAGCGCTGTAACCCGTATGGCTTCGGGCTTTGACGTCATATGTCATGATAAAATACAAACTCATATTTAACACATAAAACTTCATTTTGACGACAAAGTTACAATCTGTAATTGATGTTATTTCCAATATTACAAGAATAACTAATGTTTTAATGCTCAAAGAAGATAAAAGAATAAATCCAACATATAAGTCTTTTAATAACTTGTGAAAAAGCGGCGTAACGAGATTTTACTTGTTTTAGCATGTAATATTTTTTATTTTAAAAAATAAGTTTATGTGCAAAAAAGACTCACGTATCACTGTTACTTTCGAAAAAATATGCAAATTATTTACATAAGAACGTAATATTCCGCTTTTTCCGCACAAGTTTTCTTAGTAACCATAAAATAATGAGCAAAATAAATATCAGATTGTAACTGCGGTCGTTACATCCTTGACATGCATGTAACGAAACTGTCGTGTTATAGGGCGAGAGCAACGAGACACGTATAGCGGTGGCGAACCAACGGGCGAACAAACTACTCAAATCTTAAACAACCCACCGAATACTGCGTTGAAGGAATGACGCTCGCTAACTTCACAGCGGTAGTTAGCTATTATTTTATTCGAAAGGTCTTGTTGAAATGTAAATAATCCTAAAACATCTACGGCAAATACTTTCACCAGCACCAGCGTCGAAATTGGTGAATAAATACTTTCACGTAGTTTTGGAAAAATTACGTAACCGATACGAAACTTTCGTTAAATTTGAAGTGATCTTGAATAATAATGTTTTATTGACATTCTAATTAAAATTTATTGAAATTCTGCTTAAAAATGAGTTCAAAACGAAAGAGCCAATTATCTCAAATATATTCCCTGTTAAGCATGAATTTTTCTTCCATTAGCATAAATATATTATTGGCTGTGAAGTTAGCAAGCGTTATTTTAATAATCCATTATAATATTATTAATCGTTTAAAATTATACAAGGTAAGTACAGTTGTAATAAATAAACAAATCACACGCAATATTAATGACTGCTATTATAATATGTTCCTAGTCACTTAACAACGATAACAAATATTCTAAATAAACTGTACTTGCCTGACATCTATTTTAATAATTACTAGATGAAAGACCCTCGTAATTCTTAGCTTGATATTTTGGTGCCCGTTTTTCTATTCGCAAGTTTTAAGGAATGAAAGCATAAGTGAGTTAGGACATATCAAATTTACACTAAAGTGGCGTTAATATCTAATTTGCATGTTAGTTTATTTTGAGATATGTGCCAAAACATTTTGTTTATCATTACGAATATGCATTTGTGTAAATAAATATTTATAAGTTTGAATACAAATTAAATATTTAAACAATTTAGTGCACAGCACTTCACTAGTTCCACCCAGTTTTTTGTATGAATTAGTGTTAAGCTTCTAATATAATTAATCTGCACTCAAATTATTGAAATGACGCTACGCCGGTATCTAAAATGAAATGTGCTACTTTTGTGCTCAACATTCCGTAAATTATAACGCTAGTCTGTTTATTTAACGAAAGAGATTGAAACTTGTGCAAAACTGCTGAAAGTTTATAAAATGGTATCCACCAAGGAATAGACCACATGCATGTTTGCCTGACAATAATAAAAACTTTGGTTGATCCCAATTAAAAATGAGTTTTGAATAAAAAGGATGGTTGTGTATAAAAATCTTACGCGAAAATATAAATGCGATTTTATATGAACCTGATGACAGCGTATTTGCTTATGAAAATTATTTCATAGCAAACATTTTCTTTTATTTGTTCGTCCTGAAATGACGAGATATGTAAGTTCAAATCCTGCGCATATAGAAAAATTTGTTTAAATATATAGCATTTTACAGTTATATGGTGTTATTTGTTTTTAGATTAAGATGACGGTGCCTGAATTAACATTAATTTTTATTTACTTAATTAGATTGTGGCCTGTTTCATTTAGTTAAAATTACACAGCTGCTATTTAAGTTCTGTTTTCAATTAAGATCTTATCAGTTATATTAAATAGGAGACATTATCCAGAACAGATATCAAAATAGCTTTTATGGAACTTGTGGGCTCATCTTGAGTCAAAACGAAATCGTTTCATGCACAGATTTTCATAATCTTTTGAAAGGAGGTTGGGATGTTACCGTGCCTGTAAATATTTATCATAAAAATATGATATGAATATCAAAAAAATATGATATCATCTCGTAAAATGAATTGATACAACTTCATGGTGATTCAGACGCGAAACTAAATAATATAGATGGCGTTGTTATCATTTATTTCAAACAGTACAAAAATATTGAGACTCCATCATGGCGAATATTTTGTACAGAACAATGATAAATTGAGTATATTGATAAAATTAGTAATTCACTATGATGTTGTACTTCAATGAAATTGATTCACCAGGGTTTGAGTTGTTGTTACATGATTTTAGTTTAAAAGATTGTTATGAAATCTATTGTCCATGAAACAGTTTCGATTCAATGTATATTGATTTAGAAGATTAAACTTATTGACTTGAATTAGGTTATTTTCAACAAACGTTTCATTAATTTTTAACCCAATTTATGTACAAAACCCAAATTGTATTTACTTTAACACCCCCGTTATGTGTGATGGACTGATGACAAATGGATATTAATATATCAAATGGAATACATATTATGTATGTTATTAAATAGTGTAATGTGATTGCGGAAACATAATGCAATAGTCGAATAATTAGATAAATAAATAGTTGAGCATTTAAAACTTTATTACTTAAAGTATATTGTTGTAAGCATAGAACGGAATAATATCTATGTGGGATTTTCGTGGTCACTTCGCATAAGAATGGACTTAAATAAAACGTAGTTTTTCTATTAGAGGTGATATTTTACCCGATACTTGTAGCCAATCAAAAATACTTCCATTACAGAGTGCAATTATTATTACTAAAGAATAATCTTTATTTATATTGGCACAGTGTTGAAAATAGTACAACCGATAAGTAAAGTACATCTAAATGTCAAATTATACGTCTAACCTCTAAATGTCAAATTATAATTCGAACTGCTGTCATAGAGTAAAAAAAAGCATTCTATTGGGTACAGAACAGTGCTAATGTCTGGTAATTTATCTGTACATTTAGTATTGAGTGTAGTTTATTCAGCAAAATAAACGCCTTAACTCCTTTAATTTTACACCTCTTGTAATTTTACGCCTTACGCGAAAGAAATTGAATATGCTAACAACCATGGATTAGCATCACTTTGATTTTATCCTTTACGCTGGAGACAAGTAAAGCATATGCAGTTAATTATCGCTATGGAGACATTAATCTTTTTATTAATGGCCATTACTAATCACATTAACGTGCACTAAATAGTGTATCGGCATTTTGGTGCGATATTTTACGTTATTACAAAATGAATAAATAGTAATGCCTTTTATGCGAAGTGTTATCGAAATGTCCTATTCCAAGCTACGATTGTAAGAGATGAGGGAAGTGTACCGGCCTTAGGTATAAATAAAGTAACGAATAGGATTGTAAAAGACGACGGCTTCACAAATTCCTCGTGTACCAGTTAGCATTAAGAGTTTTCAAAATAATCTCTATATGTCTTTCTCTCTCATTCGTATTAGTTTCTAAGAGTTGCCGTGTATGCGTACGCGTTTAAATAACTAACTAAAATATTTTAAAAATGTTATCATTGTAACATAGAATTGTGTTTGCTGTCAAAGTTTATCCAATAGATGTCTAACCGCCTGCGTAATTGGTCTTTGTACGAAAACTTTTCGAATTTCAACTGGTTATTTGACTTTTGACAGTAGTTATCACCCGAAATGCTGTCTTTGTCATACTGTTGTAAAGTGAAAGAGACCACGTTTCGAAGGTCTTGTTTTTTTTCAGTTGTTGAAATAGAAGCTGTCAAACCTGGTTAAGCAAAAAGGGACCTCAAGGGGAAATAATTGATTTCGAGTAAATCGCTTTAGAAGTTTTGACTCTATATGAGTTTCGCCTCGAGTGCAGGGATTTAAATGGTTTAAAAAAAACTACGGCATCTAAAAATATTCTGATTAGACCAGCATAAAGCTGAAAATCACGTTTTAAATCCCTTTTTGCGTAAGCACTAAAATTTGATTTAAGTCGGGCAATTTGTTGGTCCTATTGCATTACGTGTAGCGTAACAGCTGAAATCAAATCTTACGCAACATCTCATGAAGTTAAACAGAGTTGCGCGACATTTGGTAACATTGTATGATCACCCAACTTGAATGTAACATTCTTTAAAGTCATCTTGTTATGTATCAAAAGTTTTCGCATAAAGCCGTTTCTATCAGCCTAAAATATACTACAAAATAAAATTTATTATGTATATTTTCTTTAAGGATAGATTAAAGTAACAGATAGTATAAAATGTTAATTTCTAATTACATTATTGATTTGTTAAAATATCAACAATTGTTTTATTTCAACACCAAACAATTACCTGTAAAAAAATAAACCACCTGTATCAGCCATAAGATAATCGCAAACATCCTATCCCATTGAAATGTTTTATTTTACCGTTAATATATTGCAGTTATTATTTACTAGACCAATCCCTTTATCCCAATCTGCTGCACACCTAGCAACAAAGCATATTCATTTTGAAAATGAATTTGTGTATATTTGACCAATTGTTATTAAAAAAACTTCTATACAATTTTAGGTTAGGTTAGTTAGGTTAGGTATACATGTATTTTTATTTAAAAGATTATAACTACTGTAGTCGATATTAACTGATATTATATTGCTGACTAGCTTATGACCGCGATTTCAGACACTATCCCACGTAACAACTACCCGTATAAAAAGGTCGTTATTTATATTCACAGTAGGTTAATTGCGTGCCAAATTCCATCGCGATCGGTTGTGCCGTTGAGGCGCAAAGAGGTAACAAACAAACTCACTTTCTCATTTTAAAGTATTAATCTGATTCTGATTACTCAATATTTCAAGACTGAAGACTAGATAATGTGATTGGTGGAATTATATGTACTCAGTTTCTTACCATGTCATATTCATCTTTAATTGGCATTTCCCTTAAGGGTATGAATATGAAGAAGTACGGGTGAATGTGAAATGGCACAAAAGTGTGAACATATTTTTACAATTGGTGATTGATATAAGACTAGGGTACGGTAGCGTTAAGTGTACTGAAGAAGCTGAGTTTGGAAATACCACTATAAAAGCCGCAGTAACTTCAGAAGTTATTGCCGAGATTTGTCTCTTTTCTGATAACTTTCATTTTGATTTTAGTTTGTGTTTTCGAATTGATTGGTCTGCTGTTGGTCCTGCGACCATTTAAGTTTCAACTGATCAATCATTCGAATCATGATATATAATGTTACTATAGATAGACCAACCGCTTAAATGAGTCCTCGCCTGCGCGGTTCAGAGGCGCGGGTGTACGGCGACAAAAGGAATCGAGAGAGGAGGCAGGCGCGCGCATAGTGTCCTGCCGCCCGCTCTAAACCATCCTAAACGCCCGCTTTGGCTCGGCCTCGGCAAGTTCGCGTATCGGGGCGCAGCGCAGGTGAAGGTCGGACTGTCCGGCCCATCAACGTGCTCGAAATGACGTCTCAAATAATTTTCCTGCTATTATATTATATGACAATAAACTATAGATATAATATGGCTAAATCGATCAATGCTACTTAGAATTAATAGAGTTAAAAATTGACCAAGTGCGAGTCGGACTCGCGCACGAAGGGTTCCGTACAGATATAGATAAATAACAATATGCACCTAACAATAACAATATGCACCTAACAATCCTCTAATGAATGCGCCTCAATTTTCGTTATCAATGTAGTTTTGCAGTAGCAGTAGTAGACGAGTACGACACTAGATGGCGCCACAAATATGTTACATCGCACGTCTCCAAAAAATTCACGTTTGTTATATGGGAGCCCTTAAATATTTATTTTATTCTGTTTTTTTAATAGTATTTTTTGTTATAGCGACAGAAATACATTATCTGTGAAAATTTCAACTCTCTAACTATCGCGTGAGATACAGCCTGGTGACAGACGGACGGACAGCGAAGTCTCGGTAATAGGGTCTCGTTTTTCCCCTTTAGGTACGGAACTCTAAAAATGCCTCAATCTTAACATTCTTTTTTTGTTCTCTTCTCTTTAGTTATATTATTGTACATATACATACTTATACATTTCGTATGGATCGCTACCTCAAACCATAGACTAAGGAAGTTTTGGCGCTACGCTCCCCTCGAACAATCGCAACGGCACCAATTCATTGGTCCACAAACCGTCCAATTGAAATTAATTTGTTTAGAGTATTTTAATAAATATATTATTTTAGTTATAGTTTAGGTACTTCAAGGAAATTAAGGTGAGTGGGTAAACAAAAATATGAAAATTCATTCACGTGGTCCAAGTTATAAATTATAATATGTAATGAAGACAGAAATTACACCTAATAGCCGAGAGCTCTCTGATATGTTATCAAACTTAATCTAAATATGAACCCAATATGGATTAGTCTTAATAAACAGAAAACCAGCAAGGACTAAGGTCCGATTTGGTTTTTGGAACTATACTATAAATGCGAAGAAATTTAAACAACAACCGAGGGCGCCACTGGCGCTCTACGGAGTCTTACTGATGATCAGGCGATGCCTATGCCTAGTTGCTTTTAACTTTGAAGTCACATTTAGAATCCTTCAACAAAATGTGTGTGAAATATACAGATACAATTTTCCGATGAAAAACTGTCGCATTATTTTAGATGAGGCCTCCTTTACCACAAATCTTAACTGCGCCTTTTTCATTTAATTATCGATATATTTGAAATTTTTCCAACGAAAAGTTTCGTTTTATATGTTAAATTTTTAAATGAAATGATTAGGTGTATTACCTGTAGACAGATTGCGCAAAGGAATATCGATCTTAGCAAATATTAAATGTCTAACGAATTTTTTTCATATTTTTCCAGGCCGACAGCAACACCGACCGCATAGCGGATGCGGACAGGCGGGCACACGAACTCATGAAAGCTTAAAAAGCGGTACTGAAATATATATAGGTTCTTATTAATTTAGAAACAGCCATTCGCTCTGTCCTATTTACAAGTATTGTAAAATTTAGAGAATACTAATTGCAATTTTAATACTAAGTCCGAATTAACCACTTTATTTATTTAAGTAGCTTTTGCACAAAACAAAACTATTACGTCATGTATTAAATATATCGGTGCTCCATTTTTTGTTTTGAATTTAATCTAAATAGTATTCAGACTTAACTCTAATTAATGTTATATATAATTTAGCATATATGCTAAAATGCTACTCTTTAAAAACAAAATGTACTTAAATATTACGTAATTTTAAAGCTTATTTATGTTAATTGTGTATGACAATAATTTTAGTGATGTGCCAACATTATTCCTCAGTATTCTAGCAATGAAATTAATAAATTTAAGAATATTTATAATTCGGCATTTTAATTTCAACATCAACGGCCTATATACGTCCCCACTGCAGGGGCTCAGGCCTGCTCTCCTACAGAGAGTGTATGGGCCATAGTCCACCACGCGAGCCCAGAGCGGATCGGCGGACTTCACATACCTGTTCAAGACATGCAGGTTTCCTAACGATGTTTTCCTTCACCGTTAAGCAATCGGATAATGTGCTTGAATTGAAAAAACAACTCATAGGTACACGGCTAGATTCGAACCTGGCACCCTCAGATTGAGAGTCCGCGCCTTATCCACTGTGCCACCGACGCTTTTAATTTAATTTAAAAAAAAAACTATTTAAACTACTTCTTAGACTGGTGAACAACGGACGGATATCCAGGCTTCCTGTCATTGGCCTGGCATGTTTCCGTGGATGTTGTAAAAAGCGACTAGGTACGGGGCAGATTTCCACGAGGCGTGGCGCAGTTAAGAGGCATTCAATAAAATTTTCAAATTAAATTCTTTTCCTATTTGGGGGTGAGATTATGATAGATAAAAGTAATGTTAATTAATAACAATAAAACCGGTGAAGTGCGGTGAATCCCCTTGTTGCGTTTAGGTAACCGGCATTAGGTAACATACTGAAAATCATAAAAAATAGGTAAGGTCACCGACTTAAATCCGGAGGTCGCGGATTCGATTCCCAGTGGGTGTACCTATCGGTCCTCGGTTTGGTTGGTGTAGGGCATTTTTTGTCCGCCTGGCTAGCTACCACCATGTTACCTAAGCCTGTCTGTATTCCGGTATGACAGACAGCACAGCCAAAACCTTATTAGATTGAGGCTTCTGGGTGCGCACGCTTACCATCCTTATCGTCAACATCAAGAGAGATGAAGGCCAAGTGCAAACCCATCATGTATATTTTTTTAAAGTCTCAGTCCGATTGAATCGTAAAAAGCTGTTTTAATGTTTTTTTAAATTCTTGTTTCCATATAATTTATCCATATTGAGTACTTGTGCTGTATGAGCTTGCTTCTTGCTGAATTTCAGGATTGTAAGTCAACGGGAAGTGCCCTATACAAAATATGCGGCTTAAACAGCCTCAACTTTTCATTGCGTTAACTTAGAAGTTAGATTTTTCACAGACCTAAGGGACCACACAATTGAGTATTCGACATTAAATTCGTTTACATTCACGTTAAGAGGGTATGCTGTTGTCAAAGCGCCCATACAAACGTAGTCCAGTCATATTTTGAGTATTAAGCTATGAAAATCTATGAAATTTTCAAGACACAATCTAGAAACAAATATCTGTGTCGGTGGTGAGTCAGATTTTCGTTTAAATATATACTTCCAGAGTTACAGGGCGTCAAAGTATTGTATTTTTCGGTAGTAAAAAGCCCCAACTTTGAACCTGATTTACAAGAGTATAAATCAATTTAGAACAATTTGGAAAAACCACCGACATCTGAAATTTCATTAGTATACTGTATTAAAAAAATGGTTACATAATATACTGTATCCTTCAAATGATCCCTGGACTACGAAACATCCAAATAACGGGTGGATAACATCGCGTAATGTATGCTGTCTCACCGTACGCGCTCGGGTAGGATAGGGCTCTGAGAGGGACAGCTACAAAACAATGCAACCTTGAAACCGACCACGTGGTCTTACCAACATAGCCTCTTAATTTCCCAGATAGGTAAGCCCATAAAAACATCAAATGCATATTAGAATTAAATAAAACACTTGTATTTTATATATAACAAAATATTTACAGACAATGTTTCACGTATGTACATATAATAATACAAACACTTGAGCCCTGCGTCGCTTATTTCTCACTCCTTGTAACTACGAGTGTCAAGTCACCTCTTCTTTTTCTTTTAGTAGAACAGTCGTAATATTTAGGTTCTCAGTCGATAATTAAGCGTATATTTCTTCAGGCAACTGTAAAAAAAACAATACGTGAAAAGGAGCAAATTCATTATTTGTAGCTTTTTTGTTCTAGGGCTGAAATTTCTAAATATGTTGGACTGTGGACCGCTTAAAGCATCCTACGGGAACTACTTTCGAGATAAAAGTAGCTTATGTCGTTTAACTATCCCTAAAAATCAAGTCACTCTGACTATCCGTTGCGACGTAAAGGAAGGACTAACAAACAAAATAACTCATTTTCGCATTTATATTACTAGCTTTTACTAACTTCGGAAATTAAGAAACCCACGGGAACTACATGCTCGATAGGGGTAAAAATCAGCAAATGTCCTTTTTTCCGGCCCTTCGACTATCCCTATAAAAATTTCAAGTCATTCTGAACATCCGATACGACTGGAAAGAAGAACAAACAAATTAAAGCAGTTTCACAATTATAATCCCTATTAGTATCGATTATGGATGAATTCCTTCTGCATGCCACTTAGACTGCGTAGACTTCAAAAATTATCCCTCAGGGACCACTGAATGATCCGGGATACAATGTACATGCATGCCAAATTTCATCAAGATTTATCAAAACAAACTCGTTTTGTTGCTACCAAGTTTTTTATATATCACTCACTCAATTCGACTGCCACCTCAAGCGCCACCATGACGGAGAAGCCGAGCACCGAGCAGACGAACTGAAGCAGGCCGCTGCGGTCCTGTCTCCACACCTCGAAGAACACCACGTAGACCAGCGTTCCACACGCCAGGCCCTGGGAACATGCACCACATCTATACAGTTCCAGGCAAACAACTTGAACTATAATGGGCATAGTGGGGATGAATTCGCGGATCCCGGGTGATAGAGGGGAGCAAGGGGGGACAGTTCGGCCAATCACTCCCCTCGACGCGCTCCAAATGTCATTCCCCTCCCTGGCCCCGCCAAAGTGACCCGAAAATCGTTTACTGCGCTTTCAAGGTCATTTTTCAATATTTTTTGAGTATTTGAAAATGAAGAAAAAAAATTTTTTTTTAAAGTGCACGCGGTGAAAATTTATACAGTCTAGCGAGGTCTACAGCTCACATTAAACTTGCGCGTTGTTAATAACGAGTATCACGTTTCTTTTGTGCACCTGACACGTTTATCGAGCAAATACAAAGACGACGTATTTGTTTAATTGTTTAAAGAAAAACTTGTCCACTCTAGCATTGGGCACGCACCTACTGCGCGAAAAGTAAATGTTGAGTAAGATATCGTATAAATACGACTGCGAGAGAAAAACCAACACTTTAATACGACGGCGATGTCGAATAACATGTGAACATATGATTCAATAACAGTGATGTAATTGGGAATGTTCAAATAAAGTATTATTTCACAAAAACTCAAGTACAAAAATATTTACCTACTTTTCTACTGTCAAATTCACCATTCCTTGTTTTTATACATTGTGTTGAGGGAAATATCAATCAATTAAATGGTGAAAAAATGGGTACATTTTCTTTGTAGGTACTCGAGTGTAAGTACTTTTAAACTTTAAAAATCGACGGACCAGACATTTGCACGCTTTGCTTGCTTAATTTGCGTCAAGCGTTAAATACCTACATCAATCAAGGTTCTAGTTCATACAAAAGTTTTCATCATTTTATGCAGAGAGATTTAAATATAGTATTTTATGCCCCCCTTAGAAAGGATCCCTTAGAGCACTAAGAAAAGTTTTTCAAAAATTCGTGTGAAGGGATAGCTGTTCCAAAAAGTTTGCAGATCAATCAACTCATGCTAAGTGTTCATATGTCAATCAGATGAATCAGGGAGGCCTTGTACATACAAGTTTTCAATACACAGATCAAGTCTATATAGTACTGCTTTATCCTTATCACAATCACCCACCACGTACCATCGCTGTTGTAAAGATAAAGTTCACATGCATTATGTATCAAAAACTGCTTGTATTATTATTATTCAATAGTAAGAAGAAGAAAAAGAATGAATTCTTGATAGAATTTCGGCTTATCATACGCTATTAAGTTAAGCGGAAAAGTACAAAGAAAAACGTGTGTGATATTTGTTGAAGTAAATCTATAGCTGTAGGACAATACACACAATGGCAAAGTGTGAGTCGAACGCATTCACCGAGGGTTCCGTTTGTCGCCAGCCTCCGACAGAGCGGCCCTATAGAGTTCAGTTTATTCATCAGACATTCGGAACTCTAAAAGGCACCGGATTGGTACCGGATCTAGAATAGGGTCACCCCTTAACATCCAGTGTGTGTCGTCAAAGACGATTAATTAAATTTTCCAGATGGCCAGCAGAACTTAGCGATACATTACCGATATCTTTATCTCCTCCTTCATCACCAGCTTATCGCCTCCCAAATCGTCGAACACCCATCCATAGCGACTATTTACTTTTTTATTTTATTTTTTAGTTTCGGAAGACCAACAGCCAATAATAAAAGTATAACACAACAAATAGTTTACAGAAAGCCAATTACAGGTCCTCACTATTAAACAATTGAAAATTACAAAGAAAAGCGAAGCACTCACTTAACAGAAGGTTAAACTTGAGTAAATTACGTCAACAGTTTTTTTTTCTAACAGCCTTACCTTACGATGAAGACCTTTGTTCGTCAGGGAACCTATGTTTCTGATGATATTCCTATTGTCTTCCATGCGATGTATATCTATAGGTCTCACCTGTAGAATGACAGAAGCTAGCCCAGCGTCGGCTGCGCCCGCGCCGCCGACCAGTAGGATGCCGACGCCGATGCCGAGAGCCGACACGAAGGAGAATGTGAAGATGTATGCCACGGACAACCAGCGCCGCGTGCCCGCCGCTAGCAGCTCCACGCCAATGCAGAATGCTATGATGTACTTGTGGGCTGACACCGCACCGAACATATACCTAGAATATGGGATGATGAATAAAAAATTATTCCCTCATTCGAGAGAACGTGTGAAAAGATAAATAGCTTTGTAAAAGATATTTCGAGATGACTTATATTTTTCCTAATATAGCCCGTCGAAAATTGATTCTAGTCACGTGGTGCAAAAACGCTCCATAAAAATCGGTACCTAGGACTAGGAGTGACGTCACGTCTGCGCATTGAAGTAGATAATGTGTGAAACTCTTAACAATATTTGAGTTATCTCATAAAATAACGTTTTTATTTGACCACTCCCTTACTAAAAAATCTTCACGTATTGAATTTTTTTCCATCTACTCTACACGACCGATCGCCATGAAATTTGGCATGCCCTTTTATCATGTATATTATCAGCGTATGGTCTTGGCCCAGTGGACCCAAGGCAAGCAGCCCGTGGTACCGCTACTTCCGCAGCCCAGCGGGACGTGACCAGCGGGTTCTTAACCTCCGAACAAGGTTTCAATGGATACCAATCTATTACAAAGGTCAAACTTAACTACAAAATCTATCAGAAATGTTTTGGTTTTATATTTACTACTCAGGCGCAGTCGCCAATAACATTTTGAAAATAGTGAAAAAAATTGGACCCGCTTTCTTCCGCGCACTTTCGATCTAGTCCAAACGTAAGACCTAAGACATGGACATCGATTATAATTGAAGTAAACCAATGTTCGATAGATGTCGCTAACACCCTATCTGGCAGTTGTTATAATGGTGAACAATTTGCAACAGTAACGGTATAACAGGTAGCTTAATTGGCAAAGCGTTCGCCCCGAACTGGTAAGAGACGCAGGTTCGAATCCCGCTCGTGTCGCAAATTCTGTTAGAATTCTAACTACAATAAGCAAGCCACTTGGGTTTCTGTGTCTAACTGAGCGCCTTCCACGCTCGCCATAAAGAACAAAATAATATAGTGATAGCAGCACCAACTCTTTTTAGGGTTCGCAGGCAAACTAGGAACCCTTATAGTTTCGCTCTGTCCGTCTCTCTGTCCGAGGCTTGCTCAGAGACCCTTACACATACACATTAATCACGCCAACAAAATGGTTGAATAAAATCTTGAAAAATATTTTTTAAAGGGTGGCTACCATACGCGTAACTTGGGGATGAAATATACTTCGAGATGTCATAATGAAAGTTTCGCACAAATTCCATTCAAAATTACTTAACATTATCCTGTGTGGGCTCAACTACGGAACCCTACACTGCGCGTGGCCCGACACGCACTTAGCTGCTTTTTTTGACCTACTCTCCACGTCCATTGCATAATTAGAGTGAAAACTAAGTTCATGTTAGGTAGATTCACACCTATATTCGCACTTCATTTAATGGGACATGAATAAGGCTCGGCGAGTATCTTGTTCTTATCTGAATCCCTTTCGTCCTTTCTTATGCAGAATGCTTTTCGGGAAGGGATTCAAGATGACGTCAAAAAAGAATTGTAGTGTTTGAAGAAGCTACATTTGAATAACGATATTGTGAGCTCTTACCAAACATTGCGAGCTGAGGACTCCAGCCCCACAGCGAGACCCTCAAAAAGCTCGTGTATGGACAACGCCAGAACGATCAGCAACCCTCGCAATGCAGCCACGATGCTATCATCAGACGAATCCACTGCCATATGGCTGTGACCATGGTTGTTAGCCGCTTCCACTTCCTTCAGAACCACAGGCTTTTCCAAGTCATTCCCGACTTCCTCACTGCTTCTTCTGATGCTGAGGACCCGTGTGAAGCTGGTATTGGCAGTCTTGTTTTCTCTCCTGTTGATGTAGACATGTACCAGCTCCTCCACTAAGTACATCATGAAGAATCCGCAGCACATAATGAGGGCGGCAAGGTATATTGGCATTTCGGGAAGCTCGCCGGACTCTGGAAACAAGTAAAAGCGCTATTGAGTCATTCATCACTTATCGATCATTCTCGCCCAAAAAAAAAAATTTTTTGAAAATACCCGCGACAAATGTAAATGTTGTAATGGGAAAAGGGTTAAATAATTTTTTGAGAAACCCTCGACTAAATGGAAGTAAGTAACGAGATAAATAGAAGCTTACATATTATTACAATAATAAGTCCGAAAAAAACCGTCGGGGGCTGCCATTCCCGTTTCTGAAGGAACAAAAATTTGCAGTTTTATAAATTTGACACTAGTTGAAATAAGGTTGGGTACCTAATTTTTTTATGTAGTCTTGAATCGATACCGCCTTATTAACCATCTCCATTTTCTAATGGCTACACACTTGGACTTACAATATGTAGGTACTGGATTCGATTCCCAGTACCTGTCGGTACTCGGTTTGGTTGGTGGTACAGCATTTTAGGTGGTATTTTCTATGTCTGCCTGGCTAGCTAACACCATGTTACTTAAGTCTGCCGCCCAACAGCAGTGTTAATAGCACTGTTGTGTTCCGGTATGAAAGGTAACATAGCTAGCGCCTCATTACATTGAGGATTCTGGGTGCGCACACTTACCATCCAATGAATGAAATGAAGGCCAAGTGCAAACCCATCATACATTTAAAAAATGACTGCATCTATACGAGATAAAAAATTATTTTATTACTCCTACATTTTAATTGGAAACGACAACAGATTAGGCAATGGCAGCCCCCGACGGATTTTTTCGGACTTATTATTGTAATAATATGTAAGCTTCTATTTATCTCGTTACTTACTTCCATTTAGTCGAGGGTTTCTCAAAAAATTATTTAACCCTTTTCCCATTACAACATTTACATTTGTCGCGGGTATTTTCAAAATTTTTAATTTTATTTTTTATTTTAAGCTTTTTAGAGAATTCATATGTTGTAGTCTAAATATCGTGACGTGTGAAGTATCATGTCATGACAAACAATATGTGCAATTGTATTAAAAATCAAAGGTTTCCCTATCTGACGGAGTTTTTTAAAATGTATAATTTCGATTATCAGGAGTTCATGTACAGATGCTAATTACCAAATACTCGATAAAGAGCTCAGGCATAGTTTATTCGCCATGTTCCTTCACAAAGTTCCCCTCAAAGTTATTCTGCTCAATTATCAGACCCTCAAAAGTTTATGTGCAGGTTCTGCTCATCAAACACTCTCAAAAGAACCCAAACACGGCTTACTAGGTATTTGCCTTCGCAAGGTTCCCTTCAACATCGTTCTGATCCATCATCAGACCCTCAAAAGTTCATTTGCAGGTTCTGCTCATCAAACACTCTCAAAAGAGCCCAAACACGGCTTACTAGCTATTTGACTTCGCAAGGTTCCCTTCAACGTCGTTCTGATCCATCATCAGACCCCCAAAAGTTCATGTACAGGTTCTGCTCACCAAACACTTTCAAAAGAGCCCAAATACGTTCTAGTAGCTATAAGCCTTCGCAAGGTTCCCTTCAACATCGTTCTGATCCATCATCAGACCCTCAAAAGTTCATGTGCAGGTTCGGCTCATCAAACACTCTCAAAAGAGCCCAAACACGGCTTACTAGCTATTTGCCTTCGCAAGGTTCCCTTCAACGTCGTTCTGATCCATCATCAGACCCTCAAAAGTACATGTGCAGGTTCTGCTCACCAAACACTCTCAAAAGAGCCCAAACTCGACTTACTAGGTATTTGCCTTCGCAAGATTCCCTTCAACGTCGTTCTGGTCCATCATCAGACCCTCAAAAGTTCATGTGCAGGTTCTGCTCACCAAACACTTTCAAAAGAGCCCAAACACGGCCTAGTAGCTATAAGCCTTCGCAAAGTTCTCTGTCCCTCATTTTAATGAGTTAAAATCTTGATTGCAGCGCACCCTGGTGAGCTAGCGCCATACCACCTATCTAAGAACCATCGCTGACGTATCAGCAACCCTGTACAAAAAACCGCATGTAAATCGGTCAAACCCTTCTGGAGATAAGTGGCAACATTGGTTTGTATGTACACACAAACAAACAAACACACAAACAAACAAACAAACATCCTCTCACCCTAAACGCATACACTGTCTCCGTTCCGTCGCGGGTAATAAATCAAATCACTTTGGATGGGATTCAATTTTGAATCCGATTTCAATATAATATTTTCTTTTATTTTAAAGTGTGTTGTGTCTACTTATTAACCTCAGTTGGGTAGAGCGTCTGTCCTTGAACAATCGAGGTCTGGGTTCGATCCTGGCTCGTGCCAATGAATTCCAATTTCCCATTTGGAATTTATGTACGTATGATAAAAAATAAAAATAATTGCAATTGGCTTTTCGGTGAAGAAAAACATCGTGAGGAAACCTGCACACTCCTGAGAAGAAATTCAAAGGTGTGTGTGAAGCCTACCAATCCGCACTGGGCCCGCGTGGTGGACTACGGCTCATACACTTTCTGTAGGAGAGTAGGCCTGAGCCTCTGCAGTGGGGACATATGTAGGCTGTTGATAATGAACCTATATAGTATCGTGAGATCTTTGACAGTACAGGCCGATGATAATAATACAAGAATAATGTGTGGTTTCAGCCAAACCCATACTTTCCCATGGGTGTCGTAAAAGACAAAAGTTGTTATCGGACAAAAAAGGATATCTACGTCGTTATTGATACATTTAATGAAAGTAGAAATTATTTTTCAATTAATTCTACCAAAATCTGGTGTCCAAAGAGGCAGCAAGTGCAAGAAAAGAATTGATTGTCCTAACCAAAAATCATTGTATGATCTCTAAAACCATTATGAGAGGGCGACATTAAACTTATATGTCTAACCGCCTTCGTGGCCTAATTGTTAAATGTTGGACTTACAATACGGAGGTCCCGGGTTCTATTCCCAGGGGGTACCTATCGGTACTCGACTTGGTTGGTGGTAGGGCATTTCCTATTTACCCCTTACTAGCTACCACCAGGTTACCTAAACCTGCCGCCAAAGTTCAGGTATGAAAGGTAGCAGAGCCAGTGTTTCATTAGCTTTGAGGCTTCTGGGTGAGCACGCTTACCATCCAACGGCCTTATGGTCACTTAAATTACCATCAGGTGCGATGAAGGCCAAGTTTCTCGACAATTTTCAAGTTACCTGTAAATTATTTATTGCCACGATCATAACACACCTAAAACTGTATTTTGAACTGTATTTCCAATAAATAACTTATTAAACTTCGACGCAAATACGATTTATTGATCGATACAGTTAATCCAAATCCTATTTATTGCTGATAAAAGAGAATATAACTAGTGATACCAAAATTAATGGCCCTAAATACAAAAGATTGCCCAAACGATAAAGGCAATTGAAAAACCATTTTAGATAAGAATATAATACCTATCTCCTATATAAGTATACTAGCGGCCCGCCCCGGCTTCGCACGGGTGAATATTTATTTTTAACCGACTTAAAAAAGGAGGAGGTTGTCAATTCAACGAGCATGTTCTTTTATGTCTGTTACCTCATAACTTTTAACTGGGTGAACCTATTTGGATGATTCTTTTTTTATTTGAAAGGTGGTGACCACGACATTCGTGAGAAAACGATGTAAATCTTGAATTTGCCTTAGTAGTAGTAGTAGTAGAGTAAAGTAAAAAGTAGACTTTTAGAGCAATCGAAGTCGGTTTCCAGTTCATTCTGAACGCATTTACTTGTTAAATATTGAGGAATAAACTTAGTAATGTCTCTTTATGCAAGACAAAAAAATCATCAAATTGGAGCATCAAGTCGTTCATGGAGTTCACAAGGAGTTCAGTGACATACACACGTACAGTAGAATTATATATATAAAGATTGTTTTAGTGGTAATGATGTTATTTCGGATTACCTGTCGTAGATAGTAACCGGGAACAACGGATCAACGTGCCTTCTGAAGCACGGAATCATCTTAATTTCAGACAGTCAGGTGATTCAGCCTGTGATGTCCTAGCCAAACTAAACTAGGGAAAGTCTCACAAAACGATTTTTAACAATGTCCCCATTGGGAATCGAAATTACCTAACCACGAAGGACCTTTCACACGTGTTGCAGTTCTGAGTCTATATATATAGTCTGATTATATAAAATTGTATTTGTTTATATTTTCCCAATATCGGTATAAGTGTACTGCTATCATTTCTATAAAAGAAATTCGTAATTTACCTTATTATTACGAGTATTACAGAGTAAGCGGATCATTTTTCGGTAATAAATAAATAAAATAAGTGCAAAACGCTACAATGAAAAGTAGCTACAATGAAAAATAGCTACAATGAAAAGTAGCTACAATAAAAAGCAATAACGAAGAGTAAAACCATAATAAAACCCATCAGTAGACGAGAAAAGAAAAAAGAATCGAATACTTATATCTATGAAATGTGGTGGCAGTCAATATTGCAGTAATGTATAGGTATTAATTATACCGTATAAGCGTTTCTGTATAGTTTTATTGGCCAATACATATAATATAGCATATAGATGTATAGTTGATATCGTTACAATACCAATAATTATCTACTAAATGATGATCCGGCCATTCATTCTAAAAGTTGCTGGTAAAATTTTTATATCGATTGTTTTATTACAAGATACGAGTAATAAAATGAATCACCTGGAAATGATTTCAAAATTTCAAAAGAAATTTCTCCCGATATTGCCTTCCCGATGGGCGTCTTGAAAGGAGACTAAAAGGATTCCAGCAGATTTATTAGTCAAATGCTGGCTGCTTTCTTCACAGATAGTCAACGACCGGGCTTTCTACATAACTATGGATATAATGCAATTGTGCTCTAAAGTGATAGTGGTGAAGTAGAAGTAGAAAGTGGTGTTCCTGGACCCTCAATATTTTTGAAAGACCTATTCAATGACACAATGGGGTAGGCTCAAAATATTTCATCCCCAAGTTACGTGTATGGGAGCCACCCAAAAAATACTTTTTCAAGATTTTATTCTACCGCTTAGTCGGCGTAATTAATATAAAAACGACTAGAAAGTTGTAATTTGGTACGGGTAATATGTATATCCGTACCAAATTACAACTTTCTAGTAGTAATAGTCTATGAGCTAAGCCGCGGACGGACAGAAACTATAAGGGTTTCTTGTTTGAATACGGAACCCTGAAAATTATAGTCACTGCTACAGTACTCGCACAACAAGTTTGCCCCTCTGAAGTTAGCTCTCCGCAATTTCAAACATGTACAAACGGAATATGTGTGTATTATTTTCAATAATAAGTATCCCTACATGAGCAACAGCTTACTTGCCTTGACTCCCGCTTATACGTTAATAATTGATACTTCGCAGTCTTTTGTAGCTAACTTCACAGGAGCAAACTTAGTTTGTGAGTACTTTAGTGAAATGACTTATTTAGGTTATTAAGGTCCTTGAACAAGGCAACGCTCTATTTGAAATTTGATAGAAATACATAAATAATTAATAAACAATACATGCCGTTAGTGACACCTGTAAAAGGAAACTAATCTTTTGCTATTAAAACAGATTTAATTACATGCACGTACGAGTAACTAATTACTTTACAAGTGTTTGCGGGGGCTTCTGCGCGTTTTATTTGCTTGAGAGATTGTAATGACACGCGCAGTTGTCACTAGATAGATAGGTATAACAATTATAATCATCAATATATTATTCTGTAGGTTTGTTTACGGTTATTTCTTTTGCATTGAAATGAACTATAATGGTACTTATTTGCCAATTTGATATTGGTACAAAAGTGGAAAGAAAATCAAAAGAAGATATGGTGGCGGGCTCAATACAAAAATAATTTAGGTAACAATATCCTGTACAATGTTTGCCAAAGCTATTATTCTAAAGCTGAAATATTCGTTGGTTAGACCGTCATGTTTAAATTGTAATCCTTCAAGTAGTTCAGAATCAGATAATTATGCGATAGACTTGTTTAAATAAATAAAACTACGTCAGTGAAGAGTGAAGCTATGTCACTACTCACTGACTGATTATGTAAGATTAATTTAGTTTTTCAAAATCTGTTTTAATTTCTTTTAATATCACTAAGTACAATGTAACAGCCTTGAACAATCGAGGTCTGGGTTCGATCCTGGCTCGTACGTATGAGTTCCAATTTGCCATTTGGAATTTATGTACGTATGATAAAAATAATTACTATTGTCTTTTCGGTGAAGGAAAACATTGTGAGGAAACCTGCACACTCCTGAGAAGAAATTCAAAGGTGTGTGTGAAGTCTACCAATCCGCTCTGGGCCCGCGTGGTGTACTATGGCCCATACACTCTCTGTAGGAGAGTACAGGCCTACTCTGCCCTGCAACTCAGGAACAGTTGAATACTCTTCTCAGTTCTCTTTTATTCATTATTATCGCCCCACCACTAGACAAAGGCTGATCAGTCTTTCAGGAATGAGTCCAGTTTATCCGATCATTTCCTTCGTGGTCTGCCGTAACGCATGGTCATAGATTAGATATTAATACTGGAATGGTGGTCTCTACTTATGCGCAGGTCGTAAAACCGCACATTTAAACAAATAGAATCAATATTTTATGTAATTCTTGACATACGTTTTTTTGCGAAGAATCTACTCATGATTTGAGTATTATTTTTAACGACACCACAACCATAAAAAGCAGGTAATTGTGTAACATTCAACATAATATAACATCTTTTTTACTGATAGGATGTGAGTAATGTGTGATGGGAGAACAAACATAAATGCTCGACAATACGACCAACTTTAAGTTACTTTTTGCCGACAGGTACTCGTAGCAAAAGGCTCTGTCAATCATTTTTTTGCATCACTAAAGTTTGTAAAAGAAATGAAGACGCAAAAAAATATTTGTTTTGTAGGTGTTGATAGGAAAATCAAAGCAAGTGCAAATTGGACTCGCGAATTATTAATCTTTAAAGTGATAGCTTTTGTCAGAGTCGAGCGCCCCCGAGGGGGGGCTTTCTGCTAAACTGTTGCTATCTGAAGGGAAAAAATTCTCCGTAGTAATATTTATACTGAAGTTAAAAGGAAAAGTATCTCGACTAAGTTGAATTTACTGGTAAATTACTAGCTGAAGATCAAATTAGTATAGCAAAGTATGCTTGGAGATGTCACATCCCACTCAAAATAACTTTACATCGTCCTGTGTGGTGTCCGTTTTTAAACGTTATTAGCGGGCAACTATGGAACCGTACGTTGCGCGTGGCCCGACACGCACTTGGCTGCCTTTTTGCTAACAAAAAATTACAAGTCGAAATAATTAGTAGTTGCTGAGGTAATCAGCTGTGACAATCGGACACCATACTGATCTTATAAAGGTTACGTTTTTCATTGGACTTTTGGAGCCCAAAAGCTAAAGGGATATTTGTGGTCAGCAGTGGGACGGGATATGGTTAACATTATAAATTAAATCCCTCCAAAATGTTGTAATTTGCGATTATCTTTCGTAATTATATATAAATATTGTATGCCAATACACTCTTAGATTCTACATATTCTTCAACAAACCAACAGTAAAACTCATACAACAATATTACGTCATTTTCCATATTAACAATATTAAAAAGTCAAATTCGCCACAGACGAGAAATTTCAGTTTCTGCCCTTTGTTTCGTATTTTCGACATCCGACGTACAATAGCGAGCAAAATGATGATTTTATTTAAATTAGCGGAGGTAGAAAATATTTTTTCTAAAACCTTTTGTCTTAAAATGAGTAGCAAATGTAGAACAAAATTACTGACTGACATCAATGCTACAACGACGGTCGACTTTTCAGTAATATGTCGGTTCCGCGTTTGTATATATTTTTGTTACATACTATGAAAATTTGCACTCGAATATGTTTTCAAGCTTCTGAACTGGAATGGATTGTTGTTTGACGAATAAACCAGCTCAAAGTCAGTCAGCGAGCTATGGAACGAGACATGCTCGGAATTTTTCTACGTGATAAAATCCGGAATGAGAAAATCCGTACACGAACTAGGGTCACCGACATAGCTCGTCGAGTCAGTGAGCTAAAGTAGCAATGCGCAGGCCACATCGCTCGAAGAATGGATGACCGATGGGGAGTAAAAGATCTCGAGTGGCGATTACGTAGTAACACCACGTGGAAGCAAGTGGCCCGGGACGTTTCCCGGCTGATGATGACAAAAATTACATTTTATCCTTATATTCTACGGTAACACTATAATTTTATTTTGGCGAACATTCTTTTCATACATATCGTATCTAAGTCCTACTCTCCTACAGAGAGTATGTGTATATGTCCACCACGCAGTTCCAGTGCGGATTGGTAGACTTCACACACACCTTTGAATTTCTTCTCAAGAGTGTGCAGGTTTCCTCGCGATGTTATCCTTCACCGAAAAGCCAATGGTAATGATTTTTTATCTGCTTCTATTTGCCAAATAACAAATTGGAACTCATTTGTACGCCAGGACCGATCTCAACTGCGCTACCATGGAATCCCTAGCATGGCTTAGCTTAGCCCCTGCATTGGGAACATATATAGGCTGATGATGATTATACCGTTTCTCGCACCCTCGAGTTTGAAAGAGAGTGCATATAAAAAATTTCACAAATAACAATATTTATTTTTTAACCAGCGACCCGCCTCAGCTTCACACGAATTTTGACCCTAAACTTTTTACCGATTGGTAGTAAGTCACCCAGTCTAGTGTCACATCATGCCACGCGCCCGTACAATACATTTGATCCATTAACTTGAGACATCAAAGTTTTTCTTTCCTAATGCCCACTCTACAACCTATTACTGTTGGTTTCAAATTCAAAGTATCAATTACCTGAATAAACGTATTTAAACTTATTCCAGTACCCAAATTCGGAATTCAATGTCAAATTTCTAAGATTTCTCAATCAAATCAATCTGCATTAGATCATCTATCTCACTATCGAATTAGCAGTTCATGCATATCCAGTGTATTTTGAACAAAAAGACTTGTCAAGAAACAATACCGGCTCTACAACGCTCAGTGCAAATGTCAATTCAAGGCTGTAGTGTAAAATGTGTATAGTGTAAAGCTATCTTATAAATGCATGTAAAAGTTAACAGTTTGTACAATTTATGTTCCCTATGCGATGCAATATATGCAGCCCTGCGTTATAATAGAATAGAATAGCTAGTACGTCGCCCGCTGCTTTGCCCGTAAAGCAATTCCTTCCTTTGAGGTTATTTATCGTCAATATATGTATATTATAGGAACTCTCTAGGTAGGCTCTAGTGGTTTGGCCATCAAAACCTTTTCACACTTTTTACCCCCTTAAGGGAATAAGGCGTTGACTTGTATACAAGGTGTTCCACGGCTAAATAAACGGAGCCAAATTAGACAAAGAAGACTTTATTTTGATTTTTTAAATAATTTAGACTGAATTCAACGATTTAAAGTCACCTGCCTGGACCGAGAATCAAATCCGCCAAATTGTAAAAAACAAACGACGCTGTATATTTTCCGATTTTCTAATCGTAAAATTAACATTATTTAAAGTACTTTTCTCCGAGTGGCAAAGCCGTGGTACATAACTGTCTTTTCAATATTTACATAATTTTTTATGTGGTATACGGGAGAAACATATTAAAATGAAACAGATTTCTCACGAAGTCAAACAATGAAAAGGCAACACCAGTTCCGTGTTCTGTGTAGAGTACCACTTAACAAAATTCCACCCCTATAGAGATGTAACTTTAAATATAATTGCCCAGCCCAAGCCAATTGTGTTAGAAAATCAATTATTGTAATGCACATGACCAAAGGCCTGTAGCACACCTTACAAAAGGTTTGCTTCACAAAATTCCAGTAATTCCTCCCCTAGAGGGATGTAAAGTTTTTTAAATATCATTGCCCAGTGCAAACGACTCGAGATAGAACAATGGTCCGTAGTACCACTGGAATACCACTTTACAAAATTCTACCCCTAAAGGGATGTAATGTTTATTAAATCATTGCCCAGCCCTAGCCACTTTATTTAGAATCTTCGACATGACCATTGAGCCACACAGCGTGAAGCAATGTATTTAAGTACATATTTCTATTTTCTATTTTCAGTTCAATTATGTGGTGTATTATTTATACAGTTATGCGTGAATCAGATAATGAGCAACCTTTGTTAGAATGTACTTGTCTGTATTGTTCAACCGGATATGTTACAAATGGTCACACAAGTTGTACATTGTGTGCGTAACATTTTAACACATACTTGCGACGGAAAAACACATTTTTTATCGACGGTTTATGGAATAAAATCTCGATGTAATGAAACTCGTGATAATCAATAATTGAATTAATGTTATTTAAACAACAGTAGTTGTGTGGTCTCGGCTTTAGAATAGGGTTAACCCATTTCATCCCGCGGGTGTCGCGAAACACGACTAAGGGTGAAATATTCAGGAGATGGGCAGCAGCATCTACCTATGTAACACTAACATCTTGCAGTCACAATCATCAATCAAATAACCGCCTCTGTAGACTAAAATGACTAAATGTTGGACTAACAATTCAGAGGTCCCGGGTTCGATTCCCAGTGGTACCTGTCATTGCTCGGTTTAGTTGGTGGAAAGGCATTTTTATATCTGCCTGGCTAGCTACCATCATGTTACCTAAGCCAGCACCGCATTAGGTCGAGGCTTCTGGGTACGCACGCTTACCATCCAACGGTCTTATCGTTACTTACCATCGCGTGAGATGAAAGCCAAGTGCAAACCCGTCCTACATTAAAAATAGTCCAACAGTGGACATCTTCCACGTCTTCCCGGGGGTATCTTAGAAGGCCATCTACCACTCAAATCCTACCACAATCACCAATCCGCTTGCTAAGCAATATACACGATTGACAACTTGATTAACCGCCTCCGTGGCATAGTGGCTAGACATTTGGACTCGCAATCCGTAAATCCCAGATTCGATTCCCAGCGGGGGTGTCTATCGGTAATCTATTTGATTGATGTTAGGGCATTTTCTATGTCGTACCAAGATGTTAGGGCACGCTTGGATCCCGATATCAAAGGTCCAGACGAGCCAACCATTCAGGAAAGCACACATTCAATGAAGGCCAATTGTAAACTCATTATACATTAAACAAATATTTGCTTAAAGATTGATTTTTAACAGTAACTCTAGTCTTATTGTCAACCTTTAAAGTAAGAATGCCTTAAAATTACATAACTTTTAAAAACTGTGAAAAGGAGTTTCATAAATATTAACGACAGTCCGCGAACAAAATCTAATGTAAATCGATGTACTGTTGTTGTTTTGGGAGGCTGAAACCGGCACCAAAACGAATACCATGTAATTCCAAATGTGATTACTTTATTTACGCCCACAGAACCGTACTAAATACACGCTGTTATTTGTATATCACTGTTATAAAAGTATAAATAACATATTTAATTACTGAGAAGCTGACAAAACTTATTTTTACATATAACATGTGTTTATTTTTAAATTTAGAACTTTCGACTCGGGATCGTTATTCTGTGTTTAATTTTTGTAATTTGAATCAGTTGTCCTTAAAAATCTATTATTAGTATTATTTTAAGATTTATGACTTATTTATAGGCACAGGTGAGTGACTTCAACAATATAAACATGTCTTACCTTGCAACAGCTGTATATTCTCATCGACCTCCGGCAACAGATGTAAGAAGGTTGTCGCAAAGAGAACCCCTCCGCCGAACGCCAACAGTCCCATTACGAGCTGATTCGAAGACCGCATATTCGGCCCTGTCGATTTGGTAAACCAGTCAAATTTCAAGGAGATCAGGAGAGGCAGACAGCCGAAAACCATGGATATGCTGAATAAGCACACCATTGTGATTATTTTGGCCCTCAAGACCTCTTCTTGATCGTATTCCATCGTGTTTCTTGTCATTTTGTTACTGTAGCCGCATGTGTGTCTATGACCGGCGCGCGCGCGTTTCAGCGCAGACTGCTCTGTCAACTACGCTTCCGTCCTGTGCGCCCGCGCAGCCATCGCTACCGGCGCGGCGGCGTGGGCGGGTCTTGATAACAACTTCATTATTAGTAATGATAAAAGTGACAGCTCCTTGTTTGCTCGGCGTCCCCCTCGCACAGGGAATGCCAGCGCAGTGATCTGATTAAACTCTCTTTTGTTTAGCTCGCTTTTATACTAAAAGGTCATTGTTTTTTGCTGAGGTTTGCTTTATTTCATTATCAGCCTATACATAAATATGTCCCCACTGCAGAGGCTCAGGCCTACTCTCCTACAGAGAGTGTATGGGCCATAGTCCACCACGTGGGATCAGTAGGGATTGGTAGACTTCACACACGCCTTTGAATTTCTTCTCGGGAATGTGCAGGTTTCGTCACGATGTTTTCCTTCACCGAAAATCTAATTGTACCTACTGTTTTTTATCATTCGTACATGGCTTGGCTACGTAAACTCTTCAATGAATAGTGAAATCTTTATTAATGTTATAAATGCGAAAGTAAATAATTAGGGTACGGTAGGTACGTCGTAACGGAGAGTCAAAATGACATGTTTTTATAGGCATAGTTTAAGTGTGGGAAAATACAATCGTCTGCTTTTTATCCCGATCGAAAAAACAGTTCCCGCGGGATAATTTCTGAAGTACACAAAGACGAAGTCCCAATCAACAACTTATGGGTAAACAAGTTTAGGGTGGGTAGTGGGTATAGGACCTTCGGAAGTAAGAACCTTAGGTATGAATTATTATCATTTTATCGATGTAAACTAATTTGACAAGAATATAAATAACCAACCACAATTATTCCCATCAACATATATTCGCAGAATATTTAATTTTATCAATCACCGATCACCAAAAAATACTTATATTTTTTCCTCCATAACAAAAAGTTATGGCAACTAAACTCTACACAACACACAATAAGTTTGCCCCTCTGAAGTTTGTCACAAAAGACCGCGAAGTATCCATTATTCACGTATAAGTTGGAGGCAAGGCAAGTTTGCGGATGAAAAGAAATGTCATAGTGTTTTATGTTATCTAGGAATAGTTATTATCGAGAAAAAATCACACACACACATTCCGGCTACACATGTTTGAAATTGCGGAGAGCTAACTTCAGAGGGGCAAACTTATTGTGCGAGTTATTAGTATACATATATAATATATTGTTTATTGAGTAGAAACAATCTTAATACACGTAACTAGCCAAGCTAGGCATTATATAGTAGCCGCTACTAATTACATTTCAATGGAAATAAGTTATGGCAATTCGGAAAAGGTAGTAGGAACCAACGATCGAGCCCTGCAAAATATCGCGCAACTCTGCGAGGGTTCGCAAGGTTGTTTTTTTGCCTAGTAATTTTTAAAGCAAGCTCTTAATTATTAACATTAATATTTTCATAAATACTGCATACAATTATTTTTTTGATTTATTGAAACATTGTATTCATCATACGTATTGGTTCTTGCTTCCTATACTCTAACATACGAGTACGTGCCATTTATTGTTTTTAATTAATCTATAGTAATAATCCTATAATGTTGTGACATACTCTTACGTAGTACATATATAGTGATCTGAGCTGTCTGTGCTACTCGTATTATGTTAAACGTGTCATTTTTAGGGTTCCGTAGTCAAACAAGTTCGCTCTGTCCGTCTGTCCGTGCGCAGCTTAGCTCAGAGACCCTTACTACTAAAAGCTGTAATTTGGAAGACATATTAATCACCCGACAAATTAGTAGATTAAATAAAATCTTGAAAAATATTTTTTGGAGGGTGGCTCTCATAGTACACGTAACTTGGGGATGAAATTTTTTTCGCGTTTACTGCATTGTTTGGGATATCGTTGAATGGGTCTTTCAAAAACATTGAGGAGTTACGAACACCACTTTTCGATTCAGGGATCCCTTTGCGAAATTCTAAGCTATAAATTGATTAGTTGTTGAGCGTCCATTCCGCTATCTTCTAAACTAATAGTAACTAAAGTACATTATAGTTCTATGGGTCACCCATTATTGGATTGTTATTTGACTCGGTTGTTGTGTGGTGTGGTTATTGGCTTGTTAGTTGTAGGTCGTGATTAGGTGTGCTGAGTACATACACAACACACACGTGGATGACTGACATTGACAAGCATTTTTGTGTTATAACGGCAGGTAATGTTCCATAGAAAAACAAATGCCGTAGAGATACGTCTCGAGAATGATTCATGACATTTGCCTCCCTCAATCACCTCGATCAGGCTAAAGAAAGATTGTTTATCGATTCGACGCCCTTTGGTTGATGCTATCACATCACATACATTGTATTTTTATTATGTTATGTTCAAGACGCTGAAAATGTGCCATCAGAATTTTATTTCTATATCGATTTTTGTTGTACTTGGTATTTTGGCACACCTTGCCACCTGGCGCCCAGAGCTTCAACCTTCTCGCTCTATCCTAGGGCCGGAGCCGTCTACTTCTGTCAAGCACTGTTTTTGTGTATAGCTAATTTATTTTTGATTTATTTCTGTACAATTTTCTACATCTAACTTCCGAATGCCATCTAATATATTTCGTGTATATTATGTACCTGTCTTAATGTATTTTCCCGACATGCATAACCATTGCAGTGTTTTAATTGTAACTCTTTACGACAGGACGTTTTTCATGAGTACCTCTTGCAATGATAATAATAGACTGGCAGACTGGTTCTAGGTTGTATTAAATGTGAAAGTTTGCTGATGATTTGTAACCTACATGGGTTCCACTAAAATAAGATTTACAAAATATAATAAATAAAATATTAGTAAAAAAATATACGGTATATTTCAAAAAAAATCAAATTATCAAAAATCCCAGTGCGCAAAATCTTCATTTTTTAAAAATTATGTGCGCCTGGAGATTTTCACATTTATGTAGCTATTTCGATCAAGTGTCTGGTGGCGTGTTTTTAAAAAAGTAGCGATTTAATCACCGACAAAATTTGCAAGATTTTTGCTGCTTACATCCTTCCATCCAAATAATTAGTACACTGAGACTGGGTTACGTTTCAGGCTGTATGAGGCTGAACGAGTAAGAATTCATTGCTTTTGTATGTAGATTTAACAAAAAAAGATACAGAAACGTCCAACATCATTCTCGAATAGCTACTAAGGTTTCATTCATTCAACTGTACGTTTTTTTAATTATGAAACTGTTTACTGTTTTATTATTATAAAAATTATAACAAATACTGTTTTATTGTATGCTCGTTTTTCGAACGTGCTGTAGAAAATGCATAAAGATTAAATATACTGACGTTAATAATTAAAAACAAGTGAAAAAAACACTGTTAAAAGTTTGACACCTGGACATTTATAATGTAATGAGGATGCAAAGGAGATTCACAGCATCAGCTGCTGCAGTTGTGTTAATTATAGTCATTTGGATTTATAGGAGCTCTAATATAGAGATAAATAATACTTTAACAATATTAAAACAAAGAAATAATTACTTTGTAAAAAATACACTATTGACACCCTTAAATACAACTTGTCAGAGTAAGTACATTTTGATAAATAAGAATAAAAAGAAAAATTTATTTCATCACCAGCCAGAAAACGACCATGTTGAACATAGAATCGACTTACCAACGGTACTTTATAAAGACAAGTCCCAAACCTTATATTCAAATTTCATATTGGTTCAGTATTTTATTAAAAGCTTCAACTCTTTGATTTTGCAAATATTAGGTAAATACCATATACTTAATTCACCAAAGGTTTATAAAAATAATCATGTCATTAAGTCTAATATCTTATGCAATACAATTATGTAAATACACTTTGACATAAATTCTTTTGACACTATTTAAAAGTATGTTGGATTTTCAGAGACCCCTTTCATAGTGATCATAGTGACCTCATATGTCGGCCATGTTGAGTTACGGAGTGCACACCGAAGAGCCATGTCATCTGATCTTCTCAAATCGTTCAATTGTACGAGGATATTTTTGCTAGCTGGGATTCCAAAGAGTGAAAAGTAAGATAATTTTACTTGTAGGTAAAAAATTGGACCATGTACACCTAATATTAGACTAGATGAAAGATTTTATATTATCCGAATGTCTAAATTTTCTTTCCTATTTATCAGCAATTTATTGGAGTAAATAATTTGTATCTTTTTTCAGGTACATAAGCGAAGAAGCAATCAAAGATGAAAGCAATACCTTTGGAGATATCCTTCAAGGATCTTTTGTGGAAAATTACAGAAATTTGACCCATAAACACCTGATGGGACTACAATGGGCTTCCACAGCTTGTAGCCAAGCATCCTTCATTTTAAAAGTGGATGATGATATAGTTTTCAATCTGGAAAGAACCAGCAAATTACTCATGCAACTGAAAGCTTATGATAGAGACAATTTTTTATTAGGATATATGTTAAATAATACAATTCCAAATAGATATAAACAAAATAAGTGGTATGTTACCAAGGAAGAATATTCTCAAAGTGAATATCCAGCATATTTGTCTGGTTGGTATTACATAACAACTCCTGCAGTAGCTGCTAGGATATGTGAAGAAGCTTCATATCATCCTTACTTCTGGATAGATGATGTTTTTATTACTGGTATACTCAGAGAAGCTTTGAATATACAACTACGACAACTACCACCAAAATTTTGGTTTGAATATTATGAGCTACTTGAATGTTGCATGAAAGATATGATTACGAAATATCTGAGATGTGATTACGTTGTTGGACCAAATGGTGGCAGGAATAACTTAATTGTTGAATTTACTGATGCAGTTGGTAACTGTGATAAATTGAGAAATTGTAAGGCTAGGAGTGCCAATGAATCTCTTGATAAGACTTGTGTAGCATTTAAAAATAGATATATTTTCAGTGACGGCCAAGCAGTTGTTCAGTTAATGAAATTATAAGATTTAAATAATTTTAAATTTGTGTTTTTATACTTTCCTAACTTTTTAGGCATTCCTAACATTATTTAATATAATTTTAATAACCCTTCTATTCTAAAACTCCATCATTGTGCTAATACTTTTCTGAATTATAATAAATCTCGAAATTCAATGTGCCTCCAGGCAAAGGCCTCCTATAATAACATCCATTTATTGCTGGTTGCAGTTTGGATCTGCTGTAAGTTTCTGGTTTCATCTTATCTTTTGTGCTGTCCACCTCTATTCTTTATGCCCTATAAAGTGTACCATTCTGTCAAAATGTGTCCCAATTGACCCTGGGAGTTCTATAAAGTATGACACATGTACCTCAATTTTTTATTTGGTCTCTCTTAGTGATGTTTGTTACTCTAATTCTAATAGATGTGTTTCTTTCAATGTCTAGTTTCCCAGCAGAATTCTCTCCATAGCTCTCTGAAGGTTCAAATTTTTTCATCCATAAGTAAGGCAAGGGAGAACATAATGTTAAAGACTTTGCCCTTAATTTTATAACTTACATTATTAACCATTGTATAAAGATTTGAATTAGTGAACAAAAACGAATTAATCAAAAATATTATATTTATTGATTTATCTATTTTATTATGTAATATAACGTGCATAAGTAGCAATTAAAACAATCCTTACTGTAGTTATGGCACAACTAGTCCAGTCAGCCTTTTTTCGTTATAATTAGATTACACTTAATCTTCTATGTCCTTAACCTATAATGAGCAAATTTGATTTAACTTAAAATAAAAATGCAATCTGTCAATTTAAAACACACAACAAATATTATCACAACAAAATCTAATCTTGAGATAACTTATTCATTAATAAGCAATAAGAAGTGTCATTTAAAAGAGTTATTGGCTATTATCTTAGATTGCTGAAACACAGTTGATTGGCAGTTAGACTAACTAGCCATGCAAACAGAAAAATAAATGTGCAGCAACATACATTTTCTACTTTATAATGGCAGAATTCATTTAAAATTCTTCTTAATTGAACTAATTTTTATACAATTAATATTTCATTATTTCTAAAACAATATTAAGGCTTATAACTTACCACAGTCATATATCAAATAGAACTCTCTAAGCTTGTAACCATTGATTGGTGATTGAGGTACCATTAACTATACAGTCCTTAAAACCTTTCACTATGTATGAAGATTGATACCAATGAATCTCATCTGTAGACTTGATATCTCTATAGTCACTTTCTTCACCTGTTTCTTCCATTGTCACTTGTTCCTTTACATTACAAACATCACCAAATACTTGGAATTCATTACAACATAAAACATTATCACAGTTTGAAGTCCTGAAGTCAATAACAACTACTTTAGAAGTTTTTGGAATCCGGCAGTCACTTGCTATTATAAAATTGTCGTTGGTATACACTAAGTCTTGACTGTTCGCCTTCTTCTTGATAAAGACGAAAATGTTTGTTGGAGGTAGCGGGTTGTAGAAAACTTGGCTCAGTTTTTCTGATGTAACAAGTGTCCTGAAAAAATATGGTTATATTTGTAAACAAAAAGATTTTATCATATGGAAAGCATAATAAATATTATTATTTGATCAAACTTTGTATTCATAAGGGAACAGTTAGACAAATTAAATTAAAATTTTCTTTTATAAATTAAATTTTGATAATGTCAGTGTTCCCATTATGGCTAAAGGCTTTCATCAGAGATGAAGCAATAAAAGAAACTCTTGTCTAACATCAATAATTGATAGTGTGTGCAAAGATTGATCCACGATTACTTTATCTTTTTTATTAGAATCCAAAAGAAACTCACTTGAACACACTTCTGTGTATCTTTTGGTCATTGGCAATGTGTGCAGAGTGGCACTGTGGCTTGTGGCAGACGGTGGGCAGAAACAGTCGGTAAACTTCCTTGCACATCATTGGGCTGCCACCTAGGGCTATACAAACTTCGTCAGGAATAGTAGCACTACTTATCTCTTGTAATAGGCTCTGAAATAGAAATGATAATTTAATTTTCAAGCAGTGTGATGTGCACATATTCCTCTTATCATTTTGATCAACCTTTTAAACTCACCTTCAATATGAAATCTAGGTTTTCTAACGCACTGGAAGCAACACGGTAGTGTCTTTCAGACTGTAGACTATCCTTCTTCTCTTCATTTTCGCGAGATTTCTTAGTGTTTATAACCTGCTTCAACCACTGGTAGGAGTATGGTATTTGCAGTCTCTGATATGCGATAAATTTAATTAGTTCCACGACTACGTGTCCACATGATATTGATGTTAATTGATCACCAATGTTTAAATTTACTTTTAAAGGTTTATATTGATTATTCATTGCGAATTTCGATATCTAATCTTGAAAGTCGTGACCAAACCGCAAAGCAAACCGTTATCATTTAAATTTTTTGTAAATGTCACTCGCTGACCGCTGTCAGTGTCAGTACTGTCAATCAGAGTACATTTTTGGTAGGTATTTTTACACCAGGCAAAGTCATTCGGGCCTACCATTCAGCAAATTCTTAAATGTAATTGAATTTTAGGAAAATTAAGCCAAAGCCATTTCTTACGTTTTCTCTATAAAATTATTATTTGTTGTATTGCTACTTTAGGATTTCTGAGGAGAATTCCAAAGATAATTCAAAAGCATTTCAAAAGTATCAATATGCCGACTAATACCACTAATACTTGACCTGGTAAAATATATGGTAAATAAAACGCGAATTTTTGCGATAATGATTTGCAAATAAATATATAACGAAAACTATTGAATGAACATATATAAAATGTAAATATATATATATATATATATCATTATATATCGTTTATTCATTGGAAAACATAGATACAGATGAGAAACATACAAATAAAAAACACAAATACACACACACTCACAGATAAACAAGAAAACAAAATCAGCAGACATTGGTCACGCATATTGAGTGAAGTGCCGCAACCTGTAATCTGTGTTGCAGACGAAATGGTCCTGACTCGGCATATGCTGCAGACAGAGCTACTGCGCTGCTCTGCCGTCATATGCAAAAGAGAATTGGTTCACTCCTCGATAATAAAAGAAGTTCATGGCAGACCTTCCCCACTATTTATTTTTCTTTCTCATGCGATGATGTTATACCAGCATTTCCTAGGTTGTCCGAGCGGACGTCGTCTGACCAGAAATCTATAAAGGTTGGAACTGATGATTATGATCTAATAGTGTAATCTAATTATCGAAGCGTGTCAATAATACGTAAGTAGCATGCACGCTTTTGTCACTCCGCGCTCTTCCCCCTTCCTCTTTACTTGTTTAAACCGATTACCGAACGGTTGGCTAGAAAATAAGATCTTCTATTTTCTTGTTTTCCAAGCACGAGCCCTAATATAATTATGTACTATATTAAGTTACCATATTTTTGGTGGGTCATAGTTTTTCTGTATTTTCTTTTATATTTGTACTGCGGAACAAGTAACTTGAATTCAAACCAGTGACCTCTGAAACTGGCCGAATTCATAATTTAAATGTGATGTGTTGAGTTTGTGAGTGGTTTGTGTAAAACGTAGTGATTACTTGCTCCGTGAGTTTGTGATTGAAGTTTTGAGTTGACGTGTCAGATAAAATACGATACTTAATTATTTGGAAAATAAATTAATTAAAATGAATCGCTTCCAAAACTGGATAACGCGAGACCTTCACAGAATAAAAAATACGACAATGTTGCGTAGATATTACGCAAAAGAAATAAAATTTGGCCCGGATGTCAGATCACTTATGCTTCAAGGTGTAGACATTCTTGCAGATGCAGTTTCAGTCACTATGGGGCCTAAAGGTCGCAACGTGATACTGGAGCAAAACTTTGGACCTCCTAAAATTACTAAGGATGGAGTGACGGTAGCCAAAGGTATTGAATTAAAAGATAAATTCCAAAATATCGGCGCAAAACTTGTACAAAACGTTGCAAATAAAACAAATGAAGAAGCTGGTGATGGAACAACAACAGCAACAATCTTGGCAAGATCTATTGCTAAGGAAGGGTTCCAAAATATTTCTAGAGGAGCTAGTCCAATTGAAATAAGGAAAGGAGTGATGTTAGCTGTAGAAACAGTGAAAGAAAATTTAAGAAAACTATCCATACCAGTTAAGACTTTCCAAGAAATAGAACAAGTTGCTACAATATCAGCTAACGGGGACAAAGTAATCGGTAATCTTATTGCTACGGCCATGGAGAAAGTTGGCAGAGAAGGTGTTATCACTGTCAAAGAAGGTAAATCTTTAGCTGATGATGTGGAGATCATAGAAGGCATGAAATTTGATCGAGGTTTTATTTCGCCTTATTTTATAAATTCAACTAAAGGTCCTAAAGTAGAATACAGCGATGCTTTAGTTCTGTTTTCTTATAAAAAAATATTTTCTATTCAACAACTTTTACCTGCTCTTGAAGCTGCCAATGCTCAAAAGAAACCATTAGTAATTATTTCCGAAGATTTAGATGCTGAACCGTTGTCTGTGCTAGTTGTAAATAAATTAAAAAATGGGTTGCCTGTCGTAGCCGTAAAAGCTCCTGGTTTCGGCGAATATCGAAAAGAGTCATTGATAGATATGGCTACAGCTACAGGAGGAATTGTTTTCGAAGATGATATTAATTTGATTAAGCTTGAAGATTGCCAGCCAACGAGTTTTGGAAAAGTTGGAGAAGTTTTAATTACCAAAGACTACACTATTATGATGAAAGGAAAAGGTGACAAAGTAGAAATCAATCAACGTATTGATCAAATAAAAGAAGAATTAGATGAGAAGACGGCAGATTATGATAGGTTAAGACTTTATGAAAGATTATCCAGGTTGCAATCTTGTGTAGCTGTTTTGCTAATCGGAGGTTGCAGTGAGGTCGAGGTTAATGAAAAGAAAGATCGTGTTCATGATGCTCTGAATGCCACTCGTGCAGCCATTGCAGAAGGTATTGTGCCTGGTGGCGGTTCAGCCTTCTTACGATGTATACCAGCTCTTGATAATTTAAATCCAGCAAATAAGGATCAGGCAATAGGAATATCAATCGTAAAGACAGCATTACGCACACCTTGCTTTACAATTGCAACTAATGCCGGACATGATGGATCTGTAGTAGTAACTAAAGTTGAAAGTTTAGGGGAAAACTATGGCTACGATGCTCTAAATAATGAATATGTGGATATGATGGAAAAGGGTATTATTGATCCCACTAAAGTTGTCAGAAGAGCCTTAACCGATGCAAGCAGTGTCGCATCCTTGCTGACTACTGCTGAAGCAGTTGTTTGTGACTTAACTACAACCTCGAAAACCACTGCACCGAGTGATTATGCTGGATCTATTGGAGATTATTAACGCTACGGGAGAAATACAGACACAAGTGTTTCTATTATTTATTGTTGTTGCTTGTAGTGATCCCTGATGTTAGTAAAATATTGTGCGTGATATCCCTGTTTGTTTCACAAAAATAATCATTATATCCCAGATAAACTTTTCGAAAATAACAGGGGGGATATTCGTATTTTAATGGTTCCGTACGTATGTAGGAGTTAAAAAGAAACCTTATGGTCCGATTCGGTCAGTTTGTCTATCTTAGTTAAATACCTCCTTGTCGTGTTGACGTAGTCCTCGCGCTGAACCGGTTTTAAGCACTACTACCTGCCTGCCTGCGTAGCATAAGACTCATGAGAGCGGTGAGAGTGAGGTATGTCATTCTTAAACGTCAAATATCTATACGTTTTGACGTTAATATATGATAATATGAGTATATCATTCTCACCGCTCTCATGAATGACGCATGAAGCTGTTAGTGTGAAAATAACAAGGAATTTATTGTATAAGGAAGGAATTTAAAATATAGTATTAAGGACATAAGTCGTCTTACCTAGCGGGGGCGTCCTACACGATGTTTTCCTAAAGCAATCCTCCAGCGATTGACATAGGATAGCCGGACATGCCACACTGTATGGACACGATTGATTATTTAAGCACGAGCATATAGACTTTTTACGCAGTATGGTGCCCGGCCTGTTTTTACACTTCCAATTGGAAGTTTTAAATACGTAAAAGCTTTTAATTTTCATTATGTAGTTACCATTGTTTATACTTTGGCCTAACTTTTGTTGTATGTAAAAACATTATAGGCACATTACGCACACAAAATAAGCAATACACAACAAAAAATAAATCAATGACATACCTTTGCAACTATGTACATACAAAAAAAATTTTTGTACAAAATTAAAACTTACTATAAAATTCTTATTAGGTATTTTAACCGACTTCAAAAAAGGTGGAAATTATCTGCTCGATGCGATATTTAAAAAAAATGTATTTTCTCGATATTTCCATCAGTTGTGAACCATATTGAATTTTTAAAGGGTCTTAATTGGATGATTATTCATCATCAACAGACCATATATGTCCACTAGAGGGTTCCTCTCGATGTTTTCCTTCACCGAAAATCCAATTGTACCTATTGATTTTTATCATTCGTACATAAATTCCAAACAACAGACAAGCAATCAACAAAAGCAAAGCAAACAGCAAGGATCGAACCCAGACTTCGATTGTTCAAGGACTGCCCTAATGCTGCCCTACCCAAATGAACTACCATGGCTCGTTTGCGCAAAAGCGCAATAGGTCTTACAGGTCTACCGCATAACTAATTCTGTTCCTGAGTTAGGTTCCTCTGGAACAGACTCAGTTAAGCGTTAGGCCAGTAATATATTTTTTTGCAGAAAAATGCTATTACTCGTTTTCAATTTATTATAAATTTATACTAAATATAACAATTTATACTAAATTCACGGAAAAGGAAATAAACAAATGGCTGTAAGGTCTACAATCATTGCTTTATCTGTAAAGGAGTACTGTTTTTTGTTTGACATTATGACATTGACACTTAATTGAGCGCGAAAATCGCGTAATAGTAAAATTCGTGAATAAAATCTAATATTAGATAATAATGAGGGATTTTACTCATCTGTACTGTATGTGCGTTAACTGAAATCTCGTGGAATCGCTATACAGTAAAGTTCATACTGGGAAAGTTGATTTTACTCCTGTATAGTTGGATTCGTATGTAAATTGATCTATTCGCAATGGATGAAGATTCCGTAGATTCTCTGGTAAGGGATGAGGGTGAACATTATAAACACAACCAGCCTGACATAATTTCGTGGAAGAATTCAGCATTATGTGATCATAAAACCAACACTCAAAGTAATGATTCAGATGACTCCAGTGATGTTGATGCTGCTCTTATTATACGCCACAAGAGACGTGTAACACAGTTTTCAGAAAGCGGCAGTGATGCTGATAATCCCAACAGTGATGAAAACACATTCGCAAAAACTATACTCAACGGAAATAATGTAAATACCAACAGTAGTGATAGTGAGACAGGCCATGCTAATAATATTCAACGGTCAAGAATACGAAAAGCTTCGTCCAGTGACTCTAATTCTAATTTGGAATCTGTAGTGAAACCTTCAAAAAATGATGGGCAACAGAATAGAATGAACATGAAAAGGGACAAAATGAAACAAAAGTTTAAGAGTTTATTGACATCCAGAGGAAAATATAGTGATCAAACAGAAGGTATGCAACCGATGAGCAGAAGTGATGTGGGTGATGGTGGCCACAGCGATTCTCCAAACACATCTGATGAGGAAGCAGCCTCTATCAACAAAATAAGACAGGTTGGATTTGTTTCTTTTACTTTTGTATTACATTCCTTAGTCTAGTGTAGTGGCTACACCATTTCTATTTAATCCTAACTTGACTGATCAATAAGTGAAACATTACGTGTGAATCTGGAAATGTGTTTTCTCTCTTTATAATCAGCTATATAGGTTTAAAGTTGCTCATATGCCTCTGTGGCCTAGTGGCTATATTTTTGGACTAAAAATCTGGAGGTACCAGGTTCAGTTTGATTCCCGATGAGGGTACTGGTCAGAACTTGGGTTGGTGGTAGGGCATTCACTATGTCCGGCTAGCTACCACCATATTACCTTTCTATTTCAAAGCCAAAATCTCTTAGGTCTGTGTAACATATTTTAACATTTATATATATCTATTAAATCAGAATTTATTTGACTTACAGTCAGGGTTAAAGAAGCCCTTACATCTCCACCCATTGCACTCCAACCAACTTAACTTTAGGTTGACTTATTCATAGAAAAATTAACTAAAACAAGTGGTTCTGATGTATAGTAATTATTTTTTATTAAGCATGACTTGCAATGTATATTTTCAGAAAATAAAGGACAGGACAATGCACTTGAAAAGCACTCTTTATGATCCTGATACTTCAGAGGAAGAGAATGTATTACCCAAGAAAATAGCAATTACAAAACAAAGAATAAAGAAAACAGCTAAGTCTACAAAACCAACATCTCCAAAACCTATCAGGGTTTGTTCATTTTATGCACATATTATATTTTTGATTAGAAACCTCAACAATAAAATCCACATCAAAAGTGTGTATTACTTGTTAGCATTTTTTTTATGTTTGGCTCATCATGGCTAAAGATCATGGGGAGTCGCTAGATGCAAGTGTCTTGGGACTGGTCAATTTGACATACCATGGAGTAAGCCTTTGTCCAGCAGTAGACGTTTTCCGGCTGATGATGATGATTATACTGTCAAATATTATGTTAGATTATATTTGCACTGTTTCTTTATTGTACTCATGTAACTACATGACTAATTGCCTCTGTAATGACTGCATTACTGGCAGTGCTAATGATAGCTGAAAGCACAGCGTAACACAGTTCTAGGCCATCACACCGCACTCACCATTCCATCCTTTGATGGACAAGTTAAAATGAAGGCAGAGACTGAAGGTTGAGTGGACAGTAAGAGTTGCAATGACTTAGCTTGAAGGTCGAGAGTATAGCTAAGCTAAGATCAAGGTCATCATAGCATGGCCATCAGTGCAGTCATTACAGACCAAATCTTGTATGCATAGTGCTTTACTAAAAAATGTGCTTTTCCAGGGTTCATATTACTTTCTGTCACAAGTTAAATAAAATTTTATCTGCAGATGTCAGCAAAGCAAGCAATGGAGAATATGACGAAAATCAAAAGTGTATCAAATAAAATGCTTCGAGAGAAGGATGTATCTCTTCCGTACCACAGACCTAAGCCTTTATCTCTGAAAGAGATCATGAGTAGAAGGAAACTGGCAGTCTCTTCCGATGGGAAAGCACTGCCTATTAAAATGAATGAGGAGCAACTTAAGGAATATGCGTAAGTGAAGTTCCAATTTATTTCTTCCAGAAAGAAATTTATAACTAAGAGTTATTTTTTCATTTGAACATCCAACTTAGTGAATATGGTATAATTAAATAAACACATAAATCATACAAGAAAATTGCAAAAAATAGGAATAGACAGTTGGAAGTTCTGCACCTTCCTCATTTGCCTAAACATTGTAAGCTTGTAATTTTTTAACTGAAGAAAACATTTAACAAAAACGAAATATATATTTTTTAATTTTACAGACAGCAACTAGAGCAAAGACAAAAAGAAATGATAGATCTGTGCAAAAGTGACACTGATGAAGAAGCTGCAGAAAATGAAGAAAAATCAGAAAATATGTCCACCAATAATGATACCATGTATGACGATTTAGTTGAAACAACTATGGATGGAAATAAATCGAATGAACTTATTGATAAAAGTGAAGAACATAAGCCAGAGGAAATGGATATAGATGACAATAAATCTGATCAAACGACATTGCCCCCAGCTGAAATAGAGTTTCGAAACGAAAATGTGATAAATCAAAACAGTTTTGAAGTTAATTCTGAAGTTTTTATAAATAACGTAGAGACTCATTCTATTATAGAAAATGAAATCGAAGAGGATAAACCTTCAGAAGAAAAAATCGTTAAGAAACAAAATTGTGATGTGTCTCAAGATAATATAGAAAATACATCAGCAGAAATGGTATTAGTTTACAATGATTCAGTTGAAAACATCAAACCTAGTGAAGATACAGAATGTAACGGTGCTAAAGACGATGGACAGAATAATGAAATAGTATTCAATACCAAAGTGGGCACTGAAAATGATAGTCAATTGATCTCTTTACATTACGATTCCGAAAAACATCTTCACAGTGAGGACATTGCTTCAAAAGAGTGTTCTGAAATTGTTGATTTAACTTCGAATGGTCCTAGAGATATAACAGAAAATGAAGCTAATAAAGATGGTTTTTCAGATGATGATTTTAATATAGACGATATTGATAAACTAATTGAAAATGCGGAGATTTTAATAAGTGAGATTTATATTTTCTTTATTCACATGCTAAGTGTTTACATACTGCTTTAGTTAATAATGTTGCTATTGGTTTATGAAGCATTTGTCATACCGATCCTAAAGCTTAATGGTAATTTCAAAATTCGAAACCAACATTAACATTGTATCTTCATTTGTACATTATAAAACAATTTTCTTTATAGTGACTAATATACTTAGTACATACAAGTGAACCAAATAAATAGGTATCGGTTCATCTACTTGACAGCTAAAATGCCACATACATACACAGAGGGTTCTGACCCATAGCACCCCTCCTTAGGGATCGGGGGCTAAACATATAAGTAAAGCTATTGGCCTTGCATGCATACCTATAATTTTTAGGAACTAAAGAATAAGGCCCACTTTTAGCAGAAATGTACAAAAAATATGAAAATGACAGTAAATGGCTTCGTCTGTAATATATTCAACAACCGTCTCACCGAAAAAGTTATCGGGCCAAATCTCAACAAGATGGGTTGATGAAATTTGGCCCGATAACTTTTTCGGTGAGACAGTTGTTGAATATATTGCAGACGAAGTCGCTGCTGGCTAATCACTTTGATTTCATAAATTCCTATTGGCTAAGCTATGAAAAAATTCTTTTAGTAACAATATGTGTTTCACTATTCTAGGCCAAACTGATACAAGTTCGCCAATGCTTATCAAAGACGCGATTGATTTCAACTCCAAACCAAAGATAATTGGGGCACCAGGCATGGTAATAGACCTGGATGGTACAGTCACGCCTAAGAAATTAACCGGTGTTGAACTTTTGAGGGAGAGATTTGCTTTCTTTGCAAAGTTGAAAACTCCAGAGGATTTAGAGAAGCAGAAGGAAACTAGGTATGCATTAGATTATACATAATATCTATGCTCATCTATGTCCTGATTGTTATCGCAGATTTTCTCAAGTAAAACTTGTTTATGTATTTTACTTCCACTGTGTAATACAAGAGAAAAGCAAAAGCTCATAATCCAAAAAATATTTTTATTATAAAATAATTAACTCTTTTCTCTTTGCTAAGATGACACTAACAGTAATTTTTGTTTATAGAGTAAAGCCAGGAACGCAGCACCAAAAATTGAAGCAGCAACTCGAAAACGAAATAGCCGAAAAGCGCTCTATAGAATGGGCTAAGCGTTTGGAAGAAGAGAAACAACAGCAAAAAGAATTAGATGAAATTAGAGGTGAAGGATCAGATGACGATGACATTGAGAAGATCAAAGCGAAAATAGCAGACAATGAAAAAAATGATGGCCAAGAGGAAGAGAGTGGCACAGAAGAGGAAACGGAAGAGGAACCGGAAGAAGATGATATGCTTGTTGAAGATAAACCAAGGAAAAGAAATCCAATGCTAGCCGATGAAGCTGAAGAATCTGATTGCGACGAGACAGAAGATGGTGGGCCTAAGAGAAATGAAATGGATAATGAAAGCGATGATGGAGAGAAAGGGGGAGATGAAATAGATAATGATGACGATGAATATGACGAAGTAAGTGATGATTCCAGTGAAGATTCAGACCAAGAAGAAAATAAACCAAAGAAAGGGAGAATCCTAAAGGCCTTTGAGGATTCTGATGATGAGGAAAATGTTGTTAAGGCCAGCGATGAAGTGAAAGATAGTAACAGTATTCAAAAAGATCTGAAAGAGCTTAGCATACCAGAGGATAAAATAGAACAACTTCAGATATCTACGGAAAGTCCTGTTACTAAGTTTACTCAAGGTAAATGATATTTTTGGACAAATATTATTAATTGAATTTGTCGATAAGAGTAATAAACTAAAATAACGGTGAAAACTTGGATTTCAGATGACGAACTACCTCTAGCTCAAAAATCGCAATCTGAAGACTTATTTCCTAGTCAAGAGAGTCAAGTGAAAAGTCAAGATAATAAACAAGCCAATGCTTCAGCTGATGAAAAAGACTTCGGCACTCAAACCTTTTCAATATTAGATTCTTGTGTGCAAGATAGTACAGTAGATGTGGATAAACTTGATAAGATAAAACCAATAAGTCAGTCATGTAATGAGACGCAGTCGTTTAGTGTGAGTATATTATTTATGTGACCTAATAAGTAATAACTATGCCTACAGAGAGTACAGTTTATAATGTACTAGCTTTTGCCCGCGACTTCGTTCGCGTGGACTTCAGGTTCGTCCCGTCTAGTCTAGTAATAAGTAAGAAATACGGTAACTAAGCACTGCAGAGCCCTAATCATAGGTCTATAGGTAGCTACTGCAGTATGCTCCTATAAACTACATTTAACGATCTTTTTCCTTCAGCATAAACATGCAGATTCTTCGCTTTGGAAACACGTGAGCAAGCCACATAGAGCTGACCGTGAGAAAAACATGGCGTGCCCAAATGTAGGCCTGCTACCTTCAAGGTTTGACCCTGCGATTTGTTGATCGTCATTGAAAATGCGACTTTTCCTATATTACTTAAAGTAGGCGACCATACGTTTTTATCAAATCGCTAGTACCTTGAAAATTCGCAAAACGGACACAACCGTCAACGACGTCTGCCCTCACGCGTCTGCCCGCGTTCGGGTCGCGCACTCAGCGATGAGCCACTTCTTCTCTACCGCACCTACCCCGCTCCCCCCACGCCCCGTTCGCCTGGCACCGCTGCCGGTATTTATCACCGAAACGGTATTTATCGCCGAAATTGCTATGACTCTGCATTTTAAATCTGTGATATCTTCGAAAATATTTATTTAATTTACATGCTGTAAAAAGCCATATTGATCTTTATTAAATGCACAATGTATTTAAGATACTTAATTGGATAAGGATTAATACTGTATTGCTTAAAATCGCTTCGTAAAAAGCCATTATTTCTCGTACAAAGTAAAGGATAAAAAATGGTTATTGTGGGTTATTCCTAAGAGATAAACATATACCATCACGGACTTTTTTGGAGACCTTTTTAAGTTGTACAATACTGTAGTCCATTGTTTTGATCTATCTTGTAGGATCTTGTAGGATTCAGTCAGCGTTTGCAATGTAAGCGCAAAAAATGTGTTTTTTTACGACTTCACATTAGAAACCTCAAAAATTGTAGCCTATGTGTTATTCTGATGTATAAGCTATAGCCTATATGTTATTCTGATGTATTAGCTATATTGTGGTAAAGTTTCATTCAAATCCATTCAGTAGTTTTTACGTGAAAGAGTAACAAACATCCATACATCCATACTTACAAACTTTCGCCTTTATAATAGTAGTAGGATATAATCTAGTAACGTTTAATTTTCTGTACAATCCCTAATAAATACTTTGTATTTAAAAAGTTTAAAAGTGTTTGAAAAGCTAGTTATTATTAACTATACCCTAATCTAGCTGCATGACAATCAATTAGTAGATATTTTAAAATATTATACAGCTAAATTTATTGGTTATGATTTATTCCGACAAAGCTACAAAAAATCTTAATTGCAAAAAATACTTTAATAATGTGTTACATTTTCAGAAAGAATTAACCGTTGTAGCAGGCATTAGCGCAGATGCATTAATAGATAAATTGCTCCCATCTCAAGGGTCTTCTCAATTTATAACTCCAACACAGACTCAAGAGATTGGTGAAGATATTCTGGCATTATGTACAGGCCAATTTTATGATAATCAGTTTGTCTCGCAAGTTGATAATTTAGATCATAAAGCGTCACAATTTCAAGCTATCAACAAAGGGAAAAACGATATGCCACTATCAAGTCAAGAGCTAGGAAGGAAACATAGTGAAAACAGCGACTTAGCTGGTAATAAAACTTTGTTAGAGGACTCTAATGCTATGACTATAAGTGTAGGTGCTATCGATATTGGACCTGAAAGAAAAGATATTAATAACGAAGATCTAGGTCAAGAAACTAAAAATGAGAATGTTCTTAAAACTAACCCAACCAATAAACAACAAATAACTGAAGATAACATATTACTGAAATCTATACTCGACGAATTGAATGAACCTGAACTGCCCAAAACCAAAAAATATTTCAATGGTGATGACAATAAAAACAAAGAATATAAGATAGGTATAGCTAATATTCAGGCTAAAAAGACATTTATAATTGAATCTGATGAGGAAGAAAATGAAGATCGTAAACCTAAAAAGAAGAAGATGAAAAAGAAGAAATTAGAAGATCGAGCACTTCAAATTTCAGGTAGGTTATTTGTAAAGAAGTAGCTAGGTTATTACTTCACTGTTGCATAAGTACAGAGTTTTCTTTGTAGGAAATGTTAATAAAAAGGTTTTATTATTATTAGATGATGAAGATGAAGATTTAGTTGATGAACAAGAAGACGAAGAAGGTGAAGACGTGTCTGAAATGGAATATGACGAGGAAAGAGTTGTGGAGTACGATTCGGAGGAAAACGAGGTATGGTATTTATTAGTTAAACATCTTTGTATGTCATCATCAGCTGATAGACATGATCATCTTCACCTCCTCGATAGGTCCCCGCAACCTGATATATCCACGAGAGAATTTGTCCTATTCACAACCTTGGCAGTTGAATTGGAGATCACAGTAAAATTTCAGTTGTGTAATGATATAAACACAAAATTCTCAACCTCTATTTCTACAATAATGGATAACGTACAAAACATGTAAAAATAATATTGCTTCTAAAGTTTCTCGTAGATTTGATTTGGTATTACGATGTTTTAGACTTAATTACTCATTGAATTAATAACATTGTTTACCTCTAGAAGCTACTGAGCCAGTCTTCTGTAATTGGGGTAATTTGATAGGTGATTATCGTGTTCAATGCCGGTTGACATTGAATATGGAACACCTACGCAAAAAAAATTGTTTTTGAAACGGTTCACGTGGGTCAACAAAATCGCGGACTAAAGTTTACATTACAGAAAAAATATTACGATGTCTCAGAATACTTTATTATTCCAAAACCAAATTCCGTGGTAATAAAATCTATATACGTTTTCTTCCAAGTTACGCACGCTTTGCCGGTTTCTTCCCATTCTATATTTATCATGAGATCAACGACTATTCACAATAACATGTTCCTAACAGATAGAAGTGCGACCTGAAGAGAAGTCGAAGAAGAAGCGGAAAGCTACAGAATTCTTCGAGAAGGAAGCGGAGCTGACGTCAGAAGATGAGTGGGCGGGGTCGGGAGATGAAGACGAGGCCGGTCTGGACAGGATGGAGCGAGAGGAGGGAGATGATGATCACTTCCACCAGGGGAAGCTGCAGAGCGAGTTGGGACAGATACACATGTTTGTACTGATTTTATTTTAATTTAGGTTCCTTATAATTTTAAACAATCACTAAATAATATAACTCGATACGTTCCGACCAAAGTGATTCTAGATTCATTTGATTAGGCTTTCGGAGCTGAGTGATTGCACAAAAATACGAGAGAAATCTACTTCATCTCTACTAATATTATAAATGCAAAAGTTAGTTTGTTTGTCCTTCTTTCCCATCGTAACACAAGGTCACAAAGACTTCATTTTGGATAGTAAGTAGTGAAAGATATGAGTCTTCGTTTTGTCTTAATCATCTTTAACTTTCTTCTTGTCTCTGATTTAAAACTTAATGCCATGAGCATTGAAGTTTAGGTGTATTGCATGACTATAATTTGATAGATTATAGTAAAAAATCGTCCTACACGTGGGAATTTGATCGGCCCATCTTGCGCCAATCTCCAGTAAGATTTTCCCGTGTACAATCACGGTCCAATCTGATTCTACACAAACTGCCTCGTGGACGCTCTGTCGCGTGTACTGCCGATGGCCTCATTAATCGCTTACCACCATACATATAACAATATATGCCTTGTAAAATGTAAATTTTAAAATGTATGTACATACCTCTACATAAAAGTAGAACGCCTGAAGAAAAATAATATAAAAAAATTTTTTTGTTGACACTTTGGCTAACATATGGACATGTTATTGATTATGTTATGTTTTGTTACATTGCAGGCGTGATGTACTGGACCAAGACAAGCGGGAAGTGCGGCTAATACAGGAGCTGCTATTCGAAGATGGCGACCTTGGCGACGGGTCCCGGCAGCGCAAGTTCCGATGGCGAACAGACGGTAATTGGGTTAGGATAAGGGTGGATTACATATGGAAACGAAACGTGGTCCTTTACTGTTGGCTGAATAAACAAGCTTAAATCTACTCAGTGAGCTATGTAGGTATACTGGTAACATGACCATTGACCATAGCGTAACCTCCGAGCGCGCGCACGCGCTCGCCGCGTCCCCGCTACAGCAAGCATTGTCAGTCACCTCAGCTGAGCTATTTATTCTGTAGCTCTGAATCTAGTTTCCTGGCACTGACCGTCAGTTTCCTGAAAACCATAACAGCTACTATCACAATAAAAAGTAGTTTAATGTACCTATTTATAGCTGTATATAAAAATGTTTAGTTTTGTAGTGTTAATTTTAAGATGTTTTTTTTCCTAATAAATAATAAAAATGGTATTTCTCGCTGAACTTATCAAACTATATTGCTGCAGAGGGAGGTGAGGATGGAGAGACCACGTACCACGAGTTCCACACGCAGGAGGAGGAGTTCGAGTCGGAGGAACAGTGGAGGAAACAGAGGCACGAGAGACACGTCTTCCTACAACAATTGGTAAATATACCAGTTCAGTGTCAGCTGACGGTAACGATAAGACTGGCGGTGACAGCGTCTTATACAGAAGCTTCAAGCTAATAAGACGCTGGCTATTTTATTTGTATTCCTTCTGAAAACTTACAGCTACTTATTAATTTAAAAGAAAATTATCTAAAACTATGAGTTACAGGTCTAACGCATAACTGAGTCTGTTCATGAGGTATGGGAGCGGTACAGGAGGGTGTCTTTACGAAAAGTTAAACTTTACCGACTGAAGTTATGCGTCGTTTGACGTAGTTAGAACTATTTGGGTACATATTTGGTTTCTGGTGATTTTCTGAAAAAGGGCAAAATCAATTTTGAAAAAATTGATAGGGGACCGCCTCTGTGAAGTATGTTTTAACGAAACAAAAAAGAATCATCAAAATCTATTCACAATTGGCGGAGTTATCGCGTAACCTACATAAAAACATACAGTCGAATTGAGAATCTCTTCCTTTTTTAAATTGGTTGAAAAATTTACTAATTTTATATGTATTTTTTTTGAAAATTTATTTTTATATGTAATATATTTATTTTATTTATTTATTAATTTTAATAATTAATATTAATAAATTTAATAATTATTTTTCAGCAGAACGAAGGTGTCGAGGAGTTGAACGTGAGCGTCAACAGATCATCACTGATTAAGGCGAGCCTATCCAAGTCAACATTGACGAGTGCAGCGCTGGATATACCTGAAAACAATGAAAAGACTGAAAACGTCGCGCCGCTTCCAGAGAAAAAACCTAAGGATGTACCAAGTCCCAAGAAACCATTTGTTTTGTGCCAGGTAATTAAATTAAAAGTATAATCAATCCATCCAATTTGTTATTTGGAATTCATGTATGAATGATACAAATAATTACCATTGCTTTTCGGTGAGAAGAAATTAAAAGGTGTGTGTGAAGTCTACCAATCCGCACTGGGCCCGCGTGGTGTACTGTGGCCCATACACTCTGTAGGAGAGCAGGCCTAAGTCCCTGCAGTGGGGACATATATAGTCTGTTGATGATTCATCCAAACTAATATTATAAGTTATAAATACTAAAGTGAATATGTTAGTTTATCCTCACTTTACGTCGTAAAGGAGATTCATACTGAGTAAAATTTTTTGTACAGGGATAGTTGAAGAGGTGTAAAACGATATAGAATATAGACTACTTTTATCCCTACCGAACAAGTTGTTCCGGAGGGCTAATATCTGAAGTCCGCGCAGACAAATTCGCCGACAAATAGTTGTTCCATAAATCTTAAAATCTTTGACATGGCTATTTGTCATTTCACATGGCCTCTCGAATTATAGCATTTTTCTCATTAGCCTATTATTGTGATTCTAGTCATATTATATATTTATTTCCTAGCAAAACTACCACGGGTCCCTGCTGAGCCGGGGGCGAAGCGCACTGGCTCGTCTGGCTGCACTGGCCACGCCCATCGCAACTGATGAAGACACGCCCAAAGCTGGATCTTTAGCACCGTCCAGTAAAAGGAACTTCGTATTCGCTGCTCTTAGTCAGGAGGAAGTCCCTAAGGTAATTGACACACTGTCTTGACAATTTGTACTTACAGAAACGATAGTAGACCGTCTGAGGTTGGGTCTGTGCGGTCTAGATAATTGGACATAGATATTTTTAAATTTCTTTTCCAGGTAACCAAACGTAAAGTGGAAAGTGCAGGCACTCCAAAGCTGGTGAAGAAAATGAAGATCGACGAAAAACAAGAATATCGTAGAAATAGCCTGCTAGATCATTTTAAAGCATAGTTCATATGTTTTGTGTACATTTTTAAAAGCCAACAACATGTGTCTTTCTAATGTTGTTTGTGAAATAGCGGAATTATTTTGATTTCTTTGGTGGTAGCGTATTTTGCTGTTTCGCCCGGCTTGCTACCTCCATGTTCTTAGTCTGCCGCGAAACGTGTTAATAGCACAGTTATGTTCCGGTAATGAAATATAGCATAGCCAGTGAACTTGAGGCTTCTAGGTTAGAACGCTTTCCATCCAACGACCTCATCATCATTTACCAGTTGAGATTGAGGTAAAGTTCAAAAGACTTGTACTTTAAAAAAAATATCCGCATCCTTTCTATCCACACTATAATATATTTAGATAGAGCATTTAAATTTATTACTTTCTGACTACTAACATAGTACTTTTATAAGAATTGACTTTGTTACTAAAAATAATAATAAAATATTTATATTGACTTTTATAATTCAAACTATAAAAAGTGTTTATTGATTTAGGTCCTAGTCTAGATACGGTGGTTTTATAACTGGAACGTTTGTGTATAACGTATCTATTAAATTCCTACGCTATGTTATTTTGTGAGATTTTATTAACCCTATCCAATTTGCACTGATCGTAATTCACACAGTCACATAAATAAAATGAATACTAATTTTAAATATTGTAGGATTTGGTCCGTATGACCGTTGTCTATCACTAATCACTGGCTCGGCAATGCCCACGGGTTCGGTACTCTCAGCGTCCGCACTCGCCCACTGCTCTCCTGAACTGTCCCTCATTGACCTTCTGACACTTTGACTGACGTTTGCATACCAACCCATAGACATACGAGACAGTGTGTGTATGCTGTATCGCATACACTACAGATATAATTATGAGACAAATAACACATACAAATTAACATGGAGGTAAAAAGATTATCGCCGGCGGCATAGTAGCATCTTTTTAGCTTCATGCAAATCACACAGGAATCAAAACAACAATAAAGTACTCAGTTCTGAATTCAAATTTTGATAAATAATTAATATAATATTACATGGGCATGGAAATCAGTATTCGGTTGTATTCGGAAAAGCGATGATTGCCGATGTTCACTATTTACGGGCTTGCGTTCGGGACGAGGTGCGTTTGCGGGACGATCTGCTAACGGGACGAATTGCGAACGGGACCATATGCAACAAAACCCTGTAAATTGACTTATTATAATATAAATTAAGATAATGAAAACTCTATTATGTTTTTTGTTTGTTTCACGATCTCGCGTTCACTGTTCAACGGGTTTTTAAATAAAAAATATGTATAATCTGCTAAAAAGCTGCGGGTAACATGGAGGATGATACGGCATAAAACATATTTATCGCAATCGGCAAAGATATTTTACTAATTCTCAATATTTCTCTCAAGGTGGTAATTCAAACAGGAACTAGTCTTTTTCATCTTTGCTGTCCGTAAATTAAGTATTTCACTATTTAAATGGCATTTCCATTCCTAGGAAAGAAAGTTTTTTGTTGTTGCGTTCAGCTTCAGACAAAGATATTTAAATATTGGTCTCAGTTTACAAACTCTTGTCTTTTCAACTTTTACTTTCCTCACAGTCAAAATGAAAAGTGTTTAGCTCGGGTAAAAAGTTTAATTGCTCTCGAGGTGCCCACGCAGGCGCTCGGGTGACGTTAAAATCTCGGAACGCAATAATAAATTGATCACTCTCATCCCTTGTTTATCATTATAGATGATTACGACGGTATTGTAGTTCTCTGTGGTTATCATATCAATCACTGAGCAAGTAAATCACTACGTTTTAATATCAATCAACTCAAAAAGGTACTTTTTTATTTTTCAAGCATGTATCTCAATGACACCGAAAAAACTTCTAAAAGTTATTTAAATATTGGCGCCAATGTATGTACTGCCAGCATGTATAAATATTAACATTGTGGGAGAAAAATAAGTAATGGGAGTGTATCTTTTTTTTAAAAAAATATATTAGTTTAACGTTTTATTATAGATGGCTACACTCCACATTCCCGACTATAAACACTGAGGCAATGTCAAAGTCAATCTGTAAAGCGGACCTTCTTTGTGTATACTACGGCAAAGTTCTTTGGTAAATGACATTTGGCACATTTTCCCATCGACTTTGGATTTTACAGGGAAATATTTATATCTTCTTAGGGAAATATTAAAGGAAATTCCTGATATTTCTGTGAAATCGATAATATTTTATTGATATAATTTGATAATTATGCCTAGTAAATGCATTGTGTATAGTTGTGAAAATATAGGGGTACATCGTTTTCCAAAAGCAGAAACAGTCAAACTTCAGTGGATACAAGCTGCAAGACTAGATATTTATTTAAAAAATGTCGCCGTTTTTGTAGCGCACCATGATATGTTCGTCTCATTTCACAAAATATGACTTTATAAATACGTCCTGGTCACATTAAGGTACGTACTTAACGTAATAATCTTGAGAAAAAAAAATCTGCATAGCACTTAGGCAGAACAACTGAAGTCAACGTCAACGTCGTTGATTGGTAGCTCTCGGAAACTGATTCAATTATTCCAGTTGCGGCATTAGATCTAATTCTGACCTGATAACCAATCCCCATAAATATTTCAAATTGATAGCATTCGTTGTTTCTGAGATAATCTGCTGTGACAGAAAGACAAACAGAGAGACACCACATTGAAATTTTAGGGGTTCGGTTTTTACATCGGATGTTCGGGACCCTAAAAGTGGTGCTGTTTATTTCCTAAAGGCATATTTCGTAAGTATAAAGTTCTACTTTTATATGGTAACACTTTTGAAAGTTTCATCATTTTGGCCAGCCTGACACTTCCGTTTTTTTCTCGCTCTATCTATTGTTTCGCTTATCTATCTTGCTCTCGCTCATATCCGTCAGTTGGCCGGCCGGTTGTCTGTCGTTTCTCACGTCGACGTCTTTTTCAATCAATGCTTTTCTGTGCGGTGATAGCGTAGCGTGAAATAAATTCTAGTCATTATAATAAACGAATTGCTACTATTGTACACCTGATAAAGGTTGTACTGGTTTTTTGAAATGGCGATTGAAAACAAGGATATCGGCGAACTCGTGAAGAAATGCAAGATTTTGCTGTTGGATATTGAAGGAACCACAACATCGATCAGCTTTGTTAAGGTAGGTCTGAAATGATTGACCGGCCGGTGTTTCTTTCCGGTTCATATTTGTGTATTTGGATACATATTTTTATGTAGAATATATTATTTTCATCATAGAGCTTGTGTAAAATTTCCTGGATGCTGAGCTCTTCAAAATGGTCGCATTTTCGATTAGCAACATGGAGGACGCATTCAAAATGGTACCCTTTCATCTCGTTTGCTTTGTTCGATTTCTTGACCATGTTTTGTTAACGTGGTATTTAATTTTACGATATGAGACGCTTCTGTAGGAATATTCCTGCTGATTTATATAGTTTTCAACCATTATAACTTTATGGGGACGGTTGTCGCAATGTAAAATAAAAAGGAACAAATTATCGAGTTTTTTTGGTATATTTGTTGACGAGCGTAAGTTTAGTGACGGGAAGGTATAAATTGTTCTCATCAGTTTGTATTTTTGGTTAAATTGTCATTCTAGCTTACAGCTACCGGCTATGAACAGCTGTTCCAAGCAGCTGGCTTGTAAAAAATGTGGAACACCTAACTGTCCTTTTTCAATAGGCGCCAAGTTCACTCGATCCATCCTTGTCACACTTATAACAGACATATGAAATTATGACAGAGATGAGAAATGATCGGATGCCTCGTGTAACTTGTCGAATTATTAATCAGTGTTGGTAGCACTGGCTTATGCCATTGACTTCATTGATTTATATTGCGTGATATTTAGTATCCATAACAAACATTTGTGTATTTACACAAACTGAAAACCTGTGCTGAAAACGCCAGCTCCCTCTAGTCAGGCAGCTGGCGAGCATTTCGGTATATGATTTGCACACGTTTCAGGTCAATTGCAGTTTAAATCATTACGAATTGATTTGGTCCAATCAATTAAGGTCCTATGTCGCTGCGTTTTCGCGTTACAGCGGATTGAAGTTGCTTAAAAAAATCGAGGTTTTAAATCATTTGCACATCTCTGGAGTTCATGGTCACAATCATTTTGGAAACAAAGAAAATCGAAGAGGTAGACATTCAGTATATGGGCGATAGTCCACCATGTGGGTCTAGTGCCGATTGGTAGACTTCACACACTTTTGAATTTCTTCTCAGGAGTGTGCAGATTTCCTCACTATTATTTCCTTCACCGAAAAGCCAATGGTAAATATTTTTATCATTCATACATAAATAACAAATTGGAACTCATTGGTAAGAGCCAGGATCACACACAGACCTCCATTGTTCAAGGACTGACACTATCCAACTGAGCTACCATGGCTTGGTCAATGGTAATAACTTATACCTATAAAAATATGGCATAAGCTTAGATTTCAGAATATATCCCATTGGTACACTTTAACAGAACAAAAAGTGTAACCCAAAGACACACAGAATATTGTGTGTGAAAATTCAAGTAAATTGGTTCAAATATTTATTATATTTTACATAAACATCTCCATTCACTACATAGGAAACAGTCCCTCTGTGATTTCAACCCTATTTGAAATAAAAAACTATTTTATCAAATATTTTTGTGGTAACACCTGTGGGTCACCATGTAACTACTAATAACTGTCAATATTTTAAGTAACCAGCCACATTTCACTGAAGCCCCCCCTATTATTTTTAATTAAAGGTATAAAGTAGTAGTAATGTTAAAATAATATGGATAGTTCTGTAAATAATAAAATTTAGTCTAACTGTATTTTTCAAAAGTTCAAATATTTGTAAGATATCCCACCTGAGACACTTTTATAAGTGGTTTTCGAAAGTGAACACTGATCAAGACGATTTCTGAAAAGGCTTTAGCACCGTAGACCACATACATATGCTCCCATAGATAATACAGAAGACCGAGGAGTATAATCAGCCACTATGTTTAATGTTTGTGTCCACAAACAAGAAAGCCATATAATTCATGTCAAAATGTGGGCAATGCTTTAACCTCCTGAATAAAACGGTTTCCGGAGAGACTTCAACACAGAAGACCACATACATACCTTTCGCCAAATTATACAAAAGCCTTTGATCCATGTCAAGATTTGGGATGTTCTTCAGTCTCCCCCAAAAGAAGAACATTGACTATCTCTATATCGAAGTGTTGAAATGTTTATACAATAAAGTCACGATGTGCATCACAGTACAGGATGAATCCATGAAACTGATCCAGGTGTAGAAATGTGCAAGACAGGGTGACGCTCGTGACATTATATCCCTGAAACAATGTTTTCAAGTTTCTGAAACGGAAAAGAGTGAGCCTGCATGGCACTCGCCTTCGATTATCCACTGATATGGTCATAACAGCCAAGTACTTCGAGGATGTGAATGCAATTATCAATGAGCTCAACATAGTTTTTTCCAACAGCCAAAAAATGAACGTGGAAAATACAAAAATAATGTGAATTGTTGATTTTGCACATATATGGTAGATCTTGAAAACACTGAGATCGAAGTTGTAGACGAATATATATTCGTCGTATTGTACCTTAGACAGATAGTCCAACTAGGTAGGGCCAACTCCGATAAAGAGATCTACTGGAGAATATAACTCGGCTGCGATTGGGAAGTTCGGCGGCGTCTCTTCTCGTCCAAGAAAATATATTAGTTTCGTAAGACAACAGATTTTAATCTGTGTGTGTTGCCAGTGCCATACGGAACTAAAATGCAGTGGGTACTGGAATGAGGAAATCCGTAGACCTACTGAAGTGGCAATGAAAAAGGATAACCAATAGGGAGTAAGAGTCGTCGAGAAGCGACCACATTTTTAAAAAAGTGTACCTTAACATCCCCCTACTAAATGGATTGTTGACCTGGTAAAAATAATGTGGAGTCATTGGATGCAAGCCTTGGGACAGGTCAATATAGCGTGCTATGGAGTAGGCCCATGTTCCATAGTGGATGTCTCCCGGCTGATGATGGTAGGTGATATTTTCTGTCGTCATAGGTGATATGATAAAAGAAAATAAACTTAAAATCCAAGTCTCGGAATTACTTTGTTAAAATTTTGGTCATTGACTTATCGTGAAATCGCCCGAATCTTCAGCACGTCAAGCATGATCTGTTAATATTAATAACGACCATAGATAAACACATGGTGGTAGTTGTAAGCCCTACCATCAACTTTACAGAGTCTAGTATCAGTACGGTTACATGTCTAGCGATGCACCGACACAATCTCATATATCCCTCAAGGACGGACGATAGAACAGCTGAACTCTGGAATGAAAAGTGAAACGCGACACAAAAAAATAACTGGAGCATGTATGTATTGTGGCTAGGCACAATCTTGAATCCCGAGGCTCAGTGGGGCTAGCTGGCCCGCGCACCGCACTATCCGGTTTGGGCAGCGACCGGCGCCGATCAAGTTCGTTCACCCAACTAGCCGCATCGTAGACGTTTTCCCGGTGTACCTAGCGTCTTGCTGAATTCCTTTGTGGTATCGCGTAGCCTTTTTAAGATACACGTGCCTCCAACCTTCAAGGTTCACCAGACCTTGGCGCAACCTCTTTCACTGCGTCAATCTTGATCAATAATGTCAGGTTATGTTGATATAGTCTTTCGGCGAATTCGTTTGATGTCTCGTAAGTTTTTTGTTACCTGTTCCATCAGACCTTTCATAAACAAAACCGAAATATTTTCGACTTCGTTGTAGTTACAAATTACTGGCAAAAACTGATTAAATTACAACTTTTACGTAGGTATAACTAGAATTAATTGTGTCTGATCATATTTTTTCTGATTAGGGTGCGCTAAAGGGGGCGTTCGCGAAATTTATTCCGACTTTTCTGTGCTCTCCCTTTTGGACACCTTCCACCCTCCTAAATTAACAATATCAATAGTCATTCAGATGGTTGTGTATACATATAAAAGGTTGGTCCATAGTCTAATAACAAAGTATTTGTTTAATCGGTGTTATAATTTGTTTTGAAGTCTTCGATAATTTAAAACAAATTATTTACATTTAAAAGAGAACACTTTAAAATATAATTTTTTTGCGAGTATGCACGAAATATTACGTGGACTATTTAGAGAGCATATTAATTACGGACTTCGTTCACTTGACATAAGTAATAAATAAATTGACTGATATTAACTAAACTTGCTGCATAAAATACTTTATCATTAGCATGAGAATAGTGGGAATTTGCTTGGTTCTTGATCACTTTTGAATATTTTTTACATTCTCGTTTACCAAATTCTATCTAAATCCATGCACAACGGCTTATGAGGTGCTCTTGTAGATCCATTAGACGGTATATGTGTATACGTTTCATGTTTCAATTTGCGAGCATGGAAAAGCTTTTTTACACAACATCTTTTTCTCTCTCTAGTAGAATCTTAATGACACGTCAAGAAAATATAAGACGTTTTAATCGAAAACGTGCCGGGAGCTAAATAAATGGATATTGGTTCAACGCCAGCTTATTACGCTTTTGTGGAACAGTTTTCGGGTGGGGTCTTGGTTCCGTATTTAAAAAAAATTACTAGTCTGACTTTATTTAGTGACTATTTAGTTATATACGTTTCTTAATCGGGATTCCCAGGGGAGTCTTAATATAATTATTCCGTCCGCGTTCCTGGAAGACTTTTCGGTAGTCATATATTTAAGTATCAAGTCTGTTTGGTATTTTATATGTATAAAAGTACGGTTTTTCGAAAGTGAAGATATAAATTTCAGTTTCCGATCCGACCAATATATTTTATTGTTTCAACTATCGATCCGCCTTTGCTTCGCAAGGATGCGCTGTAGTCGTGTGACGTAATTCAGAGTAATTCTGCTTCTAGGCGGCGTATGCAGAGGGTATGCTGTTGTCAAAGCGCCCATACAAACGTAGTCCAGTCATATTTTGAGTATTAAGCTATGAAAATCTATGAAATTTTCAAGACACAATCTAGAAACAAATATCTGTGTCGGCTGTGAGTCAGATACACTAGGACATTTCTTTCTACCCGATAAACTTGTCTTGCCTCCCATTGATAATAATAATCCCGTTAATAGTTGATACTTCGCATGTTTGCAGCCTTTTGTATCTCACTTCAGACTGTAGCTGTTTGTTGTAATATACACTTGATGTATATCAATGTTCGGTAGATTTCGCTAACGCCCTAATAGGAGATTCTTATACAACAGTGAACAATTTCCGACACTAACTGATTAGACTGGCGAGACACGCAGTTTCGAATCCTGCTCGTGTTGAAATTGTTCTTTATTTTCGAAATGTTATTGGTTTAACTGCGCCCTTAACAGTATGTCTAAAATAAACTCTAATGTAAAATATAATATAATATCTAATACATCGACAAGCGTCGGTATTAATAGTATCGTCGTGCTCCGTCAATGAAGATAACCTAACAGTAAATGGAGGCTTATGTGTGTTATGTGTATGACCTACGACCCCATCGTCACTTATCAGGTGATATGTAGGGCAAAGGCAATTTCATCGTGCATTAAAAACATTTGAAACTGGAATTAGGCGATTCGTACGATACTACGATCAATAAAACACACTAATTTCTTGCGATTGTGAATTTTCTGCTATATTCGTTCTTTCGTGGAAACTTTGGCAAAATGATATCCTTATGTATTTACAAGTTTGTGGGCGTGTTAGATGGTGTAGCGGGGAAGCTGCTACCTCGTCTGCTCCAACTACAAGTCTATCGCCTACTAACGTATCAGCCTATTGTCACAGAATAAATATACGTACTGCGCATTATGTACAGAACGGACGTTCAACGCCTCCCACCGATCCGAGACTCACCTTCCTTACCTACCTTCCTATACCTTCACCTCTCCCCGCAAGAAAGTGACCCAGATACGGATCGTTCGTAACTATGGCGCGCTGCAGGGGTCAGCTCAGGCGTACTTTCCTAAAGAGAGTGTATTGGCCATAGTCCACCATGCGGGCCCATTGCTGATTGGCAGACTTCACACACGCCTTTGATTTATTTCTCAGGAGTGTGCAGGTTTCCTCACGATGTTTCCCTTCACCGAAAAGCTAATGTTAATGATTTTTATCCGGACTCAGCTATAACCATAAGTTTGTATCAAAATAAGAAGCTGGTATTGTTACAATGATGGCAATTACAATGACGTACGTTCTTGATAGGCTTTTCATCGGTCCATTTAATTTTTAAAGGCGAATTAAAACGATTCGACTATCGAGAAACTCTGTTGGAAATTTTGATCGCAAGACGGTTTTTTGATTGTATAATTATTTGTGGATTAGATGTGTGATGGACATTAATGTAATTTCAGGACAAGTTGTTCCCATACGCCGAGGAGAATGTGAAGCGGTTCCTAGACGACGGCTGGGAGACTGAGGATGTGAAGGATGCCGTGTCTGCCCTGCGGAAGCTGGCCATTGAAGACAAGGAGGGGAGCGTCGAGGGGCTGGTACTCATTCCGGGAGAGGTAACACGTTAAACTACTTCTTAAGATTCCCTACCTCAAAAGGAAAAAAGGAACCCTTACAGGATCACTTTGTTGACTGTCTGTCAAGACTCTTTTTCTTAGGATCGCGTGGAGGGAGGTATCGAGTTGAAATTAATATCGGATATGCAAGTTTTCATATCTTGGAACTGTGAAAAAATGAAGCTTCTAGGTCATCGTATTAAAAAGATACGGCTGTTGAACTAGCATTTTTCGACATAGAAGGAATCCAAACCTATAGGGTACTTTCCATTGACCTAGAATCATGAAATTTGTCAAGGTCTTACAGCACAAGTATAAGAATAAATTTGATAAGTATAATTTAAAAGGTCATTTTTAGTCATATCTCATTAAAATTTTAGGATTACTAACAGTTCCAGCGCCCGTGTTTTCTTGTTGTAAATTATGTTATATAAAATTTTATGTTGTAAATTAAAAATTGGCCGTGATTTTTAGCCAGGCACTTATTTAAAAAAAATGGTTTTTAGTACGTTAATTATATTCTATACAGAACCCTCTGCGCGATTATATTAGGATAATATTAGGATGCCTTACAGTAGCGTCTTTACTACGCCCTTTGGGAGCCTATGTCCAGCAGTGGATTGTCGCTGGCTGTACATGATGATGATGAGTTTAATCTGGATAAAAAGTCGTATATGTCCTTTTTTGACTTCTGATTCTCCATTGCAAGGTGAAGAAAGACAAAAAAATCCCTTGATGACGTGTGAATCATACTCATAATGTCCGGCTTATCTTCGCTACCTTTGTAGACCAGTTCCTTTATTGATATACTTACTATTTAAAATTGGGAACATAAAATAAATGTGTGTTTCAGGATGCTACCAAGGAGGAGCAGATCGAAGGCCTGGTGAATAATGTAAAGTGGCAAATGTCCTGTGATCGCAAGTCAGGGGCTCTCAAACAGGTGCAGGGACTCATCTGGAAGCAGGGCTACGATGCTGGGGATATCAAGGGACAGTATGTAGTGGCTTTATTTTATTTTTCAATTCTGAATGGGTTTAGAAATAGTTTGGGGAAATATCAGGAGATGGGTAGCATATTCTTATATTTTAAAATCTTATCACCATCCAAGGCCGCCGTGGCGCAGTTGTCTAAGCGTCAGACTTAGATGGTGGTGACATTGTTAAAAATAACCCTGTGAGACTTTCCACAGTTTGGTTGACATTGCAGACATGATTTTCTGAAAAGATGATTCCGTGCTTTGGAGGTCACGTTAATCCGTTGGTCCTGGTTACTATCTACGACAGGTAGTAACTAGATTATATCAGAGCATAGTTATATATGTATAGATTATATCACAACTAGGCTGTGTGAAGTCAGTTACTGACCTTACAACCTACACGGTAAAGAAGACCATCACGATCTGCCTGACAAGCATAGTGATTATGGTGAATCCCCTCGTAGAATGTGTGTATTTGTGATCTATCAGGAAGGCACTTAGCCATGAGAACTGTGACTGTAGTCAAAAACATTAGAAGTTTTATATCCGGTATAAAAGCCAGCGCCTCATTAGGTTGAGGCTTGTGCGACGCTAACCATTCACTTCCATCTCGTCAATTACCATCAGGTGAGACAAAGGCCAAGTGCAAATCTATCATAATTTAAATAAATAAAACAGTTTTGACTTTAAAGAAGTGTATTTTTCTGGTCAACAGTTGTGGTATAATGGCGATAGCGAAACATCAAGTTTAAAACTGCTATGTTTACAGACACCGAAAAGTTCAAATGTCATTACGTATGCAGATAGGTCATTTTAATATTATAAAACTTGCAGTGTATATGACGACGTATCCCCGGCCCTGGAGCAATGGCGCTCGGTGTCTGATCAGAAGGTGTACATCTACTCTTCGGGGTCGGTGCAAGCGCAGAAGCTGCTGTTCGGGCAGTCGCTCGCCGGGGACCTGCTCCAGTTGATCGAGGGACATTTCGACACAGCTGTTGGGCCCAAACAAGAGGCAGACAGCTACAAGAAGATCGTGGAGCAGATTGGATGCAAGGCGGACGAGATTCTGTTCCTTACAGATATTGTTAAAGGTGAGCAAAATATAGAAAATAAATTTATTATCAATCTGTACTGTCCCACTTCTGAGCAAAAACTTCCCTTATATTCCTGCAGTTGTCTGATCAAGATCCTCCCCGGACAGTCGTTCAGGAACGAGTCTAGTTCACCCCGACATAGTCTGCCGCGAGGTCGATTTCCTGTGTCTGGGGCCCATTTGGTTGAGATCTTTGCCCACAGGTCCTCACACATGCGGCTAACTTGATCAGCCCAGTCCCATTTAAAATTTGTTGTCGATTGGGCAACGTCAGCTGTTTGTTTGTTTGTTGCTGTCAAAGTTTCGAAATACGGAATAGTATTTCTGACTCGGTCTGTGAGTTTTACACTGAGTATACTGCACTCCATGGCTCATTAGCAAACTTTAAGTTTGAACATCTGAGCATATGTCTAAGACCAGGTTTGAGCAGTTTAGAAGTTTTGAAACACCTTAACTAGATTTTTGGCGATTAATAGGAAATTACATATATTTGCAAGAGTCAGGTCATACTTTAAAATGAACAAAATAGTTTGAGGTTTTTATTACTGGATTATTCTGTGTTTATATCTTCTTTCAATTTAGTTGAAAGTATGTTTCCATTTAAATTTGATTTTTCTCTTTACAGAGGGTGAGGCGGCTCGCTCGGCTGGCCTGCACGTGGCCCTGGTGAGCCGCGAAGGCAACACACCGCTGCCTGATGAGGCCACCAAGAGCTTCCCGGTGCTGCACAGTCTCGCCGAGCTAATCGTCTCCAACAAGCGCAAGCCAGAACCGCAGGAGCCTCAGGTGCCACACGATGATCACACATACACAAACTGACACAAACATACACATCTACAGTGCGATTACAAAAAGAATGAACATCGGCAAAAAACTGCGGGTGATTCTTTTAAAAAATGTGCTATTTTTACAGCTTTTAACATTCACTAATCCCTGTCCCTCGTGAGGGATGTTAACAATTTTAGTTAAAGTTTAACGTTTGCCCGCGACTTCGTCCGCGTGGACTTCTTCAGAAATTATCCCATAAGAACTACTTGTTCGGTCGGAGTAAAACGTAGCATGTATCCTTGTCCGACACTAAAAAATTAAGTCATTCTGTCTTTCCGTTGCGACGTGAAGGAAGGACAAACATATAAATAATATACAATAATATTAGTATGGATAAACGACATTTGCCGACTAGAAACGACTATTGCTGATGTCTCTTCTTCATTTAAGAGCATTGTATCTTTGTACACTCGAGTACAAAAATATGTATCCATCCATATATCCATATCTTTTGAACCATGTCACATTCACCTATAATTGACATTTACATTAACACACTTTGTAGGAACAAGCAAGAATGAATGTGAGGGGCGTCTTTCACAACAACGCAATGCACTATAGAAATAGGTGCACCGTACCGGCTTTAATTGTTGGGTAGTTTTGAGAATAATCAAAATAATAAACTAATTGGATGGTAAGAGTGCACACTCAGAAGCCTCAATCTAATGAGACACTGGCTCTGCTATCTTTTATACCGCAACACAAAAGTGCTATTAACACTGCTGTTTGGCGGCAGACTTTGGTAACATGGTGGTAGCTAGCCAAGTGGACATAGAAAATACCACCAACCAAACCGAGTACCGTGCATCTACCATGAGTTTACGCAGGCGATAGCGTATATCGTTAACTATCGCTCTGTCCTTGTCACCCGCATCTCGACTGAGCAGCATTTCCGATAGTATTCGATATACGTTATCGCCTGCATAAATTCATGGTAGACGCACTGATAGGTACTCTCATTGGGGATCAAATCCAGGATTGTCAGTCCAATATTTAGCTGCTAGGAGGCGGTTAAAATTTCAATTAATAAATTATAAACAGTTGACAAATATAAAAATAGGGAATGTGTGTGGACGTGGGTCTTGTACATGTTGCGAGTTTTGTATATTTTGCGTTAATTTCATTCTGCCCCGAAGAGTTCTGTATCACCATGCTTGGCATGCCTAATGCCTGAGTAGTTAGATATTGATAAAGTAATTTTACAAATGTGTTTGCATTGTCTTATTTAAATAATTTTTTTCGCTAACTGATAAGTACAGGTTAACGCATAACTGAGTCTGTTTCTGAGTTACGGGAGCGTAACGGGGTGTGTGATGTGATAAATTTATTTTCTATATTTTGCTCACCTTTAACAATATCTGTTAAGAGGGAACAGCAGGTAAAAAATTTCATACAACAAGGCATAGCTGTTTGCTACCCCTAAACCTCCACCATTTGTGACGATTTTTGGACACATGCAAGATCTTACCGAAAACTAAGACCGTTGGTTTTGCTTTTTTCAATATTTTGTCTACAATTAGAATTATGGGCATCTCAAAACTCAAAATTTCAGAAAAAAATTCTTTCAACTTATGGTACTCATTATTTAGAGTAAACGTAACATTTTCAGAAAAAGCAAAACCAACGGGCCTAGATTATTCTTTGATAAAGAGAATAAGATCAAAATGATTGAATTTGGCTAACGTTTCGTTGAGAAAACAGCTATATCCCAAACCCTTAATTTCACGGCAAAACTAGGCAAATACCAAAAAAAGCTTCAACTGTCCTTCTCGCACAGTTCGGTTCGGGAGGCAGGGTACACTATATCACAACTATATACTGTGTATTATATGTATAAAAATAAAGTAAGCATGCATTAGTGATGTCAATAAGCTTTATCGATTTTTTCGACTAATAGTGGTGGGAAAAATATATCGATAGTTACCTCTTTATCGACCTATCATGGTTTTACCTGTTAGTTTTAATGTTTAGACTGATCTAAATAAACAAATATAAAGACAAATAATTCTAAGGAAATTTATATTATCTCTAGAACAGAATATTTTTCCCTGAAATTCTAAAAGTTGTTACGGTAAACATTAAAATGATTTCAAGTTATGTTACGTTTGAATAATTAAATATGATTTATGAATAAGTGACTTATTTTTCAAATATTTTTTAAAATGTTAAAGTTCGAGTCGTACTCGCATACAAAGGGTTCCGTACCACTGTAAAATATCTAAACAGAAAAACACAGAAAAAACATAACATTTATTGCATGGACATACGTTTATTTATAACTTTTATTATTATTATTTATTATTATTGAAAGTTTTGAGAGATAACGAGAAGTTATATTGACAGCAAATCGCTACGGAGGCTATATGACCCGACACTTTACTGAAGATATCCCGGAGATCAGCCAGCAAGAGCTTGAAATGGCTCTCCGACAACTCAAAAACCGGTCAAGTGCAAGTCGGACTCGTGCACCGAGGATTCCGTACAGAATATGAATTAATGACATACTGAAAATCATAAATAATAGGTACGGTAATATGCACCCAACAATGCTCTACCGAAAATGAAATTCTAAGTTAAATTACATGCTACGAAGTTAAGTTTGTAAACATTAAAAAATCAATTTTACTGTGTTACAATTAAAAAATTCAGATTTATTCCTATGGTTGTGCTGTAAAAACATTCTTCTTGCCAAATTTCAAGACATTCGGTCAACGGGAAATACCCTATAGATTTCGGTTCCTTTGAATTTTGTACGGAAATGGTCTAAAATACAGCTATATCTTTTTATTGCGTTGACCTATAAGTTTCATTATTTCACAGATCTAAGGGACAGCAGACTTCAGTATTCGATATCAAAGTGATCCTCTAAGGATTCCTTTTTTCCTTTTGAGGTACTTAAAATATAAAATATAGTATATGAAGATATGAAGCATGACAATAGGAAATACGATAGATTTACCTGATATTTGTTTACTCTGGCCACCTATTTGATTTAATAAGTAATTATTTTTCGTTTTGTAGATAACCTCAACCTTTTCTTATTTCCTTATTTCCATATTAAACAAAATCTGAAATTCAAACAAAACGAAAAAATATAGTACTTGAAAGTATGCCGGTTGCCATTTTTATAGTCCCGTGTTTAACAAGAAACCCTTATAGTCTTGTAGTTTCGCTTTGCCCCTCTATTTTCGGTTTAAATCAGAGACTCGTAGTACTAAAACCTGTAATATATAGTAGTATTTTATTATTATTCATGTCGACAAATAAAAACTTGAAATATTTTTTCCCAGTTATACATCTCATACACTTACAACGGGATTTTTAACTCGTCTATTCCATTGTGTGAAGTGTCGTGAAATTACAGTTTTTAACCGACTTCAAAAAAAGAGGTTATCAATGCGACCTGTATGTATAATATTTCCAGAACTGCCCAGTTTTCATATATGTTAGTCTATACCAGCTTCTAAAGAAGTGTGCCAAATTTCTAAAGTGTATGTATGTTTATCCTTGCATATATCCGGAACTTACCTAGGTATTGTTAAACTTAGGGAAGACCGCAAGTTTCATCAAAATCGGTTCAGTCGGTTTTTGAGACTGGGAATGTTAAGTGTGTATTAGTTAAATGTTTGTTACCTCAGAACGTTTGACAGGGTGAACCGATTTGGATAATTCTTTCTTATTTGAAAGTTGATGCTTTCCGTGTGGTCCCATTTCAATTTGGTCCGGTTCTTAGAATGGAATCCATAAGAAAACGATATACATCTTAAATTTTCCTTAATAAAAGTAGACTTTTAGGGCAGTTGAAGTCGGTTTCTAGTTCTTTTTGAACGCTTTAACTTGTTAGGTCTTAGACTCTAGCAGTTTAGGTACTAAAACACATCTAGGTCACCTAGAGTATCGTTGGAAGACGAACGTTCGGATATGGTGAAACTAAAAGGTTTCTTTGTTGACTGTAGAACCCTAAAATGGCAAAGTCATAATTTATGTTGTATTTATATGTGATAGGTACTTACTAGTCAATTATATCAAATACAACCACAGTATGTCGAGACTAATCCAATATGCGAACAATAATTTCTCAAAACGTCAAAAAAGGGTTGACGCACGCTCACGTCAAGTTTATTATAATTTTGAAAAATACACTCTAGCCCAGGCGGAGGGGTAGCGTCTATGCGCGTCGCGGCAGGGGCCTCTTTGGGAGGTTACGCAGCGTTATTTGTGTGAGTGAAAGCATGTGAAAGGCTGTATGTGTGCGTACCGAATCGCGACAGCAATAACATATTGAAATACCTACTATTCTACGGAGACTTTGCTTCATATCCCTCTTAAGAACAGAATCTCGTCCGCCTTGCATTCAATCTGCTTCACGATCTTGTAGCTGTCTGTCTCTTGTTTGGGCCCAACAGCTGTGTTGACAGGAGCGTCAAACGACGCATAGCTTCAGCCGGGCTTAGTTATGCGTTAGACCTGTAGTAAAATAACTTGCACAAGTCCAAATTTCGTAACCTCAGTACTCAGTTATACTAAATGCAATTCTTATGTATTCAATCGTAATTACTTTAATGTATTATGTGTAATGTATATTAGTTATTTGTTAGTTGGCGTAGAACTCGACATATAAAGACTAATATTGTGTGTTGTAGAAAAATGTATATGTGTTTAAAAATGTAAAGTACATTCAATGTAAAAAAATATCTACATTATATAATAATAATATATATAAATATAAACCATTAACCATAAACAGTGATATCTAGTATTTTGTACAAGATGAACTGGAAAGTATCTCGTTATGCTCATTTTTTAAATCAACGGTGTAATCTATTTTACAGATTTATTTAATGTTTCTAATTGTGTTAAATTTTCTACGAACTTATTTATTATTATACGGCTGTGGGTAGTAAATAATAATTTCTGTTGTCACATGGTAAATGGTGGTAAATAGGTATATGTTTGCCTTATTGTTTGGTGTTGGTCTTTGTATTTGTTTGTACAAATATTATATTGTATCATATAGTTTTTTTAAATAAAATATATTTGAAACATATTTTATCTTTGCTTTACATTGAAGACTGTAAGATATCTTCTATGCATGCTTGTGCTTTGAATAATATATGGGCAGAGTGAAAACCATCAGTTAGTACAGCTATCGTCATATGTATCTACGCAACTTTATATTATATATCACTCACTCTGACTTGATATTATTGTATGAAAGAGAAATGCAATGCAAATAAGTCATGGTACACTCGAGTACAAAATGATGCGTACGCTTTTTAATCACGTTACATTCTCCTTTAATTGACATTTCTCTCAAACACTACATAGGAACAAGCCAGAGAGAATGTGACATGGTTTAAAAGTTGATACACATTTTTGTACTCGAGTGTAAAAAGTTGCGTAGATATTTATGACGCTGTCTGTACAAAGATAATCTATTCGTCTGTACTCTGATAAGGGTGCTAGTCAACAATGCCGATAGCATTTATTTCAAAAGATCTTTATCTTAAGTATGCTCTATTATTTGTTTTTATTAAGCCAATCTTCGTTCTGAGTGGTCTTTTATTCTTGTGTAAGCAATGTATCATTTTATATGGTTGATCAATTAATGTAGTTCTTGTGTCAAAATGATCTTCGAGTTCTTATTTACGTAAAAATGTTGTTTAAATTATTTAAAATAAATTAATCCTCCATTTTTTTACGGGGTAATATTCAGAGTCTGTTTTAAACTAACTGAAAACTATCGGAAACTTCTAAACTAATACAATGGTTTTTATTCTTTATTTTCTTTTGTTGACATATTAATATTTAAAATGTTATTGATAAGAAGTTATTATTTTGTTAACAATTATACCTGTGACTATTTCAGGAGGAGGTCCCTGCTAAAATTCTGAAAACGGATGCTGAAGATGGTGTAAAGTCTGTTACGACTCAGGCAGAAACTTTAGAAAAAACTCCTGAAGTACAAACTCTAAACGAACCAGAGAAGATGGAGGTAGAAGACATGGCTGTGACGGAAACGAAACAGGAGACTAAAGAAGTTAAAGTAGCAGAAAGCATAGTAGTACAAGAAGTTACTGATTCAAAGGATGCTGCAAACATACCAGAAGTTGACGCGGAACCCGTCGTTGAAATGGATACAGCTGACGAGAAAATTGAAGAAACGAAGACTGAAGCGAAAGAGACTGAAAAAGTTGCTGATCCCGCATCCACTGAGCCAAAGGAAGAAACTAAGAATGGAGATGTAAGCGCACCTATTGTTGAGGAAAGTCCTAAAGTAGTCACTGAAATTGAAGATATTACTGATAAGGAGGTTGGTGACGTAAATGACATTATTGAAGATCTCGAACCTGTGGTTGAGGAGCCTACAATAGGTGAAGACATAGATGTGCTGCAGAATGTTGGAAAAGTGCTAGAAAAAGAGTGTGATGAGATCCTTTCCAAGGTCTCAAACGTTACTAATCTCGATAACATTCCAATGAAACCTTTGTTGAATCCGATTGCCGAAGAAACAATGGACACAGAGAATACAAGTGATATAGTCGATAGGATATTGGATTCAGAATTAGATTTAGAAATGAAGCAATGCACTGATATTGATTTGAACAGTGTTTCCGAAATAACAGACGCAAAACCTGAAGTTACCGAAGATGCTGCTGTCAAAGATGCTACGTCAGAAGCTAATGATGGTGTCGGTGAAGCAATGAAATGTAATGTCGGAGAGGCTAATGGCGTAAAAGAAGTTCAAGAGAGCGTCTCTACTGATACAAAAGTAGAAGAAAAGAAATTAGTAGAAGAAGAACGAATGGCGTCCGAAACAAAAGATATAGTTACCGTTACTGAAGCTGATAAGCCAGCACAAGATGAGAAAGTTACCGAAACTATTGCCGAAACTATAACGGTTAATCCAATAGAAACTCCAACTGTAGAAATAACAACTGCCCTAGATGAATCTGTACCTACAGGCGAACCAAAAGAAAATAATGAAACAAAACTGGAAACAAGTGAAATTAAACCTGAAAAACCAGATACCAGTGAAACTAAATCAGAAGCCATTGAAACTAAAACAGAAGCCAGTGGAAATAAAGCAGAAAACAGTGAAACAAAACCTGAAGAAAATATAGCTCAACCTGGAAGTAATGAAACAAAACCGGAAAATTCACAGCCGCAAGTCAACGGAAAAGCAACAAATGGAGATGCTGAAGTGGTGAACGGAGATGCTAGTAAGGATGAAGAATTAAACTCGAGGCTTTCCGTTAAAAATGGAGACGAAGTTAATGGAGCAAACGGCGACTCTAAGGAAGTTGAATTGGGACAGGGAGATTGTAAGACAGAGGAGGTGCCCGATATCAAAGTGAAGACTGTCCCCACTGAGGAGCCTCGCACCGACCCAGTAGAGCAGCCTACGGAGGCATAAGATGACTTGGTAAGTGTTCTATACGATAGCTCAATTCACTCTCTTTTCTCGTTAGATAGGTAGATAGTTGAGTTTCCTTTCTGTAAAAAAATGAAACATAAGCCATGCAATAATGAAAACTTGTATGCATAAAGAACTTAGATCTCTAAGACTCCTAAGATATAGAAATAAAAAAGGTGTAACTTGTGTCTAAAATCGGTAACAAACTGAAGTATGGAAATAATCGTTTCGGAACCTGCTAAGGTTTTTATATGCATGTCATGAGTTTTTATTTTAAATGTATTTTTTTTAAAATATCTCGGTCTGCAGAGAAGGGTGGAAGAAATTTCATTCAGAAAAATATACAGTTTTAAATGTGTACAGAGATCGAGCGTTCTTATTCCAAAAATACACAAAAATTATATTTATACTTGTTTGCATTTTTACCACTTGCAGTGTCGGCGGTACGGTAACATCGATGAGGGCGGCATTGTTGGTTCACATCTGAAGATTATCAAGACTGAGGTTGCTTCCAAGCGTGACATCAATCCCTAGTTTGTACGTGTATTGAAATTTCATTGTGTACCGAGCGGCGGCGGCGGTGAGCATTGCATAGTTTCCATAACTTCGTCAAAACTAAGAAAGACGCGTACGTTGTTCAAGTCCTGTCTGTTTATTGCGTATCAATGTGGTAATAGTAGCGCAACCAAAACGATTGGTCACATGACAGGAATTTGCCTTTGTCGCCCGTACCCCTCGACTCCCGCTTTACCTATATTAGGGTCCCGCGGGAGTTAAGGTGGCGTACGGGCGTTGTCATGTCATTGCAATGTGACTTAATTGTTTTGGTGGAGTAGTACATTATAGGTATAAAACGTTCCGAAAGATATTCCAAAAGCATTTGACAATTATAATGTACAGCTAGTACCCGGCCGTTAATCGCGGTCGACGGTGTCAACAAGGCATGAATATATCCTCAATCATATCCACAGTAACAAGTGTCATCTTCACAAAGTCGTTGTTTTTGTAATGAGTATACAAACGCAGACGAAATCTTGTCAGCCTATGCCTTGAAAGGCATATCAATTCTAATTATACCATATTTGTTTCACTCATTTCCTACAAATCGTCTTGATTGAGCAGTTGAGACATTCCATAATTTGGAAACATTTCCCCACTTGATTGTTTATACATGATTTCCCAATTATTTAAAATCAGAAGAAAAACGTACATAATTATATTATATACACATACAGTCCTCATGAAAACCCATCTTTGCTTTAATTTACGTAAGTATATAAACGTAATGTAGGAACTGTTATATATGATTGGACGAATTGTAGGAAATGTGATTTTTATTTACGAACACGTATTGCCCTTGCACTATATCATTCACAACACTTCGCATAAAAATGTCAAAACTGGTGTTATACAAACCGCATTGCACACTTGTCGACGCCGACTCTTGTATTTTTGAATAAGGTAAGTTTTATTATTAATAAGTATTAACTGTAATGTGATTCTTATTTAACGTACGTATTACTGGATTATACCGTTTTATCCACTGCCAAACTCTTCTCTCTTTCGGAGTTGGCCACGAGGTTTTGTATTACTGTGATGTCATTGGCGGATTTAGTGGTTAGCCCATTGTCTGAGAGCTTACCGTAGCGTTTATCGATGCATAGGAAAAAGTTGATGAGCTGAATTTTACGTGATTATTGATATCTTCGATGAATTCTACTTTCCAATGCAGATATTCAAAGAATTCTTTATAGATAGTTTATGAGATGTAGGACAAAATAATGGTGGTTTGCTTTTTTGTCAAAAATATTAATACGATGAACTTTATTCCTCCTACTGGCCTCCAATATCAAACACGAATTTATAGGTTATTATGTACTTAATGGTTGCAAGTATTCCAAAGTGGCCATAATCGTAACAAGGTGCTGTGAAGTTTTCATGCATCGTAATTAAAAGGGATCTCTGCCAAATAGTTTGCAATGGAATTTATGCATCGCTAAACGCTACTAAGCAGTCAGCAAACAGCGAATAATGCAGATTTAATTTTTTAAAAATAAATACTTTGTAGTAATTTTTTGTTAAATTTTTAGGTTCGTATTTTTTCTGTTGCTATGAATATTTTGTGTATTCATCTGATCTGATCTGCGAATGCGTCGCTGCGTAGATCTATCACAAAAGCCAATATTGGTACTAATAAGTCAAGTCAGTAAGAGATGATAAGTTTTAGTTAAGTTTATTAATGAAATAGTGTTAATTCAAATCCTCTAAACTAAAATAAGACAGCCAAAATATTGCCACCCTTTTAAGGCAATACATGATAACGTTTAAGACTTGTCCAATTTAGGTTTAGAGTTTCGAATAAACACTAGCAACAAAGTAGCAGCAAATAAAATGGTAATTTTATTTAGGAATATATAGAATCGACTGTCTGCGATATCTCTCAGGAAGGGCCCCCTAAATCCGCCATTGTTTGTGTGTGATGTGAGAGGAAAGACTGCATAGTTAATGGTGGGTCACAAAGACTTTGGGAGATGTAAATATTGGGTTGATTTTTAATTTATATAAATGAACATTTGATATGATCTTGATGGAAACTGTGCCAAGTGTGTGTTGTGACGTATTGTCTATATTTTAAACGTATTGTTCCTATTTGCATTTGATTCCATTTCAAAAGACTGGTCGCACAAAATGGTATTTCGTTTTATCTATCTTCAGGGTGCTGTCTCGATCAAGTCCTTTCATAGAATAATAGGCTGACGCGTGCTGTGACTTTTCAGAAGTGTTTAATAATAGTAATAAATTGATTATCAAAAATTCAAATGGACAAACTAGTCAACCGATACAATAATCTCACTGTTTTATTATTGGTGCCGGTCCTGTATCCATGAACCTATTTTTTATTCGATGACTGATTTTACCTTTTTTTATAAATTTAAATTATATGTGTACTTTTGTATTTAAGTAATTTAATATTTCGGAGTTTTGTATAGTTGGTAAGGCCTAAGAAGAGTTACTCGTGCCAGCTTCGAATGAAAGAGTGAGCCTATTCATTTAGACTGATTTTTACTAACAATCTTCTCTTTCACCATTCAATGATTGTCGTGGCGGTAGACGTAATAATGAATCTGCTTCTCAAAATAATGTCTATTTAAAATCTACCCAAAAATACCTGAGTCGTTTTATAGTCAAGTCTTATTTAAGTTTAATGGGTGACGTTTAATTTATAAAAAAAACTTTTTTACCATTTATATGGTTGATTCCTGAAAGCGTGCTATGATAACTAAACTTGTCAGGTCTGAAAGTACAGATATTTTTTCTGATCGATAAACCATTATGACTGACTTTTAGATCTGTTAAATTTGGTTTTAGTTTTTGGTTTTAGAATGGACATCATTGGCTAAGGTGTTAATTTGACATTGTTTTGTGAAAAAGATGTGGCTATTTTAAAATATTAAGATTAAAATACTCTTAATTATTGTCTAGATAGATGGTCTTATTCCCCGCGATAATATTTGAATGCACATACATAACAAGACCCTAAATTTTAAGGATGTAATAATTATTAAGTTCTAAGTATTTTCTTTGTAAAATATGACATAAATTCAATTGAAATGTATTAATTTTAATGGTCTCCACTTATGACGTTAAATATACCTATTGGATGTAGAATTTGTCGTTTGCATTTTATTTTTCCGGATTCTGGAATAAGAAGTCCGTAGACGAACTAAGATCACCGACATAGCTCGACGAGTCAGTGAGCTGAAGGGGCAATTGGCAGACCACATCGTTCGAAGAACGGATAGGGAGTAATGTTTTATTCATCCATACTATTCATACTAATATTATAAATGCGAAAGTTGGTTTGTCCTTCTTTCACGTCGTAACGAGTCTTCACTTTTTTTCTTCTATAGTCTATATCCTGATCGAACAAGTAGTTCAAGTGAGACGCAGACGAATTCGTGGGCCAAAATACACAAGTACTTTAATTTGATAATAATAATAAAATTATAAGTGTACAAGACCGAGCCTTGGCTCCATGCATTCGCGGAATGTGTCATTTGCAAAGACAACCTGAGGGCGCAAATTCTGAATAATATTCTGAAGCTAAGGAGATATGAGTGTACTTGTTCATCGGCATCCGGTTCACCAGCCCGAGGTCGTGGCCAGTGAAGCAGGGACCGCGGAGGTGCGGACGTTGCGCGGACAAAGGTGCGCGTCATCCAGCGTTGCGGACCGGACCGGTGAAGGCGATTGACTATCACAGTACACTTGCTTCTGGCCGATATTGAAAAGCTTCGTTTAGTCGTCATTTGTATAGAATCTATAAAAATAATCGTTAAGAATATCGATGTGCAGACGTCTGGGGGTGGAGATCTGGTTCCTGTAACAGGGGATTCTAGTTAGGAGCCATTCTACACAGTCACAAAGCCCTAGAATTAAGTGATTTTATAAAAAATTTAAACATTTTGGAGAAAATAAATATGATTTTTATTATTATTAATCAATTAAACTATGGCGATTTTCTTCTATTATACATGTATAATAGTTGAAAAACAAAAGCATTAATTTAGAAAATTAGCCAGAAATAATTTTCGTGGGTCCTCAGCTCTACATGCAGTTGCGGCAAATAATTCCTTAAAATTAGTTATGTTTTGAGTTCATATCATCATCATCAGCCGAGCAACGTCCACAGCTAGACATATGCCTCCTCCATGGTACGCCACAACGACCGGTCCACAGTCACTTGCATCCAGCGACTACACGCGACCTTAACAAGGTCGTTGGTCTCTCTACGTCCCGGTACACGTTTCCCGATGCGTGACGACCATTCGAGAACTTTTACTCACCATCGTGAGTGAAGAAAAAATGTGTAAACAAATTGTTTGGATGTTTTAGGGTTCCTTACCCAAAGGTGCCCAATAGGTCCCTATTACTGAGTCTCCGTTGTCCGTACGTCTGTCACAGGGCTGTATATTTTGAATCGTAATAGATATACACTTGAAATTTTAACTGAGTGTGTATTATTAATATGTCAGCTATAACAAATAATACAAATTTTAAAAAGTGAATAACCTGTGTTTTCTTCAGCTTTTTTTTTGTTTGATTTTATAAAACGGTCATTCTATAAATTTACATATTCACAGGTTCACCCTGCTGTCACGTGACATCTTTTTAAATTGAATTTATTTGGCAGCTGTAAAAGGGCACTGCCGGGATATTATCCGTGGAATGACATGGGATGATCTTATACCAAAGCCGTGACAACACACACACATCAGCTTTAAACACCTGCTTGGGTCTCTAACTGCTTTTCTGAGATTCGCAATAAACAGGTACACACTTGTGTGTATTCAAAGAGTCACTAATAAGATGACATGCCTATCATAATGAATTCTTGTCTCCGCAACAGATCCTCTATCCAACACACCCGTTGTTCCATTCTACCCTCGTACCGGTACCATAATCATAATAGATACCGGACGCGCGATGACGTCACGAATTCCTGCGCACGCGCAGCCACGCTGTGAATCATGCGCACAGGCGGATATAGAGGGGGGAGACGATGGGTGCGCTGAGTCAACCAAAACCGAAGTATATGGTAGGTATATACTGTAATTGACCAATTTCAAAATATGGCCATAAAACTTAAATAGACGCACATGTATATATAGTAATCTGTGGCTACATGTTTACGATTCAAGAATCGTTATTAATAAGAAAGACAAACAGAAATAAGGTACTTCCTGTTGAATAAGGTGCCTTCAACTCACCTGATAATGACTAAGGTTCTTTTGGAAGAAGCATGCTCACTCTGAAGCATTGGCCATGTTATATTTGCCTTAGATCCATAGATCACATGGTGGTGGTAGCTAGACAGGCGGAAATATAAAACAAACATCGAGTAAAACATCTTTAGGTACCGTACTGGTACTGGGAATCGAGCCCGAGACCTTTTTTGTATGCTGGGTTTTGCACGTCACCTGATGGTAATATATGATAAGGCCGTAAGCGTGGGCGCCAAGAAGCCTCAAACGATGCGGTGAAGGCAAATAAGTTCACTGTGAAGCTTCAGAGGCAATTTGGTACTTAGTAGGATTACGATATTTCAGAAATCATAAAATTTCAGGTGAAATCATAAAATATCAATCTGTATCTGCGCCTGATCACGAGCGATGTGTCACCATCGTGTTGGACTGCGGACACTCGCTTTTACCCCCTGCTCAGTGCCGCCTCCGTGGCCTAGTTGGACGCTTGGATTAACAATCCGGAGTTCCGGGTTCGATTCCCAGTGGGTGAACTATCGGTCCTCGGTTTAGTTGGTGTGATTTTCTATGTCTAAGTCAGCCGCCAAATAGTAGTGATATAGACTGTTGTATTCCTGTATGAAATTGTAGCAGAGCCAGCACTTCAGTAGATTGAGTCTTCTGGGTGCAAACGACGCTATCTTCACTTATCATCCGGTGAGATGAAAGCCAATTACATATAAAAATGTTATAATAGAATAGACGATACGCATGTAACAAAAACATCTTGCTGCGATCACCAATCCGCCTTCCAAGCGTGGTGTTTATTGCAAATCCCCCTAATTAAAGTCCAACGTGAGGATCTATGTCTAACAGTGGATTTATGACGCCGATTATGACGACACCGCAAACAGACGCAGACACAACAAAAGCAAAAACAAAACAAGGGCTAAAGCATGGGTAAAGTATCAAAATACCCCAGCTTTATTGTAAAAGAATGGACAATGAGTGACGCAGGCTGTCAGGTAGCGTGTAGCAACCGGTAGAGAACCGACTTGTATTTTTATGTAACTTGTTACTTGGCTTGTTGCGCCACGTTCGCAGTGTTGCCAACTAGAGACAGATATCGTTGGCTAGACAGACGTAAAGAAGTAGCTAAATTAAAAATTTCGACATATTGAAGATAGGAATAATATATAGGCTAGAATCCTTAGATTATATAACTGTGCTCCGCCATAGATAAAATCTAATTTAGCATAAAACTGCGTCTGTAAATCAATCTTGCTTTCGCATACGTAATCCGCCGAATGTAAAAACGAGAAAGCAACATTTCCTTATATTACTATTTTGACGGTAATCCCCTTTTTTATTTTATTTTTTTATTCTTGAGTTAAGGCAGATTATTCTTAATTTCTTATACAAACAGAACTGGAATTTTTTTAAATGGCTATACCTATATCGAGTAGTAAGTTAATATTAGTAGCAAGAGGAACTTATCTGCACTTAATATTTCCTTTTTGTACCTAGCTAGCTAGCACGTTTTAGTGAGTAGCTAAATTGACTTGGAAAATAGCTAAGTCAGCTAAGTTAACTGGCCTCGTCGGTGAGCGACGCCGCGGGAAACTCTATAGCGAATTCTCTACGGATTCAGTTGGGCAAGTTTACTGGCTGATGAAAATAGAACAGTTACGACTCTCTGTTCGGTGAAGTGAACTGTTGGACTGGAAATGATGATGAATTTTAGATGTTTGGTTGCGGTTTGGAGCTGTTTTTATACACGATTTCGGGAGATTCAAGAATGGTGTGGAGGCTGATGTATTTGACGGGATGTTGGTTTGTATATTTACACAACTGATAAAGCGAATCAACTATTCATACCAATTATAATACAAGTGAACGTGCGTTTGTTTGTTTGTCCTTCTTTTATGTCGCAACGAAAAGTCAGAATAACTTTATTTGTTGTATACGGATGGTAAAAGGGCCGAACAGGACATTTGATACTTTTATCGTTTAGGTCGTCGGTCCATATATTAAGGGGACGTTCCAGTACACGTTTCCCGGTACGTGGTCGTCACACGAGTGTCGAGATGTGGTGTGCCCCTTGCTACTTTAGCTTAGTGACTCGTCGAGCTATGTAGGTGACCTTAGTTCGTCTACGGATTTCGTCATTCCGGATTTTAACACAGAAAAATTCCGAGCATAGCTCGCTGAGTGACTGAGTTTGTTTATATTCGGCCAACACAAATAAGTATACTATAAAATATAACCTTTAAATATAAAATAATAATAAAAATAATAAATAATATAAAATATAACCTTTACTAGAATTCGGAGTGGTAATATATCTTCGAATCACCTATTTTGTTCGGTAAACTTCTTAGTTTTTCTCTTTCACCCAGCATAGTTTCTGAATTTCTTTAGGTAAATCCTCTTGATATTTCACCGTAAAACCGGATAAAAACAAATTTCAATGTCACTGGTATACGACAGCCAGGCGAAACTGTAAACATGTTTATGAAGGAAACACCCAGTCGGACGCTTGTTGAATGATGCCAATATATTTTAACATGCATCATACACAACGCCAATATTTGTACGATTATATAGGTACTAATGCTTACAGGACATATTCATTAGCAGTATATTGTAGCTGAAGGAAAAGAAACGACCTTGATCACCTTTAGAACGAACGGGTGGAGCGTTTGAAAAGCCGATGAGAAAATTTTTGCGTTTCTGCTGAACAATCATTGTCATTTTCCGTGTAGTCAGCTTTAGAATCTAACCATTCCGTTGTTGTAGTAGAAGGCGATGTAGGGAAAATTGCAGGAGTCTGCCTCTGTTACAAAAACCGGTCAAGTGCGAATCGGACTCGCGCACCGAGGTTCTGTACGTAATATGAACAATTATAAAACTGAAAATCATAAATAATAGGTAAAGTCGTCGAATTTTTTTTCTAATGGAATTGCAAGTCTGATGGAATTGTCAAAAAAGCGATTTAAATGTGATATAATAAAAATATATAGTTTTCATATTTATTCCTTTGCTTGTGCTATGCTTGTGCACTTTGCTTTTTCGATGGAGGCGCCTGTCGTATTAGTCGTTCCTGGGAAAATCAGCTGTGACAGAAGGACGAACGAACGAACAGACACACCAAATTGAGATTGATTAGTACGAGTGTGATTACTTGCTCAGTGGTACGAGTATTAGTGTTGTGTCCACAGTACAGTCCACATACTGTCAAAAAGGAGGAATCAAATATCCTATGAGATATTGCAGCATTCCCATATTCTGTAAAATTACGTTTATGAATCTTTTTAACCGACTTCAAAAAAGGAGGTTATCAATTCGATGGGTATGTTTATTATTTATTTTTATGTTTGTTACCTGTGAACTTTTGACTGGGTGAACCGATTTGGATGATTCTTTTTTTATTTGAAAGGTGGTGCTTTCCATTTGGTCCAGTTCTGACAACGGCATACATGAGAAAACGATATAAATCTTAAATTTGCCTTAGTAAAAGTAGACTTAGGGCAATTGAGGTCGGTTTCCAGTTCTTTTCAAACGCATTTACTTGTTAAATAAATACACTGCCACGCCTGACAGCAAAGACAGAAAATTTTATGATTGTTAGAAAGTTTCGTGAATATTTTGTATAAAATACAACAATATAGCTTTTGATATAGGTTTGAGAGTTGAATAGTTATAGTTGGTTTCAATAAGTCGAATGCATGTTAACAATACATAAATAATGTACGAATTGAAAAGCTGAACAGAGTGCTATGATATTTGACACTACATATATTTTTTTAAATTAGTTTCGTTTAATTCATTTCCTGTAATGTACCTATTGTAATATGGGCAATTTTAATAAAGACCTTTTATTATTATTATTTTTAATTTTTAAAATTCTCCTTTTTGAAAGGGGTTTTACTGCGGGCCATAGCCAAGTAAGGTTTTTTAAACTATGTCCTGTTAATGGTTGTTGAAGTTAAACAATTTCTAGTTAATCGGCATGTGTTTAGGATGACGCCTTTTTGTAATGTACGTTGGAATATGTAGCGTATCTAGGCTGTTGTGTAGTGTTTTAGGAACAACGACCGTCGGGGATTATTATTGTTAAATAGTTTAGTTTTTTATATTCTTTTTATGTATTGGTTTGAACAATACATACGTTTATGACAAATCAATAAAAAAAATGTTCTAAGAGCCTGGCCACACTTAGTAAGGAACCTTTATAAATACAGTATTCCATTTTACTTTCTGTTCCAAAAGTCCTCTATCGCAGTAACAAACAGGAAGACTTGGGCATTATGCAAGCTAACCAGCTAATGCACAATGCGACTCTCCTAAAACTCCAATACGATTCTGTCTTAATTTCTTGTCGATGTATTTTTAGACACGTTTCAATAAGTTAGAGCGCGGGCGGAACTATATATAGACGAGCGTTTCTTCCATAAGTACCGTAATTTTAGCATTCGATATATTAGGAAAATCGAAAAGCTTTGTCTATGATAAATAAGGTTTCCCCGTCGAATACCAGAGTAACTAGTCGACTAGGCAGAGTAGTTTTCCCATTTGCCATAATCACTGTTAAATAAGCTTGTCAGGCTTAGTGATCGCAGTAGCCTGTCGTTCCAAAACAATGTAGCGGCTGACCATCTCTTAGTCGCTTTTTACGACGCTATGGGACGACAATTAATTATTTGGGGTAATCCTATAGTCTAGCCACAAACAAAAAGATGGCGTAAAATAATACGATATTCATTTTAAAAGTCCAACGCAAGTTGAGCTACAAGTTTAAAATATGTTGTTTGTGTACTACCTTAGAAATATCAAAACACTTCAGTTAAAACTACTAAATTATGCAAAATAAAATGTCCCAAATTATAAAACTTCACGAAGTTTTGACATAACTTGCGTCTTATGCTTAAGAGGTAAATGGACACAATGAATTTTTTCGTAGTGCGCCCTTTAACTTTTACAAAAAACTAAGTCATTCTTTTCTCTTTCTTTTACGTATCATGTGTTCGCACTTGGCTTTCATTTCAACTGAAGAGAAGATAAGGCAGTTGGAGGCGCTGGCTGCTACATATAATACTGGAATACAACAGTGCTATTAACACTGCCATTTGACGGCAGACAGGTAACGTGGTCGTAGCTAGCCAAGCGGACATAGGAAATGCTATACCACCGACCAAACAGAGTACCGATGGGTACCACCGGGAATAGAACCCGGGACCTACGGGTTGATAGTCCAAGAATGTAGCCACGGAGGCGGTTAAAGCATTCTGATTATCCGTTACGAGGTAAGGGATAAAAACAAGCGCATTTTCGTATTTATAACAAGCATGAATTACAACAAACCAAGAGCTAGAAAGTCAACACAAACGAGCTCTATGACTACTTAACAGTAATGCGTCCAAACCGAACGCCTAATAAGAGAGCACGAGTCAGCATATAGCATCTATTCATCTATCTCGATATACCGTCCGCTATACCCTTGGTAGCAGCCCGACGCGGCGCCCTAGGCGCTCGACCCCTGCGCCCCCACGCCCTTGCGCCCTTGCTGGCGGTACTTCGCCCTACGGTCCTAGTACCCTGCTAGGACACGCATTTACTTTACGTCTGACAGTTTTTTATCTTCTAATAATTTATTCTTTTTCTTGATTGATTCTTTTTTGGGAGTCAATCAGCGCATGTTTCCTATGGTCGTAGAAGGTGATTCAGGGAAATTTTCAAGGAATGGTGGCGTGCATTTGTCCATCGCCGACATCTTATTGCGATAACTTATCCGCTGGCAATTTTTAGGTTTCTTACAGGTAAGCTAAGGTAGCAAACGAGATCCTATTACTTAAGGCTACGTCTCGATGTCCTTCTTTTACAGGTCTTTATCTTTTGAACTGTAACAATGCTATGTTAAGGGGGTCTTGTACGGGGTTAAAATAAATTGTTTTTTCGACGTATTTTACTAGATCTTGTGTGCAATATTGGACGGTGGAACGGAACGTCGTATGCGAGTCCGAACCAAACTTCTACGATTATATTATTGTTGTAGATATTCTAACGTTTCACGACTTCTCATCTGATGCGAGGACGTTATGCGTTGATCTATAAGTATCCAAATAATTGTATTCTAACCTTTCTAACATCATTGAATTAACATAAGACAGAATGAGATAAATATATATCGTCTGTCGCAAATTATCAGAAACACTTTTCAGTAAAAAGCATTTCTTTAGTTCTGCATTATTTAACCTACAAGACAAATAACAAACATTTCAGTTGTCAAAACCCAGGGCCATGGGTTACAAGACGTGCATTCTTGTCTCTTTTTAATAGTCGAAATGACGTGTATCCAGTATCGGAAGGTACTTGTGTGAAGATCTTTGGCTGGTACTGTATTACATAATTTAGCAATTTAAGAAATCATGATAAATGTTATTATTTAGCATTGTGATGTTTTGGAGTTCAATACCGCTCTTGTTTCGGTAAGTTAAGACATATCCCGCCAGTGTCTCAATAACCCGAGGCTTGTGGGTAAGCACGCTTCCACCGTGTGACCTTATCGTTACACAGCATTAGATATTGACATCCCATAAATAAAACAAGTGGCTTTGGCTTTGGAATACATCTTCACGTATTTTCTCTTCGTTACACCATAGAAGAAGTACTCGTAGTATTTCTGAAGCAAGAAAAAACAGGGAAAGGCCATCATTGTGATTGACCACCACCGAAATCTTGCTGCGATCACCAACCGGACTGTCAAATGTGATTACGGCATTCGTAGAGCCTAACTCAAGTACTTTAGTACATTGTACTTCAATGATTAGAGCAGCTGATGTGCAGGAGTGCAATTCACTTAGGAGAAACATCCTTGCAACGTCCTCCTGACTGACGATTCATCTAACTGGTGCTGGCAGTTAGCATAGGCAGATGAATCTCCTGAAGATTTCCCCCTTAGTCGCCTTTTATGAATTTCACGGGTTGATATTGATTGGTCTTATTCAATCTATCAAGACTACACGGCAAGCCATACGTATGTTAACGAGAATCCGCTTAGAAGGGTTTTATTTTATGTATTTATTGCATTTGCACTTTATTTCACCTGATGGTAAGTGACAATAAGGCCGTTGGATGGTAAGCTTGCGTACCCAGACGTCTTAACCTAATGAGGCACTGGGTCTGCCACCTTTTATACAGGAACACAACAGTGCTATTAACACTGCTGTTTGGCGGCGGACAAAGGCAACACTAACAAAAAAGCCAGCTGTCATATTTTTAAAGATTATGTACATTTAGTATGAAATTGTTATCGGCGACATCACCAAGGAGACCAAGGAGTCTAAGAATAGAGGTACCAAAATGGACCAAAATACGTCGAAAACCCGACACAATCGTAAAATGAATGAATCAGTCAGCTAGTAGCAGCACGGGTGCGCGCGCGCCGTCCGCCGACAACCGTCACGGCAGTCCGCCTTTCTCTACCTCCAACAATCCAGCGAGTACCACCATGAGCAAAGACCTAACAATTGGAGGGGCCATTGATCAGACTGTTTCTCTAAAAAATATACTTTTAGGGTTCTGATTTTTGGTTTCTTTCTTGTGTAATTTTTGACTTATCATGAAAAAATGAGTGCAAAAATATCATTCTCCTGCGCGCCCTCTCATTCTTCTTGTCTCTCCTCCGTCGGTTGAAACTCAATTTATCAAATTTATAGTAATATTCAGGTTGGTAGAGTGGCTAAAGAAAAAACTCATAGATATAGGCTTTTGGGTGAGCACGATTCCAAGCTTACGGCATTTTCCATCATATTTCCAGAGAAACCAGGGTAAAAAAGACTTCGTTAGTAGTTCTTGATTAAAGTATGTCATGTTGAATCGAGTTGCTACAGATTAGGGTAAGGTTGGCGGCACTTGTCTGTGTAAGTACATATTTATCCCTTCCAAACATGAACATCACTGCATCAACGGGTTCGTATTCCCACACCGGGGCTTTCTAATTTTCGACAGTTTGCCCTGATTCCTTACCTAACTGCTGCACGCATTAAAATATACTTTTCTTTTCGGGTTTTCTTGAATTTTGATTTTGGATTAAGCTGTATATACTCGTATGTATGTAAGATATACATCAGACTGATATCCATACTAGAGGTATAATATTATAAATGCGAAAGTTATTTATATGTTTGTTTGTCCGTCCTTCACGTCGCAACGGAGGGTCAGAATAACGTTATTTTTGTATAGGGACAGTTGAAGTGCCGGAAAGGGATATAGAAAACTCTTTATCTCGATCTAGCATGTAGTTCCTGTGGGATATTTTCCTAAGTCCACGCGGACGAAGTTTTCAGATTTGATTCTCGTTGGGGACATTGCAAGCTGAATCGCCGGATTGTCTGAAAAGTATGATGATTCTGTGCTTCTGCTACTGTTATTACCACTTCAGCTCACTGACTCGTCGAGCTGTGTCGGTGACCTTAATTTTTCTACGGATTTCCCATTCCGGATTTTGTCACGTAGAGAAATTCCGAGCATAGCTTGTTCTATAGCTCGCTGAAAACACGGTGACCTATCCTTGCACGAAAAGTATAAATAAATAAATGCGGGGGTCAAACTCTAATGGCAGTGAAGCCTGATATGAAGCCGCGTGGACCATTGTTGACCACGTCGGCACTTACCATCAGCCTTGGTTGGTTAGTATTTCTTTGACAGCAAATGACTGAAACGTATGGGCTTGAATATTAGTTTAGAATATTAGCCTATTATGATTTATGACCTACCTGTGTGTGAGAGAGAAAGGCTACTTTTATCACGTGGTGCAATTCACTAAGTACAAAAGTTATTACTACCTCACTGCTCACGGGTGTCTTTGCTGACGATATGTCTAGTGTCCTAGGCAAAAAGGATCAATATCGAGTGACGTTAGCAAAAACAGCTGTGAGGTTGTAGGGGTCGTTAGTGAATTGCACTACAGCAACATTAGTCCACAGTTGGACGGGAGCCTCCCTCATATACCACTATGCCGGAGCAGGAGGTTCCATTAGGTTTCCAATCGCAACAAGATGTCATTCGTACGTAGGTAGATGCTGCAGCCGTTCTTAATTTCTCGCCTTAGTCGCCTTTCACGACATTCACAGGATGGTATGGAGTGATCATATTCTAAAGCCTAGATAGAGAACATGCTATCCATTCGCTGCTGTGGCCATGTACACTCGCATACACAAATATGTAAATACTTTTGTACCATGTCATATTCATTTTTTCCTGGTCCTATACAGTGTGTGTGGAGGAAAATGTCATTACATTACTTGGTGCAAAAGTGAGTATATATTTGTGTACTCGAGTAGGACAAAAGAGAGAAAAAAAAGAGAAGGACAAAAGTCTCAAATAATTAAAAGATTAAAAAAATTGTATTAAATATCATACTCTTATCATCATATCATAAAATAAGTTAATGTGAAACAAAGAGCGTATTTCGATTTGGCCAAAATTGAAATTTAAACTAGATTATGTCAGGATTTTCATTATATTTGGGGCGAGGCTTATTGTGGCCGTCTGTGAAATACGAGTTGAATTAACGTTGGAAAAACTGTCTCAACACTTTAAATCATCATTACCAGCTCCACAGGTCCACTGTTGGACATGATTTGAACTGAAAATTAAACTTTTGTAACGGAGGAGTAGAACGGAGATATTCACGGAGGAGCGAGCACTTTTCCATCCTAATCATTTAGAATCCATTAGATTATAATAGAATATTGGTACCGTACAACCTTCATGTAAAGGGAAATTTGAGGAAGCCGCCCCGGGTACACCGGTGTACTACTAATATCTAACTGCGATCATCAACCCGCCTAGCCAACGTGGTATGTATGACAAATCATCTCAGGGGTTGATCTTTATGGAATTCTATGGGTAACATATTACAAAGAAAAACTAAACTCCGGATTTGCCGTCTCTTTCCTTACTCCTTTATGAAAATAAATAATAGTGTCTTAAACTTTATTTAGGTATATATAAATTATTTCCTCTGATTGTGATATGCAGACAACAATGCTATCAGAACACTATTCGACAGCCATGGTGGTAGCTACTCCCGTACCACCAACACCTCGCTATCTCCAGTTTAATCCAAGCACAGACGAAAAATTCGCAGCGTTATATAAAATTTTGACACCGAATTCGTGGCGCTCTCCACCGACCGCGCATATCGGACATGCTGCTACCTCGAGACCGTTTCAACGTGCACCCATCTCTTTCTAGCTCGTTGTGAGCTGTTGTTGTCTCATTCTGTTTCGTGTTGTCAGCGAGTGTCATGGTGCGGGGGTGGCTGTTTTTCTGATGCGATCAGAAACCGGTTGACCATCGCGGTAATGACGGCCGGCCGTGGTCGTACGCTTGCGCCTCGACTCGGTAAATGTCGAATGGGACTACTTTGCATTCGTAGAAAATATAATGCATCAGGTTCGGACATTTGGTTTTGTTTACGTTCACTGACAGTTTTCTTTAGGGTCAGGCATTTTCATTTACAATAGGAAGTCATAAGATACCAACACGACGGAAATTATGACAATCACCACGCTGGGCATCAGGATTAGGGATTGTATCATTTCATTTATATGTATATACTTCTCATCAAAAAAATCGAAACACCTTGCAAGGTGTTTACTCCAGAAAATCCCACGGGAACTACTTTTCTATCAGGTTACAAAGTAGGCTGTGTCCTTTACTTCAACTACCCCTTTTGTTAAAAATTCTAGTCATTTTACTTTCCGTTACGACAAACAAAGTCATTTTCGCATTTTTAATATTAGTGTGGATTCCGTGGCTTTAAAAGTGGGGAACGCTGATGTAGTAAGACGGGAATTTTTGCCCCCAAGGGGATGAAAAAGCGTGAGAAATGTGTTATGGGAGAACCACTTGAACTAGAACATTGAAATTTTAAACATCGAACCAGCTGACTATGCTGAGATCCACACGGTTCCACCCGGTTAGAAAAAAACTGATTTTACCCAGTTATTGACTAGTCTAAAAGAACCGGTTCCAGAACTATGCTGAGAACTACTGAGTACTGAATTTTTTACGTGGTCCAAGCGCTTCCCCCTGTTGATTTTGTTAGTTTGACCACAATCTCACGATGTGGTCTAGGATAGTTCACGGTTGCCTAAAAAGCTCCTATTCACTCAAGCCTTGAAGATATCCAGGTTGTATCGCTCGGGAATCACAAAAGCCGGCAAGGAATTCCACTCCTGGTCTGTATACATAACAAAGGCATCTACTTGTAATTATAAAATGGTATCCCTGCAGTCCGTATCGTGACATTTTCCAGTTGTTGTTTTACTGTACATCTATAGTGAATTGGTTACTTCTTGAAGTCCAACGTCTTAACAAATCGCTTTGAAATTTGGCACTCATATATCTGATACCCTGAGAAGCACGTTGTTGACCTGTTCCTGTGGTTTAATTTTTGAAGTTCACGTAAAGGAGTTCGTGGTCAACAGCTAGTCTATAGTATACTGTACCTCTTATTAAATGAATACATGTAAGTATAGAAGTATACATACACTCTCTGCAGGAGAGTAGGCCTGAGCCCATGCAGTGGGGACGTATATAGGCTGTTGACGATGATAGTAGTATATATAAAATGTGTGTATGAATAAAAGCGACCTGGCGCATGCTCTTCGTAGGACTTACCAACTGACAACGGTGTTAAGGAAAACATAAGATAATTTTATTTAATTTAAGCAATTTTGCTTTTAGCTATAAAACTCTTGTGTTGGATAACATAGATTTTTTAAGCAGTTTGTTTTCCAAACAATTAGCCAAAATACTTATTTAATTGTTTGATACGTCATTATATAGATTGTTTGTAAATTGTGCTAAAAATGGTTTGTAAAATGGTAAAATGATAGAACGTTAATAGAGATACTACTTAAATTCCTACCTAAATATTCTTTCTATTCTATTTCTATTCTATACCAGGAAACTTGTACCGGGCCGTCCCCCTACTAGATAGACCGACGGCCGAGTTAAGGTCACGGGGAGTCGCTGGATGCATGTGCCTCGAGACGGTATACCACGGAGGATGCCTATGTCCAGCAGTGGAAGTTGCCCGGCTAATGATGATGATATTTTCCTAGTTAGTGGTTTTACTTTTTTTTGGAGAATACATATTTTCGAAAAGTATGTATTGAGATAAAAGATAAATTACATAGTAAGTTCTTCACGCCTTTACAGCACAACCAACTGTGATGAAACTTGGGACAAACTGTCTCGGTAATATGCTCCCGTGGGAACATTTGTGAGGTACACGCAGGCAGGCGAAGTCCCGGATAAATGCTAGTTTCGAAGTACGTGTAAAGATATCCGCTGAACACCACTAATAACTCTTTATTGAACACCGAAAGGATCAAAATAAAACACAGAATAAGAAACGAATGGTACAGATACAGCCAGGCCTCATCGCAAGCAATTTCTTCAAGGCAACCTTATTTTTCTAACAATCTTCAGCCAAACATTCAAATCATTTATGACAACAAATAATTAAGTACTTCACTCACAATATAAATTATTTATCATGCTAAAACATAAAGATACATAGACAATCATTTGCCCTTGTCCAAGCCTTGCCCTTTATAGATTCGTGATTATCAAGAGAATTCAAACCGCCTGTGCCTCCGTGGTATGGCGTTGATAGACACCGTTGACCGTAGCAATAGTGGACCGGAGGTTCGATTCCCAACGTGGTACTTATCTGGTTGCATTACTCACTATAATTTCTTCATTAAATTAAATCTACCATCAAAAATGTTAGTTTTCACTACTAGCAATCTGCTATCACTTTATCTAACTCTTCAACCAGCATAAATGTTAGTTTTAGGGTTCCTCTAAAGGAAAAAAAAAGCCCTTTTCTCAGGAACGCGAAAAGGTAAGAAGTTGAAATTAATATCGAACAGTCAAATCTTCCGTCCCTTGTATCTGTGAAGAAAATCAAACTTATAGTTCAACGCAATAAAAAGATATGACTGTTCCATACATATTTTTAGAGAATTTCCTTAGAGAATGCTAGGGAACTAAAACCTAATGGTAAGTACTCTATAGGTTTAGATTACTCCTACGTATCTTTTTAAGAGGCTATGTTGGTAAGACCACGTGGTCTGTTTCAAGGTCAAATTGTTTTGTAGCTGTCCCTCTCCGAGCCCTATCCTACCCGAGCGCGTACGGTGAGACAGCATACACTACGCGAAGTTATCCACCCGTTATTTGGATGTTTCGTAGTCCAGGGATCATTTGAAGGATACCGTATATTATGTAACCATTTTTTTAATACAGTATACTAATGAAATTTCAGATGTCGATGGTTTTTCCAAATTGTTCTAAATTGATTCATACTCTTGTACATCAGGTTCAAAGTTGGGGCTTTTTACTACCGAAAAATACAATACTTTGACGCCCGGTAACTCTGGAAGTATATATTTAAACGAAAATCTGACTCACCACCGACACAGATATTTGTTTCTAGATTGTGTCTTGAAAATTTCATAGATTTTCATAGCTTAATACTCAAAATATGACTGGACTACGTTTGTATGGGCGCTTTGACAACAGCATAGCCTCTTAATGAGTTGGCCTAGAATATTAATTTTTTCACAGCTCCAAGGGACTGCAGACTTGAGTATTCGATATTAATTTCAACTTGATTCCTCTACGCGTTCCTGAGAAAAATAGTCTTGATAGACAGATGGACAACAAAGTGATTTTATAAGGGTTCCTTTTGAGGTACGGACGGAACCCTAAAAACTTAAAAATAATATCTTAAGATAAAATAACAGAATGTTTTGAAAGATTATCCTTTATCTGACTAACGCCGATGTGACACTGACTCGGCCACAAGTATAGGCGGGCTAACGGTACGGCACTGGCAGTGATTGTCCGCGCTCGCTAAACGACTGTCCTGTATTCAATTTTCACGGCGTTTTCAACTTGCTACAGCCGAGCCGCTAGCCAGCGAGCGTGTGCTGTGTCCTCATAGTAATACATGTATGACCATTGTTTGTGTTTTAAACGAGAAAACAATGTACACGAGTTCTTTTTAAAAAAATCAGTTCAATTATTCGTACGTCAAAAGCTGAAGATGAATAAGGATAAAGGAGGCTTGAGGTCATCGAATTTGTTCGAGCAATGTTTCGGTTTGCTAATTTTTGCCTTTTAATTATTAGTTACGACCATGTTTTTTAGCCAAAAAATAATGAAATATTTTAGTTTTTTATACATTTCCATAGACCCCAGAGGGAATAATATAATAAATCTAATTAATAAGATTATTTTTTGAAGGAAGAATCTTAAAGACACAAACTGAAATTATCCATTTTTTCAATTTATATTAAATAAAATTTTATTTAATTGCCTCCGTGGCCTAATTGTTCCTTCCTTAGATTAACCAATCTGGAGTTCTCTGGTTCGATTACCAGTACTCGGTTTGGCTGGTAGCATTTTCTTTGTCCGCCTGGCTAGCTACCACCATGTTACCTATGTATGCCGCTAAACAGCAGTTAATAGCTGATATATTCATAGCGGAACACAACAGTGCTATTAATACTGCAGTTTGATGGCAGACTTGAGTAACATGGCGGTGGCCCCAGGTGGTAGCTTGCATAGGAAGCCGACCAAATCCAAGTGGTGATAGGTACCCCTGTTGAGAATCGAACCCGAGACCTACGGATTGTGAGCCCAACTGTGTAGACCCCATGCAACGAATTTGTTTCAAATGTTCACCATTCAAATTCTATGGTAGATGCGAACACCGCTCCCCGCGCCCCGCGCCGCCCTGTGAAGAAATGCGCAGTATATTCCCGTCTTCGTCCCCAGGGATATCAGTGACGTTTCTGCATTTCTTATTTTTTAATTTGTTTTTGTTTCGTTTATACATTGGCTATGACCGTTTTTCCTTAATATACTTTTAAGATACCTTTTCTTTGTATTGTGTTTAGTCCAGGGTTTTTATCAGCTTACAGATACAGGTAGTCGATATTTTAAAGAGCTTTATGTAACTATTTAAAAAAAAGTTTTTGATACGAAAAATTCCTCGAATATGATGCAAATTCAGTACACACACTGTTAGCATGAAAATAGTTCAGTGCACTAGTAATTTAGGTCCTCTAATTTCTTAAATGTGAAATAAGACACGAAAGGTGTCATCTTATCTAATTGAGACCACTTTTACCATAAAATAATAAAACCCTACATCTAAAAAAGTTGAACATCGCAGGACAAAAATCATATTTGGAGATACAACAAGGCTTAGTATACCAGAAGCACAGAACAGAAGTCAAAATTCTGGGTTCAAAAACTTCACACAGATTCTGAATCCCAGTGAGTCCCACTGCTCTGTTCCCAGAGTACACGAGAACGGGAACGTAGACCGACCGGCCGTTCCCAGAATATTGCGGCTGCTAACTTCCAAATTAATTTCGGCGAGCATTCCACTTATAATCAAATTAATTAAATTATTATTCTATTTTCGCTATGACCCGATGCTAACACGACGCCAGGTTCATGCTGTGGGAAGATTCACTAATTCTTATTGTTTCTATATGTATTTATAAAGTTGAACTGAAATTTAATGAATAAGAGTAGATGACGTCAAACTTTTTGTTTGCCGCTTCTGTTACTGGACACAATTTGGGCAATTTTTGAATGGATGCATGAATGCAAAACTCGTGTTCAGAAAATGTTTAACATGAGCCTCCTTACATCAGCCTTCGGACAAATACATCATACATCGCCACGACAAATGTAATCATAATGCGCTTGTTAGGCGGACTGTACATCGCAGTAGGATAGTACCAAGCTTCCAGTGTCCTGGATTTATTCTTTTGTCGCCTTCTATGAGAAAAAGAAAACACATAAGCTAAGCTGAAATATCGAAATTATTATTGTTACTTAGATATTTCTTAATAACTGTACTTCTTTCTTTGTGGCTTTGCATGTATTAAAGTATAATTAGGAATTGTATTATTATTAATTTATATAGCCTTATATAATACTAGCTTTTGACCACGCCTAGGCTTGATCCGCGTAGCAATTGTTTTAAGGGGTAAAAATCATCCTGTACTATGTTAATCTAGAAGTTTATGCGCGAAAGTGTCACATACATCACGAAAATCCAAACTCACAAACTATTATAATATTTCAAGGTTATGTTTTGTTATGTACACAGGACAAGTGATTTCTTTAATTTACCTAGCGCTGTCTTTGGTTATTTAGGTTCCTGTTTGTGTAATTTGACAGACTGTTAAAGCTTAGTAATATAACAAGTTGACGTGCTGCCGTGTGTACCGATATTTAATAGGCTGTAGAAAATGGTAAAGTTGGCATAGAGTTAGATATATTAACTACTACTATAAACAACTAACGAACTACTTTTTAGACATAAAATCAACTAATTTATATACATACAAAGTGTAATCTTTTTCTTACCTATTTCGAATCCTTTTATTAAATTACAGTATTAAATATTAAAGTATTAACAATTTCTATATATTTCTAACATTAAATCTATCTACGCTACACTAAAAACGGTACCAACATTTATTCAACATAAATAAAGAGAAAAGAGCGGGAAAGTTTCCCCGGCGCTGCACGGGCGGCGGCCATCTTGGCTTGCGTTCCATTGTGCGCAGCGCTGCGGCCACGTGCGCGCACATCTGCCGGCCGGGTGACAGCTACGCAGGCAGCAACCCTCCGTGCCGAACACGTTTCTCATCCACTCATGCACGCGGATACTCTCTGACTCAATACATTAGTCGGATATACCTACGCTAGATATTCTGGAATACTAATTATATTATGACTCTCTCTAACTATAGACTTGGATTTCTCGTATTCTACCTTTGCTTATAGATTCTTGAAGTAAAAATGAGGGACATTAAATTTTTTTGAATAAATTAAAAAAAAGTTACATTTGAGACATACATATGGGAACGTGTAGTTTCTGTTCTATGTCTCAAAAAGTTAAGACAAATATATAATTTCTTTTTTGCCGTTACATCTATGTACCACCAGTTTCAGAGAAGCGTTTTGAAGAAAAAGAAAAGGACTTGAGAAACTATACAGATAGTGATGATTTTTATAGTTTTTTTTAAACATATAAACTACAGATGAAGATCCATGCAGCCAAACTTTCGCGGCCTATTCATATATTTTTCTCTATCAGAAGGAAAACCAACACTACATAGCTTATCATGCGCCACGCTTATAGATCGCTACGACTTTATATGCAGATATCTTGTAGATTATGAATTGTTACAACCACTGGTCAATAAGTACAAAGAAGGGAATGACCATGCGTACACCACACTTACCAGACGGACTGACGAGACTAACAACATCATAAGTAATTATCATTGAAAATGGGTTTGGACTGGATTCGGACTTTATCTCACCTGATGGTAAGTAAGGATAAGACCGTTGGATGGAAAGCGTGCTCACCCAGAAGTTTCAATTTCAAACCTGAACACAACAGTACACTCTTGTTTTCCGGGAGACTGTAATATACATATCCAGGTGGAAAATGCCTTGCCAATCAACTAAATCCAAAATCAGAGACCAGACTGGGAATCGAACCCGCAAACTTCTGAGTGTGACTCGGCGATTAAAAATTTTTCCTTCAGTTTTTTTCAGAAAACTTTCCATTGAATTCAAAATCAGTTCAAGCTGTGAACTGCCCGGCGGAATTGTTACTTATTCTTGTATCAGTCGAATTCGCATTCTATATTTAGTTATTCTATCGTTGCTGGTTCCTCGAGCGAGTTATCAAGTTGGGGAGAGTCGAGCTCCGCCCGGGAGCGCCGTCCCTTTCTCTCGGCCCACTGATTGCTTTTAGAATTTACCTCCCGACGAAAACGGAGGACTGTTTCACTGCAGCTTACGAATGCTCTTCTTTCTTGAAATTAAATCATTCAAAAATATGTGCCATGAAATAGATTTATTTAAGTGTACAGTTTGACTACAAATGTTTCTAACATACTTTTCTACTTCAGTAATTCAAAGCCTAATTAAAGTTCGTTACGTTGAAGCCAAATTTTTTAAGACTACAAAGCCATGAAGTTGTCAAAATACATATTTCTAATCTGATTGCAAGGATTGAGTCACATAAGAATTATAGAATATCATTTGACGATAGTGTTTTTAATGTATGATGGATTTCCACTTGGCCTTCATCTTACCTGATGGTAGGTAGGGTAGGTAGGACGATAAGTCTCAACCTAATTAATGAGGAGGAGAGAATCTGCTACCTTTCATTACTGAACACATCAGTGCTATTAACACTGCACTGACTAATAGAATTAAGTAACATGGTGGTAGGTAGTCGATGGGCATTGAAAATGCCCTGCCACCAACTCTTCGGATTATAAGTTGAAGCTTGTAGCAATTAGGCCACGGAGGCGGTTAAAAATTTGTGTTGCAGAAAGAAATTGTAATACGCCAGCGCTGGGTGACCAGGTAGCCAGCCATCTTATTGCCATTGCCGTGCCGTGTAGTCTCAGCTTTAGAATATAACTACCCTCATCTATCGGGTATCAAAACAGTCGTAACAGTCGATTAAGGGACAAAAGTGTTCTGGAGGTATTCATCTTACTGCGATTACCAATCCGTCAGCCATGCGTGGTGATCATTGCTCATCGCCTTATGGACATTACTACAAACTTATTTAGCTAATGACAGGCTGAAAGACCTGCAATCGCACTGTGACTTTAGTCTCCATAATCAATTGTGTAAACATGGACACGAAATTCGAAAATGGAATACCTACGTCAGAAACGTCTATGGCAATACGTAATCGTGTTTTCTTGCGTTTTATCGTAATCCAAATGTAAACAGTGCTTTAAACTTTTCTTTAGGCTCGATTGTTTCTAAACACGTTTTAGCACGAGAAAAACAACAAAAGCGATGTAATAAAACCGATATTAGGTGGGTCGGGGTGCGCATGCGCGGAGAGGGGCGCCGCCACCCTCTCTCCTATTACGCACTGTATTTAGGGGCTGCTACAAAGAACAACTGCGTTTCTATCTATTTTGGTCTTCGAATATTACCATAGACAAAGATTGTGTTGTACGAACTGGCAGGACGGAAAAGGGGGAAAATGGCGGATGATTTGGCGGGAAAACGGATTTTCTTTACCTGGAAAAGAAGCACAGCAAGGCTATAAGGAAAACCTGTTGATGATAAACTTGTAATGAATAATCGAAGCAGATATGGATAATTCAAATCAAATGTTTTTGCTTTTAGATAATTTGTTACATTTTAAATGTATGATGGGTTTGCACTTGTCCTTCGTCTCACCTGATAGTACGTTAGATGGTCAGACTGTGCACCATGAAGCCTCAATCTAACAGGGCGCTAGATCTATTGCCTTTTATTCCAGAACACAACAGTGCTATTAGCACTGCTGATTGGCTTAGGTCAACATGATGGTAGCTAGCAAGGCGGACATAAAAAATGCCCTATTACCAACCAAACCGAATACCGACAGGTATTCCCACTAGGAATCGAACCCGCGACCTTCGGATTGTACGAGTAAGTCCAAGCGCATACCGAATTATGGCGGATAAAAGTAGTTTAGAGAAATAATAATAGACATATTTATATAAATAATATGATCAGCTTGTGTATATAAAAATGACATTTCAATTGTGTAGAAGACGGTTTAAAAAATGACGGTTTGTATACTCGAGTACAAAAAGATGTATCCACTTTTGAACCATGTCACAATAACTCTTGCTTGTTCCTACGAAGTATGTTGAAGTAAATGTCAATTAAAGGTGAATGTAACTTGGTTCTAAAGTGGATACATATTTTTGTACTCGAGTGTACAAGATATTTCTTCCTGATTTCGATGAAAGATGCAACGAAATAACTAGACAATGCCATTACATCGAAATCGGCAAAGTAACTGTATATGAAATAAAATAATATCTCTGGAATATTATGAATTTTTTATCATTTATAAAACATAGTCAAATCAGTCAAAATTGTTATTGAAAATAAACTCCACGCTATCCAAACTCCTGAGAAGGGTCTTGACAGACAGACAGACGAAATACAAAGTTATACCCTTTTCCTACGTCTACTATCTTTACGGTCCTTTTTCCTTTTGAGGTACGTAACTTGGTTTGGATTTAGTAGTGCCTGTGAATGTGATTCTCCCCATAGGGATTGGTATACGTTTCATCATCAGCCTGTAAACTACCACTGTTGGACAAAGTACTCCACCATCGCACTCCACAATAACCAGTTCGGAGCCGCTTGCATCCAGCAGCCCCCGCAAACTTGTATCATGTGGACATAACCAACATCTTACTTCAATCCCTGTTTCGATGGCTCAACTATAAGACAATGGAGTATGGTAGATGACACCAAATCCGATTGGGGTTGCTAAATTTTATTTTAAACCGTAATGATAAAATTTAAACCATACATTATTATTTAATTTTTTACTTGGCTTTTACAGTTTATAAAAGGCCCTAAAAAAAGGCCCATCATTGAATTTATTGTTTCATTATACTGTGAAGTTTTTTTTAATAAGAGTGGCAATACACATGAATTTTACAACTTTACAACACCAGCAGCGTTAAAAGTGCCTTATTATTTTGGGTTTCTGTGTGAGCACGCTTTTTTCTCATTTTTATTGTAAAGATGCATGCAAAGAAATGAAATTGATACCTACAATACACACAAATAATAACAAAGATTGTTTTCACACGCCCTTAAATTGCCAATATACAAAGTGTGAGACAAGAAACAAACAGCACCCACATTAGTGTGATTACATTTATCAATACAAGCTTTTAACTAATAAGACGAATTGGTCTCAGGCCTGATTGGGCGGGCTCGGGGCTTCCCCGGAAGCGAGCCGGGCAGACGTCCGGTCCGGTTCCGGACTGCCTCCGGCCGGCATTGATGGAGATGACAACCTTCAACTCTCCGCTGAACCATCAATGTATTAGATTCATCCAAATTGTTACTATATGGTACGTTTGAATGAGGACTGCTAAACAGTACTTTTAATTTATATGAAAAAATAGTATCTCGTTTGACTATAATTTGACTTGTGTTAAGTTAGGAGGTGGTCGGCGATGGTACACGATTCTTCAGTAGCCTACTTGTATTTCTGGCCTTGAATAGATATACGGATTGCTGCGTTCAGGAACCGGGTGTACACTCGAGTACAAAAATATGTATATCCACTTTTGTACCATATCACATTCAAGCATTCTTGTTCCTGTGCAGTATGCTGAGGGAAATGTCAATTAAAGGTGAATGTAACAAAGTTTAAAAGTGGATACATGTTTTTTTACTCGAGTGTATATCACAGTTGCGAAGTTCATTACTGCGATGTACGTTACTGCGAAAGTTAACCATCCCGGAGTACGTTGTTGCGAAAGTTCTTTACAGCGATATACGTCACTGCGGAAGTTTGCCATCGCGACGTACGTTGTTGCAAAAGTTCTCTACTCCGATGTACGTTACTGCGAAAATTTATCTTTGCTCCTGATGGGCGCAGAGATCTCAGTCACTTAAATTGTACTTGTATTTATGTAAACGAGACCTGAAACGTATTTATTTCAGCTACCGACACTTTAACCAAAATAACGAGTTGAAAAGTATTCAAATGACGTAAGTGTTGTAATTAATGTGACGTCACTATATATATTACCGTTGCGTTGTAATGGAGGAAGTGTTCATCCGATATAGAGTTATATTGTTAAAGAGTGTGTTGGTACACCCGAGTCCAAAAAATATGCACTCACGTCTGAACTATGTCACATTTACCGTTTTTTTGTCCCTATCCAATGCAGTGTGTTGAGGGAAACAAATAAAGGTGAATATGACATGGTTCATCCGGAATGAGAAAATCCGTAGACGCACTAAGGTCACCGATATAGCTTGACGAGTCAATGAGCTGAAGTAGCAATGGGCAGGCCATATCGCTCGAAGAACCGATAACCGATGGAAAGTAAGGGTTCTCGAGTAGCGACCACGTACCGGGAAACGTCTACCCTCCGTCCCTCTACTATATAGACCGACAACCTAGTTAAGATCACGGGGAGTCGCTGAATGCAAGTGGTTCGGGACCGGTCAAGGTGGCGTACCGTGTACTATGTCCAGCAGTGGACGTTTGCTGTCTGATGATGATTACACGGTAAATAAAGTAGGTACATATATTGGTACTTGTTGTGAGTGTACTGCATAAAAATGTAGCAATAATTGTTTTGTTCCTTTAATAATTGAATTTTAACAAAATCTACTGTCTTACCAGATCTGTAAACTATAGCCATGTGCGGCAATGATGGCAAGAGGAGCAGGTTTGAATCCCGCTCACATCTATTTTTTTTTCCTCACTATTTTCAAAAAATACAGCCATGTGGCCTAGGCTTTAGAATAAGACCACTCCATGTCATCCCGTGGGTGTCGTAAAAGGCAAGGAGTTTAGAAGAATATTCAGGGGATGAGAAGCAGTAACTACCTACGTATCTACAACATCTTATTGCGATCACCAATCCGCCTGCTGACTGTTGTGATGATGGCAAATCCCTTCACAAAGTCAAATTACTTTTGTTCACTGAGGAATACAGTTGTTCTCTAACTGTGATCAGAACCAAAGCTTTTTCTAGACGGATCTTTTTTTACTTAATCTAAAAAATTCAATTGTATATAAGAAGAGTTATTCCCAGTCCAGTCTCCAATATTTCCTATCTGATTAAAATACTTTCCCACCGCGCGGCAAAGCCACGGGACACCCTGTATAAAGTCAAAAATTGATCAATCAAAATTTTATTAAAACTATTATTAATTAACAAATTAGCAACCATGTGCTCAGTAGTCAAGTTTAGTCTACAACCTAGTTATGCATGCGGCTGATGAACCTCTCACTTTTTAGGCGAGCAAGTGAAAATTGGAGTTGCGCAACGCTGTGAGAAGCTACCGGCCGGGCTGCTGCAGTGCAGGTCCGTTCACCTAACTGAAGTTGTAGACGAAACCCTGGGACAGATCGGTCAACTTGGGATGGGATGTTTGAATGTGCATTATATAAATTGTCAATTATAAACAAGTGTGTGGAAAAATAAATATTAATCTTATCTTATCTAACTAGGTAGGTCCAACTTCTACAAAGAGGTCAACTGAAGAATCCAACTTGGCTGGACAGCGTACGGCGTATCTTCTCGTCAAAATACCTCAGCGTCCTAAAGACAAGTCTGTAATTGCTAGAAGAACCGAAAACCGGTGGTGAGTAAAAGTTCTCGAGTGGCGACCACATACCGGGAAACGTGGCCGTCCTCCTACAAGGTGGACCGACGGCCTCCTCCAGAGATGCAACACATGTACAGGTCCCGGTATTCATTCGCGGCGGGGACATTGTTAAAAATCAGTTTGTGACACTTTCCTTAGTTTGGTTAGGACATCACAGGCTGAATCACCTGACTGTCTGAAAAGTAAGATGATTCCGTGCTTCGAAGGGTAGGGTAGTTAGCAGCTACATAAGCCACGTCAGAGGCTTCCATGGCGGCTCAACTCTAACTCAACATTCAAAAACTCTAGCAACTAGGGTTTATGCGAACGGTTACAATCGACACGATAAAAGAAGACCATCACTTTTGGGTTACAGTTAGAGGAGCCTAGTGGCTTAGCTTCCATTCCTCCAAGATCTTTTTAAAGAGTTTTTCTATCAAAATATGAAAACCAAAATATCAAATGCAGAGACCATAGCGAACGTTTCAACGCCGGCTATCTGTGTTGAAGCTGAAATTAGTTGCTAATTGTAATACGGTCCGGCATCGTTGTCAGCGCCATGATGGGAATACGAAACTCTGTACATGAAAAAACGGTACCAGTACAAACAAATTAGTTATTTATTATCAATGGTAATCGAAGCAAAGTTATTATTAACGTGTACTGTCCCACTGCTGGGCAAAGGTTTCCCACATACCTTTAGAGCTTCCGTCAAAACGATAACATACACATTTCTTTTCAACCCCGAGCCAAAAAGAGGGGTGCTATAAGTTTGACGCTTATGTCTGTTTGTCTGTTTGTCTGTCTGTCTGCGGCATCGTAGCTCTCGAACGGATGGATTTTGATGCGTTTTTTTACGTGAAAGCAAAGTACTTAGCTACGAGTATATTTGGTAAAAATCGATTAAGCAGTTTTTTCAGCAAATCAAATCAAATCAAATCAAATCAAATCAAATCATTTTATTTGTCCAACATAGGTATTGAAGATCTTATAGTAAACAGCGGCCGCTATGTGGAGCCTTGCGGCGTACAAATATATACATAATAACATAAAAAATTATATGTCAAAAAATAATATTAAATTAAATACAAATCAAATAATAATAGAGTCAAATTAAATTTTATAAACTAAACTAAAAACTAATAACAACAAACATATTCTTGTTATTTATGCTGCACTTTATTGAGAAATTCATCAATCGTGTAATAAGTGTTGTCTGACAGGTAGTTGAACAGATTTCGTTTAAACTCTTTTAGATCTTTAAGCTCTCGTATGTTTTTTGGAATATTATTGTAAATTTTTGGAGCCATGAACATTACACTTTTCCTGTATAAAGCCGTTTTGTGTGGGTTGGTTTTGAGGAGATCTTGGCGACGACTGCTATGGATTTTTGGAAATAACCCCTCATTTTTCCTAATAAACAAAGCTATTTCATATATATATAATGGATAAGCATAAAATGGATTTTTATATATTACGAGTATCGTATGATTATTGCGAAGGGTTTCTTTTTAAATTTTTTATATTATCACGATATTTTTAAATAGTACAACAAGCTTTGTGTAATTACGTCACTGACAATGTCTCCATATAAAATTTATTTCAACATAATCCTTTAAAATAGTTTAGCTGGCTTTAATAAGTAATTAATTCCATAATATCAGATTATAATGTCGGTAAATTATTATAGTATAACTTCAATACTACAATGGTCCTTACGCAGCTAATAGCTAGATGGCGTTTTGAAAAATTATTCTACAAGGTGTATAAGAAATATGATTCACTGCGAAATTGTATATTACTGATATACATTTTTAGATAATTACAGCACACAGCCATATATCCTATTTTGAAATAAAATAAGGATAAAAGAAATGAGAAGAAATTAAATTATTTCACTGTAAATGTTTTTTTAACATTACGTTTTATTTAGTGCATACATTATCAGTTACCTTAATTTTTTTACTCTAAAAAAGATTTACTTAATTCTGGTAATGTGCAGGAATTTAAATATCCGAATGGGATGAAAATAGGCAGCACAGGAACGATCGGTGTCTTCTCCTCAGCTTCTTATGTTGTAATATCTATTCCACGGTTATAGCGTATTTAGAGACTTAGCGCTAACATAACAAAATACAAGTATCTAAATACAAATCTTTTGGTTCATCGTCATCAGCCGGGAACTGACTCCAGCTGAACCGATGCCCTCTCTCCCTAGAACTCCCACGTATGTAAATTCCCTAAAAATTATTTCGAAAAGTAGTAAACATATACAAGAGCGGTAATACGAATATTAAAGATATCACAAGTTTTTTTAAAAAAAACCTTTTACAATTATTGGCTAATAATAATAGTTTTACAATCAAATATGAAGTTCTTCATCGAATCGCATAGTTATCTCTAGTTTGTGTAAAATTGAAAATTGAGGTTTTCTAATGGATGCAATTGTCAGAACTGGACCATATTGAAATGGGCCACATGGGAAGCACCAGCTTTCAAATAAAAAAAAGAGTCATCAAAATCGGCCCTCCCAGTCGAAAGTATGCTGTTGTCGAACATACAGTCAAGTTGAGAACCTCCTCTTTTTTTGAAGTCGGTTGAAAATGCTGCTATAATTATATGAGTATTTATACATATTTACGGCACCTACGTCCTAGAGTACATCTAAAAGAAGCACAACAAACTAGGTAGGCTTAATAAGTGGCAATAATGAGGTAAATATATAAATGGAAACAGAGGGAAAGTGGGAAAGCAGGCATTTTATCAACAGGTCGAGGTGGCGCCATCGATCCACCGACCTGGTATTTCTTTCAGCAGCTAGATTTTACAGGACCGCTATCGCAAAAATTACGTAACGCATGGTTACCTTATTTTCTGTTACTAGTTTTTTGCAGGAGCTTTTCGTGCAGCTTATTTTTCTATAACTCCTTAGTTTACTTTGAAGTTTGTCTGTGTAGTTGAGCCTTTGAAATAGGCTTTATGTTTTCCTACAGGTCTTAGATGCCGCTGAGGTCGGTATATCAGGAAACTATCAATGCTCAAACTTCTGAAGTATACTATCTTACTGATATAGAGCTCATACGCTCTAACTCACTTAGTCCGTGCCAAGCGTAGTACACTATTCTTATATGTATTCGTTGCGTTTTTTACGTGAAAGCAAGTTTCCTTTCGGTGTTTCTTCATCTTAGCTATATTTGGTAAAAATCGATTTACCAGTTTGAAGAGTATCAGCTGATGTTAGGCGTTTTTGGCATAAAATGGAAACTTTTAAAAAAAATCGTATGATTATTGAGTAGGTTTTTTTTAAAATTAATTTAATTTACTTGTATCTTGTTATTTCCGCGAGAGTCTGCGATGTAACCACTTCTGATATTCATGCAGATGAAGTCGCAAGCAAAAGCTAGTATTCACTACAAGTTAGCAAAAAATCATCATTCCAAAAAGTCATTATGACACTCTATTGCGGCGTGAAGGAATGACAAACAAACTCAGTTTCGTATTAATAATATTAGTATTAATGATGATCAAGAAGAAAACAATACAAAACTATTTACAATATTTTTTGGTGATTACTACGATACATGTACATAATGCTCATATCCTTTCCCTTCTGTACAATATCCTAAATAACCCTTCTTATCCTAGCTACCTAAGTGAGCGATTTACATACACGCATCCTGTTGACCAACCTTGTCGAGCTCACATTAGGACAATCCTATCCATCCCTTCCCATCACTCCGATTTCTTTTCCTACTCATTCACGGTTCATGCAGCCAGATTGTGGAACTCGTTGCCTCACACTGTACGCGACAGCAAAACTGTTTCCGCCTTTAAGAAAAACGTCAAGGAACATTTTCTATCACTATAAGATTATATATATTTATAGTATGTAAAGTATGTATGTATTATTATTGATATATATTAGTTTGTTTTGTATATCGTATTTATGTAATCGTTTATTATATTTATCATATCGTACACGCCTAACTGCCCTCCTTTCTTCAATATTTCTCCTTAACCTAGGACTGCTGTAAGAAATTTCTTTTAGAAATAAGCTGTTCCTTTTGTATATATTTTTTCTGTTTTGTGTTATGTAAATATTTTCTGTGTACAATAAACTGTTTAAATAAAAAATAAAATAAAATACATCCTTTATGAAGAAATACTCTTTGGTAAATTTTTTTTGTGCAGAATAAAACGCATTCGGAGCAGGTGTATCGAGCAATAAGACAAACAAAACAGTTTTGCACACTTCTACTATTTTTATTTAACGAGGGAAGTGTAGTGGACTTGCACTCTGCTCAAAGGATTAGTAGCTGGAACATAAACAAAACAGATCACAGACGGACTGTTTGCATGCAGGGACAGTGTTTTCTGTGATGAGAGAAAATTTTAAATGAACTGTAAAGTTAATTCATGCATTTTTCCGCCATGTTATCATGTCAGCCGAAAGCGTCTACAACCAAACATAATACTGCTTCACTGATCGCGTTCAAAAATAACTAGAAACCTACTTCAACTGCCCTAAAAGTCTACAGCATTCATCCCCTAAAAAGTTTACCCTTAGAGGTAGAATTATCACATTCGGTTTTTCTTTATCTTCTCAAAAAAGCACTGAATCAAATTTTGATTAAAAAAACCTCTGAAATGCTTTCTACCAAACAAAGAAATACTCATCAAAATCGATTCATAATTGGCGGAGTTATCACGTAACTTATATAAAAAAACATACAGTCTAAAAGATACCCTCCTCCTTTTTTGAAGTCGGTAGAAAAACCTGCCACAGAAGGGGAATTTTATAAGCGAAAGAATCATCTGTTTAGGATTTGACGAAATCATATTTGACTCAAAGTCAAAACGTATGTTATCTATGTATGTACGTCGTCCCGATACGCACATATTACCTGGCTGTGACGTCACAGTAATACGTGGCTGCTGTACATAATTAATATTGGCTGCATCCAAATCATGTTCTAACCTTAAATGTCCGTTTGATTAATTTAAACACAATCTATAAGGAATTGTTCTCCTACAAAATTTTAATTTTACAATTTATACAACGATTGAATTGAATTTATATAATGTACATATTTTTGACTGAAATATGTCGTTTTTTAGGAAAAATTTTATACAGTATCGTGATTATTACAATAACATTATATTTTAAACTTGGTTATTAAATCGTTTAAAATGACATTTTTGCATGCCTTAATAGCAGAACATACGGACTATATTTATAATATCTATGTTCTAGCAAATATACATATTTAATTTAATTTCATTCAAAATTAGATTGTTGTAACAAATGAAAATGAGTCAATATTTTGGAAACTCATGGATAGTCATGGTAGCTCAGTTGGGTAGAGTGTCAGTCCTCGAACACTCGAGGTCTGGGTTCGATCCTGGCTCGTAACTATGTGTTAAAATTTGTTATTTGGAATTTATTTTTGAATGATAAACATCATACCAATTGGCTTTTCGATGAAGGAAAACATTTATTTTTTTATTTATTTAAACAGTTTATTGTACACAGAAAATATTTACATAACACAAAAACAGAAAAAATATATACAAAAGGAACAGCTTATTTCTAAAAGAAATTTCTTACAGCAGTCCTAGGTTAAGGAGAAATATTGAAGAAAGGAGGAGGGCAGTTAGGCGTGTACGATATAATAAATATAATAAACGATTACATAAATACGATATACAAAACAAACTAATATATATCAATAATAATACATACATACTTTACATACTATAAATATATATAATCTTAAAGTGATAGAAAATGTTCCTTGACGTTTTTCTTAAAGGCGGAAACAGTTTTGCTGTCGCGTACAGTGTGAGGCAACGAGTTCCACAATCTGGCTGCATGAACCGTGAATGAGTAGGAAAGGAAATCGGAGTGATGGGAAGGGATAGATAGGATTGTCCTAATGTGAGCTCGACAAGGTTGGTCAACAGGATGCGAGTATGTAAATCGCTCACTTAGGTAGCTAGGATAAGAAGGGTTATTTAGGATATTGTACAGAAGGGAAAGGATATGAGCATTTCTACGAAGGCGGATAGGGAGCCACTTGAGCTGAGCGCGAAAAACTGACACGTGGTCATATTTTCGCAACCCGAAGATGAAGCGTAAGCAAAGATTCTGAAGTCGCTCAAGTTTGTTTAATAGCTCTTCGGTGACGTCCAAGAAGCAAGAATCAGCATAGTCAAGAATAGGGAGCAATAATGTTTGGGCTAGAGAAATCTTAGTTTTCAATGGTAGGAACCATTGAAAGCGCTTGAGAGAGTGAACAGCAAAGTGAATTTTCTTGCTGATCTCATTGACATGCTCCACCCAAGAAAGATTGCAGCTAAGGAAGACACCTAGATTTTTAGCTGTCTGAGTGAAAGCAATTGGAGTATCGTTATACAGCACAGGGGGGACAAGGGATAGGTCAAGTGAGTTGCACATGTATCTACTCCCGATAATCATGGCTTGTGACTTATTTGGATTAACTAATAGCCCGTGAGATTCGGCCCAGGAACTAATTCTTAACAAATCGGCATTTATTTCAGCGATTGTGTTGACGTAATCAGAAACAGTGAAATGGCGATAAAGTTGCAAATCATCAGCATAGAGATGGAAGTTAGAGGAAAGCAACGGAGTTACCGTGTTTATGAAGATCGAAAATAGAAGAGGAGAGAGAACACCACCTTGGGGTACACCCGCAGTTAGGTCACACCAATCGGAGACAGACTCCTCAGTGCGAACACGTTGCGAGCGACCACGGAGATATGAACTAAACCAGTTGGTTACCGAAGAGGAAACGTTGAGAGAACGAAGAATAGCGAGGAGAACATCAAAGTCAACAGAGTTAAAAGCGCTGCTGAAGTCGAGAAGTATGAGCACCGTTAGCGATCGTCGTGAGACAACCTAACCTAACAATTCCTGAGAAGAAATTCAAAGGTGTGGGTGAAATCTACCAATCCGCACTGGTCCCGCGTGGTGGACTATGGACCATACACTCTCTGTAGGAGAGTAGGCCTGAGCCCCTGCAGTGGGGACATATATAGGCTGTTGATGATTGATGATGATTTTGGATACTTAAATTTGTAAGCAATTTGTTAATAAAATTATTTTAACACTGAATTCTGCTAGTGTAGGAAGAGCGTGTTTTGTTCCGGAGCTCACAACATATGCTGAGGCAGCGCCGTTTTTCACATAAATTGTTTTTGGTTGTGTAAGTAATTAATTTTACGTATCTATGTATCTATCTACAGGAGATTAATTGCTTTATTTGTTAGCCGTGCCCACATGATCCAAATTTCTAGTTTACTCAAATCCCAAGTGATATGTGCTATGTACTTATGCGTCAGTCAGTAAGATCATTGAGTTTTTATGTATATAGTATGTATATAGTTTTGTTTAATAAGTTGTAATTGACTTCGAGCAGTTGTTCCTCCATCGTCATCCAGGAAATGTTCCACAAGTCCCTAGCATATATTCAACAGCTTCCCGCTACTTTTTGTTGAATAATAATTAAATAAGAAATTATGTTTATATTAGACTGTAGACTCTAGATCTCTTCCAATAAAATTCAGGAAAAAATTAATAATAAAACAGGTTTTATAAACACTGGTCAACGACAGTGACTGATATAGTTATTTTTAGGCGAAAATCAAGAGAAACAATGACAAGAAAAAGATATCGTCAGTGGAAGGAACAGCGCCCTGACCTCGCTCACTGCACCGTTGCTGCTGATACTGTTTGACCTTCATGCTAATTTAGTTTCGCAGTCATACTGATTTGCTTCAGTTTAGATTGGAGCCAGCCAGGCTTTGGTTTATGAATAGTTTGGACAAATAAGATTTTACTCCGAAAATCCAAAATGGCGCTGTTTTTCAGCTAGTGACGTCGACAACAGGAGCATGTGTAAAATAATAGGACATGTGGGCGTCGCACTCGTACATCACAGAGTACCTTTCATAGCTGTAGGTTTCCGTTTTTAGATCTGAATTATTTGTGTAGTAACTTGTAGGTATAACAGCTATTTTAAATAAAATTATAAGCGGTTTCGCGTCTAGCCTATGTATAGGACATACTAACCCAATTTCTGATTTAGTTAAGGAGAGCCTGCGAAATCTCAAAATAAAAACAAACTTTAAAAATACCCAAAAAACTAATACGCGGGAAATTGAATTTGGCCACAACTGAAACTATGTTCATGTCCTATTTTGATTTTTCAAAAAGTAGAGGATATATAAACATATGAAATTTTTATATAGATATATTCCTAGTAGCAAAATATTGTAGAGCTTTTCTTGATTGGAAGCTTGGCAACAGTTCGGGTCCACGCTTTTCTTTGAAAGCTTTTTCAGAACAAAATCGCTCAATGAAAGTGTCATGAATGCCTGCGCACACGCACTGTCTCTGACTACCAATGCAGTGAATGCAGCAACGGACACAGCATTCCTTTTAACCTAGTCGTGGTCTTCATTTTACAAGCTTTCCGCGTAATTCTCGTTACGTATGTATTATTTATATTCTATTTTCTTTTGTGAAACCACAATTGCTCGTGGTAGTTTTTAACCTCAAAAAAATGGAAGAAATATTTCACTTTATTTCAATTTAAAATATTTGCGTGCCTTTAAAGGTGGAATGTGAGAAACTAAAAATTTCTAAATGTCATCATATGTACCATGTTCGATGCAAATAAACTTATTACTTATCCGAAAAATAATTCTGTTTTATAAGAAAAGAAATTCGTAAAACTAGCGAGTCACATAAAATACACGAATTTTTTCTCTATCAATATAGAGATTATTAACCGACTTCAAAGAAGGAGGAGGTTACGGTGGACGGGTATATTTTTTATCTGTGTTACCTCATAACTTTTGACGGGGTGAACCGATTTGGATGATTCTTTATTTTATTTGAAAGGTGGTGCTTCCCGTGTGGTCCTATTTGGTCCAGTTCTGACAACGGCATCCATGAGAAAACGATATAAATCTTAAAATTTGCCTTAGTAAAAGTAGACTTTTAGGGCCATTGAAGTCGGTTTCCAGTTCTTTTTGAACACATTTCATCATCAACAGCCTATATATGTCCCCACTGGAGGGGCTCAGGCCTACTCTCCTACAGAGAGTGTATGGGCCATAGTCCACCACGCGGGCCCAGTGCGGATCGGCGGACTTCACATGCCTGTTCAAGACATGCAGGTTTCCTCACGATGTTTTCCTTCACCGTTAAGCAATCGGATAATGTACTTGAATTGAAAAACAACTCATAGGTACACGGCTGGATTCGAACCCGGTACCCTCAGATTGAGAGTCCGCGCCTTATCCACTGCGCCACCGACGCTTCTTTACACACACATTTACTTGTAAATAAATAACAGATAAACTGTGCTACGTCAAAACCACTAAGAAGACTAACATCACAAGATCCGCGAGATGCCAGAAAGTTACTGCGCCATTCCCGCCATTTCCCGCGAATTCGGTGTTGTTTTGACGGGAGCCCCTCATAAAGCTGCCTATGTACGAGGCGACGCGTGGCGCCACCTAGCGCGTCGCAGCGCCACCTCGCGACACCGTTCTTTGTTCTACATGTTGTGTAGTGAACTACCCGCGTGACTCGGCCTCATCATTTGCATCAGGAAGTTGGTGATGGGATTTGGTGAAGCGATTCCAAGTTAGCTCAAGGCTCGATGTTTTGTTGTTATTCGGAGTTTGACGTCATTTGTGTAAGAGAAGTTATGAACAATGTATAAAAATAGTTTTTAACAAGACTGTATCGAAAAAGATTGTACAGAAAATGTTTCCCCGAATACGGACTTACAACTGATTTGGCAGTTTTCAAAATAGGAACCATATTTACAAACGAGTGAGATTTTGTTACAAATTATTTTTAGACAGTTTAATTATGCGTTCAAAGTTTAAAAATTTCATTTATACTTCTATTTTGAGCCCTCAACAAACTTAAACAAAGTATAAATCGCTCTGCTAACTGTGGAAAAGAGGAGACTCTATGAATTTCACCTAGCTCTGTCAAATCGATAAATTCATAGTCATTTTGTATCTATCCATTTGGCTACACAGCAGTTTGCTTAAGAAATAGCTTTTGTCTTATTTAATGATAATTCATAACGATAAATAATTATTTACCTTAGAATAAATTTTCCATATATTTTAAGCATGTGTAGTAATTTATTCAACATATGAAGCTTGTGGAACAATGAAATTTTAGCGCATAATACAACATCATTGATTTTAAAAATGTCAGTTTACAAACAAAACGCATAATAATAGCCGCAAAGAATTATTAACGCATACCTTGTAGTCAACTATTTATACAAGTAAATTAGAATACGGAGGAATTTGAACCTTCAATATATGTATTAAATGGGATCGCACGCGTTGATCTCGGCAATGTTTCGGCAATGTAGACCGAGCGCACGCCTGACAGACAGTCCAATGAACTCCTGACTCATTTTTCATGGCGTTAAACAACAACACTACGTCTCAATTGTTTCTTTACGAACTGCTATCTCGATTAGTTTACACTTTCGTTGCAGGAAAATGGCGTCAGTTTGAATTTTCCAAAGTTAAAAATAAGTTAGAACGCAGGCACGCGGTTTGTTTTCCAACGCTTCCAGATTGGTTTCGTTTCGATTTTCATTTGAATTATACGTATCCCGTGTATCCGAAAATTGGGTTTTGACCGGAAAACGGTTGGACGCAACAGGACGTGAGGCCTTAGGCCCGTGGCTTTGCCCTTTATTATTTATATACAGCTACTATTTATTGGTATTTAAGAGTTTCTTTGGAAGAACGTTTGGTATGACGTGATCAAGTACCGCTCTCTACTCTACATCATAAAACAATGATTTATTTTATAGGTCGTGGATAAGCCTTAATCAACCAGAGATAGTAACATTGTGGATGAAAAATAATCACCGCAATAGCCGACCGGATTCAATTGAATATGGAATGACTTCGAACTTATGTTAGCAGCCACATCGCTCAAGAACTGTCAGGCTATGGGGAGTTAAGAGTTTTCGTGTAAACCACCAGGAAACTTGTAGTAGGACGGCCACGTAGTTTACGGACCCAAGACTTCCTGATGAAGGTTGCCGAGAGCCGCTATATGTAAGCGGCTAACTAAAGGCTGGTCATTATTATGGCGGCTTGTGTGGACTGGTTTTTAAATTTTTTAGTCTGTGTTCGATGATGACGTCAACTGTATGATCATTAGACGCGGAGAACTTTTCATATATTTTGAGGTCAATTAAGGATATTTAATTGGGAACTTCGTATTTTTTACCCGAATATTTATTCGTAGATAATTTTCAAACCAAATATATTCCAAAATTGTATAAGGGTTACGCAGGGTCTATATTCTGTGTCCTTAAAAATTCATTGAATTTTAAAGGCACTTCCTACTTCTACTTTTAAAAGCACAAATTAATTTGACATAGAGTGTCAAACATACAACAACTTCAACAGGTCCATTAAGTTACGTTGTCAGACTTTAAAAAGAATGTGCGAAGACTCACTGTCTTATCGGTAGTTGGTAGTACTGTAAAAGGTAGTTTTGCAAAGTTCCGCGCTAAAGTTCCGAACGGCAAAGATTCTAAACAGTGAAATCGGAAACGCGACATCTATGAGCGAGGCCGCAAACTTCAGCCATCTGAAATGCGTTTACGATCTTTATTATCGGTGGTAATACAAATTTAGTTGGTGCCCTACAAAAAGCGTTTCTCCTTTCATAATAATAATAATACGAGGCGGTTGCTTGGCGCGCTTGCTCGTTCGATACACACGGACGAGGCGGCGCGCGCTTGTATGCGTGCGTCCGTGGCGCTGTGTGGGTGGGTCGGCCACCTCCGCACGGGGCTGCCACTCTCACACGCATTCTCCTTTTTACCTTATTTTCAGATTTCAGCAACCACCTCTATTTAAAAAAAAACCTCATAATTCAACGCAACAAAAGTTTAAAATGGAACTAAAATAGATGGTCGCTTCTAACAAAGTATTCAGTGTCAAACTTTTTGCCAGGCTGTTAAAACTTCTTTACTAAAATTATTTTAATTGATTAATTTAGAACAAATGTGTTTTAGCATTGGTTAGTCTTATCATTCGATTAGCTTTGCATTTTATTTTTATATAACATTTGCGTTGTGGTTCAAGGTACTTGAGAAAAACAAATATCAAGACAGTTTAAACTTTTTTGATAATCTTCAATGAAAAGAACTTCACTTATTTAGCAGTCAGAAGATTTCTGAAAACTACGATGGTAGAATTCACCCTAAACCGGGGTAAAGTGCACGAAGCTGGCAACACTACCGTCGCCCCCGCTCCGCACCCACCCGGACCGGCAACCGACCGAACGTAGCTTTCTGTTCACTTATATAACGCCGAACATATATACGCGCGGTAAATAATATACAACGTGAATAGCGAGCTATGTGCTGCCACCTAGCGGACACGAACAACCAACACACAGACTGGCAAGATGCAGAATGACGACACCGGCGATTGTTTATCACTTAAAAATTTTGATTTAGTAACCTGCATACGTATGAACCACTTTTAATATCTTAAGCACTCGGAAAATTTTATTTAGAGTATATTACATTAAAATTAAATGTAAAAATATTATGTCATTATTGAAGCTTCGATAATGCTATGAGTAGTTATTAAAATCTTACAAAATACAGGTTTCTACTTTTTGGACCCCAATGTGTTTCATAAATAAAGTTTGTTACTAGATAGACACTGATAAGTAACGATTATTAAAAGTTGAATTAAGAAAAGGAAAGAAATATCAGAATATTTTTATATAGATATTCTCCGCGGGCTTTCAAATTGCACATTTTAAGTATTTGACTGTGCGTTGATGTCTTTTGTATGACGATATTTGAATCCGATTTCTGACTGTTTCTGAATCAATTTTTGTTGTTTTGTCTGTTACTTAAATAAAGATGTAATGCCATATTAGAAACGTGAATCTACGACAGACAGGCATATAGACTTGCGGAAATTATAAGGGTGGTAATGTTTGGCAACGAAATCATTGATCGAATCGATTGAACGAATCATTTCAATGTTTTGCTTATTTAATAAATATTCTAATTGATCCGGAGGTTCCGTTTTCATTCCCAGTAACTCAGTTTGACTGGTAGGGGGGAATTTTCTATGTCCACCTGGGTCCTGTTTCATAAAAACACAATTCTTAATAAACTGACAAATGTCAGGCATTTTCGACTTCTGGACCAATCAACGGCCACATGACTTTTGACAGTTTATTACAAATTGATGCTTTATGAAACAGGCCCCTGGCTTGCTAGCACTATGTTACTTAAGTCTGCCGTTGTGTTTTGGTATGAAAGGTAGAAGAAACTTGAGGTTTCTGGGTGCGCACGCTTACCATCCAACGGTTTCATCACTAACCATCAGGTGAGATTAAGGTCAAATACAAAACCCACCACCCACCACGTTTTTCCGTTGGTGGTGATTAGAAAAGGTTTGAAAATGAAGTGGCTAATAATAAATTCAAGAAAAGGACAGTTGCGTCCACTGTGTATCATCATTGTCCCCATATAGTTCTGTATTCCAACTGAACAATAAATAAATATATACACGAGTAAACCAATAATTCGGATGCTGATTATAACTACACTGTGTCACCTCGGCCTCCGCACGTCAGGCGAGGCTCGGCAGTGAACGAAACGTGGGTACTGGGTATTCTTTCGTCTCGAACTCTCGACTCCACTGCTCGAGCATTTAGAGCCTTCGAGCCGAGCGACTCGAGCAAATTCGGGACCAGTAGGGTTGCCAGTTGTAAGCAGGTGATTTAAATGTTAATTTGTTGTGTGTATTTTCTAGTCTAGCAATAGTCTGGTTCAATTTTTGTCATTTATCACTACCTAGAAGTATATCCTTACTACATATCGTCTTTTTTGTTTGTTTTTCCGGTCGTTACCAGGTGCATAAGTTCTTTGTTGGGCGTAGGTTGTTAACCGCCTCCGTGGCCTAATGGTGAAATGGTGGATTCACAATTCGGAGGTCCCTGGTTTGATTACCAGTGGGGGAACGTATCGGTAGTTGTTTCGTTGGTGGTAAATCATTTTCTATGTCCGCCTGGCTAGCTTTCACCATGTTTCCTAAGTCTGTCGCCAAACAGCAGTGTTAATAGCACTTTTTTAGGGTTTCATCCCTAAAGGATGTAATTGGGACCCTATTATTAATGTTCCATTGTCTGTTCATCGGTCTGTAGATATGCCATTAAAATTATTACGACATAAAGAATAAAAAACGAAGTTTTTCTTATGAAAAAAAAAGCCACGCATACTCAAATATGTACATGAATGTGCAGTGTCTGAATCCCTTCAGTTGATTTCCAAAATATTTGTACAAAAAGCTTTTTCCTTAGATCTTAACTTTTAACTAGCTTACTTAGACATTTATCAGTGCAGATTTTAAAGTATATTTCTATTGACAATATTTTGATTTATGTGAATGTGGATTAAGAACCTTTTTTTAAAGTAGAGAATATATATTGACTTCTGTATTAAATATTTCATTTTTCTGCATGAAACTTCATTAAATCTATCCCTAGTGTAGCTTATTTGCAAAATTTAATCAAGATATGCGATGACATCTTGGTCAGTCAGACAGACACAACAAAATTATTTCTCAATTAAGAGCTGAGACCTGAGACGAAAACCGAGCAATCAACCAATCAATATTTCGAGCGTATTGTGTGTTGTGACATGTTTTAACAATGTTGGCAGCCCTGAGCCACTGGCGGGCGAATTTCACAGGCGGCGAGGCATGACGCGCGCGAGCGAGCGAGCGGTGCCGCGCAGCCGGCGCCGACCGACTTCACTCTGCCCTCTGCTCCAGACTAACTAAAACCGTCCTTGGCTACCATTGACGCCATCTTGGTTTTTGTTCTCTCTAGCTAGTTGGCAGTGCGACCAAAGTTGAACGCGAGTTGGTACTAACTTTGCAGGTTGTGGCTGCTCTTGCTTTGGCTAACCATAGTTAATGTATTTAAAAATAACAAAAAAAATCCATAAATCATTACTCAGTATTATTCGGATTTTTATGCGTAGTATCAACATTTGTAAATTTTTTCGATACAAGTAACATTTTGTCTTGAATCAGGCGCCGACTTTACTCTGCTCTAGACTAACTAGAACGTCATCAGCTGCCACTGACGCCATATTGGTTTTTGTTCTTTCTAGTTAATAGTGCTGGAATAGTTGAGCGGGCAGAATTGGTAGGTTGGTAATAATTTTTCAGCACATGCTTTTTCTCTGATTTAAGGTGGTAATTGAGCACCATCTAGATTTTCGCCTATTACCACAATTTGTCAAAACTATAAAATCCAAAAATAATACATATTGGATTGACGCCATTTTGCTTTTGATGTCTATTCGATTAAAACTAAGTATAAAAATACTGGAGGTTCTTGAGCGATTGAGATGAAATAATTGCTATAAAATATTACATTAAGTACACCTCTTCTTCCTGTCATCCATAATATTCCTGTAGCATTTCAAAGATCTACGCCATCTTGGATTTTCAAATCTAGCTCAGAACTAGTATGACTAAAGTAAAGATAGTAACATACCCTTGAAATCTTCCACGTCACAAGTACAGTTTTCCTTGTATTGTGTAAAATAGCTGAAGATAGAGAAGTGTCAGTGCTAAAATGTTCAGACTGTAAAAGTCGAGGGCAGCACTATCATCATCACACTAATTGAAAACGTAAGACGTATTGTACAGATTTTGCAAAACATTCGTAAATACGTCGACAATATTATAAATCAAACCAAATACGTAACAAAAAAATATTTGCAAAATACGTAATTCTAATAACGGAAATACTACTCGTAAATACTACTAATAAATACCACTCGGGATCGATACCGAATCGACACGTAACAAGTTTGATTCAAGAATCGATGAGCGTATTCGATTTTGGAACGCGCGACACAGTCCCGTCTCTAGCACGCAGGATTTATGATCACGTCAGAATGGGCAGGAGTGCCAATGGCGCAGTTGGCAGAGTGCCTGCCTGTAATGTGAGGGGTTCCGGGATCGTTTCCCGGATAGCACCGGAGATTCTTTTGGAATCTAGGACAACAGAATCTCAGAATGGGTATTTGTATAAGATTAAAATTTTAAAGTATCATTTTATTTGGATTTAGCGTACGGGGTAATTGAAATTTTGGAAAGGTTAAATTTATTCATATGTGTCTTGAAAGGATAATATAGTAAAAAAAAGTTTACATGGATGATTCAAGTGTCTCAGGACCCGTCACTGTGGCATACAATGTAGGAGGTATATGTCCAGCAGTGGACCTTTCCCGCTTGATGATGATGATTGATTTGTCGTCGGAAGCTTTAGGAGTTGGATTATTTGGACCAAAATATCAAAAATGATTCCAGTAACAATTTTTCAACTTCCACATAGTTTTTTGATATAAATATTTACTACAGGTCTAACGCATAACTGAGTCTGTTCCTGAGGTATGGGAGCGGTACGGGACTGAAGTTATCTGTTCCGTATACGCACCCTCCCATGCCTCAGGAACAGACTCAGTTATTCGTTAGACCTGAAGTTTTCAATCTACAGTACATTAGAAATTAATAACATGACTTACATAGTAAGAAGGTCATTTTATCCCTCAAAGATCCTGCCATAAAGAAAAAGAACAGAAACGGAACGCACCACGCAAACACTTGGCTACCGATATTTCAGTGCGACTTAGCATAACCAAACACAAGTGTCTTTTTCAGGTTCCACTCGTATGTCATTAGCTGTACTAGTTCTCAGCAACTTGACGAACTACATACACTGAGCCTTTTATTACCATCATCTACGTCATTCGGGAAATTATCATCTATGAGGTTCCTCATCTTTAAAACACCATGAGTAGAAAATGTCTCTAGGAACTAATTTGCAATTGTACTCGAAAATCATCAAAAAGGAGTTACATTTAATAAAGAGCAAAAAAGATCCGTTCCCCAAACGGTACCAACTTTTATATGTTTATCTCGCTCTTTTATACGTGACTATAATAGGACAACACGCTAGCACCAAGTTTATACAGTGCGTAGGGCACCCATTTCTGTAATTCTGAGTTTGTTTGGCGAAAACAACGAATATTGTTTTATACTTTGTTGTGTAGATTAAGCAAGAAGATTTATCTTTATCATGAGGCTAAGAGAAAACTTTATCGCGTAAAAACCATGTAAAACAATACGCTTTTTCTAATCTGACTTATTCGTCCTAAATCGTTCTTATTAAATCCAATCACCAACTTTTCGTTTGAGTAGCTACAATCGGAACTAGCGACGCCATGTTACGAATGTAATGAGAATGCTACGCAACATTGGCCCCTTTTGAATACTTCACTTTATTGTAAGGACAGTGGCGCCGGCTGTCTCTGTACAGGAAAATTGGTAAAACTACAAGTGGCCAGCACATCGGTTAGAGATGGGAATCAACCCAAAATCGATGAAACACCAAAATCGATAATCTACACAGTTATATACCCAAATGTAGCAAATAATTCGGTATTTATCCACCATTTCGGTAAGATATTTCAGTGTCAAATATGGTTGAAGAACATCGGAACAGATGAAATGATTTAACTTATAAAATAAAATAGCAGATACATTAAAATTAGTTTGAGTCATTAGTTAATAGGTCGCCGATTGAACTGTGCCTATTTTGCTGTATTTTTTCCCTTTTTTAATATTATGTTTATTTAATTCAAATTCATTTATTTCAAATGTCTCCTTAGTGTTAGTTACAATAAGTCATCTTACATACTATGTTAGTGGGAATAATCATCACATGTGTTTATATTTTATTTCACAGTCTCCGTGGCCGGAGGTCTACGGGTTCGATTCCCAGTGCGGGTTATCTCTGATACCCGGTTTTCAGGCTAGCTACCTTCATGCTATCTGAGTCTTCCGTCAAACAGCAGTGCTAATATGCTAAAATGCTCCTCATTAACTCGAGGTTTCTGGGTGGACGAAGGCCAAGTGTTTATTACATAAAAAGACTTATAGAAGTCAAGAGTTACGTCTAATGCTACGCACAACAATATTATATACGCTCATTGTCCAATAAATGACAGTCCGGCTCGTCTAGCACTTCTTTTTCCACACGCTAGGTCCTATTGAAAACTACCAGATACATTGCCGCTAGAGTTCCCAAGGTTGTGGGATCATTGACATGTGACGATCATTGTATAACTACATTTTTTCCCTCACCTCTGTCTTGTCTAATGTGACTTTCTCTAATACTTTAGCTTATTGTGTGGAGTCCCACTGCTGGGCTAGCGAAATGTGTTTCTGGGGGCTGTTTGACCCGAACTCATAATTTATGTAATCAAAAAGGCATAATTGATTTCATTGTTTGTAGATTATAGTCATGTTTTGAATTTGGAATTCGATTTTCGAAAAAGCAATAGGAAATTTCTAGAATTATTTCATTAAGGAAAACCGTCTACAAACCAAAAATTGGTTCCTAAGTTAACGGTCTTTGGTCAAGCGTATCTCTGAAAGACCTTATGCAGTGGTAATAAGCTTTACAGTGATGCAAAAGTTATTAAACGTATGTATACGAATTGTTGCTCTTGGTTTTATAGTAATTTATTTAGTACCCTCAATGAGGAATAAGTTTTTCAGGACGGAACGTTTAAAAGTGATCTTTGGGTCGTGTGTTCTAGGTTTTAGAATTGGAAGACATGTTTTGTTGAGTTTTAAGTAAGGGGAATAAGTTTTTATATAAGACTGATTCCTCATTTTATTTAGTACCCTCAATGAGGAATAAGTTTTTCAGGACAGGACGTTTAAAAGTGATCTTTAGGTCGTGTGTTCTAGGTTTTAGAATTGGAAGACATGTTTTGTTGAGTTTTAACTAAGGGGAATAAGTTGTATATACCATATATTTATGTACCTGACGCCAAAATACTACTGCGATCCCCAATCCTCCTGCCGATGACGAAAAAAACTGTGAAACTCTTAATTTTATCTAATCCATTAATAGAGTTCGCCTCATTATCAAATGTTGAAGACTTGAATCCTCACTAAACTCAATATAACCTCAAATATATCCGTGACCCTTAGACCTGTAGGTCAGATGCAGCCATGACATGCCAGCCTCCGGCCTATTGCCCGATCCACGCTAAACTGTGCTCTATGTACTGCAGTGAAGGTCGCATTCACCTCGTTATCATTCGCCAGTGATAACGCGAGCTAAACATGTGTTGGATGGATGTCGAGTCATATACATACTACTGCAGAAGCGAGAGGGCTAGGTCCGCGGTGGTGCTTTTTGGCGTTTTAATATTATAGAGGGAGATTTGGATATGATATTTGACGTCACAATTCAAAATCGACATATTTTATAGCGTTTAAAAAAGCTTTTAAATTAAGAAGAACAATTTAGAAATTACCTAAGAAACTGAGATTAACGTAGAGGTAAACTATTCTACACTCTCAGTAATATAATCAAAGCCACAGACAAACAAAGAAACCAGAACAAGGCAAATGAACAACGACGTACATCCACGGCGACAAACGCAAAGTCTCAATCCGGCTATGAAAAAGAGGCGTCATTTCAAAATACCTATTTCGGAATTTCAGGACCGAAATCAACTTCATAACAATTAACGATACGACCCCCGCCTCTAAATTCCTCGCCCCGAGCGAGCCCGCTATACGTGGCGCTGGCGATACGACGCCTTCGCATAGATAGAATAGAGAGCGGTTTCGGAACGCACCCGTACACGCGCGTCTGTGTGGCGTGCGCCTGTGTGCGCGACCGTTCGGATACACTCACACAGACAGCCCGCCGGTGAGCGCTGTTCACCGCACTCTGTGAGCGCAAACAACCATCTATAAGGCCACGCTATAGCTGACGGAGGGACGGGCTCCGCTTGAAGCCGACACACGCTACGTATTTTTCTTCTTTAACAACATTTTGGACAGTGGTGTTGTGGAAATATAACAGATTGGTTGATTAAATAACACTGTTATGTTGCTTTATTTAATCGACTTTGGTACATAATTTTGAAGAAAAAAAGGTTATTCAGCAATTAAATTATTAAACGGGGTATAACGACATTAAGGTACCGTATAACTAAGGACTCTATAAACGATAGTCGTTAATAGTAATATTAATTTTATTTAAATGAACATTTAATTTTTGTTGCAGTTGCAAAAGACGCCATGATCAAAGAGAGATAAATCTTTTTAGATCAAGATTTTTATCTCTGTGAGACTGGGATAAATATAAAATAAAAACATATTTTATAACATTGCTCACAAATGTTTTGAAAATCTTTATTGATAATTATTGATAAGCGGAAATCAATTTTTACCAACTCGTGACGATATTAAGCCGTCGACTACTTATCAGGATTACATTTTCTACTCTTTTGAGAAAAAAAAAATGCCCGCACTCGTATCATTCAGGAACACTACTTTTACTGTCATACATTGCAAATACATACATTTAAACTACTTATTACAAACATAAAATAATAATTACTCAATACAGATAAAAATTAATGCAAAAGAAACTTAAGGAACAATCTGAAATTTCTTGCTAACCTCGTTGACATGCTCCATCTAAAGATAGCAATTAAGATATACACCTAGATTATTAGCTGTCTCAGTGAACGCAATTGGAGTACAGTACCGATGAAAAGTACTTGGGATCAGGGATAGATAAAACGAGTATCGGCTCCCGTTGATCATAGCCGGTGACTTTTTTACACTGTGCTATATTTATAGCTAAACAATATGACAAAACTACATGTTTCCAAAGTTGAAAGTAATCCTATGCCGTTCTACGTATCTTCCTTCATCTGTAGCTAAACAGAGCAGAATATTTAGACAGTGTTATAATAGTTTTACTAAGTAATTAGCTTATCATCATCAGCCAGTAAACATCCACTGCTTCTTTCTTTATTAATCAAAACATAAATTTTTACAAATATTTGCTTAAGGTGTACTTAATCAGACAGGTTTAGAAGCGGAAGCCTTGCCAGTAATTAACTTATTTAATAGCAAATAATCTAATTTGCTGTCTACAATTGCATTTAAAAGGAGGTATGCATGTAAATGAATGAATGACCCATGATCAGAAAGTGTGGCAAGCTCTAGGGGAAGCATTTATGGATACACAAGACAATCTCAATACCTGTGTCGCATGATTAAGATATGTTAAGTATGTTTTAGATTTCATTATCGAATAGTTTACATTAAGTTTTATTAATATATGTATAAGATTGATTGTTAAGTAAATGCTATAAATAAACAAAATGTATGTAAAGCAAGCCAATAATGTGATAAAAAATGATAAATTCTTGTATACAATATGTGTCCATAATTACTTCCTCCCATTTAATTATTACCTTTTTATATTTTTATAACGGTCTTAATAATGTCTTAACAATACACATTATGTGAAAAATGGAAGTGTCTACCTATTACGGTCCCAAAGGTACAGCATAGTATGACAAACGTAGCGATGGACAAATATCGCAGGCTTAGAAATTAGGGGAAAAAACCTATCTTTAGCAGTAGAGAGTAAAATATTCTAGTTCCTAACTGACATAAAAATATATCATTAATCCAAACAAGACATAATTACTTTTTTCTTTTTTAACTACAGTAGGGCCTCGGTAATCCGGACTCTCGCTTGTTCGGTGATCGCTGTAATCCGGCCGGGCAATGGGATACGCGGGGGAGGCCCGGCGGCGTGTAGGTGCGGGGGCTGTCATGAGCCAATGCGCCGTCAGTCTTTTGTTTATCGCCTTTCGTGTAATACGTAGTGTCAATTAAGTGCGCTCGCTAACATCATGGCGCCGCCACGTAAACATTCGACATTAACAATAAAAGACAAATTACGGATTATAGAAATGTTAGATAAGGGTGACAGCTACCCTGTCATTGCTCGGAAGTTTGGTATAGGCAGGTCAACTGTAGGTGACATAAAGAAAAACAAAGACAAACTCTTGAAGTTTGTTAGCCTAACAGAACGTGGTCCCGGTGTACGAAAAACACTAAAGAAATCGGAAAATCCTGTTTTAGAAGATGCTTTGTTTACGTGGTTTTTGCAACAAAGGCGATTGCATGTTCCTGTAAGTGGTGATATGATTTGTGAGAAAGCTCGAATTTTTCATCGCCAGATTACAAACTCCAATATCGGATTTAATGCAAGCCGGGGATGGTTAGACAAATTTAAAAAACGCCACGGAATAAGACGTTTAAAAATGGCCGGTGAAAAACTGTCAAATGATGAAGCCGCTATCGGACCATTCCAACTAGAGTTACAGAAAGTTATTAGAGAGAAAAAATTAACAGCGGAACAGGTTTACAATGCTGACGAATCTGGTTTGTACTGGCGATTATTGCCAGATCATACATTAGCCTCTGGCAATGAGCAGTCGGCTTCCGGAAGGAAAATGATGAAGATGAGAGTGACATTCATGCCTTGTGCAAATGCGGCTGGAACTCATAAACTTCAATTGCTTGTTGTCGGCAAATCAAAAAACCCACGAGCATTTAAATCAACACGTCTTCCTGTTTGTTATCGTGCACAAAAAAATGCTTGGGTTACGAAAGACTTGTTTCTTGAGTGGTTTAAAACGGTGAACTTCAAAATGTGAAGTTAAATTACCGCAAATCACTTTTGGTTAACTGTCTTGCATTATGTTCTGAAAACCTCATGGACTCATTAAAATCGATAACTTTAAAGGACACAGTTTTTCTTTTGGCTAATTGCTGGGCCAATGTTAAGACATCGCTAATTAACAAATCATGGAAGAATTTGCACCCTGAATTTCTCACTGATAATGACGAACCAGAAGATGATGTTCCTTTAGCCCAGCTTTTTAACAGGTTGAGGGGACCCAATGATCCTCAAATAAGTGAGGCAGAAGCTCAAGAATGGGCTGCTGGTGGTGCCGAAAGCGAGTTACAAAGATATGAAGTGTTAACTGATGAGGAGATTGTGCGAGCGGCTATGTGTGAGGACGATGAGGAAGATGAGGACAATAGCGTTGAAATTCTAAAAATCACAAAAGTTGGTAATTCAGAGGCAGTAGGAGCTTTAAACACAGCTTTAAAATGGGCTGAAGATAACGAATTTGATAGCCACGAAGTTATGTTTCTCCGTCGACTTAGAGACCGGGCTTTCGAAATGAAGTGCGAAAATTATAAACAGAAGAGTATTACAGACTTTTTCAAGAAGAATTAACTAATGTTTTATTTTAACTTGCTGATTTCCTTACATAGTTGTTTGTATGTAATTTTGAACATGTACATTTTGACTGTATGCTATAATTTAAAAATTGATTAAAGAAACTAAGGTTAAACATGTGTTTTATTAACATTTAATATGGCATACTATAATCCGGACGCCTCGATAATCCGGAAAGGGTCTTGTTTTTGCCTCTCCGGATTAACGAGGCCCTACTGTATATCATAAAAGAAAAAATGAACTTTTAACTATATTGCCAACACTCACGGAAAAGGCAGTAATACAATTACAATGGACAACAAATAATAAAACGCAAAGTACTGTTCTACTATCCTGCCTCAAACTGATGTCACCCATAGCTTAACGATGCGAATATTCTAAACGCAATTCATATTGTCAACGCGTCAGGATCTTCTATTGGCTGGGCTTACTCGTATGGTCAACATTGTGAGAACGAGAACTCCGGAATATTTATACAAACATTTTGAGTGGACTGCTAAAATGAACCCGTACTGTAAGGCTAGGCTTCACATATCAAAGACAAAAGGCAGTTTTAGCTATCGAGGGTCCGAATTTTGGAATATTATCCCACCTCCTATTAGTGATTTGATATGTAGAGCAAACTTTACTAAGCAGCTTATACAACATTTCTTGAAAGAAAGAAACCAATAAATACCGTTACACACACACTAACAGATACACATACACAGTATGTATGGTATGCACATAGTCCCTCTAGCGGTTAGGTTAGGCTTTCAAACTAAGAACCAGAGCTAGTTCCCGTGTGGCGCAAAGCGCAAGCACAAATTGACTTTGCGGCATGTTTTACAGATGCAACATATATTTATCTTGACTTAGTAGACTTAGTTTCACCTGTAAATCTAATAAGTAAATATGTAAATTATGTATTGTTGATGTAATTATGTAAAGTGAGCTATTAACTCAATAACAATTTTGTTAATTGAGTCTTTGATTAGTTTAAATCAATTTGACTGACTAATTAATTTTTAAATTATGAATTTTTATAGTTATAGTCGTTTTGAAAATCATGCTATGAAGATAAGATATAATGCGTTAGCTAAAAATGTTAATTATAATATTGTATTGACATCTGAAAAAATTATAGTAATTAAAAAGTGTTTCTTTATAGCAGGTGATACAAAAAAGATATAAAACATAATTTAAAATTAGCTTAGTAGACTAATTACGACTGCTTTTCTAAAATTGACCAAAGCGATAAAATGTATTTGGTAGGTATAGGTAGCAGTAGTTCAATGCAATATGTTTTGGAACATAAGTCTAAATGGTATCCATGTGATATTAAATTAATGTTTATCTTTTAAAACAAAAGCAATACCTAGTTCATTTTTGTCTTCGTAGAATTTAATTAGATTTCCGAAAATTCCAGGACCTTAAACTAAACTGACAGAACTGTAAAAAAAATTGTAAAACCAAACCTATATGATTTTTATGTAAATTTAGAAAAAAAAATTAGTTTTTTGAATATATCAATGCTATAAACAGCTTTAACAGAAATTTATAATAGTACATTTAAATACTTTGTCACTGAAATAAGTTCAAAGCATAAAAAGATGAGCTTAGAAAATCTGGGTCGAATATTTTTTTTCTAAACTTGAGGCCTGAGACCTACCCCATACAGCTTCAAGGAAAGCTTGCCTCATACTTTATATTTTGCCAAAAGAACCAAATCAATAACCCTTTCTACACATGTAAAAACCCCAAAGAAAAGTTCCCATACAAACTAAATACGCAAACCGTGTGTCGGCTTGAAGCGGTGCGCGTCCGGTATATTTCCGACATAATACCGCTGCGTCGAGCGATTACTACTATATATTCTATATACATTTAATAGCTATACAGGCGCGCATAGAACTGGCCGTACTTATGTGAGCGCTGCGAAGTTGACGCCCTCAGCGCTACAGCGCTGCCGTACTCTGAACCGTACAGTCGTACCGAAACGTGCAGCGCTTTAGCGCAGTGCTGTCTCGAGGCCCGGCTTATTATTATCGTAGATTGGCGTCGGCGCAACTACACGGCGTTAGAAGGACGTTCCGTTTTAAATATCAGGTTTTATTATTATGAAGAGCGGCGCAGCGGAGTGCGGACGGTTGCGTGCGATAACATTTGACATTCGTAATTAGTCGAGCGCGGACGAGTGTCGGGCGCAGCGAGGCCGGCGGCTCGCGGACAGCGGCGGCGCGGCGCGGGCTGGCCGCGGACGGACAAAGAGGTCGCACGTTGCGTCAGCGGGCCCCGCGCGCTCGCGCTCGACGCCCGCCGCTGTCCGCGCGGTTTGACAATCGCCGCTGCTGCCCGCGCCCGCATTTCACATACACTGCCGAAATATACGCTAGCCTTGAGCCCAACTCACTATTTCCAAACATACGCTCGTAGATGTTTCCGTCTTTAGCTCGCAACACTGAGCGACTCTAGCGCCGCCCGACCCGCCAACGACATAATAACGATCGGCTCATTAACACCTCCGAACATTATGCAAATATACAGTCCGAGATCCTAATTTGATGATTAATTCTAGATAACGTAACAGATTATGGTTTTAAAAGCTCCGAGCTCATGCGCCAATGATGATGACTCACGTGCTGGCTGCAATCGAGTCATCGCAGACATTACGATGCGCTTTTGCAAATATATCGATAACATTATCACGAAACGAGATATAAGAGAGGGAAAGAACAAACACTAATTTACATTCTCATTTGGTTCGCTCTCCGACGTTCTGTTTACTAAATCCAAAAATTCCCGAATGCCCACCTAATGAGTCCAAAATCCAGGCAAGCGTGAAACATGTCGGGGAATTAGCAACCTTAATGCGGGCTGTATAAGGTCGATGGCAACGGGGCTGAGGTCGTGTACGTCAGCTAATGTCAAAGAGCAGAGAGGCGAGAGTGAGATAAAGCGTTGAGGAAAACACATCGCGTCTCACACCGCCTCGCCTCGCCTCGCCTCTACGCTGGCAGAGGCGAGACTCGAGGCACGGTCCGCTCGCCGTCCACCGTCGTCGACTCTCTGTGCAAAACTCGGGAAATTATGAAAACGAGATGGAAACGCCGTAGAGATCTCGCCGCGGAATACGTCTGGCTATTTTCGATATCGCTCTACATAGCTTGCTGGCTTGACATTTATTGATATGGCGAGCTAGTTGCGCGAAATGGAACGCGAAATTGGGACGTATTAGTCGAAAAAAGAGAGCGATTTCGAAAGTGTTATGGCGGAAAGGTGTAAATACAATACGGTATCATGATATTGTTAAGAAAAATGAATATTACTAATAATTATTACGTATTACTTATTTTGAATATAAAGGTGACAGGAAAATTCAAATGGATGTGCTGTAGCGTATATCTATTTGAATTATGACTAACGTCTTACTGCGATTGCCAATCCGCTTGCCAAGTGATGATTACGATAAATGGACTTGAAACGTTAATTTATTTACGTTAAATATACGGACTTTTTAACCACCTTTGTACTCTGGTGGACTCACAATCTGGAGGTCGCCGGTTCGATTCCCAGCTTTATCTGGTACTAGGTTTGTCTGGTTGGTAAGGAACTTTTAAATGACCTCCTTCATAGTTACCACTATGTTATCTATGTCTGCCACTAGACATAAGTGTAGATAGCACTTTTGTTTTCCGGTAATCCATACTAAAAAGTAGAGGTAGTTGAAGGGAAAAAGACATAGGCCATTTTTATCCCAATCAAATAAGTCGTTCCCTTGGGATAATTTCAGAAGTTCACGGGGACTTATTCGTCACTGTTGGACATGAGGCTACAGCTACCTCATCGATCGCCACGACTAACGAGCTTTCCACGATATTTACCATAAATCACCACGCTTGGCTGCCGGGTTGCTTATTTATAGTAATTGTTCATCACTTGGTATTTTTGGTAATAATTGGTAATCACTGGAAATCCTATTCCAGGAGCCAGTCTTCGCAAAGCCACGGAATCATTTAATTATTTTTATGAAATGTAACAGAAACTTTGTGAAAAATAAATAAATATAAACTATGATACATAGGTAGATCACAATCAAGGCTGACTAGAAGAAATCACTTCAGCGATAAGGCCGCCTCCCATTGAAAGTATTTTAGATTTGATGTGGTCTGGTGGTCTGATTTGGTGTGGTGTAGGACCCGGGTTTGATTCCAAGTGGACCTGTTGGTACTTGGTATGGTTGGTAATAGGGTATTTTCTCCGTCCGCCTGGCTAGCTACCACCATGCTACGTAAATCTGCTACCAAACAGCAGTGTTAACATCACTGTTGTTTTCCGGTATGAAAGGTAGCAGAGCCAGCGCATCATTACATTGAGACTTCTTTGTGCGCCCGCTTACCATCCAACGGCCTTATCGTCACTTACCATCAGGTGAGATGAAGGCCAAGTGCAAACCAATCATACTTTAAAAAACTGATTTGTTCTCCAGATGACAAGGATGATTATTTTATCAGATTAAATTCAACAAAATTAATTCAAAAATTTACACAAAAACTTGTTCTACTGTAATTGGTTAAGCTTTTGTTACTTTGGATTTTTCGGAGATATATTTCTCTATCTCGTCGAATTAGTCTCAATAAGACTAATTTCAGATCAATTTTTACCCCGGAAAGCTCCCACATACCGAATTTCAAATAAATTTTCCCCACATACCAACATACCAAATTTCAGGGAAATAGTTGGAGTCGTTTCTCATATAAAGAATTGATCGTGTTAGATGTATCAAGCATGTAATTAAAACAATGGTTATATATTTTTAGGAAAAACGTCAAGGAACATCTTCTGTCTCTTAAGAGTAGTTCTTAAGTTATATATTATTGTATGTATGTATATATGACTTGTGATTTATGTAAATATGTTGTAGCTTGTATTTATGTAATCGTATATTGTATTTAGTATTTAGATATATTATATGTACACGCCTGACTGCCCTCCTCTCTTCAATATTTCTGTCTTGACCCAGGACTGCTGTAAGAAATTTCTTATAGAAATAAGCTGTACCTTTTGTGTATATTTTCTGTTTTTTGTGTGTTTTGTATTTTTCTGTGTACAACAAAATGTTAAATAAATTACTAATTAAAATGGCGCGGCTCCTGTTGAAGTGATACAGTAGGGTGAATTTCCGAAATGTACGCATACAACGTACGAGAGGTGATTTCATCGATAAAAATTTAATACTAAATTTCTTTAACCATAATCTTTTCGATAGGATTGCTGTCTTTGTGCAGTATGTACTGTCGCAGAATAAGAATCATTAATTAACATACAACACATAGTGGATCACAATTGTCATTTTTACGCACTAGTTTTGATTGTTGTTCTAATCGCCATCTAGGGACCATTATCTGCGTAACAGCTATTGTAGCTGATAATAAAGTTGTACGTTAATGATATGCATTTTGCGACACTGTAATACGATATCCTATTTTTAGGTAATTACTTATCAAAGCCAGATATTAAATTTTAAAAGATTATGGCAAAATAAATGTATGGAGAATTCTGAGCGGGTTACCGTTAAATCTTTCAGTATAAAATACTTGTACATACTAGCGGCCCGCCCCGGCTTCACACGGATGGACATTTATTTTGGCATAAACTTAGAGTAAATGTAATCTTTCTAAAAAATTTATGTAATGATCTACATAACAGAAATTTTCCTCTTCACTCATGTGAAGTTCACATGAGTAAGACAAGGACAGGTATCGATTGGCACGGCAGTGCCCCCGCCATTATATATTTTTCACATTTTGGCCAGCCACAACCACCTACTTCCATCCATCGCGACCTAACTCCTTTACTTTCATCAGGAGACCAAGGGGTATTCACTACTCCAACGGGAAGTTGATCGGAGTTGGTGGTAATAGAAAAGACCCTGTCTTAACGTACTAACATTAGCTTTATATATATATTAATAAGATTTTATGAACAGATAAGGCATAAAGTTCGCACTTATAAGCTATTGTAGCATAGAGACAAACTAATCAACACTAATAAACGCTGATGCTGCCCGTCGAGTACCAGTATACTCATATTCAGACGAAACTGTCATTCACAGACGAGTTTTATTGTGATAAATACAAGACAAGAATTGATCTAGAAACAGATGATCAAGAACACATTGTTGATTTAGAAAAATGTATGATGTGTTTGCACTTGGCTTATATCGCACCTGATGGTAAGTGAAGATAACTCCGTTTGATGGTAAGCGTGCGCACCTAGAAGCCTCAACCGAATGATGCGCTTGCTATGTTACTTTTACATACCCGAACACAACAGTGCTATTAACACTGCTGTTTGGCGGCAGACTTAGGTAACATGGTGGTAGCTAGCCGGGTGGACATAGAAAATACCACCAAACAAAACAATGATGGTCAACAACAACTGTTTCGACGAAAAAAAGTAGTCAGGTCTTATCGTTAAAATAAATCATTGATGTAACTCCACATAGGTATTGTAATTCACTGGCTCGGCAAGGACCACGTGTTCGGTACTACTATACGTCAGCACTCGCCCACGGCTCTCGTGACACTGTCAAATATTAAATATAATATAATAGCTTAATATAAATATAGCATAAAAATGCATAAGAATATAAGTGGGTGCACTGAAAAGTGTACAAATAAATTACTTATGTGGAAGCCATGCAATAAAAATAAATAAGGTATGGATAAATAAAATATATAGAAAGGAAAAATATAAATCATAAAAAGAATAATTCTTTTTCATAGTAATAAGTCAAATATAATAATTATATTTGACTTTATACTATGAGGGATATGTCATAACCACGCTTGGCAGGCGAATTGGCGATCACAGTTAGATGTTCTTTTTACATAGGTAGATGCTACTCTCATCTCATGAATAGTTATCCTTTAGTCGTGACCGTGTGGTCATATGTTATTTAATTTTGATAAATGTTTGATTGCATTACCTACGGATTTCCTGTAATCCTTCCTTCTAATTGCCTTTCATAAAGTCGTAGCTCAGTGTTTCCTAACCTGTGGTCGCGTTTGCAAGGATATGTACGGGGGTCCGCAGCCTCATCTCTGGACTGGACGAAACGAATAACTAATGCATTTATAACAACGACAAGTAAAAGCGTTCAAAAAGAACTGGAAACCGACTTCAATTGCCCTAAAAGTCTTCTTTTACGACCGCCAATCTAAGATTTATATCGTTTTCCACCATCTTTCAAATAAAAAAAGAATCATCCAAATCGGTTCACCCAGTCAAGAGTTCATTATAAAAAAAACATACCCGTCGAATTGATAGCCTCCACCTTTTTTGAAGTCGGTTTAAAACTAAATACGTACTTTATTTGAAGTAATAAATTGTCCAAAATGTATAGATGTTCTTATATTAAGGGGTTTTTGAAAATTGCGCTTGATTTCTTGGGGGCTCCGGGAGCAAAGAGCTCAGAGTCCGTGACTGAAAAAGTTTAAGAAACGCTGTCGTAGCAGATTCAGTGACGACAAAAACTCTTCGAAAATTAGCTTTGAATAAAATTGCTTATTTACTTTCTCGTTCATCACGAACGGAATCGAAACGCATCAGAAGTAAACTTCTACGCTTGAGGAACCTGTAAGTTTCAGACAGTAGAGACAGCGCTAATGATAAACGATTTACTCCTCTTTGAGTATTAGTTATTTATTCGAGTTGTGTGTTGGTTTTCACACGATGGCCGAGCTAGTTGTCAGTTGGATATTGTGACGTCACAAGTTAGTGTTCAGCACAGTAAAACATAGAGTATGCTTCAACAATAGCGGTGACGCAGCCCGCCCGGCGCGAGGCAGGAAAACATCGCTTACTATAGACTATAATAACGGCAAAATCGCTGCGAACATGCTAACTATGAACTTTGAAACTATTTCAGGGAAAACTATGGGTTTGTCAGCTTTTAACTTAAAAATAGAGTTAGGGAAATTGTTAAGTTACCCATTTAAATACTCATACATTCTCATTCGACTATTGCCAATGATAAATGGAAAGTAAAAGTAACAGTTCAAAAATACTAAACACGCTTTTTCTGTGATACCCTAAAGAGTAAAACAAACAAAATGAGCCGTTACTACTAGTCGCCGTTCAAGAGCTTCACTTTCTGCCTCCTGCAAATTTATACAATGAGTGAGTGTGGTCGCCAAATCTCATCAAGATCGGTTGAGCCGTTTAGACCTGAAAAGCCAATAAACAGACAGACGGAAGAGAAACGGTCAGAGGAACTACTACAGGTCTAGCTCTTAACTGAACTAACATAGTACCCCCCGTGCCGCTACCATACCTCAGGAACCGACTCAGTTAAGCGCTAGACCTGCAGTTATACAATATTTCGTAAAAATATTTCATGACTTTTTTACTTGTCTTTCTTCTGCCTATTTCCATTCCCGTATGCTGTAATGCTGTGGTTCCGCAAAAAGGACTTGAAGGGATTTTAAACAGGTTTTTTTCCATGAATTTTGATTCTGTGATCATTCAGCTTTGTTTTGGTCTAATTTGAAAATTTTTAGGCGCTGTAGTTTAAAAAAATTACATCCTAAACTTTTTTAAATCATTTCGCCTCAAAACTTCAAACGCGATTCACTCAAAGTCAATTATTATTTTCCCTTGAGGTCCATTTTTGTGTAACCACTTGCATTATTAGATCTATACGAGTATATAACAATTGATTAAGCAATCTATGTGGCTTAGAGGTTTTTTATACAGCCTACGGGAATGTAAATAGACAGAAGAAAGAAAAACAGTCATGAAATATTGTTACGAACGAAATATTGTGTAGCTAGTAGTTCCTCTATTCGTTTGTCTCTCAGTTCCTACGCCTGTCTGCTTAGTGGCTTTTCAGGTCGAAACGGCTCAACCGATCTTGATGAGATTTGTCGAGCACGCCCATTGTATAAAATGGTCATAGTTTATGTCTCAACTAGATTTTGCTCACTTGCGTCCGAGTGGACGTCGGAAAGTATTTCACGGGAACTACATGCTCAATGGGGATAATCAGTGATCTATGTCCTTTTTTGACCTTTCAACTATCTTTATACAACAAAATCTAGTTATTCGGTTACGGTGCGACGGGAAGGGAGGACAAACTAGTTCCCTTTCACATTTATAATATTAGTATGGATGAAGAGATCACCGACATAGCTCGACGAGTCATTGAGCTGAAGTGGAAATGGGCAGGGCACGTCGCTCGAAGAACCGATAACCGGTGGAGAGTAAAGGTTCTCGAGTGGCGACCACGTACCGGGAAACGTCTACCAGGCCGTCCCCCTACTAGATGAACCGACGACCTGGCTAGAGCCGCAGGGAGTCGCTGGATGCAGTTGGCTCGGGACCGGTCGATGTGTCGTACCATGAGGGCGGCCTATGTCCAGCAGTGGACGTTTCCCGGCTGATGATGAATGAAGATTACTTTTAAGGTCGTAGTTTTAAGGTGATTGAAGTGCTTTTTCAGTTTATTGAAATGCAGAAGCAAAAGCTCTCAACAGCAACAATTATGTTGAAAAGTAATTCAAGCTTCGCACTCCATTTTTTATATAATAAATGTGCTAAGATCTAGTCAAACATGTAGCAAAGTTAGGTGCGCAAATATCGGTAATTATATAAAGTATGCCCTGTTTTCACAAGCGCGACGAAAGGCGACACTGGCTGAGTCAGCTCGGACGCAGCGTCGAAACTGCTCGCACGGTGAAATGTAGCGCTAGATACCGTCGCATGCACACCCATACACACGCGACTACATTTTTGTGTTTATAATATAATACTTATTGCAACAGTACTGCAGTACAAAACATTTAAAAATTTCGATTGAAACATAACAAAACAAACACGATAATAAAAAAATGAGTAAAAATGTAAACTGTGTTTCATTATGAAGTTCCCTAAGCCGAAGAAGCCTATAGACGTCCCCACTTCAGGTGGTCAGGCCTACTCCCTACAGAGATTGGCCATAGTCCACACCCCGGGCCAAGTGCGGATTGGCGGACTTCACATGCCTGTTCCAGACATGCAGGGCTCCTCACGATGTTTTCCTTGGATTCAAACCCGGAACCCTCAGATTGAGAGTCCGCTTATCCTTATCCACTATGCCACTGTCGCTTCGGTGATGGATATAGTAACGAATATCGATGAGGTACCCCGGGAATGCAACCTGCAACCTCTGGATTTGAAAATCAAATCACGTGTTGTTTGATATATAAACCGTGGAGCTTAAAATCCCTATTATAACTTATTCTTATTACATGAAATAAAAAAAACCACACATACGCGTCGAATACAGAACCTCCTATTTGAAGGCGATTAAAAATATGTATAGGTTAGTTCACTTGCTTTTCCTGTGTTAGTTAAAGGACAAATACAAGAACAGGTAAGTTTAAGTATAGACTAAATTTTTTAATAAAAAAAGCATTTATAAAAAATATACTATATAAGTACATAAAGTTTAATAAATTAATTACCTAGTTATTGAAGGATTTATAGTCTGTTATTAGAGATTCAGTGGCAGAATTAGGGTCACAGAGAACATTCTAGCTGTAGGCTTCACGTATAGAAATTTTTGAAACATTTTTTGGGTGCTGTATTGAAATGGTTAGGGTTGTTGAAATCTTTGATATGGAAGTGTTACGGTCACAAAAATGAATGCTCGTTGAAGTCTTTTGTATGGAAGTGTTGCGTTCAGAAAATGGAATGTTCGTTGAAGTCTTTTGTATGGAAGTGTTGCGTTCAGAAACTGGAATGTTCGTTGATGTCTTTTGTATGTAAGTGTTGCGGTCAGAAAATGCAATGTTCGTTGACGTCTTTTGTATGGAAGTGTTGCGTTCAGAAACTGGAATGTTCGTTGATGTCTTTTGTATGTAAGTGTTGCGGTCAGAAAATGCAATGTTCGTTGAAGTCTTTTGTATGGAAGTGTTGTGAACGGAAAAAAAGTTATATTCGTTGAAGTCTTTTGCATGAAAATGTTACAGTTCGAAAAAAGGGAAAGTTTTTTGCACGGAAGTCTTACGGTCAAAAAAGGGAACGAATTTAGAGTACGACGTTTTTTAAGTATATTACAGCTTGCAGCAACTAACGCTACGTACCCCCGCCCTGCCCCTGTCCTGGTCAAGGCCCCGCAGTATTGCGCGCATGTGCAAACGCAACCTGCTGCGCGTGCGCCGCGCCGTTATCGCGCACCTTGCGATGCACTCACTCACTATACGCACGACGGGTCTAGTCTCAGTAGTTCGTTTGTTTTGTTCAGGAGTTTAATTTTGTCTCATTGGTTCGTTTATGAACAAACCTGAGTAATTTAAACATAAGCATTTTTAACATATATGTTATGTTAGGTTTATACATATACATACAGGATTACCCTGAAATTACATGAAAGTATATAAAACATAATTATCAAATTAGTGGTGAATGTCATGTTTAGAACTGGACCAAATTGAAATGGGACCACAAGGAAAGCAGCAGCAGAAATAAATAAAAAAGAATCATCCAAATCGGTTCACCCAGTCAAAAGTTCTGAGGTAACAAACATAAAAAAATATATTTAAAAAAAGAAGAAGGAAAATCAACGTTGAATTGATAACCTACTCCTTTTTTGAAGTCGATTAAAATATTACATCACTAAGGTGGACTATTAGGGGATGTATGCCATTTATTAAAATTTCACCAACTGGACGTTAATCGAGTCTAGTAAATCTTATACACAGTCGTCGTGACACATCAGTCAAAATCGAGCTACGTTTACAACACTATCTCGACTACAGTTTCAAGGGGGGCTCTCTCTATGGGGGCTCACTTGAATTCATGCTACGACACGAATAAGCTGTATTGTTTACTTACAGTTTAATTAAATCAGCAAAATATGTCTTTACTTCTATTTATAATTATATAATAGTTCTTTACTTACGTCCATTCTAATATTATAAATGCGAAATAGAGTTTGTATGTTTATATGTCCTTTCGTCACGTCGTAACGGAATGACATGACTTTTTGTGAACGTAGACGAAAAATGACATAGTCTCATTTTATCCCGATCAAACCAGTAGTTCATGGGGGATTGTTTCTAGAGCTAACGAAGTCGCGGGCAGAAGCTTATTATTATGTGTTAACGCATTCTTTTGACAATAAACATAAGACACTTTCGCGTTATATATAATAAATTAGAATGTCTTAGTTTACTTATCGGTATCTCTCAAACATTTCTCAAAGATGCATCGGTTGTTCAGTATCAGTAATTGTACGATTTTGGATCTTTTTAAACAAGTATCGCTTGGGTGTTTTCTTCACCTTACCAATGACGCATTGCAGTAGCATCTTAGATACTAGAGATTTTGTGTGACAGACTTAAAATATGATTTGAATTTAGAATATATAAACAATGGTTGCCAAGTAATAATTATATGTGTTGCCAAATATATAGAACTTGTATTGTACTTTTTACGCAGGAGGGGTCGAAACGTGGAATTTGAAATTCAAAAATGGGATCGCTAGGTCAAAAGCTATGTTTTGAGTTAAGCCCGCACTCTTACACTGTTTAAAAAATGATTAGGAAAAATCTAAAGATATGTCGAAAAATACTAGAATCATAGTTTTGTTTTTATTTTGTCTGTACAAAATAGTTCTTTGAAAAGTGTCACCGTCAAATGTCATTTTATTGCCGCCATCTTTGTTTTTCAATATAAGTCTCACCTATTTCGTGCGTTTTTATTGGTTTTGTACAAATGTTGTATAGGAAAAAAAGAGTTAAAAAGTCATAATTAAATCATACTTATTTGATAATGATCTTCTAAAATTATGAGTTTACAAGTGTAGGCCGAGGCCACAATCTGGAGGTCTTGGGTTCGGTTCTCAGTTGGTATATATTGGTACTTGAGTTGGTTGCCGGTAGAGCATTTTCGATGTGCGATTGGCTCGCCACCACCATGTATACTGAAGTCTGCCTTTAGATATATAATTCCAGTTGACTCAGGGTACTTCTAAGAGAATAATGGGCACTTTTCGCACCTGGCCTTCATCTCACCTGATGGTAAGTGAAGATAAGGCTGTTGGATTGAAAGCGTGCTCAGACAGAAGCCTCAAGCTAATGAGGCGCTAGCTCTGCTACCTGTAATACTGGAACAGAACAGTGCTATTAAAACTGTTGTTTGGCGGCAGACTTGGGTAGCTTAGTGGTAGCTAGCCAAGTGGACATAGAACATACCGTACCATCAACCGATACCGATAGGTACCCTCACTGGGAATCAATCTCGGGACCTACGGGTTTCGCTTTTAAGCCACGAAAGATAAGATCATAAATGTCCTAAAAAAACTTATTTTCAGAAGTATCTACTATTCAAATATGTATTAAGAATACAACGGTTTTCATATGCACTAAGAATGCAGAATAACACCTATGTAGGTATACAAAAAGTTTTATTTATTTGGAACAGTGTCGCTCGCCCACTGGCCAGTCCCGTGACTTGCCTCGTCACGCCGACAACGATAAGCGGCGCTCGCTGTTTCATACGGCACTTGTGTGACATGCTGTTGTACCGAATCAGCCTAAATTCTCGATAGCTACAAAGTAGTGATGATATCAAAACAAGAGGTCTTTCATTTAAAATCTGTAGCACCAATAAATGCATACTTATTTTGAAGTGGTTTTAAAGTAGCAATATATTGCACTTGGCCTTCATTTCACTTCAAGGTACAGGACTATAAGCCTTTAGTTACTGAACTGTTACTTTGTACGATCCCCACAACAGGTTGTATAATATTGGACCGAATAGGTTTCATAATTTGAATGGCAAGGTAGATTAGAACCACCAGCGTTTTAGGCTATATGCGTAGTTTTAATCCCAGTCCGCATTTACTCTTTTTCTATAGATTAACTTAGTGTGTTATTTCCTTACTTACGAGTTTATGAGTATTCGCACATTGTTCCCAAAGAACTGATAATAGGAAAGACAGTTCAAAATTGCCGCTTTGAATGAGTTCCCCTCCACCCCGCACATACCAGGCGATATTGATCGCCACGTTCCCCATCGCTGCTGCTCCATACGAACAAACTCAACAGACACATACTGCACGGGAAATGGAACGCGAGTAGTTGAATGCTCTTTTGACAGAAGGTGATTTGCAAGGCGCACATAACACGGTAAGGACGTAGTCGCCAGACGGGCAAGTGGCGCACTCTCGTGAGAGATGAACGAACAGATAATTCTTGGAACCACGCGATCATGCGACCTAGAGCCTCGAAAAGTATACATTGATGGTTTTCTTCTGTTGGTTGAAGGCTGAAGTAGTGACAAGGCAGTAATGTATTGCGAACAATGTGTATGCGTCCGACACAGTCGCAGCGTGTGCGTAGTGACGGGTACAGGGCCGCAGAGCTAGAGCGGCCTCGCGAGCCGCGGCCTCTGCACCGCAACGCAAATCGTTGAAATCAAAACTTTCACGCTACGAGAGCGCTACGAAGTTTTACAGCTACGAACTTCCTGCTACGCGGGCGTAGCGCGCCGCACTCAAAACTTTGTTCAGAAAGCTTTTTTATTTGTCACTTTCTGTTATCATCCGAGCGGAAAGTTTGCTTCTTTATGTATAGGCGTTAGCGTTCATAATTCAATAGTTGTGCTCGGACGTAAGACACGACGCAAAATTATTGTTTAGCTGATATTACAATTTCATATTACAGTCAATAACTTTGTTTCTTTCATTTCATGTTACAATATCTTGTACCAATTTTTGTAACAATAATACGAGTGTGGTGTATCTGATCCACGCTTAAGAATTCCTACGAGACCAATATTACTGTTATACAGAGTCGAGAGTGACGTGTCACCTTTGAAAATACTGTGCATGATCACTTGAGCTCAAACGAAATAACTGAACTCAACAGAATCCTTTACGATGATAAACTAAGCGAAGAACTCTCGGTGACTGTAGTTTGATCATGATCATCAGTGAAGAGACTCGTTGAATATCGCCGTGTTGTGTTGGCAGTAGGTATTGTGGGTAGAGCGTCATTGTGCGGGAAGGCAGCGGAGTCGGTTCGGTTTTGTTGTTCGTGGAAGTCGCAGGTGGGCGCTGCGGGCCGAGCACGCCCGAGCACCTCCGATCTCATCCGAGCGGCCCCGAACAGGGCCGAGCCTCGTGCCGGATCAACAACGTCCCAAGCGCCGCCGGCCGCAGCGTTCCCTCAGTCTGCGCTCGGCCTTCACACTGTGACTACGTGAGTGACCGCGCTGTGACCACACTGACAGTTTGTTATCGTGTTCGTGACATGTTTTCGTATCGGAACTATGGTTTATCCCAATGAAAATGTGGAGTGATTTCCAGGTGAGTCCCGAGTTTGTTTACACTTCTATTATTTGCAACAGTCATTTGTGTCAGATTATTTAAAAATAAAATTCAACTACTCTCAAGTACCAGTTGAATTTTAATTTTTTTCTAAAGCCGCTGTAAGGGGTATATGTAAGATGTAGGTTTTGGAACTCGAAATCAAATCAACCTTAGATTTGTAGCTTTAATTTAGGACTTTTCTGACTTTTTATTGTTTCACAACTCAGGCAATTTTTGATGTTTTTCAACATAATCACGTTGAACGTAAGCTTTCGAACTAGCCGAGTTCATCGTCTTGAGTTTTGAAGTTTATTTTCTTTCATTAATAAATTTATTTTAGGGTGATTTTTCTTATTGTAGATATAACTGACTCTCAGTAAACGTTTGACTATGACGGTTGCGTTCCTGAAATGTCTACTTATAGCAAGCTTATTCCCTTTCAATATTTCTTTAATATATGCCTAAGAAATAGCATTTAGGTTACTCTTTGCACGTATAGAATTGAAGACTTATTATGGCACGTAATTGTTAATGTTATGGTTTTCTGATGTCCCAAACCAAACAATTTAGGCTTTAACAGTATGTTTACTAGCCCTAGTATTGCAAATAGATTATTATCATTAGACCTTTACCCTTTGACACGTTTAAAAAAGTCCGAACAAAAAGTTTATAGTATGCGCGCCTTTTTTCAAATCTGACAGGTCGGCGGCGGAAACGCGGCGACCTGTCAAACGCCATGTGATAGATAGAAGGGCGCATTTGGTGGAGTTTTAAATCAAAGGAGCATTCGATAACTGCGCCGCTCGCTCGAGGCGAGCGGGAGAACTCGTTGCTCGTCAGAAATACGTGGTGCTAGCCGTCTCGCTCGGGCGCATGGCACCGTCTCGCTCGGCGACGGGTGTTTTTGTGCCGGAGCGGGTTTTTTGTCGACGAGGCTACGAACGAACGGCGCCGCTCGCTGAGTCCCCACATTTATTATATCGCGTTGGCTCGCCAGTTGCCACTCTTGCCAGTTGCCAGCGTTCACTATAATACTTTCTATCGATATTACGCTATGTATTTGTTAGGTTTGGGCTTGTTTTTAGCTGGGTTGTGACGGGGTACGTAGTGCCTTTGGGCTTGTCCAGGTACCGAGGTCGGTGGAGTCCCGGCGGCGGCGGGGGCGCGTTGCCATGGCGACGCTGGGCCGCTCCGCCCAGAACCTCTGCCTCCTCCGTTCCACTTACTGCGAATTACTTCTCAGCTTGGATCGCCAATGGCGACTCCAGCCCACGTAGAACACTCTCGTTTCTATACAGAATCAGAGACAAACTCTAAAAACAAATCAATCTAAAGTTCATATATCTGAAACTAAAATACCACGGAAAGTGGTATTTTCATAGGACGTGGCATTTTTTTAGAATTCTTTGGTTTATTTTAATTTTTATTTGGTCAGGTCTGGAGAAATGTATTCAGGGAATTATCATTTACGTAGATATCTTTATATTTACCAAACCGCCTGCCGAGCGTGGTTTTATTGAAAAATAACTACGTAGAAAGTCTGACATGTAGATATATGAGGGAGCCCTGTTATGCAGCCAACTCTAGCATCATCGTTGCTGATTTGTGTATATAAAACTCGTTTCGTGGGAATCAGCATTAGCATCTATACTTATTTTATAATGTAATAATAATGAAATCACAATTCGCTGTTACAAAAACAAAAATATTACATTTCATTCGGTGTACGACGATGTGTATAAAATAGTCCGTATCATCACTTACGTAGGGACTCGTGCATTTTATCCGACTGATAAACAATCAAACCGATATACAGAAGATAAGAAATTAAACAAAACGATAGTAACACAAGCGTTTTTGATAAAGAAACACATAATAAGGTGTTTCGACGTCCTTTGTCTTTTCTTTTGGATGCAAGGACACAAAATCAGGTGCTTTCATGCATCTTTGTTTCCGACGAAGAAACAAAATCAAGTATTTCGTCGATTTGTTTGTTTTGCATATGGGTACATATGTACTATGGATTTGATTTCATCTCGGCTGATGGCACAACAAAATACTGTTTTTTAAAAGTATTCTTATATATATTACTTAAGGAAAACATTATTCACAACCTAAATATATTAAAATTTTAAGAGATGAAATTACCACGCAATTGATCGAAGCTTACAACTTTAAATTACCACATACAAAAGAGTTCAACGCGCGCCTTCAGAAAAAAACTAGCACAAACACTATTTGTTTTTTTCTCGAGTTTTATTTAGACTAGCTCTAATTTCTTGGGACATAGATACCGATATAATAATAACGATTACCAGACAACATAGCTAGATAGTTCATCGTACTAATAATCAAAACATCGCCTTCTAATTTTGATATTGTCACGTGCGATTGGTCATGGCCGCTTTACATGGCTTGCTTGCTATAAACAATGCTTGAATCGAGACCCTTGATATGTGTATATAGTTAACATACCTTAAATAAACTTCAAGTATATTTACATAGACAAAAATCGACTAAGTGGGAGTTAGATTCACGCACGAAGGGTCCCGAAACGACGACGCGCTCCTCACGGTATTTCACATAAAAAGCCTCGGAAAACAACAACACTATTCTTGTATGGGGGACCTTCTACCACAGGTAATAAGCTATTGTGGTTAAAAAGGTACAGTACTGTGCCCGACGGAGGGACGGACTGATGGACAATCAGCAGAGCCTTATTAATAGGGTCCCATTAGCAACCTTTGGGTACATAATTCTAACGAAATATCCACTAGCTCAAAGAACATGCTACATGGCCTTCTTTGTAAGCTAGAAAAGTCACAAAACACGGGTCAAGTTTATGGACTCTTAAGACGTTAGATTTCCATGATAAATTTGACATAATCACGTATCAGGTTGATAATAGTATGATCAAATTAAAAGTGAACGCTTGCTGGCATATTCCGCTTACTGATGTGTAGTGATAAGAGTGCGTGGTATGAGAATGTCTAGATATACGAATATATCTGTTGAGGCTGGGTGGAGAGTAAAGGGAGGGAAAAAGGAGGGAGGCTGGATGCACATTCCACCGAGTAACTTGTTGCAGTCACGTGCCTATGCAGTTGCGAAGAACATGCTCGTTTTGAACTGTTAACTTATTATCCAACTTTTAATCACATTGTCAAAAGGCAATCAAAAATAATTTCAGGTGTATTTAGTGAAATACAAGTTTAAAAAGGTAAAGGTCTAGAAAATGCTATTAAACATTGAATGTCGCTGTAAATGTTCTTCAACTAGACGTAAAATGATAAACGATTACAATTACAAAAAATTAACAACCCCAATCACTTCAAAGAAGTTTAAATCTGACATTAACGAAAGTCTCAAAGTGAATGATTCGCCCCGTTCCAGCTTTGTTAAGAAAGCTCAGTTAAAATACAGCCACGCTGACTTTGAGTATTCGTGGAGGGAAGCTAGTCACGCTTACTAAGCAGTTTTGCTTTCATGGTTGATAAATTTCATTATTTCCTCAGAAAATGAGAAAATGGAACGGTCTTGTGTGTCTTTCGGTCTTTCACCTCCAGACGAAAACATTGCAAAAAGATTCCAAGCTGACATTGATAAGGCAATGCTTTTTTGTCATTTGTGTCTTGAAAAGAAATAAGTTTTATTTTTGATAACTTGTACTGTAACAAATCGAGGTTGTTGCAGCATTTCAGTCTTTAAAAAGTCCTGCAACTTTCTTGAAGTAAAAATGTATTTCAATAATCGCAAAACAAACTACCAGTCTAACTAAATCTGATATGATATGTGTGTCATTTTTCCATTTGCGGAAAGCATTTGATTGATAAGTTATTAATGATAACAACACAAGAGCGAAGCGTGCCGTAATTCTCTAAATTCACTTCTACTTTCAGCATCAATGTGTACAATATGTTGAAGCAGAGTAGAATTCTCGTTCATCGATTGATCACGGGAAAACTGGCATAAAACACAAACTGTAGCCGGTTGTTTTAACACCAACAAATTATAAATATTTATTGGTTGACAATTCAAAGAAGAATAAAATCTGAAAGAGGGATTAAATTTAGTGCCTATGCTGCACTGTTGCGTAATGAAACAATTTCTTTCTTTGAATTTTCACAGTAAAGTGATACCTGCATAAGATCTTAAGGGTTTGACTTATTCTAAATTTAAACAAAAAAATTATCACAACAGATACCGCGGTTTAAAATTCGCACGTAACACGTCAGAGGTTTGAATTTCGAATAAAGACGGCCGCCACTCATACACTCTCCGGCGGGGGAAGTCCTACCATAAAAAACCATTTTACTAAAACCACGTGTGAATTGTGAATCAGCGTGCGTGCTCTCGAAGCACATCTCGTAATAACCGTTTTTATTACACGCTGTTAAAATCTCCGTGCGCGTAAACAATCGACCACGTGGCGTAAAAGTAATAGTAAACACATAAACAAACGAATGGATCGGCTTTCGGCCCATAGCGCCCTGTCATCGCCGGAGACACGCATAATAATCGTTTATGCTAACGAGACTGATTATGCAAAGCACTATTAGCTGTTTTGACACACGCTAACTACCAATTATTATGCCCATTGTGTTACTCAATGAACTTGAAAACAGTAAAGTAATGTAGGGCATCGACATGCGAATAGGGTTGGCTGCTTTAGAAACAAAGAAATCCGAATTTGTAGTTAATTCAGACGTGTTTACAGTAGTTGAATTTTTTAACCATTGCTATATAATTCGTCATAAGTTTCTTGATCGCAATAAACAGACGGTATTTGTTTTGTATATTTACTAATAAACATTTCATAGTTTCGTTAAAGCTTCAACGTTAACATTGATAGTAAAACTTAAATTTACAATTACATTCATGACAAAGATATAAAAAAAACGCCACCAGACAAAAACAGACTAAGCTCGACTTATTACCGATCATATGGCACACACCATGAATGGACGCCGTAACAGCACCTGTTTAGAAAAAATGCGCCAGTTAACCAATGTCAGGTGAACAGAATTCAATACGGTCGATTATATTTTTATTGCCATATTGAGTTACCGTCGCGTCGACGTTCGCCGGTTGTTTTCTTTTCGTCGCATACTTTTATAGTATTGTTTGGAACGGTACAGATCGAGTATAATGCCTTATGGCATCGAGTTAACGCATTTCATCTCTTATTGTGATGCTGTCATAATGCCATGCCATTTATATTTGTTTATTGACCGGTTTTTGGAGAGATTCTTTAAGAAGATACTATAGCTGTAAAGTTTCTTTCGCCCTTTTTATCTATAGGACGTCTATCCCTGTGCCTTTGCGAATGCTCTGTACTCTTTTTTACTTTGAAATGACGTTTTAATTCTAGAGGTTTTCGTTTTTAATGAAAGTAGTGCTACATAGATTTGAGATTTGCTGAGAACTGAAATAAAAAATGGTTTTGATGGATTGCACGAACTGTGACGTTAAAATCGTGTAGCCCATAAATGGGATTCCGAAAAGTCTAGCGAGAGGCATTCCCCTCGTCCCCCACTCCCACTGCGTACCTAGCGTACTATAAATCCCCCATGGCCTGAATGCCGGTGCCGGTGGCCCAATTACGTCTGCCAATAAAACAATATGTCAGTCGTTGAACTCAAGCGTATGTTTCTATGATATGTAAACACTGCATCTGGGTAAACGAAACAGTCGGGTGCCAATAATTTATGTAAATTCGCGTCATTGTGCCGCAGTGATGTATTATTGGCATCTTGTTTCGAGCGTCAAGTTCATGAACGAGGCGAAAGTTCACAAAGTGCAATAATTCTTTTTATGCCTCTTCCCAACAGCTTCTCGACACAGTTTAATGTCTGTTTCGCTACAGTTTACATGTGGATTTTCTTTTACGTGAGTCTGGTTGCGAATGATGTACCAAGTTACCAACGTCGCGACGGTCTAAATATGTTACAAGTTTACGTTTGAGATTTGAGAAGTTTGAAACGCAAGTCAATAGAACATAAATACTGGGATTTCTTGGGAAAATGTTCTAAGGATTTCGGAGAAATTTACACATTAGAGTTTAGGAGTCAAGGAGTCGATCGGTCAAGAGAGGTTCGGGAAAATCTTTTTTTTGTGTGTGTGTGCCTACAGTCATTAAACTTAATATTAAAATCACGACGTATTAACAGCCAAATAACTCTTATATTTTCGTTGTCGCTATTGCAAGATTACGATCGAAGCCCTGCCGTCGAGAATGTAAATTATTAAAGAAATGCAACAAGTCAAAGTTTTAAGCCCAGACACGTGCCAGACTAAACATGAAGCGTGTACGACCTCTACATGAAAGATTTTAATCACATAATGAATGAAGCAAACGCGAAACATTTGTGTTTACAATTTGTGTTTTACTACAGACATGTAGCGTAAAGACTTGCTTATAATTATGATAATAGCTTTATTAATAGCACTACAAATCTATTTCGTAGGTAGTTACCATTAATCACTTATGATTTTATGAATGAATGTTTATTTATAATGCGGCAACCGGTCAACGATATCGAAGTGATGTATACGTCACTTTATAATCATAAGCTCATAAATATGACGTGACGGGGATCACAGCAGACTCGGAGGCGCACTCTAAAATATTTACGACTGTATATCTTAGATCGGAACATTGACGGTCTTGCTTGTCCGAGCGCTATTGCTTCGGTACAATAACACGTGGAAATTGGTGTAGGTACTGTCGAATAACCGTTTCCACTTAGAAAAGCAACTCTATCATGTATTTTCTAAAGGCGGTATAAATGTATAGGGTGAGAGACCTCGATAGATTCAATATGCAATAGACATGAGTCTGGCTCTCTCGCGGCGCCACGCCACAATAGTGCGCGGTCGGAGTGTGGCAGCGGGCAGCCGGAACGATTCACAGCCAGACGGCATGTAAATACCACTAACTAATTACATAATACAACACAATGTTTTGACATTCAACAACGACACATTTAGCGTGGCCATTAAGTGGATCAATGAACTTGAGCCGTTTGTTATGTGACGCAACGATCGGTGTTTGAGTGAGATTAATGCGCGCGGATTATGGCACGCGACGCGATACAGTTCAATTTACGTTTAGTTTCATTCATGAGTCGAGATAATGACGACGTATTCGTTCCGGTCGTTTGTTTGCCCGTCGTCGGCTCACGTACACTTTACATACTCGATCTGCGTCTGTTTGTTGAGGGACGTCGATCTGAGACGTGCTCTCTTAGCTAGACGCTTGACGCGGCGCCCGCGCTGACTACCACGTGCACTGCGGCGGCTATCGCAAGGTTGACTGACTTTGTTGTAAACCACAACACAACCTACTTACTATGTTGGTACAGATCCACCGATACCGATCGAACTAGTCTCCATTCATTCATGAAGATCAGTTACAATCTTCATTGTAAACAAATAAATAACATTGCTATCGTGCTTGGAATGTTTATGTTGAGTAGCAATCACAACATAGCTTTATAAGTCAAGAGCGATTCGATTCCCGCACAATTGTAACAAGAAATAAACTTCTCTCACATGGAGAGGTATACTGAGAAGCTATAACGACATGTTGTGTACAAACATGTGAGCCGAGTTCAAGGAAGAGTGTACTATGCTAGTGTTCGAGACGGGACGGACGGACGGGAGCCGCAGGGGCGAAGGGAGCACGTCTTCACTTCATCCATTGACGGTTGAAGCCCCCGCGACACTTTCACTGCTCCGTTATTGCAGTTACTACGCGCCTACTGCAGGCGAGGGGGAAGGGGTGCCACCCCACTGCATTCACCCCATCACCCCAGCCGCGTTCAGCCCGCTAAAATAAGGGTTGCATTCCGAATTTAAGAATGCGTTCCAGTGATATATGTTCGCTTTCCGTTCCATAAATCATTTTGTTGATGTTTTAATTTATTAAGGAATGCTGATATTATTTATGAATGGGACTTTAAAGACAGAGACTCGTGTCTTGTATAAGTTAATGAGGTTTTTGATGATTTTATATGAGATAATTTTATTATTATTTATGCCCATGCAAGACTTAAAAGTCTCTATAAATTACATACAATACAACCCGTTAACATGGATTTAGACGTGACGTAAACCACCCAAACATAGATAAAATTAGTACAGCTAATCTGAAGCGGAGATTTATCATTGCGAATCAAGAAAGTCGTGCCGGCCGCGTTGGGAAACCCCGTTCGAATGCGCTAGCAATCTATCAGCGATCGTATCTCGGTCTAGACGGGCAGGCAGGCGAGGCGAGGCGGCTGAAGTGGGACAATGTCAGCGGTGAGGGCTTGGGTCGCTATTATTTGCGTGGCCACGTGTGCCGGTGACAAGTACGCTAGTGACGGAAGTTTAGTAAACACCGACGGCCTTGCGCCGCCCGCGCCCGCCCGACGTGCATCGGCACATTTTAGATACGAAAAATGTGGCGCTCAGTTCGACATGTAGCCATATGTATGTTGTATTAGGTTGCATGTAAGCTGTGTTATGTTGTACTTGGTTTCCATTTAAACTCTTGGAGTGTGTATGGTGCTTTATAATTGCGCTTTTTAATATAAATGCCGTTGCGCTTTGCCTGGACTTGTACTCCACTAATTTTAAAATGTCATTGTGAAATAAAATTGATTTAATTACAATTTTCGAATATTTTGGTCTAGTTTATTTGTACGAAATCATTAAAACACACAAAGCAGACAAGACTTAACTTAAAAAACAGATGGCGCCAATGAATTGATATTTGACGTTTTCCCTTAATACAAAAAAGAATAATTTTGTACAAACAAAAATGTAATTCTAGTATTTTTCATATATCTCTCGATTATTCATTGATTTTAAAAATAGTGTACAAGTGCATGCCGGATTTTAAACATCTCTTTTTGACATTTTATAAGTGTCTACGAAACACACTGAAAACAGGTACGAAAATACCAGATAATTTTTTTAAAGCTGAGGTAACTGTTACCGAATCACAATCCATGACATGACTCTAAACGTTGAAAGTAAAATCAGTCGTGACTGAATTGTACGTCTATCTGCTACTGAGGAACGCAGCATTCGAGTCCATGTTTTTATTAGTAAAACAATTTAATAACATCGTGTGGTCACGCACCAGTCGATAATCGACATTAGAGCCTGTGAATGGATACGATAATGCATCTCTAATTCTCTACGAGCGTTGTAATAGATTGTTTGTACACAAGTCATTTAGCGGGCAATGGCGCACGTTGTTCAAAGTCAAGTGTAACATTGTTAATGTTACATTGCACGAATAATAGGATTATTTGTTACTTAACAGTGTGTAATATGAATGTTTTGTTCGTTGATATCTTACTACTCAAACATAGTAGATTCACCGAAGCTGTATATTCTAATTCGTAAATATACAAAGGGCTAGGGCTAGACTCGAAGCTAGTTTTAAAATGATATAAAATGATGGTTCAATTGTTTACAATATTGAATAGATCCCAATGTGTACAAAAAAATATCATCTGATCGCGTATTCTGTTAGAGCAGAGTCACTTCTCATCAGTGAACTCGTGTTGCGGTGAGTTTACAATTTAATATTCCGTTAGCGCTTAAAATCGATCGTGTAAGTGCAAAATTCGTGAATTTTTTTTAGTGAAAACTTTGATATAGTTTCAGCATTGTCAGTGATTTTAGTGAAATTCACATAAACATGTGACAGAAAATTTAAGCAGCTTTAAAAATATAACGAGAACTAACTTCCTATCAGAGAAGAGCGAGAGAATCAAAAACAAATATATATATCTAAGTGTAGTTGTATAAAGTGTCGATAGAGGCGTGTTCCCGCTACCGTCCGCTGATTGATGGCCGATAGACTGTCGACATTGAACCCGCGTGCACTACACCACTACTAAATATATCTACGGACTTCCGCCCGTGACGTAGACGTGACGTGGTCTGGGCATGACGTAACACATTTACATTCTTTTGTTTACACTATAAAACTCTATTTACATTCGTATTGTTTGCGGGGTCGACGGCTTATCTCTTTATTGCTTTATGCCTCGTTTGCGGCTACCTGCCATCTTTTAAAACAAATATGTATGTGTGAAATGATCTCAAGGACGTTCTTTTTTCGGTTGTTTGATTCGTTCTTTTTTTCAATTGGACATGCCACGTTTTGATCGCGTGCTCGTTTTAATGCTTTGATTTTTTTGAATATGTTATCGAAAGAAAATTGATATTTGCTAATTTATTAGTCTCAAATTCTCGATTAACCTCACTATTGGTACTACTATTTTATTTCGATGTTTACAATACCTAGAAATCGGATGAAAACTAAACTATTTCGTTGTTACGGAAATGGAAGGAAAGGAAAAAATCGTTTTCGAGGTAAATATTCAATAATAACTAAATTTAATTGTTGAGCGATACAGAAATGAAAGTACATATACAAGTTAAGATTCTTAAAAATATTTTGTGTCACAAAATAGTAAATATTGAATAACTACATCATACATTAGCCTCACCTGCACAAAATAAGTCATAATAAAAGTCCATAAGTCGAGAAGTAACAGTTTGTAACTAGACTAGAAAACTCCCGGGACTAATCTTCTAAGTGCGTATTCGAGGGGTGGGCCACGGAGGGGCAGGGCGGCGACGGCGAGGGGCAGGGAGGTTCATTAAAAATTCATTCTTATTTCGAGGCTCCGTAATCAGCCGCAAGGGGAGGCTGGGCGAAGTTGCGCTCTTCGGTTCCTTTATCTAGTATCGGGATTTATTAGTTTAGAATGAAAGAGCGTGTACTCAGGCTTTTTAGTTTGTTTACGTTGATTGTCAAGTGCTTCATTAGCATTATTATTATTACCAGCTAGTCTAGTCTAAACGTGAGTACGAGTATCACTCATATATATACTCACGAATATACGTACTGCCACGGTACTACCTCCACCCCGGGGTGGTTTTACTATGTTGACAGCCCCCAATGTGACGCAACTTAGTTCCAAATTATTTCAAGACAAATTATATGAAACATGGCAAAGCATCAAAGGCGCTACTAGCGCATTGTTGGCGCCACTGTCCCTACATTATGTATGGTAGAGAATGGATGTTGATTTTGCCCTGTTTGAGATTTGGTAGGTTTATTTTTGCTGTATAGAGTCTCGTCTCTTATTACCTAGTATACGTGTATTACATGCTCTTTGGCAGCCCCGCCAGTAAGAGAAGGTGCATAACATTTGCTATTTTCTGTCGCAGCGCTGTGCGAGCTGAATTATTCCTTATCAACCAGAGTAGCTTTTGTTTAAATGTATTTGCGAGGCGAAACATAAGTAGTACTACATATTAAGTGTACGATTCTTCGTAGAAATTGATTATAAAAATGATGTACAGTGCTTCTAGTCTTCTGCCTTTTTTCTTTGTTACGGGAATACCTGAGGTCATCCCATAATAAAGCCGGCCAAGTGCTTAGAGTATTGCCGTATAGTCACGGGCCAATCAGATTGCAGATTGGCACTAGATCGGCTGATAAATTTGCCACGTGTAGGTTGATTTTTACTTGCCCATCAGTCCATGTAGACCTGTACAATGACGTCAAAGAGCTGGTTATTGAAAGAATCGCTTGCTTCAGTTATACATATTCGCCACAAACATTGATCAGTCCCAATAAATAACATTGGTTTATCATTGTAAACATGAGTTGTTTTACGGTAATCTCAACAAATTATCACGATAAACCTTCAATAGAGCATGTAGTGAATTAAGGTCGATACACCAGTTTGCGTACTATAAGCATAAAGTGTCGTTCCAACTCATTGACAAGCCCCCAAACAAAACGGTAACCACGTGAATAATCAAATAATCGCATTGCAAGTAGGTAAGTACTACGTACGCAACAAAAAGTTACACAACGCAGCTGATTTTAATGCATTCATTGACGAGTCATTAACCCCTCACGTCATCTTTTAAAGTAAACGTCGACGTCACTTTACTATTTTTCTATTAATTGGATAATTATAGTAATGTAGCGCGAGTGTGTGGGTTCGGCCATATTTCCCCGAGGGGGGGTGGGAGGCTCCCCTCGCCCCTAGACGCGTCTCTTTGAACCCTGTTACCACGGGATGATACTCGAATCTAAGTCACACCGTTGTCACCTCGAATGGTTATCACGCGAGATCTCGTATTTAAAGTGATTTTTACTTATTATTTTTTATTCTTCAATTTTATTTTTCAAAATTTATCGCTTTATACAAAGTTTGGTATTGAAATGGAATGCATATACCTAGTGCAAATAAATTTTATATAATAATAATTTTAGCCTATATAGATCCATGTGAGTAAGCGAGAGAGACGTAAAGGGTGCGGTTTGGTTGACAAGTGTATTTTTTTTTAAATTATAAGGTCCAATAATTTACTAATCAATAAGCTAAAACACGATGCGTTCCATTTTTAAGTCTGTCACCAAAAATCTCTTATCAAAGATTATTCAATACGACGATAGGACTCTAAAATAGATTAGTGAAGTGAGTGATGTTTTATTGAAGAAGTTGAGTAGCTGCCAGTTCTAAGAATAGCGTTCACTGATAAAAGTTCAATGTTAATTTATTTGTCAGGTGCTTATCGTAAATCTAATAGTGTTTGTTTTATCTCACGTGTCGAACTAACCTATCCTAATAACAATATTTGGCTAAACAAATATGTAATAATAATGATAGTAACTACATTTAATGACGCGCCTCGCTCGTGACCTTCCGATGTTTACTGACGCTGTATGTATATCGCTAACAATTTAACACACCTGTTCAAACTATATGTAGATCTCGAGGCGAGAATTTCTGACATGATTTTATATGTGACTGCATTGAAATATTTCTGTTCTCCGTACATATAACGCAATAACCAGTTGGGCGATCTATAAAAAGATTTCTAAATGATAACTATAATTTGAAATATCAAATTTAAAAAAAATTCTCAGATATGACATGTAGGTTGTACAAAAAGTCAAGAAAAGCACTTTCGAAATTGCTTCGAGAAAACTATGGTAGCGTCGCCAGGCGAGGGTTTCGCCCCCGCTCTGTCCCAACCCCCACCTCTCCCCGGTCTAATCTCCTTTAGCCCTCCCTACAGCTCGTGACGTCACCACTTACAGGTTTTTTGGCAATGAAAAAAATGATATAAAGCTTCCTCAGATCATGCCTACAGTTCGAGAGACGTGTCAACGACTTTTGTAGGTCATTGTGGTGATTATGTTTTTATGCGACCGTCTGTTTATGTGTTGACTCAATTTATTTATACTAAACAAACATTTGCTATGTAAAGTTATATTTTGTTACGCAATCTGTAAATACGTGCCAACTTTCCAGACAGACAGATTCTCTACGACTGGACAGAATGCGATTTTGAACAGCGACGGACTTGGAATGTAAACTAGGGGGTTGCTGAGGGAAGAGTGACTTGACTCAGATGTTAGCTTATTGACTAAGATCAGATCAGTACTTCTAGTGTCAGTTCTAGCCTCTAGTGCGGTACTTTATGAACCTGTGATTCTTCATACAAATATGACAAACGCGAACGCGCCAGTAAAAACTATTACTATGGCAAACATGATCAAAATAAACCGTGTAGCAAGTGATAACGTCTGAAATTCACATACACAAAATTTAAGCTTGTCTCTTACAAATGCAAAAAAACATACGTATTAGATGAAAAGTCCTACATTACCGTTATGTTTCATCAAAGGCAAGGCCGCAGTGACAAGCAAGACGTACGGACTGCATCTTTCATATCCGACTACACAAGAGACAGTCAATTGCGTACTAATTTTTTCAAAAACTGACATAAGCTCCATGTTCAATAATGTTTGTTCCAATAAACCGCAGTGAACAAGTACTTTTTATAACAGAGGGCCCTCAAACACCCGACCTGAGTCCGTCCACCCGTCCTTGACTCGGAACTGTCTAATACGGTGTTAATCGCTCGTAAACATGATACGATATTTTTTATTTACAATAACGGTCCTAAACAGGTTCATGAATGGGACGCGGGGTGCGAAGCGGCGGGAGCACGCATCAATCAGAGATCAGCTGATCGGAGCCGGCTTTCCTTTTCATCTTGCACTTTATGTAATTAATTTACTCACCACAGGCGGCGTTGGTGCGAGCACGCCCACCGTCGACTTACAAAAGCTATAGACCGGGTGCACGGCATGTATCGCGAAAACTGGGTGCCAATTCCCCTGGTATTGACTGATTTTGGCAACGCCATTAGTATAGGATCATCCCGTGTTATTCTGTGGATCAATGCCATCTCAATGCGATTATCGGTCTGACTGGCAAGCGCAGCGTAGTGATTATGGCAAATCTTCTCATTGAAAGCCTGCACGCCCATATTTGAGTGAGCAATGATGATGATCTGTGTGTCTTTTAAGTAATAACGGCGTGTACTTGAGGGAGATGTGAGTGTTAAAGCTTCCATCCTCCTGTATATTGTATGAACTTGATTACATAGTGTATTGTCGTGTATGTTATTTCTAAGTCAATGTCCGTCCGGACAAACTATCCGATGAACTTTGTTGCCGCGGGCCTGCAGTGATGTACGGTACGGTGGCTCGGTCGACACCGCCTCGCACCGCCTTCATTACTTTATGAATGAAATGTTTGATCTCACTTTAATCCCACGATAAAGACTCGTGCGTAATCAAAACATTTATAATAGCATTCAATTTGAATCCAAACATTACATCATTTGGCAGAATAATTTGTTAATTCTTCGTTCGTTAATAGCGAAAAAACATTAACTTTTGCTTCTCCATAATGACTATTATAAAAAGGGATTGCTTATGTTAAGCATTTATTTGTATTTAAAATCCCGCTTTGCTAAAAACATTACACATCAGCTGATAATGTCAAGAATGCAGAATTTCCTGTATTTCTATCATTAGGGATCTTATCTGGCGCGGACGCGGCGCCCCAGCGCGGCGGCGTGTAACCATAACATTGAGCATTAACTCATCGCGTCTCAGCTCATCACACTCAATGATGAATGCGCTTTTTTTATTACAATCCACTGTTTACATCTCGTCGGTGTTGTGATAGCGCGCACGAGCTCAGTTATGTCATCCACCGTTAGTCAACAATGGCGATTTTAGCGCGTAACCGATCGACAATGACAATCGCAAGAATTGTGTTTGTGTGACGACGCGCGTCCTTTGTGAGTCCACTGGCTCACCTGAACAGGTGCTCCACTTTTATGGGCTATCATTACTGTACACTTGTCAAAGGACATCAACAAACGTTGACCCGCATCTTGCCCGTATCGGAATCAATTGAGTTCGGGAACGCCCAGTCCTTGGGCTCGGTAGCTCGACTCTGAACCGACTTTTGTTCGCAGTGCGTTTACTTTTTTACAAAGGTGGACTAGTATTTTTTCTGAAGGTGCGTTGGGCAAGAGAACGTGTCGAGAGGGGCCGGCGCGTATCGGCGGCCGTTGTGTTTCTCATGCAGTGTTGCAACGCGCAGTGTAGTAAGACCTGGTATCGAGTACAGAGAGCGGCGGCGGCGCTGCGCCGGCGCTCGCTCGCTGTCACGTCGCGCCGCACGGCACGCGTGCGCTGCCAGTGTGTGAGTGACGTCAACGGGCCACTTTCTCTATACTTTCGTCGCGGCTGCGCTAAAAAACTCAGCGCTAGACGATGTCTATTAATACATACGAGGCGAACGTCGTCGGCGACGTCGCATGCGCCGTGGCGCGAAACGGTACGGAATTATTTGTGCGCTGCGTGCGAGCCGCCTGCGCTCGCGTCGACTCTCCCTCGATCGATCGATCGAAACTAAGCTAGATACATGATCGTAGCAGTCATCTACGACATCTACGAAATAAGCTCCCCTTCTCTCTTAAGACTCAATTTCTCTACAAACAGATTCAATTATTAAGTCTACGTTACCGCCACAGTGAGCAAGATAGTTCATCCGTGGCCACCTTACGAGCAGCTCACTGGCCCATTGCTTCAAATAAACTCCTCCATCCACCAATTTGCGTTTTAATTCGCACAGAAACATCGAACAAGTAAAATCCATTGCCGTCGCGCGCCTGTCTAATTAAGCTCTGTCATAGACTCTTCGAAGGCTCTATTACGGGCCGGTACCAAACTTAGAGCGGACTATAACACATTTGGTATTCAATCAGTGAACGGTGCTGTCGGAGAGTGTATTTTATGCGGGGGTAGTAAGGTCGATATGGCCAGGGTAGAGTGAAATTCAGCTCGCTCCGTGTGACAATTACGGCGATGCGGCCCGCCCTCGCGCCGCCGCAATCGATAGGCCTCGGGCGGGGGGCGCGAGGGCGGGCGGGGGCGTGCGGGCAGGGGTGCGGGCCGCGGCGGGGAGCGGGCGGCGCGGGGTAGCTCATTACTTATGCAAAGCAGCAGCGCTGGAGACGCAGCCGACGCCGACGTCCGCCGTAGCACGCACCGCAGTCATTACCAGCACAACTCATAGCCTCCAATATTGACCTTTTACAAATATCGATTAATCGACCGTCGCATGGAGCTGGGCGACTCCGAGCCGAGCCAAACCAGCTAATGAACGACTGAAACTGTTCGAGTCCAACAATTCCACCGTCCGATAACGCGGGACCGAAACTTCTCTTTCATCGTGGATCGAGGCATTACAAAGCGCGCAGGAAAGTTGGAGAGGGCCCTAATCTGCAAGTTGCTAACGGAGCCCATTACTGTATTCGGGCCCTTTGTGCACCCCTCCGGTGCGGCGCGGCCCTTCGCTCTGCAGGAAGGGTCGAACTGACTTTTGTCTCGGTTGTATTCACTCGCGGCCGTTTGGATACAATATTGTGCTGGGGAAAGTTGCTTTGCATGTCTACTATGGGTACACAGACACACACACACACACACATATCATGACCGATTCATAGGCAAATATGTAGAACTGAAGATCTCGATTTCGTTATTCTGTTGAACCTACAATTTTTTAGAAAGAAAAAAAAACCAGAAGCCATGTTACTTCGTTAGGCCATCAGACCGGCTAAGCCACTGTAATATCTCGCGAAGTCCTTGCTCAGCGAGCTCAGTTACCGAGCTTTTGCGATAAAGTTTTCGCGCGAAATCTCATTCCCGCGCTTTACAACCTGAGAGTTTCCTCGCAGGCAGGGGCGGTGGATACATAGGGCTGTCCCTCCCTCCGTCTCCGTACATAATGTAATGAGCAGCGGAAGCCGAGGCCGGCCGGCACTGTAGGCGCGCGCGCTCTTGTGAGCGGACACACGCGACGAAGACACCCACGCACTCAAACATATTACGAATTCATTATTATGTTCGCATTGAATGGTACCATGGTACATTTCGCTTATTGGTTTTGCTACAACAGGGTTTTCACATATTTCTTCAAAGACATCTCATATCTAAATCTTTATAATTTCCGATACATTACACTTACATATATTTAAAAAAAACTCTATAATCTGGTGTATCGTTCAATAGCTTATTCATAGTAATCCAAACTACAAAATCAATAAAAATAAATACAGCAATCGTAAGCCAGTCAATCTCAGTCGATGGCAATCTGAAATTAGGATTCAGGGTGATAACGGCATACGAAGCACACCGTAGTGCGGCTCGGCTCGGGCTGGAGCGAGCGACCAATCGTGCTTATCACACGCCTTATCACACTTCAAGGTGACGGCTCTACGTAACAACCGATTGCTGCTACAAAGATACCAACAGAATATTCCGATTTCACACTCGTTTCACAATCTTATGAAAACTTTTAAGTATATTTCGGTAGGAAACACTGGACGAAACTAAGTCAATCTTAGTTCAGAGCTCACTCAGTGAAGTCGACTCACTGCTACGATTACAACTTTTCATCCTTGTGCCGGTGAAATTAAGAGCGAAGGAAACTTGGCGACAGTTTCACATGTTGCGCGCGAAACGCACCAATTATGTATAATATGTCGAAGGCCACGTGCTCGGTTGACGTTAACAAAGTTTCCCGATGCGGAGAAAACTTTGTGACATGTGAGTGGTAGCTACTTACAATATGTGGCCCCTTCCATCGCCCGCCCGCCGCCCGCCGCCCGCCGCCGTGACTCAGCGGCGCCCCAGCGCGACGTCGACCCGTCTGCCCCCATGGAAAATTTATACCCACCCTCTACCCGAAGAATATTACATTCTCCACCGACCAATTTCAACTTTGCTCCCTTTGAACACAGAGCACTTCTCCTTGGCACTAAAGGAAAAGACAAAGGAGCGCTGGCAATTTTGCCGAAAACAAACCCTAACTCCAGGGGGATATAGTTTGTAATTTATGTGGCGATATGACTCACGTGCTACGAAATCGCGTCGGAGTGACGTCACGTCGGAGTTAGTAGGAGTTTAGGGCGGACTACGGCAGGCAACGTTACCGACACATCAATATAGTTGCCCGCACACGCCGTCAAAACATTGGTGTCATTTGAATATTCGGCTAAATACAGAATGTGCTTATTGATATCCTTAGAGCATGTCTCTGAAAATAAACAATACAAGCGCCATGTCATAAGTAAAGGTTGTCAGAGATAGGAGAGTTCTGCAAAATGATGAAAATCAACAACAACGAGTTTGAACTCGCAGCTCTCTCCCTTAATTCCCTGGCTGGCGCGAGGTGGCGCGTCTCGAGAGCGTGTGCTCTCTCATCTCCTTAATTCGTCCTTCGCCACAGCCCCCTTAATTCTCCCCTCCAGCGCGGCTGCGGGGGCGCCAGTGGGAGGGGGCGGAGGGCGCTCACTCTCTTGTTAACCCGAGTTCGCCCCCCTTATTTATGCCCTGGGGGCGGTGGGGGTCGTATCGACGCGTACCCGGCGTCTATGTGCTGGTGAATTAAGAGGGACTCGGCTTTCATTTCGCTAAAGCTGGCACGCTCGTGTGCTCGCCTTTCAGCCGAGCCACGTCGGCGTGAGCTCTTTGAACATGAGCCACACTCGACTCTAAGACGGGGGGATAGAGTCTCTAACCCCTCGCCCTCCCTAGCCACTGTTTTATAACGCCAGGAGGGCGCGGACGAGGAGGCGGTGGAGTTTTTGTGAGTGGAAGGACTTTTTTGACGTACGTTTTTTATGTTTTACTCGGTTAGGGTTCGCTAAGATAACGACGTCGCGCAGAGGGTGAAAAGCGCTCTCACAGGAGATTCATGCTCCGTTTGGGTGCATCGTTGTTTTTCGTAAGAAATATACTCAAAAGAACGTGGATATGTAACTCCAAATCTGTAACGTAGTTAGTTCAAAGTAGGTATTTCATAAAGAAAACAACGGTTCACATTTAGATGCAGATGTTGCAGAAACTATTTTCTAAGTTTTGGCGGGCGCGCGCGCGGGGGGAGCAGTGGGTGGCTAAGTCTACGCACAACGTCTTCAGAGAAAGTGAAATTTAGCACAAGTTCGGAGAAATACAACTCTCCCCCTGGAGGCGGGGGAGGCGGGTGACTGCTTTGAGGTGGCAGTCGGCAAACGCGACTTATAACAATTAAGTTTATTCGCTCGCAGGTTTTCTATTTGGTTCAACAAAAAGAGTCAAAAGTTCGTCGAGTGAAGTTCGCCGCGATGCTGTTCCCCGATTTGTTTTGAAAAAGTTCATAGATAGCGCGCTCTCGTCTACAAGTTAATCTCTGAAAGGTCGAGAACTGCGCACGTCGTTCTAGAAACGAGGAGACGTATCTGTAGGCGGCGGCGGCGCGACGTAACGGGCCACAGATGTTTTGAAAAACGTGAAAATTTTCGTGAACGTGTTTAGGAGGCATTCGTAGTCAGCGTCGGCTGTCGCGTCTCGTATGTGACGGGTGAAAAATCGCGAGAGCGACTGCCTCGGTGACGGTTGAACGACCTTTGTTAAGGTGTCGCTTTCGGGCAGGTTATTTAGTTGGCTCCGGGGCAGGGGGCAGGTGGAGGCGCGGGCCGCAGCCCCGGGTCGCCGGGCAACGGCAACTGGGTCACTCCGGGACTGCCGCCCACCAATTATGTACACGCTCGTTACCGGACACGCGTTTTTCAATCACATCCATATTTAATTGGGCATCACGAAGCTGAAAATGTGTTTGAACCGCCATGTTTTACGAGTGCTTTATTTGAATTTCGTTATGTGGGATGACGATTTGCACAGTGACGACTAGCGGCACACATATATTGAGCTTATAATAAGATTCATTTGCGCGTAATTAAAAGGTCCTTGTCAAATGGATGCATCGAATATGAATTTATTTCACTTAACCGAACCAAACTGGTGAGGGTTTGTATGTATGTTTTTATTTGCTTGCTTTTTTTCTTTCAGGATCATTTAAAATGTCACGAGTAGAAACTTAAATAATGTAGAGTTTAGAAATTGGGATTTAAAAAATTAATTTTAGACTAATCCGCCGCGGAGTCTCAACGAGCGGTCCGTCGTCCCGCCCGCCGGAGCTCCACTGAGCGCCGCGAAACTTAATCGCTTCCGGACTCCTTACAAGACAGACCTGTGCCCTAACTTGTTGCATGGATGCACTGCGAGGGTCTGTGGGCGAGAGGCGGGGTGGGGGCGGGGGGCTGCAGAGCGCGCGCGCGGGGGGCGAGTCTTCATAGTGAATGGGCGCGAGATGTCGCGGCCGGCCGCCACGTGCTCGTATGGAGATGCCGCCATTGATAACCGTGACCTCGCCCTTATCGCCCGTCGATGACGCTCGCACAGATTCCGAGCGACCGTTTGCATCTATCGCTACCTGCCTATAGACAGGCGACAGCACTGGAACTGCGCGCACTCGTCATATATTTATATTCGATGCAACAAGTACAAACGTACTCCTATACATGATCGTTAGCTTCGCGGATACAGTTGCAGTAGAATGTAGTAGAATGAATGTCACATTTCATCAGTGTATATTAGGTGTTTTAAACCGAGTTTTTATGCAGATATAAATAACTTCTTTATACGATGCTGAGCTTTTGAGAATACTGGATGGAGGTCTTCTACGTTCAACTGTGGACGTTTCTCGGCTGCTGTTGCTGCTCATACGCAAATATGCAACTTTTATACAACTCATCATCTTCGCCGGATTGCCAAAGCATCAACTGCAGCAAAAGTCAGCTGTTGGACATGAGACTCATGAGAAGATTTGGCAGACGTATTGGTTGTCACTAACTTGTTGTACTAACTCACTTGTTCCGTTACGACGGAACGACATGTGCAGACTACAATCTGCGGTATTATCTGGAGTAGTTCTTCAAAACCAAATATGGTCTAACTTTGCTAAAAAGACGAACTGTAGAGAGGGAACTGAAACGAGCGCATTGACACCACACGGGACATGAAAACACCGAGACTACGATAGAAGAGTCCAGTATCATATTGAACATATTACAAGTATGTCTACATTGTAGGTATAGTATCAAGCAGCACCTCCCCCGCCGTGGAGCAAGTGCAAGTGTCCTTGTCGTAACGGTCCCGTCGCCGGTGCACTCGAGTCGTGGGCAATTAGCATTTAGCTCGGCGCGACCAAGTGCAGCCTTGACATTGGCCGCCTCGCCCTAATGTCGCGCATCGATTGTCGGAATGCGAACAAAACCATCTCCAACAATAATAGAGTGTTGGAAGCGTGAATGAGCGCATTAGCGAGCAGCGCGGGCGCGGGCGCGGGCGGCGGGCGGGCCTCGTCCGCTTGCGCTCGCAGAGTCATTACGCGCCCCCCATTAATCACTGCAACAATCGGCCGATATCTCGCTATTTACAAACGCGGGAGCACGTGCTCGCCGCTCGTACTACGCAGAGTGTATTGACCCATTTAGATAGCTCGACCTTCGCGCGGCCATTGTGAGCGAAAAACATAAAAATAAGTTTTATTGCGGCGTCGTTATGCGTATCGCTGCGGCGGGCCGTCACGCCGCGCCGCCCAACAGCTGATCGCTACGTGACATTTTTATTTTATTCTCTCTCTTCCGGGGATTCTACGAGATACGTGCCAGTGACGTCATTATCTGCCGGCGTGCGCCGCGCGGGCCCTGATTTATTATCTCGCAGCGCGCTGTAGCTCCACCCGGCGGATTGCCTCTGATTTACGAGCCGAGTCAGTACGCACCGCACTGCTTGTCACAATGTCAGTGTTGGTGCCTTCAACTGGTCATGTCACCCGTCGCAATGGCACGCGATTCATATTACTTCGTCTCTTATAGTTACTTCTCGATATACACGCGATCTGATACGGTGGATTGCTTGTTTGTGTTGGGCAAAAATGTATGAAGTTTCAAAGTAATCGTATTTATTTTATAGTGCATGTCATCATCATCAGCTGCATAAGTCTACGGTTGGACATGCGTTTCCTTCAAATATTGCAGTAACATACTTACCATGAGACGATTTTCCCATATAACAATGTTTTATTTATATGACATCAATAAGTAAACCTAGAGCTAGTCGAAACATACTACTTGTGTTGTGATCATACTAACTTATCACAACATCATCTGAATAACCCTGTCTGTCAACTCTTGGTTTAAAGTATTTATATACATTCGAAAATACAAAATTGTATACATCCGAAATTCTAATTTTAAACTGATTTCAATCGGTCTGATCTTGTAGTAGGGGTAGTAGTAGGTGTCCTTTTTCTCTTCTTTTGATAGGAACTATATGGGGGTAGGTAGGTTTCTCTTTTAAGTTGCTGGACCAGGTCTTGTCTTTCAGGTGCAATGCATGTGACTGTGGTCAAATTACATTAGAATATATGTACAACTGAATAAATAACACATTAAGTTGCTACTTCGAGGTTCCTCGTCATTTGTTCATAACTCGTAAAAATCTTAGTTTGTTCAGTAAACTTCTTCGCGCTTTAAATAGAATGAAACCGTCGTTTTGGCTATCTTTTAGCAACAGGGTGTCGTGTAGATATTCTATTGTAATAAAAAATTAATTCCTTGTAAGAGACCTGAAGTTAATTGCGATGATGAGAGTAGTGCAGGCAGGCGCCGGCCGACATTCCGTCCGCGATCTGCGCGGGCGTCGTTCTGGGAACAGTGCGTCACCGCGCGCGGCCTGCAGCCGACCATCGACAAAAACTACAATTTTCCCTTTCATTGCATCTCGCAACTCGCTCATCATAATAAAACGCATAACGCCTCGCCTCCACCGCACGCCGCCGTGCACATTGTAAACAATGCGTTTCGGGAATTCCCTCTCTTTTTATGCGGGACACATTCCTGAGGGATTCCTTTTGTTTGCTTTTACGGTGTGCTTACTCGTGTTTTTTTCTCGTTTCTGTCACCTTGGACTTGGGAATCCTTTCACGCTATTCATGGTTGCATAACGGTAACACTTCAAAACTTTTTATTAACATTACGGTGCGACTACATTGGACCATCCTTTATGTTCCTAGCGCCATCACGAGTCAAGTAAACTCTGAACCTCTATATCATTGTCAAGTCTCTGACTTCTCGAAGAATACTATACTTAGATACCTTCTCATATACTTTAGTAAAGCAAAGTTTAAATCAATCCTTCGTTGGCTGGACGGGCAGTAGCCAGAGGCGTGAAATAAAAGCTTTACAGAAGCAAGGCACGAAGCTGCGCGGCGACAGTCCACCAGCTCACCAAACAGGATGTGGGACTGGTTATGTCGCGCACACACGCGCAGGCGGGCGGCGCGTGCGCACGGGCGCGGCGGGCGCACACAGGCGCGCGCGGCCTCGCGACCGCTCGCTCGCCGCTCACGGAAATGTGTGTGGCGTGCCAGCCAGCCGACCGGCCGCTACTGCCTTCATGCTTGCGTTGTTCGCTTTGCAAATACGTTTTTGTTACTCAAACGCAGTTCGGCTCACACTGTCTTATCGAGAACGGGTTCGTTCCTACAAGCGAAATGACTTGATCGTTTGCATTCTTTTAAACGGTTCTAAAAATAACTACCCACAATGATATTTATAAGTCATTCCTAATATTAGAGACGGTGGTAGGTGTAAAAGTAAAATGTATCGTAGGGAGTATGGACCAATCGTTGTAATTAAGTTGAGTTAAATGTCAATACAGGCAACAAAAATACATTTAAGAATGCGCACAAAGAAGCAATTACATCAAACATTGACCAAATTCTGTCAGTTGACAAATTAATAATATAAATAAGACAAATAATTATAGAGATGGAAACAAATCCACGAAACAATAAAAAAAATGACACGATCACTTAATAAGAAGCTTTAGCTGGTCCAAAGCTTCACAATAAGTACTTGAACCAACAAAAGGATCACCTGTTAGCACTCCATAAGCCAATTTGAATTATAAGCGGCGGGGAGTGAGGCAGGTTGATCACTAATCTCTCCTTTAATAAACGAGTCCTAGCAGTGCCGCGGTCCGGAACAGCCCCTGGTGAATGAATCAAGTAGCCGAGTTCCGATCACGTGCTCTATTGTACTGGAAAGGAGCGTTAATGGTTAATCGGTCATTTGATCGCTGTTCTCAGCATGCCGATAGCTTGCGGTGCGCGATGCCTCTTCACGCTGTTTTGAAATTTTATGAATGGACGCAAAAAATATACAACTTCACTATTATTTGTAAACAATACGGTTATTTTCATAGTGGGCTCGTAACTGCGTGGGAGTGGCCACAATGAAAATATTTAGTAATTGCTTTTTTGTGACAGAATTTGGTTTCTGTTCGAATCCCTCGTCAAAAGATACTCGTATAGATGAATACTAGAACGAAACCTTTTGTAACGTGCTGCTAAGGGACTTTATCTCTTTTGATTACTTTTTCAAACATTCCCATCTATTTCTACTCCACAATCAGGTGGTATCATGTAAGGGAGAACCGCAACTCCCCTCACGCCAGGACCCTGCTCTGCTCCAGCTGTATAGTTTGAGTTATAATATGAAACGTTCGTTCGGTGGTACGAGCGCAGCGCGTAGGTAGCTGTATCGCTAGATACAGTCGGACGGCCGCTACGCGATGTTATTATGGCATGTCTCTGTGTGGAGCACACGGACGACGCGCGCGACGGGCACGCACACATCGAGCTCGCCCCTCGCCCGGCCGACCGCCCCGCCCCGCCGCCCCACACCTCCCCCCGGCGACCCGCTCCGCGAGCTCGACTCGACATGGCTCGCGCGCTGTGAAGCAATGCCGTGCCGCCATCTATTCGTTGTCCACAATGCCATAGAAAGTTTCCGTTCGACTCGGCTCGCCGGCCCAACTTTTCCTACCTGCCTCCTCACACGAGAGGGAGCGCCTGCAGCGCCATCTGACTCCGATGCGTACCTACACTCGACCTAACGAACGATGCAAATGCATCGTACGACTTTATGGTTGTAATTTTGAATAAGCAGTAACTCCTCGCCTCGACGCTATAGCGCAGTGGTACGGTTATAAAACGTCGCATATCCGAGACCGGCGATAAAATAAACGTCAGACGTTTCCAAGTTTCGAACGGAGAGAACGAGCGACGCGCTGCGCATCAGAAAAAGAACTTTACGACGAGATTAGAAAGAGCGAGCGGAGCGGCAACGTCGCGCAGCCGCGTTCCTGCGGCACGGTGCGGCAACGTCGAATACCAACGTCATTTACTAAATTTATTTTCATGAGCGCCAGCGCTGGCTGGCGACGACACTGCTATACACACAGCGCGCGCTCGCCGCGTGATTCCGATGAAATGAAACCTCGTAGTCATGAAATATATTTGCATTTTCGCAGTATTCAGAACTTGGTGTGCGCTGTTATAATTTTTGCTATGCGAGCTGTAACAGGGTCTGTCGACTGGTGTACGCTTAGTACAATGGAGCGGCACATTTTGCGCGCGGCGATAAAAGGGTGACGCAAAATGATTATTTGCAGCGTTGCGATGAGTGTCCGCGCTGACTCAACGGCAACACTGGCGCGGCGCTTCGCCCTGTTGACTCTTTGTCCCTCGTTTCTCATTGCATTACAGACAATATTCTTTTGCCTTTGCATTGACTTTGAGAGAACAATAAATATTCTTGCCTGCTTCACCAACTCATTAATTACCCACCAGCAGTATTTATTTAAATATGAACTTAGTAGGTACTCTTGATGAACAAAGATAATGATCTGGGCATTAAAAGAAGTCACAGATTTGTTTGCTAATCAAAAAAAAAACATGAATATCTGGATATGATGACGTCGCTGTAGGTAAAATCGCTAAAGCAAAGATAATAATCGTAATATAGGGGAAGGTAGGTAGGGGGGCAGTATGACATTCCACACAGGTCCTACAACATTCTAAATACCTAGCTACCTCTATACAATGGCTAGTTTCTGATAGGTGCGTGTGTGATGCCAGCTAATTGTGGCGGCAGGTGGAGAGACATCTGCCGCCCGCTGGACTCGACTACACTTTTAGACATTTTATTTTACATTCATCGAAAAGGTCGGTTGTCGTGTACGATGCAGACGGAATCCACTGCTTCTTTATTTCGCGTAGGTACTGCATCTATTCTAACTTAAGTGGCAGTGTAGGGTAAAATAAAGTTAACAAGACTGCAGAGATGTGTGCGTGCACGTTTCGTCGTTGGCTTAGTTCAGATCGAGCAGCTGTTTTGTTATTTATCAGAGGTGGTTTTGTAGTTTTAAGATATGAAATCTTATAGTCATCATCGTCACCAGGGAAATACAACTGATAAAAAGTGAAGCCGAAAATAGGTATCAAAATTGTGCTGCATGTCGTAATACTCAGAATTGAAATATTCCAATGGGAAAAGTTGTTATTCGGGTTGATCTTTTGTAGCGTAAATATTTCGCATCTTTCTGTCTAGGAATGCATTGTGTCGTACCAGCCGGTACCGAAAATCCCATAGTTGCATTACTAAGCACGAAACATTTACCTGGCAGTCCCGGCTGAGGGCTGCGCCCCGAAAGCGCATTGTGTCACAAAAAAACTGAGAAGGGTCGGTGGGTCGTCCGGCCCGGCGCACAATAGACCGTCGAGCTGCCAGGTACCGTCACATGCCGCCCGTATGCTCTCTGCAGCTCCCTTCCTTTACGAAATATGACTCACAGCTTGGAATAATCTACTACTTATTTTTATCACTCGTACTTCCATTCAATAAGCTGGCGTTTATCAGGGGTGTTAGGATTGTTTTTATCCTGACTTCAATATAAGTATTGAGTGCATGGAATGGTCTGTAATAACTTCTAATCATTTTAACGAAGTCAAATGAAGGTTTTAGAATGATTATTATGTAAATATAAAATTGGAACTGCGATGCTGTCACTTTGGGTAGCCGTCTTCGGCCAATTTTCCATGAGTTTCCCAATCGGTACAACAACGGTGCGTGAGGTATGAGCGGCTTACGGTACTTTCATCGCTGTCGGCGGCGCGGCGCGCGTCTCGGCGTGCCGCGTCGTGGTATACATAGCCGAGTATTTCGGTGCCGGCCCACACGCTATTGTGGCTCGTATCTTTTCATCATTTAAATATCAGGAAATGGGTTCTGAAATTATAATTGTTGTGCAATCTATGTTGAGTTGCTTTCTAGTTCCATGCGATCACCTGTTTCTATGGACTTCATTAGTCAATATTAGTGTGTTGATAACGACACTCGACTATCTAGAATAATATCCAAAACATTTGATGGTAAACGAACATCAGTCGTTCGTTCGGTACTGGGCTTACAGTTTTAGTCTATTGTCGTTTGGTCGTGGCCTGTCCTCGTGCCGACCTCGATGCGGTGACATGGAACGGCACGCGTATCGTCGACCGTACTGATGTTGTATTGTGGTGGTTGCAGGGCTCGGGCGGCGGGTGCGGCGCCAAGCGGCGCGCCGGCTCCCCGTGCGAGGGCGGCGGCAAGGTCGCGCGCTGGGAGGACTCCATCGCTCGTCTCGAGGCGGTGGCCGCCGGTGCCGGCGGCGGGGAGTGCTGGCGCCCCGAGGAGGAAGAGCGGCGCGCGTGCCGGCGGCGCTGGTGCGGGGGATGGTGCGGCGCTCACGACACCATCCGCGCCGAGAACGGCAAGTCCTATCTGGAGCTGGGCGGTGCCGCGGCGCGCGCCTGCTGCGACGGCCGCGCCGCCGGACGATGCGCCTCTCGACGCTGCTACCGCGAGAGGCGACTCAAGATGATGAACTTATGTGCGTTGAAACTGGCGAGGTTCCGCCAGACGGCGGACCCCTCCCTCAGACGATCTGTGCTAGTGTGCAACACGCTGCGGGGTATCGAGCGAGAGATGGAACGAGAGAGTGCCGAAGAGGCGCCCTTCGAGCCAGCCGCGTGTGTGGCGGGCGTAGGTGCGGGCGCAGGCGGTGCTGCACGCTGCGAGCTGCTGAGCGCGCGCGACCCCGCCGCCGGCCGCGCCACACCCTTCCCTGCCCCGCCACCCCCCGACCGCGACTCGGGCTACGGCGACGAGGAGCAGCGCACCATCGACTGGGGCTCTGTGCTGAGCCTATCGTCACGCTCGGCGCTCGACCCCCCGGAGGATGCGTGGCCCGACGACTGGGGCTGGAACGAGGACAGCTTCGTGCGTCTGCTGGTGCCGACCAGTTAGTGGGAGTCGCGCGGGCCGGAGCCGTGGCCGCCCGCGCCCCCCTGAGCGCCTGTGATACGCGCGCGCGCCGCCGCCGCAGGTGAGGCGAGCCCGCGCGGGCCCGTCGAGTGCCCGCGCGATATTTCTAGTCGGGGCGTCCGCCGCGACGCTTACGTTAGCATACCGCAGTCAGTAGTTAGTATTATGTAATCGCTAATGGGAAGGTGCTAGCTTCGGACGTGACGCAGGACTTATATGCGAGCCGAGTTATTTTTGATAGTTTTATTTCTTTAAGTGAATTCCAAGCCGAAACTGGAGTGACTTAGCTAATGACGTTATTATCGTTTAAATTAAAAACTCAGGTGTTTGAAATTTTTGTTGAAATTATTGTGTAATTAATTAGATAAATGCTATATTTATTTCGTTGAGAAAAAGTGATAGTTTGAAATTATTTCTGTCTTGATATTTTCATTCTAAGTATCTGTACTATACAAGGAGCGTGAATTGAGTGGGTTATGTTGTATGAGGGTCTGCGCGCCTGCGCACCGCGCCCTCTGCTGCCGCCCAGCAGAGGGGGCGCGGGGTGCGAGACGCGGGCGGACGTCCAAGATCTCACAAGTACATACATACGACTAACAGTGTGGACGACTGGACGTGTGCCGACGCCAGTCACATCAGATCAACAGTAGATGACGAACACACACGAACAAATTGTTTAAATTGACGGTCGGACTTTCATTAGTTTCGCATCGACCACACGTCCTACTGGGTGTCAATTACTATATAGACTTTGCGACCTGTAACTATGAAAGTTCCACGGTTCCGATAAAGATCACTTTGTATGCATTTGTCTAGTTGGAGTTTGTAAACATGCAACCTTACCACCAGTTCATACAGGTCAGATTAACTCTGGATTGTGTAATTAACAAGATATTTGGTGTCAGTAGTAGGTACTAAAGCAAAGTTCTGGAATTGTCTACCATGATGCAAAATATTCAATACAGCTATCCATAGAACTTTGTTGGTGACATACCATGTTTCAAATGGCGCCAGTTACTGTCACATAGTTAATCTATCCATGAATGATACGCTATCCCCATATGACATGTGGTTGCCACCTCACTGGCTGACTAATGCCGTGTACTTAACAATTGCTCTTTGCATTGGAATTGCTCGCGCTCTGTCCATTTTCTGTTGCCTTCTGCTATACGTAACATCTAGACTTAAGGCATTTTATTTAGATTAGTAAGTCACGCTACAATGAAGTATCTCAACTGATTTTTCATATATAAAGTAATCATAGTAACAGTAAATCCACAGTTCCTAATAAGTAATTCAACTATTAGTGAAAATTGTAATTTATTTGCAGTGTTAAATATGTACCGTCATATTTAAAAGCGTTCAACAGAAGGCATCAGAAACAGATTACATTGTAATACAAGTTTTAATTGGCTTAAATATTGAGTTTTATAATTGTAAAACTGTCACCGAGGGTCTCATTAGACGGTTGAATTTGTAGTCAATTTGTAATCAAAAGTTCATCACGCTGACTGTTTAGCCACATTATACGTATCTTTTCATAATATGATACACAACACGTATAATGTAGCAGCAAGAAAATCTTTTGAACTGTAAAAAATCTATGAACTCATTGAATTATGATTATTTACTACTTTAGCTGTTTGATGAAACCTTAAGGTATGCACGCACTGATACTAAGCCATGAGAATTCGCAACGGTGACCACACTCCGTTAATGAATACAATTCCTGAATGAAATGAATGAATGAAAATATGTTGCGTGTCTCGTGGCTTAGTGCAGCGCGTTTCAACCCTTAATGTTAGTGCATTGGGATTTGAGACATCGAATAACTGTATATTGGTGCAATAGTTCAACCCGTCGTTGCTAAAAGAAGAGATCTAGTCATTCCTGTACTGTAACTCGGTGTTATTGAGAATGCTTCAATATTATGTTCCCTCATTAGTGGCATCGGGTTGTGAACTGATCGCGTGTCTCAGTTAAGATACTAGAGTCTGTTGTAGCTGGCTAGTTATGCAGTTTTTTTAACTTTTTACCACGAGTACCTTTGACTATAAGTGGCCGTAAGACTTCTGCACAAAACAAAATATATTTACACGTTGGAAATGAATACGATGCCAGCTTACTACAGATTAGTAATCTTAATTTGTACGCGATTCGGACTTGTGATTGTCAAAGATAGAAACTATCTACTAATGCTTTGTTAAAGGCAAAATTTTTAAAAATTTGACTGATTTTACCTATGACTTAATATTATGTACTTCGTTTAATTTATTTTGTCTTTAACAATTGTAATTATGACAATTACAGTCCTATACAGTGACCCGTACAGCACTACACAGTTAGAAAGAATATCAGTCAATAACAAAATAACTGATTTTTACTCTGCCATTGATGTGTATTTGTTTTAAATTCATTATATGACTGGTCAAACAACTGGTGCAAAATCGACATGTGTGAAAATGTTTCAATCTCAGACAACCCATCGATTATTAGATGCCATCAGTGATTGTAGGCATGCCAGAGGCTTGACCAATAGTCGGCTTTGTTTTGAATCAAACGAATCACGCGACCTAAGAAATTGGAACTGCACGGACCAAACAAATCTACTTAGCACGACTTTAAATAGAGCAAAGTACAAATTTCAAATAAAAAAGTAAGAATGCATGTTTGTCCACCGTTTGTCAATTACTCAAATATTTGAATTGTGATTCGGTAGCTAATGAGAGAAAACTCTATGATCTTAAATTTAGTGTACATATTAAGATACGGAGTCGGGCATTACGAGGCGCGGATACTCGCGGCTGATGTAAATATATTATTGTAAATTAATAATTTTATTCTCGATGTCGGGTAGCAGCAGCTCATCAATCGGATCAACGACTTTGGGCACCATTGAACTGTTAAATCTATATTTCATTGCTTTTGTATTTTTGCGCAATATTTCACTAATCTATAAAACTGTTACTACTAATAATTTGTAACGAACAAAATGACACTGCTCATAATCTTATTTAATCATGAATATCACTGATTCACCGATTGATTCGTATTTGATTGTCTAATGATGCCCTTACAGTCTAATAACCGTGGTGAACATACCTCTATTCTGTCCAGACACTCAAACAAGTACAGATTTACAAGTTACATAAATATAAATAAATGCATTTTAATGTTTAAGGTGTCACAAAAATTTCTATTGCCAGTAAAATAACTAAATGAACAATTTTTAGTTAATAAATGTGGAGGCATATCAATGACGATTTGGATACAAGAGCAACCTAAAATAAAATTATATAAAAATTAAGTATTGCATTTAATATTAAATTGATATTTTTGGTTCACTGAATATATGTATAAATAGTTATAAATCTGTTATAGAATTAAGTTTCAATATATGAAAATTCTAATGAAAATCTAAAAAAATCGTCACTGACTTACCTCCCTAACACGTTTGAGTTAAAAACTCAGTCAATACACAGCTCAAGATAATTTTATGTGAGTTATCGCTTAAATATGTTTCTTTATATAAGTCCGTATGGTTGGTTGTGAAGCTTTACTTAAGTAATTTAAAGACTCGATGTAACACTTCTTCATACATGTTTCATACAGTTTTTGTACTGTACAAATGGTACCATTCTGTATATCTGTCGCATACTTACTTTCTTGTACTTAGATGTACTTAAGTGATTAGTTAGTAATCTTATTTTCTTTATTATGTTTTAAATTCTCGAGGGACTCATTACACTTATCAGCAGAAAAGGCGAGTGTTAGAAATAGTCACTCCGATTTCGAATTACCGCGTATAAATGTAACGAGAAACCTCATTGCTGTTTAATTGATTGTAATATAGTATGCTACAGATATACATACTTACCCATATGCTTGCAATGTACAAACAAATTTTATAAAACAATCTTTCACGTCCTGTCATTTCACTTGTATAAAATACGCTCAACACTTGATAACTTCTTTGGTATTTTCATAAATTCATTGTAAAATTTTGTATAAAACTATATGGTGGGCACTACTTTAAATTTACGAATACTCTTTGTCTTGTTAAATATATTGTGTTGTTCATATGACTTGCCATAACTCTGTTTTGATCCGGTGTGTTTGCTCTGGGCTGACGCGAGCAGGTCTAAGCTATTATTTTACGCTGCAATAACTAGATGCACGCTTATTGCGCTAGTATTAGAGTACTTATTGACTATGAAAGTTTTATTATTTTGACATTAAAAATTAGTTGCATATTTGACGATAAGTCACTAAGTACATACATATTACGGTAAGCTTTGTGATCACAACGACAGGCAGCGTAATGACCACGCCGATATCCGCGTAAGGCCAGAGCAAAACAAGGGATATCTACTCGTACTTGCCGGACTCTACTAAAGGGCCGGTAGAATGTGTTGTGACCTCAGCAATAATTGTTAAAACACTTCACATCCGTCTTCTGTCGTTGTGAGCTCTTCAAAGAAAAGCTCACAACAATTTCATACGTAACATTGTAACATTATTGTAAGTAATTCTTCTTAGTGTTTTTCATTGCCATTGGTTACCAAAAATGACAGGATTTTTAATAAAAAACAATTGTGTATAAGAATGACGCTCTCATTAGGACGTTTTAGTACTGTAACGAGCGACAGCGCCCCGTACATCGAATTGTTGAACGACATTCCTCGTGTTAGAAGCTGTCCTCATATGTATACTAACAACTGTCTAATGATAGCTATATATAATTGTAATATATAATTGTTTAAGCTGTTGTGTCGAAAATAACAAGAACAGGAATAATTTTGTGAAACAATGGCACAAAAGAATGAACATAAAATATTATATATATTATAGAAACAGAAATGTGTCTATAAGAGCAATTTTTATAATAAATATTTACTGTTGATGAATTCCCAGACTTTCATTCCAACGAATTATATCCTTCAACTCTCATTGAGTTGGCGCTACTGTGGCCAGTGGTCGCCCATCTCAGAAATATATACATTTCCCCTTTGGTTGTACGGTACTATTTGTGCCGTCCCAATAATGTAGTAGTTCAGTAGTTGTAGTAAGTTTTGACAGCGCGCATTATAACAAACAGAAAGAGTAACTTATAAAGATATAACAAAAGGAAAAAGATACATATTTCTAAGATCAGTGGCCACAGTGGCGCCAACTTTTCGCCAAATCGAAAACTCAATGAAATAACCTTGTTGCGAACCTGAAGATGCAACATACAGAAAGAAATTAAAACCATTTACAGAGCTTATTAGAAATATTTATGTTACCGTCAAGTATAAACTTGACGGTAATTACTACCTGAAATGACGTCAAGGCCGCAAGATGGAACATTATCACCCTAGAAAGAAAAGAGTCACAATAACATTGGTTTCGTATAATACGGGGCCTTCATCTGATTGCGACGAGAAGGCCGTTGGACGGTAGCCGTGCGCACCCAGTTCTGCTACCTTTTATACTAGTACAGAACAGTGCTTTTAACATACTACACTGGATCATAATCACCACGCAAACGGATTGGTGATCGCACTAAGATGTTGTTATGATATGTTAGGTAGATGCTGCTGTCTATCTCCTGAATAGTTTCCTCTTAGCCACCTTTTACGACACCCATGGGAATGTCTTGGAGTGGACTCATTCTAAAGCTGAATGATTATTCACAATGGCCACGTTTTTAGGTGCAATCTGAATGTCTGTCTGATCATGATCAGTCTGAATAGTAAGAAGATTTTGTCTATATACCACAAGTACTCTCAACAACTGTAACACTGGGGTTTGGGGGTTTGTGAGGCCAGTCATCGACACAACCTACACGATACGAAGATTTCGTAATGTGGGGGTGAAGTATGGTTAAAAGACGTAACGTCAGCCATCGAACATAGATTCAATCTACGTTTTCCAATGAATGATGCAAAGGAAAATAATGCATACTGCATAAAGTTTTATCTGTCTGTTCGTTCCTTAACTCTTACTTCCTCGACCTTCGAGCTTGACAGAAGCAGGGGCTCAGGCCTATTCTTCTACAGAGAGTGTATGGGCCATAATCCACCAAGCGGGCCCAATGCGCATTGGCGGACTTCACGGCGGACATGCAGGTTTCCTCATGATGTTTTCCTTCACCGTTAAGGATATGTACTTGAATTGAAAAACAACTCATAGGTACACGGCTGGATTCGAACCCGAAACCCTCAGATTGAGAGTCCGCGCCTTATCCACTCCGTCACCGACGCTTAAAAGCGCGTTTACGCGGCGTAAAAAGTAATACCTGAATAGAATGTTGTCCTGTCCTAACTGCTGGTTCTTTCAAGTCTTCGTGAGGCCTCCTTCTCCTCGAGGCGTCCGCGCAGTTTCAAGCACACACAATACACACACACGCACACAATTTACACTCCGTTCGAACAAAATGGACATTGCGTATATTTAGTGGAATTTATGGGAATATAAGTCGAGTATTCTTTTGCGTTCCGGCCGAGCCAAAAAGGAGAAGCAAATCACAACGCGATCACAGAAGCACATAGAAGCAAATGCTTTGAAATTTGAAACTGTTTTGGAGTCACAACTGTCAAAAGTGTCAATGTCAAAGAGGCAACTATCGTGACTATATAACATACAGCCAGTCCAAAAATATTATTATATTATGTTCCAGTCGAATATTAAAACCGAATACTGTTAATTATTATAGTAAATCCATACTAATTTTCTGTTGCCATAATCATTTCAAATAGAATAGCTGGATTTGATAAGTACTTACCTTAAAATTGGAGACGAAATTATAGTGACGCGAAATAAATATCATTAATTTACGACCTTATAGTTAGCTAAAATAGTAGTTACGCAGCTAATGATTCATAGATGGCGCTTTGAATAATATTCGAGAAAAAGGTGTTTAAAATGAAAATTGTGATTCACTGTGAAGTTGTATGTTAATTATACTCCACGCCACTGTCGCTTTCTTTAGGGTAAATTTTTAAATAGAAATAAAACGAGAGCAGACTACTACCAGCTAAGTCGAGCCGAGCTTTCACCGAGGACACCCTGTGCCACAGCTGGAGGACAATGACTCGTGCCACCCTTAAACTAGAATACATAAACAATATATTTCCGTTCCGGTCGATGGGATACGAACTTTTTCATACAATTTGAACGTGTTTAGCCTTTACTGTATGATGATGTTTATTTTCAAGATCACAGAAACATATTTCGGAGATTATGTTTAAGGCAATCCACCTCCATCAAAGTTTCAGACTAAATTTCTGTTGCCTTATTCTTTTAAAATATAATAGCTGGATTTGTGTAGTAAGTATCTAAAAATAGGAAGCCAGGTTCTGATGTCGCGAAATGAGTATCATTAACATACAACTTCACAGTGGAACACAATGTCTTTCTGTTTCTTCCGTTGGGGGCGAAGAAAAATTCAAAACTCAAAGATAATAAAATCTAATCTAAACTAACCCGACTTTGTTTTATTTATACAGCTCCTGATAAAACTTTACAAAATTTAATTTTATTATGTTCAGGTGACTTACAGCTAACAATTCTCTACGTGATAAAATCCGAAATGAGGAAGTCCGTAGACGAACTAAGGTCACCAACATAGCTCGACGAGTCAGTGAGCTGAAGTGGCAATGGGCAGACCATATCACTCGAAGAACCGATAACCGGTGGGAAGCAAAAGTTCTCGAGTGGCGACCACGTACCGGGAAACGTCTACCTGGCCCTCCCCCTACTAGGTGGACCGACGACCGTCCAGCGGTGGATGTTTCCCGGCTGATGATGATAAAAGCTAACATTAAGTACATAGCACAAAAAATTTAAGGTTACTAACCATTAATTAAGCCTCAACAGATAGCATTTTGATATACGAGTAAATCAGGAATTATTATTAATAGCTTACTGTCTATAATATAAAATATAAAGTTTGTAGAACAGTAAAACAATGCATGGAACTGTCATAGTGTTCTCTTGAATATCCTCAACGTGTTGTGAGCGGCGCGGCGCGGTTGGCGGCGGTGCGCCGGCGCATTCCTCGAATAACGGTTATGGCAGCGAACGAGTGGTGACTCAGATGGGAGTGAGACGGTGATGCGGATACTTGACGCTCACTGATTCCGATATTCACGATTAAGCAGCTAAACCGATCTTAATGAACTTTGGCTCGCATGTAACATGGATAAGTAATACTTTGTAACCATGTAATTAGACAATAATTTGGAGATTTTTTGAAGTTGAGGCACATGAAGTCGCGGGCAGAAAGGCGAAGCGTGCTTAGCAGATAAATGTCATTGCGATGTAAGTGTCATAATCATGGTACACTAAGACGCAGGAAATTATAATAAAAGTGTATCAGATCAGAAGTGTAAGAAATCAGTATTATATATTCATATCCATATGTTTCTGACCTTTGAATCCTATGTCATGAAATAAGTATTTAATTCCTTTTTAACCCCCGACGCTAACATTACAAATTGTATGAATGTGGGGTAAAATGAATGTCATTGTGTTTTTTTAAAGAAATTATAACATAAACTTTAACTAATTCAAAAAGTAAATGAGGAAATATGATGTAAAATCCAAATATCTCCAAATGGATTTTTTATTTTCATGCCTTATTAAAATCTTTACATTCCCAATTGTCATCGAATTATGTACTCATCAAGATAGATAAATTAGTTTAAGAGCTCCTATGACCTTCAGTATCCATCATCAGAGCAGTGTGATGGTACCTTAACATTGTATTGCCACCGAACCCAGAGTAATAAGTAAGCCAGATTTCAGCTCAATCTACTACAATACTACAATACTAGCAAGAGGTTCTCATTCGGCTTGCAAGATTTAACCTAAATAAACATACAAATGTTGCAAATTAAAGCAAGGCTTGTAGTGAAAAGTTCCAAGGATTACACACGAGGGTTCATCGATGTTATGCAAACATTAAACTGATGTCACCAACTGCGCCTTCGCTGCGTAGTGATTACGCCAAAAAACGTCTTCTGGGAAAGGTTGACAATGATTCAATATTGCTTCGACACATACAACGTACTCGTATCTCGGGCCAGATTAAAATATGCAGTGAAATGAAACTAAATTTGTATGCATTACAAACTATATTATTATTATTTAGGAACGTTGACATCACTAGTTAGCTAATTATAGGTATGTACACTCGAGTACAAAAATATGTATCCTCTTTTGAACCATGTCACATTCACCCTTGCTTGTTCCTATGCAGTGTGTTGAGGGAATTGTCAATTAAAGGTGAAAGTGACATAGTTCAAAAGTGGATACATATTTTCGTACACGAGTTTACATGTCATGGCACAATTTCAGACATTACATTTTACTTAAGGTTGCTCGTTGAACTCTAATGTACTAAATAATATCACAATTTTCACAGTTTTTCACTAAATACGGCGCGTTGAACTCTTTGGTATGAAACACGTTAACACAAAAGTCTCTCGGTTACTCTGTCGTTTTAGAACAAAACGGTTGAACTGAAATTGAAGAAATTTGGCGCTGACGTATATATTTACTATGAATGGTTCTTTTTAAAGTCAACATAGATGAAGCTTGCATCGTATAAATGAAATAATCTATATACCTAAATAAAAACACATTAAAAACAAGTTCAACTATTACATATTTCTGTAAGATAAAAAAACTATAAAAGGAGATGTGTATTGTAAGTACTTGTGCACAAGGAAAATAATAAAATTGTATAAACTATTTGTGCTAAGCCTCTGTAGAGTGTTGCGTGCCGTGAAGAGTCCTTTTATGTTTCCACATATCACCAGAACGTCTGTAAAATATTTGTTAGAGTATTAATATAGTGGTCGAACCAAGCCGAGCAAATGGCGGACATTGTGTGTTTTATTTGAGGAGGATGGACTGTATGTTATTATTTATGCTCATGTTATATAATATTTTTAATTATCATATAATTATGTTATTGTTTTATGTAATACCAACTTTCGTCGAAATTCATTTCATGTATGTTCATATGTAGGAGTGTAGAATCTTTAATGAACTAGTTTATAAAAATGATCAAATTGATATATTCAACACCAGTACACCATGAATAATTAAGTGAATGTATGTTTTTATCTGTGTTACCTCAGAACTTTTGACTGGGTGAACCGATTTGGATGATTCTTTTTTTATTTGAAAGATGGTGCTTCCCGTGTGGTCCCAATTTGGTCTAGTTCTGACAACGGCGTCCATGAGAAAACTATATAAATCTTAAATTTACCTTAGTAAAAGTAGACTTTAGGGCAATTGAAGTCGGTATCCAGTTCTTTTTGAACGCATTTACTTGTATATTTTGCTTTTATAATGTTATAGTGTTTCTTTTATTGGAAATACAAATAAATAAAATAAATAGTAAGTAAGGACTTTGAGGATAAAATTCCTCGCGTAAGATCTAAAGTGCATGCGCTTGGCGACTGCGGGGTGCGCACTAGTATTTTATCTCTATCAGGTGTGTTGTTGGGTTCCTCGTCTCACCTGAATGCCGTTCCACACACGTCACACTCGTGCGGCTTCTCCCCGGTGTGTATGAGCGTGTGCACCGTCCTAGCGTATGGTCTGCGGAACGACGCGCCGCATATATCACAACGGTACGGTCTGCAACAAAACAAACAAACTATACACACAGGGCTACAGACAATCCCACTGGCTTACACCTACCACCTCCTTTACTCGGCCGTCCTCCCATTAGTACGTGACTTTATGGTTGATTTTCGATTTTGCGCTATCTCCCATTTACCATGGGGGGAAGTGGGAACGTCTTTACCATTCCACCCTATTTCTTTATTAGAGTCCGTAGGAAATTCATCCACCTTCAGGACTGTAGGGGCCTTGAGAGTGTATGGGCCATAGTCCACCACGCGAGCCCAGTGCGGATTGGTAGGCTTCACACACACCTTTGAATTTCTTCTCAGAGGTGTTTAGGTTTCCTCACGATGTTTCCCTTCACCGAAAAGCCGATGGTAATGATTTTTATCATTCGTACATAAATTCCAAATAACAAATTGGAGCTCATTGGTACGAGCCAAGATCGAACCCAGACCTCGATTGTTCAAAGATTGACGCTCTACCCAACTGAGCTACCACGTCTGTCGACGGCCATGACGCAATGATAGAATAATTTATAAATACTTCTTCCACGCCGGTCGCCGTCCATTGACTCATTTGAGAACCTAACATAATTTGAGTCTGCAGCTAGCTCGAGTCTCCATACAAACGCAGTTACGTCCATATTTCTGAATAACACGTTGCATCATCATAAAATTTGGCAAATGAACACTATCATTAAAAACTAAAAAGTCAAAGACAACAATATTCATCATAAAAATATTCTTCACAAAACATGCGACAAAAATCTCTTCACACGTTTTCCTACCAGTTACTGTCAATCGCAAGCTTAGCTTCTTATAACACAAAAATAGCTTTACAGTCTCATCAGCACAACAGATTTGAATATCAAACAATCAAAACAACTTTAAAACAGGTGACCAATAAAAAAACAAATCCACTAAACAACTTCCCTGACCCGCTGATACAACTGCAAAAACAAGTTGGTGATTGCGGGCCGGGCAGGTACCGTCTCATAACGCCACATGAAAAACCCAGCGTCGATGGAAGTGCCGGAGAACCGGTCGTGGCTCAGAATAGAACTAAATACATTTCGACTGAGGCTTCCAAGGCTTTGGACCGATTGCCGAGCAGGTTGATACCTGCAGCCTTAGAATAACAACGCCTAGAAGGTGAATTTGCACGGTGTGAGTGAAGCAAATAAAACTACAAAAAAGCAAGCAAACAAGCAAAACTAACTAAGCACTTCACGCTTCAAGTTTTTCTTTTACTCAGTATTTCTGTTACAAAATTATCTTGAAAATATTCTGTGCCTTATGTATGTATTTCCTTCTGTGCGTGTATATCATCGCACAGAACGAAACATATTTACGATGAAGTTTCTAGCTTCATGACATTGCAAATTGTACACGTATTTTAAAAAGAAATAACAGAAAACGAACATTTTCCTTCATAAAAGCACTTTTGAAATTCGGTATCCTTCAATAAAACAAAAAACAAAATGTACAAGTTCTGTTAGATTCATGGGTGCTAGCGCCATCTATTGATGTTTCACTGAAAGATTTAGGTTTCATCTTGGAGCTTTATGTGTTTGTGTTTATGAAAATTCTGGGGAGTATCAAATGCAACCAAAATGCATGTTAAGTTTATTTACTTTTATTACCGACGCATATTATCATAATTTATCTATCGGAAAACTTTAATTTTTCAGCATATAGTAAGTACATACGTATCTGCGTACATACATTATTCCATCGCTTTATGTACATAAAGCGATGGAAAAATGTATGCGCAAAGAGTCTACCTATGTAGATCAAAGTTTTTCAAATGACTTCTGATAATATTCATCTGACCTTAGCGAAGGAGTTTAATTTCCGACGTATCCAAACTTTTTGGTAACCAAAGGCAAAGGCTCAGTCATTGAGCCTTGTGGTAAACCTGGCAGAAGCAATATAGTCTCTATTGAGTTAACCTTTGGTCCGTGTGAATGCGTGCGTGTTCACGCAAGCGTGCTGCAGCAGTGAACGTCTTGGGGCAGGCAGTGCATGCGAAGGGCCGCTCCCCCGTATGAGTGCGCCGGTGATCGTCGCGCTCCACCTGCCGCACAGAACATTTCACACACATTATCATACGGAAAAAATACTGGGAACCTGCATCTTTATGTTCCTACTAAACACTAACTGCGTATTAAATGCAACGTCCGTCTGACTTTTTTATTAGCGCGCAATTTTAAAGCTGGCTGGTGATTTTCTGCTAGCGAACCGTGCAACCGTGAATGTTGGCGAAATCCTATACTCGTAGACCTAAGATATAAATGTAAATGTAAAGAGGACGTAACTCGGGAATTTGGTTACAAAAATGAAAACTAAACTATTTTCTTAAAGGAGTAACATCATGACAATCAAATAGAAAAAACTGTTTATACATATTTGATTGTCTGGCTTGAAGAAGCGTCGGTGTCTCAGTGGATAAGGCGCGGACTCTCAATCTGAGGGTTCCGGGTTCGAATCCAGCCGTGTACCTATGAGTTGTTTTTCAATTCAAGTTCATTATCCGATTGCTTAACGATGAAGGAAAACATCGTGAGGAAACCTGCATGTCTTGAACAGGCATGTGAAGTCCGCCGATCCGCGCTGGGCCCGCGTGGTGGACTATGGCCTATACCCTCTCTGTAGGAGAGTAGGCCTGAGCCGCTGTAGTGGGCACGTATATAGGCTTTTGATGATGATGATGATGTCTGGCTATTGTTTGAATAATTTATATAGCTATGAATAAGGGAAGCAAATTACCAATGATGAAAAGAGAATGAAATGAACGTACTACGGTATATACGCTCGTACAGGGAGCTGGTACAAAAAGTCCTCAATAATTTCAAAAGGTGTCAGAAACTAGAGACAAAAGTTACCTTGACTTTAAACGCCTTCGGGCATAGGTCGCAAGGATACGGTCGTTCACCGGTGTGCATACGCATGTGGATGGCCAGGTGACCTGATTGGTTGAAGCGACGTCCGCAAACGCGGCACGGGTACCCCTGCCGACATCGTGAAAGATATAGATATAGCTCCTGTCTCTGTGAAATAGTGGCTGTTTATTTTACTGTTTATGTTCATATTATATGTTCCTAGATGTTCATCATAATTTGTCATCTGCACGTCATCTGCCCTGACGTATAACGTATGCAGTCAGAGGCACGTCAGAAGAGGTCAGAGGGCCTATTTAGGTGAACGTTTTAATTTAATTATTTTCTTAGTGGCCAGTGATAATAGAGTTTTTTTTAATATTGATCCAGAGTTCACGGATACAGTAACTGTTGGGATCAATTAAAAATTATTTCTACATTAAAAATTCAGATCGAAATACTTTCAATTCACTAATTTATTGGTGGTATAGTATTTTTCTGTGACAGCCTGACTATGTGACCTACTACGACGTCATCTAAAACCTCAGCCAAAAATCGCTAATAGTTCCGGCAATCAAAGCTAACACATCCACTGCTCGATTACCTTGAAGTTTCTAGTTGACCACGCCTCTGTAACACCGAGGTATTTTCGTTTTTAGACCATCAGGTAATATGCGCTCTAAGATTAGTAGTGCATAAAGTGCATAAAGTGACATAATTATTACACAGGTTAGTATCTGCACAGCCTAACTCCAGTGGATGAGGGTTTTATTCCCAGCGGTACTGGGTTTGGTTGGCGTTAGGACAACACCGAATCAAAAGTAGTACAGCCAGTGCCTTATTGACTTCAGGCTTCTTTGTAGCAAGATGAAAGTCAAGAAAGTGCAAAAGTAGTGTGAATAAAATAATATCTCACGGGCTTGGATACTTTGTGCATTTTCTTATGCGTGTGCAATGCGCACATACTTCCGAGGACCTTGTCGCATTCTTCACATACGTAGGCCATGAGTGGGGCGCCGGCGGGACGGTCCTCGCCCCGCTTGTGACGGTATAGCTCTCTGGAAACATAAGTTTTGATCAACCGACGGATTTTCCACTAAAGTATGTAATCTTCTATGACAGCCTTTGTCTTTGATAGCGCCATCTGTGCTGCTTTGCTACCACCTGCCCTCCTCCCCTTACCAATGTCCCCCATATCCTGTAGCCGGTGTGACGATCAAGTTTAGTGGCGCCATTGTCTTGACTTACCTGGCTGTAGCAAAGAGCTGGTTGCATGATCCACAGTTCCACATCTTATTATTGCTATTTGACGAGTATTGACGACGTCGACCGTTGGGTCGCTGGCACTCAATGTTGTGGCTCTTAAGGTCTTCAGCATTCTGATATTGTTTACCACAAGTGTCGCAGGAGAAACAGACTAGCGGGCCTTGCGAACCGCTGGGGTTGGAATCGGTCTGAAAAAGTAATTTTATTAACGTCAGACTTCATTACATGTTTGATTTCTTTTTTAACATGATCCTATCAAGATATCAGTGGTTGCACTCGACGTGATATGGCAGATGTAACACCGCGTGCAATTTAAGTTGCCTGCCAAATTTTGAGGGCGGTTAAATGACTCAATGGCGAATAAGATTGATACAAAGGGGGATATGGCCATCTCCTGAAATATTTTCGTAGTTGATTCGTAGGATACATTGGAAGTAAAAATACATAAGGTGGTCCAATTCTGAAGCTGAAAGCACGGCTCGCCATTATTTATTATTCAGCTACAAGTCCACTGTTGGACATGAGCGTCCTTCAAATATCGGGTCGGACTTTCATGAGACAATTTGCCATAATCACCATGCTTGTCAGGCGGATTGGTGTTTGCAGTTAGACGTTGCTATTACGAGTACATAGATATATTGATACTGCTGCACGTCTCCTGAATAATTTATACCTCGGACGCTTTTTACACCCGCGGGATTTAATTGACTGTCTACAGCTGAAAGCACATAGCCATGCTTACCGTCTGACTGTTGAAGTATGTCTGGTCCTGCACGTAGCAGGTGAGCCGATGCTTGTCCAGTGCATCACCGTCTGCGAATAGACCGCTGCAGAAGTCGCACACGTACATCGTGTGTAGCTTACGTGATGACACGCTGCCTCGACCTCTGCCATCATCGCAGCACAGTTGTTCTGGAGACCATGGAAGATATTTAAAGAATACCCTTGCGTTTGACCAGAATCTCACCTGATGTTAAGTGAAGGTGTGGTCTAGGATTGGATGGTACACGCTTATCTAGAAGTTGCCTACTTACTCTGGCCTTCTCACTCCACTTCTTAGCGGTGAACATGATAAATTATTAATATGTTAGGGGTTATTACACTGACGTGTGTTGTCTCTTGTCGCCTCAACATTACTACCAATCGTGATGAAACTTAGCATGTATCGTAGCCATATAGAAGGTTATATATAGATAGGCTACTTTTAGTGCCAGCACAAACCGCTTAAGTCATAAACTTGAAATTTGGAATATTTCCCTTTTGCTTTGCTGCTTTTTTAAGTTATTTCCTATCCTTTTCAAATGTTAGGTGTAATTTAATGTAGTGGGAAACCATAGCACAGAGTAAGGGATTAAAAGTTCAAAGTGGGCGTGGTTATCGTGCTGCAGTTATAGCGCGGACAGAAGTGCGAGTAGTCGCAACTTATCTTAGTGCCCAGAGAAAGTGATAAAGCAAGACGAAACAGACGCCTCCGAAGAAATCGCATATTCAGTTCGCTCTACTACATTCTGTTCTGTGGGGAAAACAAAGAAATTTACCACTAGGTTCCACTTCCAAAGCTGTCGACAGTACTCGTTCGCAAACGGCGCACACCAGCCACTCCGCTTCGAAATCAAACGCATTGGGTATTTCTTCAGTCTGAATGACTTCCTCTTGAATGTGATTAGAGGTGGATGTGTTTGGTGCCTGTTCTGATGCTAATATGTCCACAGATGCATGAACCAGTATAGTGTGATCCAAGAGGTCGGCATCCGTTGTAAAAATGTCGTGGCAAATAACGCAAGAATGTAGAGCCAGTAAGTCTGGGCCACTGCTTTCTTGCTCCTGAAATAAGTAAATTGAAGTTTGAATGTTATTATAAACATTATTAGCATCCCACGGGTCCTATTAGAATAGCAGCGAAATATTTTTTATGATTTCAGCGCGAGTACTTTGTTTGTTGTATACATATATAAGTATAACTGCTTTTAATATATAAATGCTTTTTTACCCGCATAATAAAAGCTTTTTTGCTTCAGACTTCAGGAAATTCAAGGGAAAAGGTCACTGTCGGGATTAAAAGTACTTATATAATTAAATAATCCGAATTTATTCATAGTTCATTTTAGGCGCAAAAAGATTATATTACCTTATTTTCTGACGAAGTTGGTAAAGGTAGCAGAAACTGGTTCACAGTGTTGTCATCTAGTAGAGTTGATTCGTAATTAAACAAATTATCGTTTTGAACCACAGAAAGTTCAATATCTTGTTCCTTTGTATCAGAATTCAGAAAAGAAGTATTTTCAACATTGAAATATCGTCCCGCATCATTTGAATGAAAAGACAATTGATTTTCAACGCTAGATATCATTTGTTCAGCTACTTCCGCTAAATTTTTATTGATATTTGTATGGTTTATATCATTGGTCGTCAAGAGTAGTTCGTCTGGATCGTAATGATCTCTCAGCGTGTCTGATAAATCTTTATACGGGTAATCTGGTAGATCAAACATCATTTTTGCAAAAATCTAAAACACATAATCATCGAGTTCAAATACTGTAGCAAAGAAAATACATTTTACGGTTTCCGATAATTTATTTCAGAATACAAATAAGTGTTGAGTACGGGAACACAAATTTCAAAACGAAACACTGTTACTGCACGTTTTGCTTTTGACAGTGACGTACGTCAGGCTTGCATTTGACATTTTGTTGTTGTTGTTTGCGGCCGCTGCAATTTATGTTTTTTCAAATAAAAATTACAATTTCTACTTATTGAAAAATGAAACCAGATGTTGAAACACCTCAGGATAAATCCAAATTACCTTTACCGACTGTTTCTCAAATTAACGCCGATATTATAACTCAAGTAAGTACAAAAAGTGAGGTTAAAAATCATTTCACAATATTTTACAAGTTTTCTAACAAAACGGTCTAAATTGTGTTGTTATTTAAGTCCATATTTATGACGTAAATAACAAAAAAGTTTTATGAATCTCTCAGATATTTGTATGGCCAATAATATGGCGGGAATCGGAAATGCAGCACTATTAGGTTATTGCAAATTTTCGGGGCGTTGTGGTTGCTTTTTAATACGTTAAGAGTATGTTATAAAATATATACCATTCTCAGATGTTACATATAAAATTCTACTGCTGAGAGAATTACAGTACAGTGGTAATAAATTAATACTACATCTCATAACATAAGAAGATAACCAAGACATAAGTTTACTAAAGATAAATGATATTTATATGCTGGATTTACTTTCATTACAGTCATATCAAATAGATAATACTCAATTCAAATAATGGATGTAACAATAAAGTAGTGCAGTCATGGATAATTTGCGGTCTGGATAATGACTAGACAATCAGCAGGTTTTTAGAGAAAAGTTCTGTGTAATTGCTTTTACATCTGGTAAACTAGAGCATAATACTGTCCCCAATTTTATACCATATATGTCATATCATATATGTCATGTTTAATTGACATTTCCCTCAACACACTGCATAGGAACAAAATGCTAAATATGACCTATACAACCAGGGGTACATATTTTTGTACTCGAGTGCACAAAGTGTGTGTATATAACTATAAATTACTCAGATGAATATTGTAAAAGTTAATATTTCAAGTTTTTTAAGGCCACTTACAGGCCAGAGAATAGTTCAGTATTATGTTCTAACTACCTATTTTCATTCAAATCTGACTTTGAAATGTTCCACAGTTTAATATTTTTGTATGATATCAATTCCATACTACTAAAACTTAGATATGGCGATAGTTTAGCTGCTAACTAATACATTTGCAAATGTAATAGACAAAAATACAAATATTTATGGAAACATCAACCATGACCTACTGAGATCTTTTCCGTGCCGTAAATACACTTCATGTAGGCTACATTCTTGACCATTGCAATTATTAAAACCACAAGAAGCCAACTGGTATTTATTACAACAAAACTCCATGATAACAAATCTATATAACACTCCACATTGAATTTTATATCAAATCAACATGGTTCTGTTTTCAGCTCGCCAATCAGTACTGGTCTCCGCAAACTAAAGACAACCACTTACCTTATGATGCCTCAATTGTGGAATCAATATATAAAACAGAAATCCTTGGATCTAAGTAAGTAGAACATTAGAAATTATACAAATTTTACAACAATGTTGACTTTAAAAGCTCCTGAGCCTAACTGATTTGAAACAAATGAAGGGTTCAGGGTCAACAACCTCATAGATTGGGTGCAATGACCTTTTTATTTTTTCAAAATTTATTCTTGTTTGCAAAGTGGACTGCTGTGTTTCCTGTTTTGTTTTATGATACTTATTTGATTAAATTTAATTAAAATTGGTGAAAAATGGTTTGTAAAATAGTTAAAATGTATAAGTTAAATATTTTTTAATTTAAATTTTTTTTTTCTATTGTTAACTGTATCATATGATTTGCTTAATGCATGAATTCAAATAGTTCGTATAAAGAGTTCCAATGTGAAGTTACTTTTTAAAAGCATTTTGAAGAGTTTTATTAAGTACGAGTACATGTTTTTCCAATGTTTCAAAGAGGAAATGTTTTTATTTTTCTTAGAAATTACCATAAGAGAAAAATAATCAGTCAAAACAAATTGAGCCCAGAGAAATAATTATATGATTTAAATAAATATTGAATGATTTTCTGTGTCAACTATTTGGTATGTTGCCGGAATACTCTGTGATCAATCTCGATCATTTTATTAAGCTTAAACCATTCATCGCAAGTTCGTAAATTGCTTATTAATTTACTAAAGTAATGTTCGTAGGAATGGGAAGTAGAATTCATCTATGTACAATCATAATCATTGTGAAAAATCCTCCCTTTCTCTCCCTCTCCTTTCTAGTCATGTAGACATGAGTGATGTATTTATTATTTTTAGTTTCTCCGTGCGCCGGATCATGATGCTGGAGTTCTCTCAATACCTGGAGAACTACTTGTGGCCGCACTACGAGGCGCGGCAAGCGTCGCACGCGCACCTCCTCTCCATCATTGTCATGATTAACGAGAAGTTCCGGGAGAGGGTGCCCGCTTGGCAGGTGTGTACATCATGTTTTTAAAAAAACCGTTCAAGTATGTATTAATAATAATTAACATACTCAAAATCATAAACAATAGGTCAGTTAATAAAAACTGAACAATGCTCTTTGGGACTTCGTTTGATTGAAAACAAACTTACCCCTACAGTTGCAAAAATGGTATCTCATACATGCGACGGGCTTTAACTGCAAGTGTAAATTAGTTATATCGGTTATCAGATTTATTCCTATACTTGCTTGCTGCATGCTTCTTGCCAAATTGCAGGAAAGTACCCTATAAGCTTTTGATTCCTTGCATTCTCTAGGGAAATCGTCAAAATATGGGAATAAAACGGTTGTATCATTCAATTGCGTTAACATTTGGAAATTCGAGTTTTCACAGCTTCTAGATACTGTCGACTTAAGTCTTTGGTCTGAATTTCAAATTGATGCCTTCGCACGTTCTTTAGAAAAATAGTCTTGACAGACGGACAACACTATGTGTATAGTGATCCTATAAGGGTTACTTTTTACCTAACCCTAAAAATACATCAAGTGGTCAATTATTTATTATTGTAAACAGGACAACACTTGGCCAAAGCCTCACCCGATGGTAAGTGACATTGTGGCCTACAATAATACGATACTGTACGGTCTAAAAGGTGCTGGTTCACCTTCAACTGTTATAAAAGTGTATGGGTTGATTTAACCACTTTGGTAGCCTAATGGCTACAAAGCTGGACTCACAATCCGGAGGTCCCAGGTTCGATCTCAGGGAGGGTACATATGGATATAAAGTCAGAATGTGACGGAGCTATCACATCAAATGATTTATAAGTTGTTTTGTGCTTTATTTTTAGAACTGCTCACTGTATCTTTATTAGGCAATAACGCAAGTAAGAAAGGATGCATGAAAACTAGGTTCATTTGAGATGTGATAAAAAAATAAAGTCCGTTATGACCTGTGTAAATAATTTATTCCAGGCGTTCCTGAAGAAACCGGATCACTTTCCAGCGTTCTTTGAGCAGGTGCTCAAGGCGAGCATCGCCGAAGATCAGAGCAGTCACAACATGCGCGAGCAGACGGCTCTGCTGTTGTTCCTCAATCATTGCTTCGGCAGCATGGAGGTACAGCTCTGCCGGGATCAGGTCAAGAGACTAGTGTCGCTCAGCATGTGGATCAGTCTGCAGGAAGGTCAGTATTATATTTTCTAAACTATATACATAATTATAAGCCTGTAATTTTAACGTAGTTGGGTAGAGCGTCAGTCCTTGAACAGTCGAGGTTTGGGTCCGATCCTGGCTCGTACCAATGAGTTCTAATTTGTTATTTATGTACGAATGATAAAAATGAGGGTATGCCTGAGCCCCTGCAGTGGGGACGTATATAGTCTGTTGATGATGATGATAAAAATCATTACCATTGGCTTTTCGGTGAGGAAACCTGCACACTCCTGAGAAGAAATTCAAAGATGTATGTGAAGTCTACCAAACCGCACTGGGCCCGCGTGGTGGACTATGGCCCATACACTCTGTAGGAGAGAAAGCTTGAGCCCCTACAGTGGGGACATATACAGGCTGTTGATGATGATAATTACCAGTATAAGGAACGGATTTTCTTCATTGATAGGAAGAACCAATGATCGTTCATCGAAACCGCCGCCGTCACTAGATACGGACACAATCCGTACTCGGTTTGATTGGTGGTAGGTTTTTTAGCTGGCTAGCTACCATCATGTTACTTAAGTCTGCCGCTAACAGCAGTGTTAATAGCTAGTGCTAGTGCTTCATTAGCTTTTGACTTCTGGTGACTGGTCATTATCAGGTGAAATGAAAGCCAAGTGCATTCCATTAAACATTAAAAAATAAGTGTGTCTCGTAATTTATTATGAAGTTAGATCTTGTTCAAGTCAAAATTAAGTCTGAATACACCAAGTTGTTTTCGTTTATATCGTCTACATACCAAGGCCATCCCCACATTAGTGACACCTGACTCCCGCGAGCGCTATCCATTATTTTCATTGTCAAGTGCATGAGTCCACTACTTATCATGATGATCACAGACCATCATGATGAACTGGCTTTCCATAGTGCCCATTACACTACTCAGGCCATACGAGCGATTACCTCCGTTTATATTTCATTATTAGATTCAAAGGATTTTTTTTGTATAAATAGTTAGCTTAAAATTAGATGGAGAACAAACTGAAGTTTTACTTGTCGCTATTTCTTATCCAATAGGTTTTAATTTATCCTTGAGTATCAGTCATTTTTTAATGATTTTATTCTAAAATTTAGAATAAATTTTTTCTCTTCGAAATAAGACTGGTACAAAATCAAACATTTTGTAATCTAAGGACGTAGAAATCAAGAATTCAAAGCAGTACCAAAATGGCGGAAGTATTGGCGAGCGATCCAAAAGAAAGACAAGCCAGAGTTACTGGAGAAACTGAACTGGGAGCGTCGGTACCTGCAGAGGCTGATGATCAAATTCATGAGGGTCTTGGAAAGCATCCCCGAAACTGGAGATGTTAACGTACATACTGTCAGGTAATTGTTGACATTATTACACTACATCATCATCATTTACAGCCTGAGGTAGTCCACTGGACACAGGCCTCTCCCAGAGTACGTCACTTAATTCTTCCCTCTGATGCTCTCAGCATCTAATCACGTCCGCCTACACTAGGAGTGGTCTCCACTTGAGGACTCGTCTGCTCCAGCGATTGTCAGTCTTTAGGCTAGTTCTTGCTGGCAGTACGTAATATTAGTTACCCCGCGAAGGATGGACAAACAAACTCACTGTTACATTTATAATAATAGTGTGGCTGATTAATTTGTCCTCCTGCCCTGTACCTCAGATACTGCGAGCGTTTCCTGGAGTTGATGATCGACCTGGAGGCCCTGCTGCCGACGCGTCGGTTCTTCAACACGGTTATGGACGACTGCCACCTCGTGGTGCGGTGCCAGCTGTCAGCCCTCACCAGGAGGGCGGAGGGACAGCTGTTCTCACAGGTAAGTGGAGTTATGAGTTTATATAATACCTTCCTCGTTCGGAGTGTGGCGTTCCCCTATAAAAGTTGGTGCACGTTGTGAGGTTAATATAAGTAATAAAAAAATATAGTAGTTTATGAAACTGTTGCATAATGAGGGGTATTAAGACACAGGCGAGGTTTTTAATAGTACCACACGAGTGTTTTAATACCTAGTTATGTAGTTTCATACACTACTTTATCTACTCTCATACATTCGGATTGAACCTACTAAATAAAAGATAGAGAAGGTAAGGAAACCGCCTCCGTGACCTACACACTTGGACTTATTCAGAGGTCGCGGGTTCGATTCCCAGTCGGTACTCGGTTTGGTTGGTGATGAGGGAATTTTCTAAGTCCACCTGGCTAGCTACCACCATGTTACCTAAGTCTTCCGCCAAACAGCAGTGTTAATAGCACAGTTGTGTTCCGATATGAAAGGTAGCTGAGCTAGCGCCTCATAAGATTGAGGATTATGGATGCGCATGCTTACCATCCAACGACCTTATCGTCACTTACCATCAGGTGATATGAAAGCCAAGTGCTAACCCATCATACATTTAAAAACAGATGAAAAGTGTACTGACTCAGAAACTTCATCTTTCATAAGCGGAACAGAAATGCTGTTTGGCGGCATATAAAATACCTTACCACCAACCAAACCGAGTATCAAAGATAGGTATAATAACACTAGATCGTTTTTGTTTGTGATAACCGACGTTCGGATAATCGGTGCTATACTTTATTAGGATTCATTGACGACTAAGTCTAAGAATAATATAACTATGTGAATGAAACCTTGCGGTTATATAAAGGCTTCTAAGTTTAATATTTCACGCATTGAAATTAAAATATTGTGATATTGTTTATTAGCTTTATTGAATTAAAACACAATATAAAATGTATAAAATTAAATGCGCGGCACTACACACTATTAAATGATAGCTTACAACTATTTTTGGAATATGTTTGGAATTAACCCCTATCCTATAATTTGTAAAAAAAAACAATAGCAAAAGTTATGTTTTATGTTAGTGTAGAGAGACTGTAAAATTCACTAACCTAAATAGCTGCGTATTTACTAGGTAAGGCAAAATAGTGAACGGACGGATATCGGGCACAATGCTAGAATGTTCCTCAATAGTTCTGAAGTACTTATTCACAAATAGAAGTTTCGTATTAAAATTGTAAATATTTTCAGGCTTTGTGCAGTAATTATCTAAGATAATTTGCAGTAATTGTCTAAAAATAGAATATCGGATTACAATGCCAGGAAAGTAAAAGAATCACAATTCACATTTTCATCCGACTTCAAAAAAGGAAGAGGTTATCAATTCAATGGGTATGTTTTTTTAAATGTTTGTTACCTCAGAACTTATGACTGGGTGAACCGATTTGGACGATTCTTTTTTTATTTGAAAGGTTGTGCCACTTCAATTTGGTCCAGTTCTGACAATGACATCCATGAGATAACTATATAAACCTTAAATTTGCCTTTATAAAAGTTGACTTTTAGGACAATTGAAGTCAGTTTCCAGGTCGTTTTGAACGCATTTACTTGTTAGACACTTTGTTGTTGTTGTTCAAAGCGCTATCTAGGAACTATTAGCTGTGCACCGGCGGCGGGCGCGGGCTACATACAGCGCAAGGCTGCCCAAGACAGACACCGCCACCTCCCCGACCCGCCGCCTGCTGTCCACTTCCTTACGTATTGAAGAGCATTCAAGAATCGTACCCACTGAGACTCAAAAAATAAAATTCACACAATAATTTCGTTTTACATTCACTTTTACAATATCGTAGTTAAAATACTTATAACACTCTTATTCAATACATTTTTTGCGACTGACATATAATAACTGTGTTCATATAAATGCCTAATCTAAGTGATATCAGAGCCCACCCATATAATACGTTATTAGTAATACTACAGAATACTTATTTGCAGTACTCTTACAGAAGTTCACTCCAAAAATACATTTCAATATTCAAGAGATGCAACATCTTACTGTGCTCACTAATCCGCCTGCCAAGCGTGGTGATTTTGGCAAACCCTCATTAAAAGTAGACTGAGCTATGGATGAGGAAGCTATTGTCTAACAGTGCACCTATGTCATAACAAACAAAGTACGGTAAGTAGGGTTTTTTCTGCGAAATTTTACACAAAAAATATATAAAAACCGGCCAAAGCGAGTCGGACTTGCTCACGAAGTTTTATGGGATCACAATCACGTTTGTTGTATTGGAGCCCCCTCAAATATTTATTTCAATCTGCTTTCTAGTATTTGTTGTTATAGCGACAACAGAAATACATAATCTGTGAAAATTTCAACTGTCTTACTATCACGGTTCATGAGTTAGCCTTGTGACAGACAGACAGCCAAGTCTTAGTAATAGGGTCCCGTTTTTACCTTTTGGGTACGGAACCCTACCTGCGTGCGTACATTGCACGCAATGCGCACGGGTCGTCCGTAACGGTAGCTCGCCGAAAGGCTTGACGTGCACTATACTCCCGTTTTTTAGCATTAAAATAATTTTTTTATGATTTCAAGTTCTATCTATTAAAATAACTATTACCGGTTAGCTTGAAAGAGCTAAAGAAGCAGATGTTATATGGATCGTCTTATTAGGTCTAGTTAATCTGCTCAGTAAAAATGCAAATGAAAAATGGGCTATTAAACATTCTGAAGAAAAAAAAAGCGATCGAGAGAAACAATAATTACGGGCAAATTCACATTAGATAAGATCCCATAAAACTGTAACATATCCGTAACAATATTGGCAGTGATTATTATTGTACTGGATGATGTTATAGTTTACTCAATTTCGAATTCTTAAAAAACTAGAGTATAAATATGTCCGACACAAGCCTGGTAATACTAAAAACGTAGTTTATGGAGAACACCCTTGATTTAAAATTTTAAAACAAGTGCACATCTATAAGAATTAAGTATCTTTTCTGAGCACTCAAAACGATCACACAAATCATAATCATAAATTAATTATGACTCAGTCACATGTACATAATAAATACAATTTTAACAGGCAAGGCACAACATTTTGAATTTTTTCATACAAAATCACAGTCTGCTTAACTATAGGTATTATATAATATTACTATCTACGCTATTTATGTGCCTCTTATGTCTATCGTATCTTGTGATTGTGGTTAAGTGAATTTAAAGATCATTAAGAGAGATTCATTCATTACTTGTACCTTGATGTATTATTTTTCGAGTATAAGAAATAAGAGGTCAAGCCCTATATGTGATCAGGAAACCCCGATGGCAAAAATAGACCCAATAGTTATAATTAAGAGAGCCTCTTATTCCAATTTTCTTAAAGTCCTGGGACAACAAAGTCACATCATCACTTAGTTTTTGTGCCAATACTTCTTAGTTGTATAAGTACATATTATTATATGTCTTGTAGCGTATTAAAAACCTTGTTTCCTAAAAATAATAAAGGACATCAAAGTATTTTGAGTTCTACGTCAAACAACCAAATTTCAGTGTGGTGGTATTTAGTGGCTGGCAGGTTGCTTAAATATGGCTTACGGAAATGACCTAAGGCTTCATGAGGACTGCAATAAACCCGTACGAATGTAGTTTTTTGCAGTTCCTTCACATTAGTAACCACATGAAAACTTCATACTAACACCACTGTCATGCAGTTCACCTGTGGGAAGCCTAATAGTTACCACCATTCATGTGCGTCATCTCATCTCCCCACTCCCCAGTGGGCACTGGCTCCGCATAGCAACAGCTCTTCCTCAATAGGAACGTGACGTGCGACTGCCGCGTCACGCACACGTAGAATATAAATATAGCTTGCAGCAGATTGACGACGATGTGTGCGTAGATCAGCCCGTCCAAGTTGAGCCATGAGAGCATCAAAAACAGCCAGGATATCGTCATTATCAGAAACATTTGTAGGAATAGGTCGAAACTGAAACAAGTTGGTTCGATTAGTAGAATCAGAAGTGGTGATTCGCATCTTTGAAATTTTACACAAAATTAAATTGAAGTTTCAATCTATACTTTCTGAAATTTCGAAACAATTAGTAGTAGAGTAAGCAATACATTAAATTTAGTTTACACTATTTAAGAAACCTATATGATAATTGATGTGGACCTGAATTAAATAATTTAAAAAATATTGTATTATTAATAATAAATAATTTGTCTTACCATCCTTTCAGTTTGTAGTGAATTCTGCCGTATACGTTTATCCTTTTTATAACGTTTTGAGTTGTGACATAGAAGAAAATGTTAAAAATTATCGTAAATGCGACGGGCGTGAAAAAAATTGCAATTCCCAGCCATCCTATAACAACATTACATTTGAATTAGTTATCTTTTATATCAAAATGTCTAACCTTGATTTAAAACTGCGATATTTGTAAACGTCAACAAAATTAGATATTCTTACCAATGGTTTCTTGTTCATCGACCAATATCTTCCGTTTAGTACCAGAGTCAAGGAGGAAATGCGCCAGTATTGCCAACACGGTCATTGTTATAACACAGGACCATACTACACTTGAATAGTAGCAATATTTGCGAACGTCGGTCACTCGCAGGAACACGTTACGCGATCTGTCGGAAGTATAGGATTATTGCGGTTAGCCATATCCAGTAGTATTAGAGCAATAGGATCATATTTCCACGTTTCGTGAGTATGGCATGGACTTCACAAATTATTTTGATATGAAACAATACCGTGTCAGATTTACTAATAATTTAGTTGCGCTCATTACTTACTTGAATGTTTTCCATATATAAAATCCAAAGCTGTTCAACCAGAAAAAGGCACTCAAAAGGCTGATATACAAAATGAGATCTGGAAAATGACAACAATATTATTAAAAACTTTAAATTATATATTGAATAGTTTTCTATTTGACTACATTATAGGTGATACTGTAGTGGTAGATGTTTATTTTTTTGTAGTGATACAAAAATTTTTAGTCTATTCACTTTTGACCTTCCAGACATCCAGATTAAAGCACACAACACATAAACCGGAAGAGAATTCCAATCCTAAGTGCACATTATATAAGAAAAGTAAAACCCTTCTCGTGAAATGTACACCAGTTTCACATCATTTTAGTACAGCTGTTTCGAGACCTTTCAGAGAAACAGATTTTACCCCGTTTTAAAATTTAACACAAGAGTTTAAATAAAAGCAAACATACAAATATAAAATAGAACTTGTTGACTGTTTCATTAATAATAATAATAAAACTTATTATTGCTGAAAATTCCAATCTTATTACCCCCGAAAAGCAGCATTTAACCACAGCAGGGATAATTACTCCTAGGTTCTCATATAATCTTGAAGTCACAGATTTTATACCCTGTGGCGTACTTCTATGTGGTGCTTATCCACTTTCTATTTGGTTAGTTGCTAGTTTAGCTATCTAGCACAGGTTGAAAGCTTTCCTATTTGGAATCTTTTAGCTTATTTGAAGTGTAATGTTTTTACGAAATAATTTTGAAGTAATCAAAGGAAGCATAGCATTATACTTGATAGAATAAAAATATGTGTCATTAACTTCACCACAATATTTTTTATTTTAATGATACGGAAACAATATAAATAGTTTTTATTTGTATCTTACCTGTCACCATAAAACTGACATGATTCTTGAATTCCGTGAAGATCCTGACTAAATCAGCCGCCTGACTTACAATAAGGCATACATTTATCGTTGTTATTATATTACCAGCTAAATCCCTCAGTGTTGGCAATACAAAGTAAATTATAGACACTAGTAGGAATAAAATCATAGCTATGGCATGGAATAGAGGGTTCATCACTTTTTTCATAAGAAAGTCAGCATCCCTCCAGTTTATAGTTACTTTAGGTACACATACTAAAGCATATTCGCCTGTTACACTACTGTGGTTGTTTGTCATGAGTATCTGAAACAGAGAATTATTTAATTACCATCATCTTCAGATATTATAATTTAGATGGTTAAAAAATACAATTCTCCGTGTCTTTTATTGTAAAATATGTTACAACAAAAGTAGTACTAGTAAAACCAAGTTAAAATTTGTTTTTTAAAATTACTTTTTTAGGCTTAGTTCACTAACTATTAATTATTTATATAGAATGGTTGTAATTTGAAATTATCTGATATCAATAAATAACATTTTTGTGTAAGAGTCAAGCTCTTAGATGAATGTCAAATGATGAATTTTGTTATCTTTTTTTACAACAAAAATAAGAAACAAAATGCATAAACAGACAGTATCACGATACAAAATTTCACTTAATAATTTCCTATTGCTTTATGAGCAAATTAAATTTGTTTGTTATTGGTTCTACACTCTAAGATATTTGTTTTCTAAATATTTGCTATTGGATTCAATATCATTCAATTCAATATTCAATATCACCTGAATAAATCTTAAATAATATATAACATAACTATGTATGTCTTCCTAGAAAATAAATAAAATAAACATATATTTAGTTACCTTATCCATACAATATTTGTTTTGTTCATGAATAAAGGATTCCTTTTCGACTTCGGGAATGATGGCTGCCTCATGTAAACTGTAGAGACTATTTACTTCATAAGTCTCCTTTATAGTGTCTGTGCTGTGTGTATGGTATATAAGGTGCTTTAGGCGACCATCTGTTAGTAAGTTTAATCTGAAACCAGATATGAGCCTTTACATTGCCATGACATTCATCAATTTGGACCAAATACCTTAGGAATTACTGTATTTGCTGTTGTTGTCATGTACAGTTACATGCCAATGTGCATCCCTTAGAATTGTCCCTAGGTCACCTTTTACATCATTCATAGAATTGCAGCAACATATAAAAAATAGCAAATTGAAAACAAAAACGGTACGAACACTATGTAAAAAAAATGTATACATTACTACCCTAATCACACCTAACTCACACCTGACATAGACATAGATACAACTTTATTTAAGAACAACACAACACAATACACATACAAAAAACCCACAATAATACATGTATTTTGGTACGTACTAGAGCTAATTAGATTGTAGTTTAAATAAGTTTACAAGTATTTTTGTTTTGTTTTATATTTCTTTTTAGTTTATTTTTGTCTATGCTCCACAGACAGTTTTTGAACTTGAATGTGTTGCATCCAAAGCGCCGTGGGTGAGAGCCTGGCGACCTGTAACACAGGGTCACACCTATTTCAGGCACCAGTCTCTCACAGACAGTATATAGCACCGTAAAAAGTGAACAATGTATTTAATTAGGAACTTTCTGTGTAGAGAAATAAATAAATATTATTATTATTATTATTATTATTATTAATAGAATGATTGTGAGAGGTGAACGGCAAACCCTGGAAAGTTGGCATAAAATAGACAGCCTTTTGGTCATCTGCCTGATTCATTTCAAGGAGTGTGTGATTGATTTACATGATCTAATTACATGGTCCCCTTTTATAATAGGTCAACCAGAAGAACGGCTGGGTTCCACCTCTAATTAGTCTGGGTTCCACCTCTAATTAGTTATTAGATATTTCACCATATCACTCAAAGCATTTCTGTTATTGTTGTTTGTTGTCATTGTTTCTTTGTTCATTATACGTACAGCTAATGAGTGGAGCTTCCTGCCAGCTTATGTTTACCAAGCACTCCAACCTAGATGAATGTTTTAAAAGCCAGAATGAATAGGCTATTTCTAGGCAACAGTGAACCACCTTGCTGTAATATAATAATAACTTACTCGTCCTCTGATTTTTCAATGTTTATTACTTTTCTCTGTTGTGTAGTCTCACAGTCAGGTACTCCGTGAACATAATTGTAATACTTCAGTTTTGTATCTTTCCCCTCATCAGTCTTAAATTTCGGAACCCACACACCTGTTCAATATAATTTAAGTTTTTAATTAGGTATGATTTATAATGCTATTGACTTGTGTCGTGTACAGCCTGTAAATATCTTTTATTCATGTTAAAAGTAGAATAAAATTGTGCATGTAATTCCATCCTACAGACAAATATTTAAAAAATCCAACACATAATTAAAGCTTTTCAAAAAAGCTCTACGAATCACTAAGATTCCATAGCTGCATTGAAAAGTTATCATATAAACTTATTAGTGCTAGTGTAACTATGATCAACTACTTACTCTGATTGTACTTTTCGGCCAGTCTGCAAACAAAGTCAACCACCAGTTCATTTTCTTCGCAGCATTTGTTTACTTTTATAGCATTTTGTTTTTCGGCCAATTCGTTAAGATCCGTGTCTTTAGTTTCAACTTCTGCGGCTATATGCCGCAACAAAAGCGGTAATATCACAAGAGCGGTGTGCATTTCTTTATAACTGTTAAGTTAATTCTCATCACAAGAGTTGAAGGTTTGAAAAACAATAGTTAGGCACTGATTTTCTAAACAGGAAAATTAATTTTAACACATTTCTAGGCAAAAATCCCGCATTGTTTGGCATTGACATTGACAAGCATCGAATGAAGTGACGGTTTGTCACATTTTACAGTTATGACATTGACAGAAAAATCTAATCACATGCCGTTAGCGTCTATAAATAGAAAGAGTAAGATAGAGTATTAACTTTGTATAGCATTGTCTCTTTTAAATCTTTGTTGAACGGTGCAGTTTTTTGATCGTTTTTTTCGTGTTTGATGTATTCTTCTAATGGTCGGAGCTAAGTCTTTGATGTACTCTTTTAAAGGCCGGACCCAAGTCATTGGTGTAGGTTGGGTGTAGGTACGAGTACTCTAAATTGTAAATGACAAAACCAAGTCTTTGATATATTATTTTTAAAGGTCCGAGCGGGCGAAGCCAAGTCTTTAATGTTGAAAAAATGTATTTGAACTATTTTTTGAGGTTGGGCAAACCACGTCCAACTTTGTATTTTATAAAGCCGTACTTATACACTATAAATTGAATTTTACACGCTAGTGTTTTTAAAATGTTAATTCAAACGTTTGACGATGGAACGTTTAACCCGGATGGATTTGCATTCTTTATTATCAAATCACATCACAGTCGAAGCACGTTCATATGCAAATGAATGCAGATTGCCATCGATCCGTGATTCAACCACGAACCACCACATTTTACTATCTATCCAGTATCTATCTATCTATATAGTATTTTGTTTGCACAAGATAATTCTATTGTTGTACTTAGTGAAAACGTCAAATGTTATTTATTCCATTGCCGCCATCTCTATTTTTTGTTAAGTGTTGCCTATTTTGTGAGTACCTGTTTAATATTTTTGTACAAAAACAATTCCCCAAAAATATTTAAAAATGGTAATTTAAACACTTTTATTTCATAATAATGTTTAAAAAATTTCCAATAAACAAATGGGTGCAAAGTCCAGGCTGGAGCTCTATGTATTCGCGGAACGTCTCTTAATGGTCGATCAAAATAAAAACATAAAAATAAATTCAAAAGAATCAAACATTCATTTCAACATGATTTTAAAATATGTATACTCGCTGATTTTTTTATATTTTATCTCGCGGAAAAATATTGGCAAGATCTAAGTTTCATGTTTGTTATTCCAGAACATACCTATGTGAGAAATTTCTTCCAAATCAGTTTTACCAAATTCGTTTATGCGTGATTGATCACAAACATCCAAGTATTAAACGATGGGAACTTTCACGTTTATAATATTAGGAGGTTTCGTCAAACATTATAAACAAGTTATGTACAGCTTGAAATATTTTTATTCATAGATTCTTTGTTTATTTTATAAACAACATGCATTCAAACATTTTCAATACAATAGGAACAATAGAGATTTTATCTTGAATGTATAGCGATTGTATCTACACAATGTAAATGCTATTTGAATAATATAAAATTCTTAATTTATTATATTAAATTATATTTGAACAATTAAAGATAAATAAACCTATATATGAATGGCACGGGTGAGTAAATATAATGTCAAAACAGTAAAATATAAGCATTCGATAGTTGGAATTCCTTAAATATTAATTAAATTATTTGCTTCATAAAAAACAAAAATAAAATAGTTTTATTTAAAAAAGTTTACATTTCAAAATATAGTGTCATGCAAATATTCATGAATAAAAATTTTTTTGTTTTTGACATTACATTATACCTCATATGCATTTATATAAATCTTAAAATAATTATCTTTCAATAGAGATTTGGCTTCATTGATTACTTAAGTATCTATATATCAATTTTCATCAAACTAAACTTATCACTTGGTTCTAGTAAAACATGGAATAATATTAGTTGAAAATAAAACTATCCATGTGGTGATTTCCCTTTCTTCAACTTAAATTTTTTTATAGAAAAAAGAGGCAAACGATTGGAAGTTGGACAGTTTAAAGCAAGAAGATGGGAAGTAAAAAAGACAAAGCTTGATGCTCATTAAGGTTGAAAATATGAGACTTTTCTTCTTGAACTACATGATGAATTTCTTGGGTAAATTGTTTAATGAAGGCAATAATTCGATGTGTCACTAGATGGAGCCACTGAGTATTTGCAAAATAGTGTTTTTAATATAAAAATTAATACAAACAATATTAAGGAATACGATAGTTGTTCCAATAAGAAATTATAAATTTATCGGTTTGTGTTAGCCGTTTTATAAAGCTAGAGTTCTGAAATAAATACTTTGTGGCGGCGCCACCTAATGTTCAGTACCTGCTTAAAACAGCTGTAAAACAAAATATATCTTTTAAACTAAATTAACATAAGATATATAAAAATACGCTAAAATCTAATTTATTTTAAAACTCTGACTCGCAGATGTATAAATTAATGTGCCAGCATTTGTAATATTCCGAATAAAGAGCTTAATCACGGATCCTTTTTCGAATACAGTCATCCAATTTTTTTACATTTTATCAGATATTTTGTATAGTATCGCAACCCTTGCATGCTATTCAATTGCAGCGTTGATTTTTTTCCTTCAAATTTATCAATGAAATCGCATTTTAAGCTTTCAAAGTTAACTCCATAGAATGTGACATAAAGCCGTAGTCGCATAATACTTCGAAATTGTAAACAATGAACGCGAGAGTTTTACATTGATATCAAATGTCTGCTCTAGCTGTTAAACAAAATATCAATATAGTTTTTTAAACTGGGAATTTTTAATTCTTTAACCTAATCTAGACTCGTATTAATAGATCGTGTTGGTGTTGTCTCCTCGGTAACTGACAAAATGACAATTTCAATCAACAATATCGACATTGATTCGTGAGTATGATCTGTTAGTGAGAGTCTCAGGTAGATCTGAGCTGGTCTCCTCAGTTGAGCCTGACCTCCATGGTGTCGTCGGTGAGGACGCGTTGGTCTTCCTCGTCATCATGCGGGCTCAGCTTGTCCGCCAGGGGGCGAGTGATGCACAGTAAGATGTTCCCAGCGGCAAGACCTCGAATGGCTCGGCGTCGTAGCACCACCAGCAGGATGAATATAATCACGCCTTGGAGACAGTTGAATGTGTCTGTGATAGTCCTGTTAATTGAAGAAAAAAATACTTCTAATGATTTTAAGAATAATTATTTAAAGTACAACACTAATAATTTGTTGGGATCACTATGACAATAAAAACGAAGAGCAATTTTGACAATATATTTAACTACAACAATTTTTTTTCGGGGTCGGTATTTGAATTGAATACTACTCAATGATAACTTCTTTCTTATGATGATCGGACAGTTTCAGGATCTATCGTTGTTTATTTGCAGGCTTGAGCTGAGCTCTGCAGAAATGAGCTCACTCTTTCCATGTTAAATTGTTTAGTATATAATGATTTAAATGTGAATATTAAAATGATATGACATACAGACTAAACATAAACACATTATGAACCAGATGAAAGGTCTAAGGCATTTAAAATTACTAGCAGTGGACAAAGCTTGTTACTAATGTTTCTACAAAGGCCATAGAGCGACAGTGGCGCCCTCATTCGCTATTTTCTACATTCTTCCGCAATTATACAATAATTTCAAAAACCAAGCCGGAAGTTTTTTGTAGTCATTGCTGGTTTAAGGTTTATCGATACATTATAGATTCATGTTTAGATTGTGTAGTTATTATAAATTGAACCGCTTAAAAAGGTCACTTTTAATTGTTTTATTGATAGTAACTGCACACAATCGATATATCAATTCATGATGTATCGATAAAATAGGCGCCACTGTCGCTCTATGGACAAGTCTCTCAGTGTAATATAATAACACGTCACGTCCTAACAAATCAATTAACACTTGCTTCTGTGGGCAAAGTTATTCTATGAAAATTTTCCAAATTATTACTTATCTTAATTACCTATCACGACAACTAAAGCTCATTTTAGTAAAAACACACACAACACAACAGTTAAAAAAATTCCATTGCTGAAATACATGAAGAGACAAATACATGATTGAAGGATTGCTCACCAAAGGGTTGTGGACTTCCCGTGTGCGAAACTGGCTATCTCGAATACCCAAGAAATTCCCATTACTAGGAACAGCTTCAGAGACAAAAGGAATCTGTAAAAAACAAACACTTCTATTAGAAACCCACAGGCTCCGAACAACTGATAAAAAAAGAACCCTTGTCATCTCACTCTGGTGTCCGTCCGTCCGTTCTTCTGTCACAGCAGATTTCTACTAATACTATCGACTTTAAATTTGGAATGGTGACCTACAGGTGCCGCAAACAACATAGGGGTGAAGAAATTTCAAAGTGGAGAAGTCAAGTCACCCCTTCTATGTCTGAAGTTTCCAAAGTCAAAAATCTGTAATAGTCACAGTAAACAAGACTTTGTATATATATATATATTACCGAGAATCTTAGCAAGTTTATTGTACAGTTTTTGGAAAAATCATCAAAAAACCTTGACAAACAAACTTAGTTATGCGGTCGGGAAAATGCACCTTATTTTTCAAGGTATGTACGCTGCTTTTCATGGTTCGGAACTCTTGGTGAGCGATTTAAACCCCAGGATGTTTTCTTTGTTTCCTGTGGAAGTTAGTAATCAGGGACTTTTCCAACTAAACACGATAAAAAAACTATATATTTACTTGTGTTTAAGGTTGTTGAGCTTGTCCACCTCGTACTTCCTGGTTTCGCGCCACAGTATCCACGAGGACATGACGAACAGGACGATGTTGCCCGTGATCAGGATAGCAATCGGACCGTAGAAGAATATCCACGTTTCCATCGCACCTGAAAATAACGCAGATGTTTAGAATGGTTCATGACAAGAACTAACGCTGCCCTTTTGCGCATCGTGATGTAGAAGCAGTCTACATGCACTTCGGCAAATATCCCCTAAGCGCTGCAGAATCGAGGCAGCCGCAGCAGAGCCCTAAACGCATTGCTGTATTGAACGCGAAGGGCGTTGTTGGCCCTCTGCGTGTATGAAACCCACAAGCTGCTCGTGTGGAAGGTGGTACAATAGGCCCGAAACAGTTTAATTTTAACTTCTTTGGAGCAACGAACCTGTGGAAGCTATCGTGTGTACTATTTCACAGGACTAAAACATTAATGCAATGAATCATTTTCAATTTATAAGACACGCGCGTTGATGTCTTTCATACTGTCCCTTTCTGATACATGATATGTACAATGTCGCTGTCGCAGCTCACCTTGCCTCGCCGTAAATCGAGTTTGGTTTAAAAAATCGAAAACGCGTTCAGGCTCTCTCTATACTCCTTGGTTATACTCCAGACGTTAAGCCGTGAAAAGGTGCTACGCTATTGCAAGGTGAACCTTAACTCAGTTCACAAAATGAAGCTCACCTTTAAACCAGCAGCTTCCGACCCCCATACCAGGCTTCCAATGATCGCCCTCGACGAAGTCCGTGACGATGGACACAAACAGGAAGAAGATGGTACCGCCCCATGCATAGCAGCTATACCTGAAGTACTGCTGCATCTCGGTCTTCTTCAGATAGTTGGGGTCACTGGAAAATGTTTAATATGAATTAGCTATTTTTGTCGATTCCGCCTTCGCCATTCAAGTACCGGTTAAACAGAAGAACGGCAGACCTTCACCCGTACCCTGTAAATATTCCATCAGCTCGCACCAAGCGTTTCGCTTCCACATTTATCATGCGTACAACTAAAACACGGAATGCACTACCGGTTTCCTTGTTCCCCGATACTTGGAAATCTTCAAACGAAGAATATTTTGGCACCTTCTAGACCAACGCGTAACATCATCGACGTCGTTGTCACTTAACATCAGATGAGATTGAGCTCAAGCATTGTGGCTTGGTTGTGGCCATGTAAAGATTTCTTTTTTCCCTATAGATGCCATCGTAAAACTTTAAATTATTTAAAGTTTGGGGTTTAAACAACTATATGTATCTTGATTTGGGTCTATCTTATACATATATATAAAGTTACGCGTTTCTATTCGTGTAGTCCCCACATTAGATTAGAATGGAATTTTTTATACCACGGATATCGTAATAGAAGACTAAAGGCATCGGCAACTGGGAGTTACCAATCAGCCTGCGAAGGGTAATAGTTACGCCAAACCCTCGTGTAGTTTCACATGGTGATTTCATATTGATAATCATGCCATTGGTTGGTTATGGACATATTACTAAAGTGTTGGCTTAAACATGTAAGAAAAGAGACTTACTCGATCGAACGGTACGTGTTGATGCTGATGACGCTCATCCAGAAGAATGTGGACATCATCCAGAAGTAGACAATAAAACCTGAAACGCAAAACAAAACGGAAATATTGAAGAAGTCACAAAATGCCTTCAAAAATAACAACATCGAAGTCGAATAGCGCAAGAGATTTTTTGTAAAATAATTTTTTTAGGGTTCTGTACCCAACGGGACCCTATTACTGAGACTGCGCTATCTATCAGTCACCAGGCTGTATCTCATGAACAGTGATAGTTACACAGTTGAAATTATCACAAATGATGTATTTATGTTGTCGCTATAACAAAAAATACTAAAAAACAGAATAAAATAAATATTTAAGTGTCGACAATAGTGACAAGTAGCAAGTCTAAATCGTAAATGGTATTGAGGCCCATTCGTTATAGGATTGTTCGGTGCATATGATTTATGATTTCCCATATTTTAATCAAACATATTTTGTTCAGAACCCTCGGTGCGCAAGTCCAACTCGCACTTGGCTGTTTTTTTGGTAAATTAAATTTCCAATAATAAACTTTACATGAAACGATTAAAACTACGTATTTATACATCTGACTTACTAAGGCACTGCAAACTCAACAACTACCGCGTATGCGTCGAAGAGTCAGTAAGATATGAAGGAAGGAGAGAAACACATCCTCTGTTAGTTCGATGCACTCCGTCACAACAAAAGCAGATCGGAAACCATATTATCGTCACTTCAGGCTATATTAAGGGCTCCAGTCCTTGTGCTATTGTCCTATAATAGGTCTTGCAAAGTCGCGGTGAAAGGTCAAGCCCAGCAGTGGACCTCAATAATAAATTACCTCCATAACTTGTAACCTTTAAATATATTCAACATCGGGCCAGAATTATTCTCTTATTATCATTTATTAACGTTGTTATTTAAGAAATAAAGTCTTCCAAATGAAAACATAGAGTTATATTCAATTCGTTCATAGTATATACAATCCTCTGTTTATACTCCAATGGGAAAGTTTGCTTGCTCTCATGCCTATTCATTTAAACAACCCATCCAAAAAATGTTTTGGCAACTACACAGGAACTGTATGCTCTCATTATTATGACCATTCGGGAATAAATTAATTATTTTGAAATACCTGTGATGGTGCAGATCTCACGTGGGAACCCTGGGGTAAGCTGAAGCACTCCCAACGAGAAGTAACCGAGAGCCATACTTATACACATGCTGATGTAACATAAACCTTGTAGGTCCCTGAAAGAAATACATTTATGTTTTTAATTTTTCACCCCGTCTTTCTGTAAGACGGAATATACGACTAAAGCAAGCGAAGTTTTCCCTTATCCGATTACCAAGCGTGATTATTGTATCGTAGTGTCCTACTACGGAAGCTTTTGCTCAGCAGTGGACATATGCAGCCTATAATTAAGAAGAAGAAAAAAAGAAGAGTGCTTGTGGCAATCAGGGTTCGCTAGTGCAGGGGCGACCTTGTGGCATAGATCAGATATTAATACTGCATACTTGTGGCGACAGAAATGAAAACAATTTCGAGTATTGTCACATCGGTTTTGATCACAATTTTTATTTAGAATCAAGACAGCAAGAATAATAGGTTTCGTTCCTGAACGATCCACCCCATTGGAACAAAGTTTTTGATTCTTAGTGTTTCAACTGTCTAAAGGAATATATACAGGTTGGGCCATAATGGAAAGCCTATTTGTGACCAAACACCTATGTGGTGAATAGTTATCTCATTTGTGACAAATAAGTACCTCATTTGTGGCAAGTACGTGTATACTGCTAGGGTCAGCAGCAAGAAGAACACAGACGTGAGTGTGAGAACCCCGGTGACCTCGAGACCCGCTGATGCATCCGTCATGGCCTTGGTCACGCAGACCACGGCTGAGGGCACTATCGGGGAGTTAGGGTCTGAGTTGTTCTTGTACACGTCTCCTAGGCAGTATCTGGAAGAATGAAATTTACACATTCATGAAACTACCCATCATAAATCAAATACATTTCTATTGTATGACTGAGATCCTGTTTATTGTGAACTATGTTGAGAACACTACATCAAATTTTAACCGACTTCAAAAACAAAGGCGGAGTTTCAGAACATCCGATGAAAAAACAGAACCCTTATAATCTCATTCTGTTGTGTTCTAAATAATAATATAATGGAAAACCAGTACGATGTAGCTTTCTAGTATAGTTTTTGAGAAATCATCAAAAAACCTAGCGAAACAAACTTAGTTTCGCGGTCGGGAAAAGAACCTACTCTCAAGGTATACGATTCTATAGCTCTATAGCTAGATATAAGATAATAGCTGTACGATTCTTTCCATGGTTCGGAACTCAGGGTGCGCGAATCCAACTCGCACTTAGCCGTTTTTATATAGTACGTCGTTTTTTGTTTTGTAGGTGCATTTTCTTCGTAAAATAATGCTTGCTAGGATGCAAAAAAATACTATTTAATAATTTTACTTTTATACATCACTAACCGAACAACAGAAGATCAACAGTTTGGTTTGACGTCATAACCGAATCAATCAGACAAAATTAGTCTCAGTAAAAACAACTGAACTACTTAAGCTGGACCGATTATTATCTGGGGACCGTGTTTAATTAAGAGTGAAATTGAGAAGCGATGCTTACTGCGTCGGATCCTCAACGAAGACAAAGTTAGGCGCATCTTGTGTGTAAACCTTATCCCCATCAAGCACCACTTCCTTCAGCAGCCAGCGACCGTTAGGACATGATACGTTGGTGGTGGTGTCGCTCACGCTGCATTTACCAACTTTGGTGATCAGCTCGCCTGGCGGGCAGCAACGATGCGCTGCTAGGGCTATACCACTAGCGATCACAAGGATGATTAGCTCCTGGAAATAAAGAATCATACATAATATAATTAATTTTGGTTGGTGATAGGTTATTTTATTTGTCCGCCTGGCTAGCTACCACCATGTTACCTAAGTCTGCCGCTAAACAACAGTGTTGTGTTCCGGTATGAAAAGCGGCACAGCTGGCGCCTCATTAGATTGAGCCTTCTGGCAGCAGGCAACTTACCATCAGGCTAAGTGCAAACCCACCGTAAATAAAAAATGAGAAAGTTTGTTTGTTCCCACTTGGCGCATCAACAGCACAACTAGTCTTATTGAAATTTGGCATGCAACTAGTCTAAGGACTATTTTTATTCCGGTACATTTGTTCTCGTCTCTCAGATCAAATTCTCTCACGTTTTGGTCTATGAGAGCTTCTCATGTTCAGCAGTGGACTTATGCAGCTAACGACGATGATAAAAGCTGAGGGTGACGCCTCAGTGACGTCACTTAGATCGTTGCAAGTAATTGTTTACAAAATACGTCGAGACAAAGACTATCTCACGGTTGTTGTGATTCCTTTAAAACTAAAGAAACTATTCGATAACATTTATAAAGAAACACATGAATCAGACGTATTATATTTATATTTTATGATGTATTTACATATATATACATATAAACATCAGATATTTTTCTCTCGTCAACAGATTTTTGTTTTTTGACCCTTACGCCACGCATATTACTGTCAAAGTTACTGCTAGATAAACACTTATCTTTTGTGGTCAATAAAGCCAAGAGAATAATTTAAAACGTAGACTATGAAATGCTATTTTTGTCACGGGAAAATGTTTTTAAAATTGGAAAGGGGGATTTTTTAAAATTAAGTCACAAGGTCAAATGTTAGCCTTGGTCGCATATGCTAAAAAATTATTTTCTTATTTTAGACTTATGATAAAAACAAATGAAAAATATATGCACAAAAACTCCCCAGTCACCCTCTTTCTCACAAGTTTGCAAAGTTAAAATTCGTACCTTATATGGATTTATGTAAATATTACAGCACAGATTACAGTAAAATCTAATCAATGTCTCTAACTGCAGTATATTTTTTTGGAGAAATCAGCAAAAAAACTTTGAAAACTTAGGTTTTATAACTTTCTAGTCGTAAAACTAAAGCTGTCAACAATGTACCCTCTTCACGATTATAACATATCGTTGAAAGTATATAACGGTACAGTTTGATGAACTATGTCTAATCTCCTTGCGTTCAAGTTGACTTTAACCTAATGTTATTGCAATGATAATTAATTTAAATTAAAAGCAATGTAAGAGCTTATCTCCGTCGTTAGTGCAATAAATGTGACAGCACTTGTATGTTGTAAATCAGAAATGCGCATAACGTTTGTCTTTACATGCCAACTTACATGTTTATAATTTTAGACGAACATAAGAAAATTCTAGTATATATTGAATTCAGATTTTATGGTGCAATTACACTTTAATTTTGGGGGTCTGCAGAGTCGGCATTATTTTCCAAAACATACGGTTAGTGGCAATCGGTTCACAGGTTGAGTCGTGAAATGGGAATACAAACGAATATATTTTTACATTTGTAATATTAATGAAGAGTAGGCTATCTTGAGGCTTCTGGGCGCGCACGCTTACTATACTACGTCGCCTTATCGTCACTTACCATCATAGATACACCAGGGAACAGACAGCTAAGCAACGAAGTAACCCTGCTTCTCAACATGCCGCCTAGCAAGGTTTCGATGTGTAAACTAGGCTGATATTTATCCCGTGGTCTACTGGCGCACACAGGAGTACGTACATATTCCTGATTAGTTACCGTAATGCAGTTTATCTGGGTCAAGTTCCCGTGCGCGTCACCATATTTAATTCCAAAGGTGTTACAGCATTTGACCCGTTCGTCACGCAGTTGTAAAGTGGGTCAAACGACGGACAATAAGAGATCCATAATCATACGTATTGGAGTTATTAATTCGTTTGCTAGATTTTATGGAGTAAGGTCATCATTGGTACAGGTCATCCTAGTTCGAGGACGGACTAGGATGACCTGTATCAATGCTCATGCTTTTTTGCCAAGCCAGTTCACAAATTTGTCTAGATTTTTACGTTCTAATGGTTAGATCAACGAACATAGTACAACATACAGTTTTTTGTGTGTTTTAAAAATATAATCTTGTCAAGGTTTGATTAAAATAAGTTAATAACTTCCATGTGCGAGTGTCATTGGGAAAATGTGTACCGAGCCCTACTAGATAAACCGACGACCTGAGGTCGAGGATAGTCAATGAATGCAAGTAGCTTGGAAACGGTCATTGTGGCGTACCATGTGGAGGACTATGATCAGCCGTGGACGATTCCCGACTGATGGTGATGATGATCATTAGCCGCTTGGTCTCGACTTTCGTACAGGTCCACCCTATTTCACCCCGCATATGTTGTGGAAGTTGACTTAGAGAAAATATATTCCGGAGATGGACAGCATATCTACCTATGTATCAAAAACATCTTACTGCAATCACCAATCCGTCAGCAAAGTATTATGGCAAATCCATAAAAAGTTCGACGTGGCGATCTGTGAGGGAGTTTATTGTCCAACAGTGGACTCTGCAGTCGATTATTATGATTACTTAAGTATCGATACAATGTTCAATTTCAGAAATTATCCCCCAGCACACATCAGCGTGATGGACTATGGCCCATATACTCTCTGTAGGAGAGTAGGCCTGAACCGCTGCAGTGGGGACTTATATAGGCTGTTGATGATTGATGATGAAACGTCCTCTGCTGAACATAGACCTCCCCCATGGTATGCCTTATTGACCGTTCCCGAACCACTTGCATTAGCTATTACCCGAAACACTTACCGTATTAAAAAGTATTATGTAATATTGCTAGAGAATATACCGGTGTGGCAAATTTCAACCAAATCCACTCAACTTTTTATGCGGGATTTGATCACAAAATATATTTGAACGAAAAACTAGTTATGTTCCTTACGCTTCTATATTTGTGTGAAAGGGTCATAAAAATAACGGCCTGAGTCAAACGACAGGTTTTGGAGATTCTAGATATGTGAGGTTTTTTTATTTGTCTTACTATTTCTTAGAAAGAAATAATGGACTCTAAAAACGGCCAGGTGCTAGTCGTACTTGTAAACGGAAGGTTCCATACCACCGTAAAATATTTCACACTACATATTTTAGTAGGCAAAAATGTAAAATGGGTCTGTAATTGGCCTTTAACTCACCTGATGGTAAGTGAAGATAAGTCTATTAGATGTAAATCGTGCTTAACCAGAAACCCCACATTGCCTGTAAGACTAATTGCTAAGACTCCGCTGTCTATCCGTCCGTATGCCAACCCTGGCAGTACAGTTTCTTTTGAACCGTAATAGGTAGACGCTGAAATTTTCAGGATGTAATTACTAAAGCCTCTCTAACAAAAAAGTTAAAAATTAACTACATACCTACTTAATCTAAACTCACGCAATATTTCTTTGAAGTATGTCATTTGATCCCTGATTAAGCAATGGGATTAAGGGTTATCTGCTCCATGCATCTCTTCCCATGAGAACCGTACAAGACCAAGGACAGTCCTGCTTTAGTTTACAAGTGTCTGAGCTGAATAATTGGGTATGACAAATAAAAGATTCGCTCTTATATTATGACATATTTTGAATGAAAATACAATTCTAAGAAACTAATTCAAATATTTTGCTTCTTATTTATTTATTGGTTTTAAAACTACCTTGATCACGTCACAGTGTGAACTTCTGACGTCATAAGTTCACACACTCTGAAATGAACAGCCCACGTATTAGATTAAAAATCATCAAAACCATAAAGTGAATAGGGCGTCCGTAGTATGTCATGTCAATCCTATCTGGCAAGTTTTATGATTCTCTTGACGATCCCAAAATCTGTATTATTACGAAAACAGTCTAATTGATCAAATATAAGTCAAATGAACGTCTGATGTGGTTTTTTGGAAATAATAAAATACACTTTTACTTTTTCGATAGGTTAATTAGAAAATATGATGAAAAATCTAAAAATCTCCTGATGGATTGTTTTATTTTCATTATTTATAAAAATCTTAACATAAATACCCAATTGTCCACCTAGCGTTGTTATAGTCGCAACGCAAATCCATGCAATTACCTATCAATTTTGTCTTTCCGGTCGATATGTATAATTACAAAGGACGGAACAACCCTAACCGTATCGCATTATGAACATGGTATAGATAAGTATGACTGTTTTATACTAAACTATTTTCTATTATATTGTTATTTCCTGATTGACGCATGTTCAGTATGACTGGTACTTCTGAATAATTTTTTGTCACTAGGATATGTCTAGTGTTATACGTTTTGTTTTTGGACAGTTTGACGAATGTACTTCTTAACTTAAGAGTCCGCAGTAAGCAGCGCTCAACTCTGCGCTGAGATCACGCGCCTAACGCTTCAAAATGTTGTTTCACCTAGAGTGAGACAGGGCGCTAGAAAGAAAACCAAGGACGAATGGGAGACCCATAATGGAGACTGGAGCTTGCTGCAGACTCTTAATTATCCGGTAGTGATATGATCACATTTTGAAATTTATATTCTCTCATTCGCTCATCATTATCATCACCCACAAAAGTCATCGTCTCATACTATCAGCGTTGAATTTTTTCTATATTTAAAAAAAAACGTTCTGCGAATGTATGGAGCCTCGGTCTGGACTTGTACACTTATAATTTTGAAAAGTCATTATCAAATAAAAGTAATCACTTTTATTACCATTTTTTTAATATTGCGGTTTAGTTTATTAATACAAAAACATTAAAAACGCACGAAATAAACATATCAATAAAATGACATTTGAGATTGTCACTTGGTATGCACAAAATAAATTATTTTTTACCAAAAAAAATATGTAATTCTAATAGTTTTCTACATATCTTTAGATTGTCCGTAATTTTTTTAAATACATAAAGAAGCATCAGATAATTTTCTTCAATCCTGCTTTCTCAAAGTCAAATCGTTTTTTTTTCTTCATATAATTTATTTTCGTATCGAAGAGCCCACTGCTGGACATAGGCCTCCATCATCCTTCATAGTATGCCACATGGTAATTAGATTGCTCGACAATCACATTACGCAATTTAAAATATTAATTTCGAATGTAACTTTCTGTCTCTTGTCCGTGTCTCTGTCAGCCTGTCTCTGTTTGATTGTTGCCATTTCACGACTAAACGGCTGAACTGATTGTTATGAATGTAGCCAATGCGATGGAGACTAACATGTGCTACTTTTTATCATGATAAAAGTTGCGTTCCCGCGAATGTACATGGGCAATAAGCTTGTTATATGTAAACAGAGAGATTTAAATATAGTAATAGGTTATAGAGCGGTCATTGGGAAACGTTTCATATAAACATTTTGATCTCAAAAGTCAATGGTATGTCAAATGTCTTGTACGGCCGCGTGACGTGGTGTGACACTAGATTGAGTAACTTATTACCAATTGGTAATAAGTTTAGGATCAAAATGTTTGTTTGCTTTGTCCGGTCTATTAATATTAAATGTCTTTGTATGTAAATTATGGTTCGTGGACTGAAATAGTGAAATAATAACACACAATAATTTCTGAACATATGCCTCATGAAATGAAAACGGCATATTTTACCATTGCCCCAGTCTCTTTATCGTGCATCAGTCCGTTTTGTTGTATGTCCAGCTTTAGTATTCCGGTTTGCCATAAATTCATTATCATCAAATTAAATCTCATAGCAACAAACTCAGAGGTCAGTGACATAGTACGTACAGGTCTCGAGCTTTATTTAGTAGTGACTTCACCTGGGTTCTGGTGTTTATCAGTAATCATTATCAGCTGAATGTTAACCGCCTCCGTGGCCTAGTGACTAGAGCTCGCCTGATACTATGATAATCGATACGGTTGGTGGTAGGACATTTTTCTATGTCCGCCTGGCTACCATGCTACTCGTATGTTGACAGCATTTTGTTTTCCGGTAGTAGCATGGTGGTAGCTAGCCAGGCGGACATAGAAAAATGTCCTACCACCAACCGAACCGATTATCATAGTCCGCCATGATTGTTGTATCGCATGTAATTTTCAGGCAATAGCAGAATAACAGCTTCTTCAAGGTCTTAAACGTCTTAGACATATGCTGAGCAATAGCTAATAGCCCATTCATCATATCATATATATATCCGATGTTCAAGTGTTAATTTTAAGAAATTCATCATCATCATCAGCCGGGAAACGTCCACTGCTGGACATAGGCCTCCCTCATGGTACGCCACATCGACCGATCCCCAGCCACCTGCATCCTGTGACTCCCTGCGACTCTAACCAGGTCGTCGGTCCATCTAGTTTAAGAAATTGTGATGAATAAACCTCTTTTTTTTATTATTATTTTATTATTAGTATCAGTCGACCTCTCGTCGAAGTCGAAGTCGAATAGTCACTAGGCCTCGGAGGCGGTTAAAATTACGTCTTTACCACTCCAACCTATTTCTTTATTCTAAACGAGTCTTGGGTCCCAAGATAGCTTTAAGTCCGTAGGAAATTCATCCACCTTCAGTGGACGCGTTTCAAGTGTACCGCTGTAGATCCTGGCTAAAATAAAAACAGGAATAACAGTGGGAGCGGAGAGGAGATGGGAATACCACCAAACAAACCGAATATCGATAGGAATAGAATCGAACCCAGCACTTCTATATAGGAAATATTATGATTATCTGCCAGCGAAGATTTTTGCGCAAGCGTGGGTCTAAATAAACTCCTGCCAAGCTTGGAGATGATTAGTATGGTTGTGCTTGCAAAAGTTCTACTGTAGGCTTTTCTGAAAGACAACGCTATTTGAAATTGAAGTTAAAATTGTTCTATGTAATGGCTATTGTAAGTTTTAGAACTTTAAGCAACAGTCGTCCGAAAGCTATAACAGATATCGAAACACACAAAAATCTTCGTGTAAATTGTATAACCGTTTATCAATTAATGAATGCAACTTTATCTGTCGTAGGGTCGTGTATCATGCTAATAGGGCACACAATACTCGCGCTATGGCCGATAGCTTGCGCCTGCGACGCCTTATCAGCGGGACTGGCACCGAACAGACGCACAAACTGATTGTGAACGGTGTCACGTCAAGCGGCACGAGTACAACTTTAATTAAAGCTTTAAACCGTGTTATATCAATAGAAAATAGAATTGCAGATTCATGAACCCTTTGTCCGTTAAAGGATTTAATTATAAAGCTAGGCTAGGGTTCGCAACAGCAATCAGCTCGGTATCTCTTTCTTAGCTCTAAAATAGGAAAAGGACAGTTATAAAAAAAATGTCTTCGACGTGAATATGAATGCTCCCAACTAAAACAAATAATTTTCATTTTATTTTTTACTTTACACCCCCTAATGTATGATATTGATAAAATGAAAAGTTTGAACTCATTGTCCATTCTCGAACATTATATTAGTCTTCCGCCAAACAGCATTGTTAATAGCACTGTTATGTTGCTTGAGGTGGGTTTCATCCAACGGCTCTCATATCTTATCCCCAGGTGAGACGAAGGCCAAGTGCAGACCCATTAATATTGTGAGAACCACTCCAATGAGTTATTAGTCTCAAGTACTTCAAGATGGAAGCTATATTTAAATCCCTTTAAATGTCTGTCGTTTTGTATGTGTTCTGTCTGAAGTGAATATGAATCATATATCTGTACTTGATTTAGTTTCGACAGAGAGAAAAACGGACATACGGTATGCCCTTGTAAGTAAACGCGCTATATTGACAATCACAACAGGGAACAACAACGGTCGGTGCTGTCAATACGAAAATTATAATTTGTATAGTTAATTTGAGTTTCTATCTTGTTCACTCGAGTTCAAAAATATTTACCCACTCTTATACATACCAAATGTGAATATGAAATGCAATGAAACGTGTAACACGAAACATGTAAAACTGAGTCCTTCTGGCAGCGTATAGTGGTCTCAGATTTTTCGGGTTCCGTACCCAAAGGGTAAAAAACGTGATACTATTACTAAGGCTTCGCTGTCTGTCTATCCGTCTATCACCACGCTTTATCCTATGAACCTATCACAGTTAGACAGTTGAAATTTTTACAGATGATGTATTTCTGTTGCCGCTATATCAACAAATAGTAAAAAACTTTATTGAAAAAGAATTATTTAAATATTTAAGAGGTCTCCCATTCGACAAACGTGATTTCTTTGCTCTTTCTTGCTCGATATTGAAAATGGCAACAAGTAGACGCTTGAAATATTCACAGAATATTTAGTTATATATTCACTTTATAAATAACTAAAATAAAATAAATATTTAAGGGGTGCTCCCCAACAAACGTGATTTTTTGCCGCTTTTATAGGTACGGAACCCTTCGTGCACGAGTCCGATCCGCACTTGGACGGTTTTTTATTTTTCAAATGTCGGTTTCTGCTATATTAATATGTAACATATGATATGTTTTACGTGTTTACTTGCAAAAATGTACGCTTCAGTTTCGACAGATAATATGAAACGAACTCTAGGCGTTGATAATACTAATCAAAGAAGGAAATTGTATTAAATATTTTGACTACTTATTAGATCTGTTAATCTTTTAGTTTGTTTCTAAATAAAAAAGTTTACTGTTTTTCTAAAATATAAACGTCACAGCAAATGACTCATCCTAATAACCATTTATAGAACTTTGCCACGAATCTTGACTTCCCCATGACTCTGCTTCTGTGACTCTGCATAAAGTTTCGTCTAATTCGTGAATTCGGCTTTACGATTCTTGCGAAAACCGCAACTACGCGGACAGGTGGACCTTCTCGTACTATGGAATGGAAAATTGTAATTTACTACAATTCATTTTTCAACTACAATTATGCGTGTTTGCATATGCATCCCTAATAGATCGCCTTGTCGTAGTTTCCATGAGGCGCTTTGACGTAATAACCGCACATGGGACGGGAAGGCGGACTGGTAATCGCAAAAAGATGTTATTTGTTTCGCTGCTGCCCATCTCTTGAATATGTTTCCCTTCGTCACCTCTTACGACACGCACAAGATCAAAACAACGTTTATTTTTAAGCCATCAACGTTATTGACATATGTTAAACTAGCTTCCGCCCGCGACTTTGTCCGCGTGTACGTCAGGATTATTCTACTTGTCCGATAGGCATAGAAGGCATCTATCTCCATTTCCAGCATAAGGTACAAAATAGTGTTTATTCTGTTACGTAGGCTAATAATTTAAAGAAACAAAAGAAATTTCAATATCTGACGTAGTACATTCAAATAGTCTTCACACCAATATTATAAACGCGAAAGTTTGTATATACGAATTTACATATTCTATGGTCGGTTGCTAGGCAACGCGTTTTTGTTATGCCAAAATTGCCCATGTAATCCCACTAATATTATAAGTGTGATTTTGTACAATTTACACAATATGTCTTTAGAAATTATAGCCTACATGTTATTCTGATGTTGAAGCTATGTTATTGTAAAGTTTCATTCAAATCCATTGAGTAGTTTTTCCGTGAAAGCGTCACAAACATCCAAACATCTAAACTTTCACATTTATAATATTAGTAGGATAACACTCTTCTAATTATTTATTAGTAACGCAGCAACATTGGCATGATGACTCGGGGTGGTCCTATTTTAAAGCTGAGACCACACGGATGCAATGATGCATCGATGTCTTTCCGTGGGTGCCTTAAAATCCAACTAAAGCAAAATTCTTGGAGATGGGAAGAATAGCTAGCAATACCTTCATAGAGTTTCCGCTTGTGGTTACGTAAGGCGTTATATGCAGGTGATAATGATGACTGTTTCCATATTCTAAAATCTCCAATGTAGATTCGATCGTAATGTGTAGCAAAAACGTCTCAAATTATTTATTCTAATCCCGACTTCATAACTAGTTTTGATAGTACCCACACTAAGACTCACAAACATGTATTGAAAGTAATATTATTAAAATCACGCCGACCGAAGGGTAATTTAATAACCCGCATTCTCTGAGTCTTTTTGCGCAAAAATTCAAGGCATTCGAGTTAATACAAACGACGCAAAACCCTAGTATTTTAAATTCCCACTCACCTTCATTTTCTTCACTGTCACTTTAAAACCACAAAATTATTCACTAGCACCACGCACCACTTTTTTATAATTGATATGGTTATTGTTAAAACGAATTTTCAATGTGTTAAAACAATTAAAAATTATAGAAGGAAGGTGTGGACTGCGTGTGAGTCGGCACGTTCGATACCGTTGCCCGCGCATCAAGTAAGGACTCCGCAAGTGTCAGTGTGCTTTAACGCCTGCAAATCTGCGCGTAGACCGAGAGACGCTAACTGGAAATCCTCTTACGAATGTCCCTTGCGTGACGAGTTGACGATTCTTATTTTATGGTGAACTCTAGAACAAAATTAAGTTAGTTTCCACTTTGTTAATTAAATACAAATAGCAAGTTTTTTCCTTTTCTTAATACGTGAAAACAATATTCATTTTTAATATGAATTACATCTATGTTTTGCTCCAAATTTAATATGAAAATTTAAATGAAAATAAAACTACGTACTCGTATTCCTTATATTTTTAATTGAACCAATTGTTTGTCATTAATATACCTCTATTTTTGTATACATAATTTATCTATATATTTTTACTGAGTCTTATATACTTTCGCGATTATCTTTTTGTTACAATTTTATTTTTACATATTCTCGTCGTAAAATGCCTTTGCGGCTTGTGTATGGAAGTTATTTATTAATTTTAAACTTAATATTTCACGATGCGCACATATTATTTATTATATTAGTATTTATGTCAATTGTTGCCTTTGAAATATCTCTGGTTTAACCGTTTTCGTGGTACATATAGATAAATCTCAAAACTACATATAAACTTAAAAAGTCTCACTAAATTTAGCCCCAATATATTTTGTTATCATCGAAAATATTATTACTACATAGTTTTTTTCCTCCTTCTAATCATATCACATTTTGCATCAAAGTTTAGAAAATTCTAAGTTAAAGTTTACTGTAGTATAAAATAACAATTACAATGTTATATTGAGGTACTAGTTGATGTAAACTCCAATCACGTCACATATTGATGCTCATCGTCAAAAGCGTCAAGGAGTCACGGCCTATGACCGATTACTGTCCAATTAGCAATAACAACATTGAGGACACCGCTTTAATGACCGCGCTTTGTAAATAAACAAAATTATGCTCTTGATAAGTGATCGTTCTTTTTGCTTATGTGTTGATGTTGAATCGTTCATTTCTAGAGATTTATGTCAACTAGTCATTGTTAAATAAATACGGAAAACTAGCGTTTGCCGGTAATTGCGTGGAGCTTCAGAAATTAACCAAAAGGAACTACTGATTCGATTAGGATTAAAAGTAGCATGTGCCCTTTGCTGGCTCTTCAACTATCCATATACCAAAAATCGATTAATTTTCACTCTTCGTTACGAGGTGAAGGAAAGGCAAACAAACTCACATTCGAATTTATAATACTTGCATGGATATCTCTTCTAAAGTAAAAAAAAACTTATCGTTAATTAAACTATTACCCGTATGGGCTCGGCTTTAGAATGGGACCAACTCATGTCATCCCGTGTGCGTCGTAAAATGCAAAAAATCGGGAGCTGTACTTCTTGTGTATCAACTTATTAACATCTTACTGCGATCACCAATCTTTTAAACTAGCGTGGTTTTTCACGACGCGTTCCCGACCGATACATCAAAGCCATAGGTGCTTACGGTCTGACGTTTGTCAAAGCGAGCGACAATCATCATGGCGGCGAATGATTTGACAATATCAACTATTTTCAATGAATTCGAACTCTGTTGTACATGAAACGCGATATATTTTAAAATTTATACCATTTTTTGCTTAATTGCTGTAGTAGTGATTATAGCAAATTCTCATGTTAAGTCCGACGTGGCAATCTACGGGGTAGGCTCATGTCCAACAGTGGTCTTAAGCAACTGATAACTATAAATATAAAATTTATCAGTTAAGTTGTCACAGAACGTGAATTGATGGATTGAATGAAAACAAAAAACAAAAGACATGTACACTATAACCACATTCAACTTTCAAAAAGTATTCTAAGCTCCTGTTCTATAAAGATTTAGTTTCTCCGTAATGAGGGTAATATTACAATACACGAAGATTACTCCCAATGTTTAAATATTATTCTCCCAACAGATTTCATTGAAATGTTTTTTGACGCGTTTCCGTAACGTAATTTAAATATTTATTATTTTGCACTCTGAAAACCAATTTCACTGTACAATTTCACTTCATTCATGAATTTCTAAACAAACATTAGTGTTTACAGCGCCATCTCTTTGTATATTTCGGAACTAGTTATACTATCAACTTCAGACTGAAGGTTCTCTGGATTAGTTGGGTGTAGTCTTGGATGTATTTAGTTTCTAGTACAGATGGCGTTTTATTTGCTCGCCAAGTGCTAAATATTGCTTGTTTTAGTACAGGGATGTCGAACCTAAAAGGCACATGACAATAATATTGTTACAACATTAGTGACTCACAAGTATAATGCACCGGTACTTAAAGCTGCGTTCCTTCAGGATATCAGTCAAATTTCCCCCTAAAAATGTAGCCGAAACTGAGCCTGATTGTAAAGTTTTTACCCGGAATCATATGATATCCCATTATCGCAATTATATTTTAGATCCTATCGTAAGGATTTGGTACCGGGAAACGTATACCGGGCCGTCCCCCTACTAGATAGACGGCAAGCGGCTCGGAACCGGTCGTTGTGGCATATAAAAGGATTTGAAGAACAAATACTTAAAAAATGGACTTAAAGGCATACCTTTAGCTTGACAAATTATTCATGGTAACTTTTAATAATTGTCTATCTCCAATTGTTTAATACGGCCTGACAGTGTTGAGGTCAAATTCAATTCAAATAAATTTTATTGCACACACATACACACACAAAACAGAACAGAAACACACAGGTCGCGGTTTCGATTTCCTGCGGGTATAAAATTAATATGTATACTCATTTTATTACGAGTACCTCTCAATTTGGTTAGTGATATTTCCATTTATTTATATCATGTGTGGTACGGCAATGGCACTCTTTGAAGTCCCCTGACTGATTATATTTCTATCCTAAGACCTCATTGTAATCAACTTTTGAGATGAAGATGATTATATTTATACAAATACAATTATAGCTATAATATACGAGTAATATATGTAGGTATTATGTTATTATAATTTTTTTTACTAAGACGCAGATTGGAAAAGTTAGTCATCCCTGCTGCAGGGCGTTGAACTAATGATCTATTTTCAGGTTCAAGGGCTCTAAAATTCTTGTTACTGCGGGGAAGGCGAACTCAGGACTGTGACTAAAAGCTACGGTGTAGTTTAGATTGGAATAGATATCTGACTATACTTGTAGTTCGTTTTCAGAGTATGTAAATGCTTTTTAGTTAAAATTTTAATATAATTCCTGCTTGGTAAATTTCACAAGCAGTAGAGTTTATCTTAGCGCCTTCTCTACAGGACGCAATTCAGAAAGCAGTAGTAGGTTCATTGATTTTAAAAAATTAAAGCAAACCTATTTAAATTTACGAAATCTACTATTCCTTTTACCAATAACCGCATGAAAATCCGTTCAGAAGTTTTTGATATTATCGCGAACAGTCAGACAGATGCGGCGAGGGACTAAAATGTTATGTACACAAGTAAAGTCTAGCCGCTAGACTCAGCGGATCGAATAGCGTACCAATTGTTTGGGATGAGGTCATACTTCATTAGATTCTGCTAGCTTGTTCATTGAACCGCTTTAATAGGACGGGCGTAACAGTTGTTGCTATTCGTGCAAAAGTTTTGTCCTATTATTTGTCCTATAGAAAACAAGTGGAATCCAAAAGAAATATGTAATTAATGAGCTGGCAGTGTCTAAGGGCATTGAAATCGTGCGTCTTCCGCCGTATCATTGTATTTTCAATCCAATCGAACAAGTCTGGTCGAAGGTGAGGCATGACATAAGGGCAAAGAATTGCAAACCTACAGGTGCCCCAGCCGTATGTCAAATTATAAGAAAAGTGATGAAAATGTGACTTCAGATATGTGGAACAGATATGTAGAAGAAGAAAATCGATACTTTAGTATGGATTCAGATCGCGACGACGCCATATCTTTTATTATGAATACAGACGATAATGATTCTGAAGAAAGTTCGACTGATAAAGATTAGTGTTTATATTATGCTCCGTCATATGCGCTTAGATTGTTCGCCTTTGTAAAATACGCCGCCTCTAGTCAAATGATTTTTATTTCAATCTCAAAGCATGCCGATGCTGGTGAACATGGCATTTTATATCGAGGCATTTGCAGTAAGGTTGTGTTTGTGACTTTGTGAGTGCTTTGTGGCGACTGCTGCATGCTCCGTCATGTGGACCCATTTTTTGGTAGATTAAATTATTTTTGCAGCCTAAATTCGATTATGTGCATTATTTAAGACTCTTTCTTAGTCTCCCGGAAATCGTATCCCGTATAATATCACACTGGTGTCTGTCCGTCCGTCCCTCCGTATGTTGATCTAATAAGGGTATCGTACAAAAAGTCTTTGGTATTACATTCTTAAACAGATTTTTATTATTATTTCTTTTCAGCATAGTTTTTAACTTATCATGAAAAATTCCCCCTCTATCTCCGAAGCTTCTAATGGAAAATCTTTAATATTCGCAGCAGACATGCTTTTATGTAAATATTTTTAGTTTAGTATGGTATAGTTTTTGTAAAATCATCAAAAAGCCTTGACAAACTTAGTTATGCGGTCGGGAAAATGAATTCTACATCAATGTAATAATGTTCGTCCGCTTCTTTTTATTGTTTAGAACCGTCGGTGCGTGAATACGACCCACACTTGGCCGTTTTTAAAATACAATTACCACATATTCTAGCTGGGTGTAACGACACTATCTAAATGTACGGATTGTATATAAGAGAACGGACTTAACTCTGGTGAACACTTTTGATCTTCCCGTAGTACATTTCCATAGTCGCAATAATAAAGAAATAATTATACACACAAATTATCTAAAACATTCATTTCAAGTCAAAAAGAAAAGAAACTGCTGTGTTGGGGTAAAAAAATAGTTTAATTCTTCTTATATAAAATACTAAAGCATCAAAAGCTTTTTAAAATAATACCGTTTTAAAGTTTAGTTTGTATGACTTAGAATTAATTATAGACAGGAATAACATCTAGAAATGCTTTTATTTCCATTAACAATCCAACTGCAAAGTATGCAATAAGTTCCAAAAAATATATAAATCTTTTTGTAACGTTTTCCAGCTGTAAAATTATTGAAATAATAATTGTTTTAAAAAACCGAGAAAGGACGTGCCGCAAACTATAATCCCGTCCCACTCACCCTGATTACAGAAACCAGTAGGTCTACAATAAATATGACCATCAGATTTTATTCTAGATGTTAGTTATATTTGTAACAATATTTTATAATTTAATTAACAGAAATACTCGGAACTATCTCGAAACAGAAAGCTTTGCCTACAACAAAGAACGTTCACTGGATTTAATCCGTAACTTGTATAAGCTTAACAAATTTACGAATACACTTTATTTAGCTATTATTATTATTTTAATAATGTACATTATATTTATTGACAAAACAACGAACAACGCTCACTAACGAATTAAGTACATAACATTCATCTGTCACATAGACTAAATTTTCTACATTAACTGACACTACTGAAATGCATCTAATACTTTATTGTATGTCTCTGCTGGACTATTTGCTAGGTCTTAGACCAGCAGTTAAATCAATAGAGACGATTTAGCGAGCTGCAACGAGCTAGACTGTAGCTGAAGTTCATATCTGTCTGAACAATTTTACTGTAATATCACTCTGCTTATTCGAAAATGTGAGTGTTTCCACGAAATATCTCTTCTATTTCTTCAGATTTCTTATTCAAACTCAATCTATGTTAATAAGTTATAATTTACGTTCAAATAATAATTATGTTAATATGTTTTCACAAATTAATGTAAGTTAGACAAATAAACTAGCTGCCAGTTTATCACATTTTTATTTTGGTCGTCCGCACGATTTTGCATTTCATCTGGATCATTTTCAACCAATGAACATATAGGCTGTTTCTACATTAGGACTAAATGCTACAAGCAATAAAATCGTATAGCAAAAGTATTGCTCGCAATTAAATGCACTGTCAATTTTTCCACTTTATGTAGATCAGATTCGATACCTCACTTTTGAGAAAGTTCTCATTTGAGTAAAACTAATCTCGTCAATTTCATTCGTTCCCTACTGTGGTAGTCCACTAACACCGTTCCGGCGGTCCACTCCCGACACGCAGTCCAGCCAACCGTGCCGCAGCAGCATCTTGTTATAAGTCAGACTTAATTTGCTTGTAGTTATGATGGTCCAAGAACAGTCCCACGGTGTGCTGCATCACCTCTTCCTCGTCTTCTCCCACGGCCAGGCGCCGCTCCAGCAGGCCCGACACGCAGTCCAGCCAGCCATGACGCAGTAGCGTCTTGTTATATGTCCGACTTGATGTGCTTGTTGTTATGATCGTCCAAGGACAGTCCCACGGTGTGCTGCACCACCTCTTCCTCGTCCTCTCCCACGGCCAGGCACCGCTCCAGCGGGCCCGACACGCAGTCCAGCCAGCCGTGACGCAGCAGCATCTTGAGGGTGCGCCTCCGGAACACCACCAGCACCAAGAAGATCAGCACGCCCTGGAGAGAGTTTATCACGTCCAGGATCTCCCTGAAACAAATCACAACACAGATAGATATACCATATCTGCTCGCAGAAATTATGGAGGATTTATTGGAACGGTCTCAAAACTTCTCTGTGAAATATGACAGTTTCTGAGTAGACTCAGACATAGAATTATTCAGCATCATTACTGACACTACTGAGCTATCAGTCTGTGACAGACATGACAGATTTACTGAATTATGAAGGAATGAATGAATGATCTCTCTCTCTCTCTCTTTTACTTTTTGAGATCGGTGTAAAGTCGCGCTAAGAGACTTATTGGAAAAGATTCGCTCTAGAAGGTCAAAGGCCAAAACCACAGACCCAAAGTGCCTTACATCAGTCTGTATATTTACATCTTGGAGAGTGTGCGCCAAATTCCGAATTCACAGGTGAACAGTAAAGCTACACAAGTTCATAGTCACAAGCACTGCCGGCTTATGCATTCCTACAAAGCTACCATCTCAAAAGACCAACAACGCGTATACGTCGTCGTCGCTTACCATCAGGTGAGATCGCTGCCAAGAAGTTATTTTCTAAGTATAGACAGCTGCTATCAAAGAGATTTAAATATGCTGCTATATTTAAATGATAGATAGATTTGTAGAAGTACGTGGTTGTTATAGGCATACGTAATGTTTGTGAGTGCGTTCTAATCCATTGTCTTGGCTTATCCTTGACATAAATTAAGTCAAGCGTCAGGTATAGTTCATAGCCGGATCCATAGTCTATCTCCCGTTCCTATAAAAGCGGGCGTATTAGCTCGCATAAATTACTGCGTTAATGTTTAATTTTGGACTAGAGGCCCGCCCCGGCTTCGCACGGGTGGAGATTTATTTTGGCATAAACGTAGAGTAAATCCTCCAGAAGTTCTCATGTCAACATCTTCACTTATGTGAAGTTCACATGAGTTAGACAAGGACAGATACATATTTTTCACATTTTTTATTTTTCACCCATAGTAAAGTGACGTTTCCATTATGCATGTTTACGTTTACACTACAATTTGCATGACGCATGCTGGTTACTTGCATGCAGGCTCCTTGCATAATGGAAACGCCGCTCCGCGAATGTATGGAGCCAAAGCCTGGTCTTGTACAATTAAAATTTTAAAAGGACATTATCAAATAAGAGTGATTTAGTGACCATTTTTTCTATATTTCGGTTGAATTTATTGCAAAACCATACAAAACGCACTCGAAACAGGTAAAACTGAACGTTGAAAACAAAGATGACGTCAATAAAATGACATTTGACGCTGTCACTTGGTACATAAAGAATGATTTTGTACAAATAAAATAAATGCAATAATGTAATTTTAGTATTTTTCTATACATATTTAGATTATTATTTGATGTTTCAAATAGGGTACAAGTGTAAGACGAATTTGTTTAAAATAAATGATATTTTTGACGAGTTTACATAAAAAAAGAATGATGTTATTGGTTATTGTTATAACGCATCGTGATCCTATTAAAGCCGAAACTACACAGTAAATAAAAGACATTTAATAGTAATAGACCGGAAAAAGCAAACAAACATTTTGATCCTAAACTTTTTACCAATTGGTAATAAGTTACTCAATCTAGTGTCACATCACGTCACGCGGCCGTACAAGACATTTGACATACCATTGACTTTTGAGATCAAAATGTTTATATGAAACGTTTCCCAATGACCGCTCTATAACCTATTACTATATTTAAATCTCTCTGCAGTAAATGTTTGTGCACGGCCCATTAACTGTGATCTCAGGCTTACCTCACAAACAATGTTAAGAGGCTATGTTGGTAAGACCACGTGGTCGGTTTCAAGGTTAAATTGTTTTGTAGCTGTCCCTCTCCGAGCCCTATCCTACCCGAGCGCGTACGGTAAGACAGCATACATTATGCGATGTTATCCACCCGTTATTTGGATGTTTCGTAGTCCAGGGATCATTTGAAGGATACAGTATATTATGTAGTCATTTTTTTAATACAGTATACTAATGAAATTTCAGATGTCGGTGGTTTTTCCAAATCGTTCTAAATTGATTCACACTCTTGTAAATCAGGTTCAAAGTTGGGGCTTTTTATTACCGAAAAATACAATACTTTGACGCCCTGTAACTCTGGAAGTATATATTTAAACGAAAATCTGACTCACCACCGACACAGATATTTGTTTCAAGATTGTGTCTTGAAAATTTCATAGATTTTCATAGCTTAATACTCAAATATGACTGGACTACGTTTGTATGGGCGCTTTGACAACAGCATAGCCTCTTAATAGTTCGCGTTTACATGTTATTATCTAAGAAATAACCGTCATTTCAAATTAGAGACGATTGCAAAATTACGCATTCTGTCGACGCGGTATTATTTAGAATTAGCGCCACTGTTATTATTTTCATGCATTTTACAATTAGCTCTGGTACACACTGGTATAAACATGTACAATTTACTGTATTTCATTAATAACTGCATCAGTCAACGAGCTCGTTCGTTACTTGTTTTCTGAGGGGGTTTGGGAACCTCAGTGGGAGTAGGCAAACGGGAGTAGTACAAAGGTGGGCGGTACGACCCCCGACCGCTGTAACTTTCCAATAATTAGAGTTGAGCGTTGCTTTCAATGTATCAATGATATACTCGTTTAACTGTGAGGGAGTCATGAGATTCAAACAGTGATTTTTAACTGACATCAAAAACAACACACAGTAAATTTTTTTAAAAGGCGGAGTGAATTTTATGGTATAAGGTCTCTTATGAATATATCATACACATATACAAACCAGACAATGTGTGTCTTCACTAACGATCCGACCATCTCAAATATCCACGACAGTCCCATCACTATGAATAGACGTATCGTCATTTGAAACCTGAAAGAATAAGTTTAAAATATAACACACGAAAAATAAGTGTTTTACAGGGATTTTAAAGAGGGTAACCAATTCAGAACTTTGACTTGACTTCTATAATGTTTCTATAGTAATTTAGTAAATAAAACAAATGCAATCATTTGCTTATCATTACTATCTTTATCGTTATTATTCAAACGGAGTTTTTGGTTAGATAAACATCGCAATATTGTTATGCTGAAGGACTTACGGCAGTAAATTTATAACTTACTTAAATTTGAGCGCCTTTACATGGCTGGATGAGAACGAATGACGCCAGAGCGTGAATGAACTGTAAATGAATATGCAAATGTTGATCCCGATCAGTATCGTCATCACGCTGTACATGTACTGCCATTGTTGCTTATTGCCTGAAAAATAGTCAACATTCAGTTATTGTCAATTCATGAGGATTATGAAACTGTATGCGATCCATCCATACTAATATAAATGCGACAGTGAGTTTGTGTGTTTGTCCTTTTTTTGACGTAACGGAGAATCAGAATGACTTGATTTATGTTATTTTTATTAGTATCTTTACAAATTTCCTAAACCATTTTTTTGTTTAAATAAAAGGGTAATTATTTTAAGTCTTAAACTAATCCATTCAATGTTGAATCTTAATGCTACTAGATTTTATTTAAATTGTCATTTTCGAAGCGTCGGTGTCGCAGTGGATAAGGCGCGGACTTTCAATCTGAGGGTTCCGGGTTCGAATCCAGCCGTGTACCTATGAGTTGTTTTTCGATTCAAGTACATTATCCGATTGCTTAGCGATGAAGGAAAACATCGTGAGGAAACCTGCACACTCCTGATAAGAAATTCAAAGGTGAAGTCTGCCAATCCGCCCTGGTCTCGCGTGGTGGACTATGACCCATACACTCTCTGTAGGAGAGTAGGCCTGAGCCCCTGCAGTGGGGACGTATATAGGCTGTTGACGTATGACGTCATTTTCGATGATAGAACAATACAGCGGAAAAAATATAACAGACTAGCTTCCGCCCGCGACTTTGTCCGCGTGTACTTCAGGATTTATTCTACTTGTTCGATAGGTATAGAAGGCATCTATCTCCATTTCCAGCATAAGGTACAAAATAGTGTTTATTCTGTTACGTAGGCTAATAGTTTAAAGAAACAAAAGAAATTTCAATATCTGACGTAGTACATTCAAAAAGTCTTCACACTAATATTATAAACGCGAAAGTTTGTATATACGAATTACATATTCTATGGTCGGTTGCTAGGCAACTCGTTTTTGTTATGCCAAAATTGCTCATGTAATCCCACTAATATTATAAGTGTGATTTTGTACAATTTACACAATATGTCTTTATAAATTATAGCCTATATGTTATTCTGATGTATAAGCTATATTATTGTAAAGTTTCATTCAAATCCATTCAGTAGTTTTTCCGTGAAAGCGTCACAAACATCCAAACATCTAAACATCCAAACATCCAAACTTTCACACTTATAATATTAGTAGGATATACTGTAAAATCGCTAATACGTGTTACTGGACTACGCATTTTTTAATGCTTCGCATTTGAATGATTCGTTTGAAATCTGACTACACTTTTAGATCTAAATGATCTTATTCTAGAACCGCTGAGTAACCATTGAGTCATTATAATCACATTCGCATATTGTACCGATGTCATTACAATTACTAAGCAAGTTCCGCCCACTAATCACAATAATCCCTTTGTTGAAATTAATACCTGATATCACCAACGCAGACTGAGTCAAACTGTTGCAGCATCTACTAGAATGTGCATTGTACCTACGACCCTACGTCTTGGTTACACGGAGAGGTCTTCTGTTGAAGATAAATCTGTCGGTACACAGTAGTACAAAAATACGTACCTATTTTTTGCTTGTTGTGACTTGTTACAAAAGAGAGTACATATTTTTGTACTCAAGTGTACATTAGTGAGCAGAATTGCTATCGTGGTGCTTGCGTCACCTGTCGTTTTCTCTAGCACCTTTTTAGTTGCCTTCTTTCAAGTTTTATCACAGGGCAGACACTTCATATGCATATAAATGTCGTGATATCGGTTCCTATTCCCATGCATCGAACGTATTTGAACGCATTAAACATGTCGACTAAAAAGTTACCGTGTATAGGCTTTTTCTTTCTTTATATCCACATGCCCTATGGATAACCGATATGGGGAGTAAAGTCTCTAGTGGTACAGGGAAATGGTACCCAGCCGATACCTCCACTAGATGGACTGACGACCTGGTACACACGGCTACACATCAAGCTATACATTTCCAGTATACCCTGACCTCGCATTGAAAGAAATCCCGCACGACGCTAGTTCATTTCTTTACTCTCAGGCTCAGGACTTTAAACTTACCATGGCTTATGCTCAGCAGTTGACGTTTTCCAGCTTGTGATGACGTCATAATGGAGAGGTGATTAAATATACTCACTGAAGAACCAGCAGTGGTTGAGTCCGATGCCAGGCTTCGGATGGTCACCGGGCAGGAAGTTGACTATAGCCATGGATATGGTGAGGACTGCGGAACTGCCCCACGCGTATACCGCATACCACACGAACTCCTTCCATCCGTAGTTACTGACTGAGGGCCGGCTGAAAAGTTTTAGTTCATTGGAGTACAAAAATATGTATCCACTTTTGAACCATGTCACATTCGCCTTTGATTGACATTACCCTCAACACACTACACAGGAATAAGCAAGCGTGAATGTGACATGGTTCAAAAGTGGATACATATTTTTGTACCCGTGTGTACACATTTGTATTGAATCGTCATCATCAGCCGGAAAGCGTCCACTGCTGGACGTAGGCCTCCTATTGCCTCAATGGTCCTTAGCCACTTGTATACAGCGACTCCCCGCCACCGTAACTATATCGTCGTTTCCCGGTACGTGATCGCCACTCTAGAATTCTTAATCCCTACCGATTACGCGTTCTTCGGGAGGTGAGGCCTGCCCATTGCCACTTCAGTTCGCTGACTGGTCGAGCTATATCGGTGACCTTAGTTGGTCTACAGATATCATTCTGGGTTTTATTATGTATTGAATACTAATGGGAAATTTAGGCAGACAGCAGCGTCTACCTATGTATCTAATAACATATTTCTGAAAGTTAACTATTGCAGGTGGTATTGATTGTTGAAGAAATGTAAGATTGTTTTACAATCTCGATATAAATTATAGGTCATTGTTGATGTGGATATAAAAATAAATTTTTATTTGAAGAAAACAAAAATCATATTTTATATCTTGACCGAAGCCTATTGTCGCCCAATCATCATTCCTAGCCTTATCCCGTTTCTCAATCGGGATCAGCTACATCAACATTTGTTTCGTTTAGAATTGATTTAAAACTTGGGTCAGAAGGTGAACATTTTGTTAAACATTTCGTATTGTAACTCGTTGCTTATCTATCTGCATCATCTGGTATCACTTAGAACATCTCCAATCTATACAAGTAAATGCGTTCAAAAAGAACTGGAAACCGACTTCAATTGCCCTAAAAGTCTGCTTTTATCAAGGCAAATTTAAGATTTATATAGTTTTCTCATGGATTCCATTGTCAGAACTGGACCGATTGGGACCACACGGGAAGCACCAGCGTTCAAATAAAAAGAATCATCCAAATCGGTTCACCCAGTCAAAAGTTCAGAGGTAAAAAACACACAAAAAACACTCGTCGAATTGATAATTTTTTGAAGTCGGTTAAAAATATCAAATATTATAGATGATATTCATAATTTTTTGATCCTATCTCACAATTTGTTGCTTTTACCTCATACTCAGCAGGATTTGTATTGATATAGCATTCGTCCAAAAGAAGCTGGATATCACGAAGAAGTAAGCCAAGAAACCTGAAAATGAAATCATTATTAATATTCTCATAGTAAATCTAAATTGTCCAGTATAAGCCATCACTGCCACTTAACGGGAATTTAAAATGTATTTCAACATTTCATTGCACACAAAATTTCTTTTACTGATTACCTAAAAATAGGACATCGGATTGTAATGTAGGGAAATCATGCTAATTGTCGATAGGTTCTAAAAAAGGGTGTTAATATAAAAATTGTGATTCACTAGAAGTTGCATGTTCATGAGACTCATTTCCAAATATTATAATTTGTTGCCTTTTTAAGGTAATTACTTCATAAAGCCAGCTATCCTATTTTAAAATATAATTGTAAAAGAAATGTAGTTTTTATAGTGCAAACAACCGGTGCGGTGATATCGTGAATTATAAAGCGAGCTTTACAAATATCTTTGCACCTCTATATCATTAAGGAATAGCTATTATTATCCTGTATGTTTAGGGAAATGTCATCAAAAGTAAATTTGACTGTATGTGCATAGATTCAGATTAGGTACAGTACCTCTTGTTGCGCATAGATCCATGTCAGAATATGCTACTAGTTTCATGGCCGCTATGATAGCGAGTCCCAACCCAAGGCTCAGGCAAAGATTGATTATGCTTTTTCCTAAGAGATCTCTGAAACAATATATTTGTAATAATTAATATTTCAAGCTATTTACTTAGAAATACTTATAAAGAACTTACACGATGAAAAAACAGACAAATTATCAAATAATCTACTAATCTCTACCTACCTACCAGTCTATTCTACCTACCTATCAGTCTATTCTACCTACCTATCAGTCTACCTCTAGAAACTACCAGTCTCTGGCCAATCTCTCAAGTTCTCAAATAAATCAGTTCAATTATATTTGGATTCGAAATTAGAAAGGTGCATTATTTTATTTTATTCAGAAATAAACAGTCTTATAACTTACGAAAAACATGAAAGAAGAATACTGACATACCAACAGTTTCCTAATTAATTAAACATAAAGTACGTGAAATAAACTGTGTGAATACACTTATTAATAATTTTGGCCTAGGTTTCTAATTTTTCCTCTAAAACTAATTAATGTACTATTAAATATATTCACATCTATAAACTTATCGTTGTACAGTCTATGGGCACATCTAATGTAGATATTATTTACATAGCTGGTTTCACTCTTACTTATTATGTAGAATGTATTTCTTTTTGCAACAGTTTCTCTTACGTCTTCGCGGCTCTCTTAAAACATGTCTTTCAAAATTTGGGGGGCATCGACAATGTTGTTCATAATTTTAAAGAGGAAGAAAATATTGTACACTTTGGGACATTATAGGGCCATGATGATGGCTCCAACCTATGTCATTTTTAGTTTGTTTAGACTTTAGGTATATCGTGAAGTAATTAAAAATTCGCCGTCAGTACCAGATGAAAACTTGTAACTTGCGAACGAGAGCTTGATCCTTTTAATTGAATTATGACTAATTTAGCTTATATGTTATACACGAGTATTACATAGCAAACTAGCTTTGTAACCGGTCCTAACAGTAGGTAGATACGTCCTATTTTCACTCGACATATATGTAAAAAGCTAGTCTAGTTTGGAGAGAAATTATCAATACAACTAGAGGGAAATGCTAAGGCTATTTTGCGATATCCAGAATTATTTGTTTGTCTAATTTTTAGAATATTAAGTTTGTTAAAGATAGTTTTGATTAATTTCGAAATTTTTACACTTTTATACATGTTTTAATTAATATAACTACAAAATTAAAATATATTTAACGTATTATCATCATCATTATGAGATTTAAACTCAGGGTACATTCAAGGGTAAATTCCGTACCTTAGTTCCGGAAGCGCCGAATAAATGATGGCGGTAAGGAACAGGAAGATTGCTGATACCACCATGCAGAATCCCATCACTTCCTCTCCCACCACCCTGATAGACTCCGTTATGCAGACGACTGCCACTCGACGCATGCGCGTCAGATTTGTATCTCTTAAAGTTGTCTGGTTACCCACGCAGAATCTGAATACAAAAACATTAGTTAATCTGTGTTCCACCACCTGTCATCAACCTTCGAGCCGCACTCATATACTCGTAGGTGCGTCGAGTAAAAATTATTGCTTTTCTTTTTTTTCCCCTTTTTATCTTTTGTATCTTTTATCCCGTGTAATTTTTTGTCGCCTTTTAGGACACCGGCGGGAAGCCTCCTCAACTTCTGAGGCTTCTCATTGTGAATATTTTCCATTCGACGGCCTTATCGGTCATCAGAAGGGAGATAAACCAAATGCGAAGTCGTTGCACATAAAAATCACACGGCAAATCAATGGTTCTATTATAAAGGATAAACCACACGGTCTCAAAGGCCGAAACCACATCTTCATCTTTGACAGTCAAAAAAGTACTTTGCTTTACCTTGTTTGTGTTACCCTTCCTTATAGGTGGCTATAACCAATTAACTTGCCATGCGGGAATTTGACATAACATATGTTTGTTTGTAAAGCGCTTTGGTGATCACAGTACTCGTAAGCGCCCGAATATTGTATTATATTTGTCGAAATACTGTACATATTTATTTTTTGTGTAAAATAGGTTTTCTCTTGACCCTGACAACCCAAAAACCTCGAGTTAATGAAACGCTGGCTCTGCTACATTTTAAACCAAACCAAAATAGTTTACTAACACTGCTGTTGCGGCAGACTTAGTTAATATGGTGGTAGCTAGCCAAGGGGACATAGAAAATGCCCTACCATGAAATGAACTGAATACCAATAGGTATCCCCTGTGGGACCTTCTGATTGTGACTCCTATTACATTAGGAAACCATATGTATGTAAATGGAATGAAATCTACATTCCTATACTGAATGACTAATTTTAATCGAGAATTTCTTATGAACGCGACCTTCAAGAATATTGTTTGCAAATTGTTTTGGCAAACTCGCACCTACCATCGACTACATCTTAGAGAAGTACGATTATAAATATCTAAAACGTGTTCATTGCGTGTTACAGCCTCATTAATAAGACCTTATTCATTGAATACTCCTTTTATCACAGGTAGTGAACGCCACCAAGGCTAATATGCGTCGCGCGAATTGCATAACGCGTCGCTTGTGAATTTCGCCGCAAAGTCATAATAGCAGTCGATGTTTAATTTAACGCATCGTCACATAAATTATCATGTGAAGGTAACTGGACACCTTGTGTGTTGGCACAGTTGTAATACTGTGGTATTGGTGTATCCAGTTTAACGGGTCAACGTGATCTGTTGGCAGATGTTCTTTTATCTACCCACGAACATTCGTGAATATCCTACTAATATTATAAGTGTGAAAGTTTGGATGTTTAGATGTTTGGATGTTTGTGACGCTTTCACGGAAAAACAACTGAATGGATTTGAATGAAACTTTACAATAATATAGCTTATACATCAAAATAACATATAGGCTATAATTTCTAAAGACATATTGTATAAATTGTCCAAAATCACACTTATAATATTAGTGGGATTACATGGGCAATTTTGGCATAACAAAAACGCGTTGCCTAGCAACCGACCATAGAATATGTAAATTCGTATATACAAACTTTCGCGTTTATAATATTTGTGTGAAGACTATTTTAATGTACTACGTCAGATATTGAAATTTATTTTGTTTCTTTAAATTATTAGACTACGTAACAGAATAAACACTATTTTGTACCTTATGCTGTATAATAATTTGTCATATAGGTCACCTGTGCCTATCGAACAAGTAGAATACATCCTGAATTACACGCGGACAAAGTCGCGGGCGGAAGCTAGTACAAAATTATTATCGATGTTTTTAAAGCGGCTTAGTTAAGCGACTATGAAATTAAAAGTTACTTTTTAAAAACTTTAGTCCGACGCTAGGCCGCGATCTCGACTGATATGTGGTCTGCCTGTGCTTGTTCACCCTCGACTTGAATACACCCAAATGGTAGCTAGATTTGCGGTTATATAGACAACGGCAATACGTTTCACTCCCTAGCTGTACGCATGATAAAGTAGAAAAACGCTTAGTGCGATACATAGGAATGTCGACTATAGTTGCATAGAACAATTTAAGAAAATAAATATTGTAATTATGTTTAATGTAATAATAAATGATAAAAGGATTAATTAAAATGGACATAAAAGTGCAAAAAGATTCATCAGTGTATCTTTGCAATGGATTGGAGTGGATCGAGTGGATTTTATACTATGACGTCATGTTTCATTAGAACAAATGCGAACTCCCGCTAATCGTATAAGATAAAAAGATCACAATACTTCACAGTAATACGTATGTGGGCGAAAAAAAACATCTTTGAATGAACGCGTACAGCTATGCCAATGACCCGATAAGCAGCTGATTGTAGCGCGTACTTTTCTGAAGGTAACTCATTCATATTGTTTCGGCTATTTTAGGACATTCGCCGACGAACGGCTTTTTTCAGACGATTTCGGCAACAAAAGGACTTTCACGTGATGAAGTTCTGCTGCAGTGAGTATCCAGATGAGCATAACGAAACATTTTTTAAATAAAAAGCGAACACTTGTTTGGATTCACAATTTGTTGGTCGAACTTTGTAAATCAGATTGTCTTCATTCATTGTGGTACGTAATCAATTAGGATATGGCAATATTTCATCTACACTATCTATATTAATATTATAAAGATGAAAGTGATGTATTTTTGTATTTTAAAAAAACCGTACGAGTTGGAATCGCGCACGAAGGGTTCCGTACCGTTCTCTATAAAAACAGCTAAAAATCACGTTAGCTGTATGGGAGTCCCCCTTAAATATTTATTTTAATTCTTTATTTTTAAAGTGGATATATAACCAAATATTCTGTGAATATTTCAAGCGTCTACCTGTTGTCACAAATATGACTCTGCCTATAATTCTCCAAACATCTTCTGGTATGGAAGGTAGCATAAGACAGCGCCTCATTAGTTTGACCGTTCTGAGTGTGCACGCTTACCATCCAAATGCCTGATCGTCACTTACCGCCATTTGAAATGAAGGCCAAGTGCAAAACTACCATACATATTTTAAATTCTTATGCTAAGCAAGATCAGTATAAAAATGGTCATACGTGCTAGCGTCAAATTCCAAGTCTCGATTCTTCATTATGAGGACCAGCTGGCCAGCCGTATTCACCATGAAGTCTAGACCCTCGCTAGGGTACACCATCGATGTCTTGTTACATGTCAGAGGGACGAACGATGTCGCGTTGGACTGTGGCTCCCAGCAGTAGTGGGGATTCCTCTTCCTCTTGAGTACAGCCTGGCCTGGTGGACAGCAGAACCCTTCCTCCACATAGGAAGACGAGCACACGCCAGCTACCACCAGGATCAGAAAGCTGATGATATGCTTTCTTGAAGACATTTCGTTTGATTTTTAACGTTCACTCGATATGTTTATCACAGTATTGTAGGCACTTCGGTACGCAATTTTATATTTTCAATAAAACTCGTTAAATTTGTTTGTCTATGTCGCATCTTTATTGGGTCTAGCGGTAGATGAAGCAAACCCGCGGCTATATTTTGGTTATTTTAAGATATTCTTCACTTTTAACTTTTGTGTTCAATTTAGGTCACTTGCACAATTACAGTTTGTAATACATTTGATTTTGATCTGTGAAAGATTGTTTTAAAATATCAGTGTATCTATTTCAAGCTACACTTCCATTGTGGTTTTATCCATGCCCACTAAATACATAAAATAAATATGAATCAGTAGTTTGTTTATTAGAAGTTTGTTTGTTAATTTGTTTGTTCCTTCATGTCTTAACGGAGAGTGAAAATGCCTTTGTTTTTTGTAAATGTTGTCTATAGTTAATGTGTCGTAGAAGGATTTAGGCCATTTTTATTCAGATCGAACGAGTAGTTCCCCTGGAATGATTCCAGAAGTCCTAGCTAGTGGTAAATACGTACTACTAAATAAACTGTCTAATACACGCAAGTATCCATGTATGTGAATGTAACTTATAATTTTGTAGTAAAACATCGTAATTTTCGTACGGGAGACGACACGTTACTTCAATCCGTCAGTTTTCTCCCATATAAAACTTTATGTTTTGGAAGTTTAAGTTCATTGCATTACTGCAATTTAATACTAAGTGTAACCTAAAATTGTGATTTACTATAGTTTGGACATATTGTAGTGCTGCCATGTGCTAGATTACTGCACTTTCCTATCGATGTATTTCGAAGAAAAAAAATTGAGTTTCCCTGATATTTAATTTTGTAACACAAGTTATTTTTATTGCATTTAACCATTAAACTATTGACATAGCCTCGTCCACTGAATCCGCTGAGTTATGTCGATGACTTTGCTCCTCTAACCAATTTGTATGTACGCCTAACTCAGTTGATCAGGGAATCAATTATTCAATTATTCTGAACTGGGTTGTTTTAATAGTTAATACCCACGCGCACTAATTTCGATGGTTTTAGCTCTGTGCTAACATTACCTCGGTGTCGTTAACTATTTCTATGGCTAATGCATTCAAGTGATAAGAGAACAAACACTCTTATGATAGTTGAGATAGCGCTCAAGGTAACGTGCTAAGTGCTCGGTACAACTTCGGTTATAATAATAATGCAAAAAAAAACAAAAAATACTAATAATAATAATATGTACACTAGTTATGTACACTAGTATTAATAATAATAATCTACGGTCTTTTGCCTATGTCCTTGGCCACCAGCATGCCAAATTTTATCGCGATTGGTTGTGCCGTTAAAGCACTGAGTGGTAGGAAACAAATACAAAAACATAGTCACTTTCGTATTTATTATTTTTGTACACGATTTGCTAAAAAAAACACAATTTTTAAACATAGTTTATTTTTATCGTTGCCGTTTTCGTATTACTACTTTGATAAAATAATTCATTAAGAAATACAGACCTTTTATAGTTAAACGAAACTTTGAACTGAACGCACCGCAAAAATTACTAAATTAGAAATGAGAAAAATATTTTGGGGGGAATTTTTGTGAAATAAAATTTTATTTCCTCATGAAATTCTATATAAATACTCGGTAACACTAATTACACTTGCACTTATTACTAAATAAATCGTAACCGCCTTATGGCGCAGTGACACGATTTTGTGAAACTATGAAATCATCGATATTATTTACGAACACTAATTTTCAATGTTATAGCTTCACGTCCGTCGTCCACACATTTGTACTGAACGCTCGTTGGAGCAACACTGATGTGAGCGTGCTTACTTGTGCAAGCATAAAGGTGATCTTTGCTAGATTTTAATTTTGGCAACTGTTTACAGTACTCATAAACTATTTTGCCCCTCTGAAGTTAGCTAGAAAACGCCGCGAAGTATAAATTATTAACGTATAGGAGTCAAGGCTAGCTGGTGGAAAGAAATTTACTAGTGTGGTATATCATCTAGGAATAGTTATTATCAAACATAATACACACACATTCCGACTGTACGTGCGCGAAATTCCGGAGAACTAACTTCAGAGGGGCAAACATAGCGTGCGAGTACTATACTCCGGGTTCTTTTAACTTTAGAAATAAGAAAGTATGTATGTTTTTGTTTCAGTTTCTAGTGCTTAGGGTATACTAACAGTTTATGTAACTGACCACTTACAACAAAATAAATAGAATGCGAACTAAAAAATATAATTATCAACGCGTTCAAAAAGAACTAGAAACCCACTTCAATTGCCCCTAAAGTCTACATACAGCATTCATCTCCTAAAATGTTCAACTTCAGAGGTAGAATTATCTGGGTACATTTTTGGTTTTTGTTGATTTTCTCAAAAAGTGCTGAATCACATTTGATAACATTTATATAGGACCACGAGTAAAGTATGTTCTGGCAAACAAAAAATAATCATCAACATCAACAATCGATTTACAATTGGTGGATTTATCGCGTAATACATACAAAAAAGTAAAAGAAACATACAGTCGAATTGAGAATCTCCTCATTTTTTGAAGTCGGTTGAAAATAACCGTATAAAAACATGCCAAGGACATTTTATCGAAGCGCACGGAGGTGTACCGCCAAGTTCCGAACCACACTCCTTCGCTTCCCTCCTACTTATGATTCCGCATCAAACTATTAATATGAAATGAAATAACAACTACGAACTTCATTGTTTATTGTACGTATACAAATATTACAGAGACAATCATAGCTAAAATAAAATTGTACAATTTGAGTTGCTTATCCCTAAAGAGAGATTTCTCCCGGCACTCACGCTGGAGCTTTCAAAATAAACAATTGAAAGTAAACCTACATGCATGTACATAAACAAAACAAAAATATTACAGAAGATAATGTGTATAGAAAAAAGCATAACAATAAATAAAAACACTATTTACATAATATAAATTATAAATAAATATAAACATAAATATAAACTGCCTATTATTTAAATGAGGGATAAGTAGTCCTCCTTGAGTTGTTTTTTAAATGTTCCGATAGTTCTACAGTCGCGTATGTCAGTTGGAAGTTCGTTCATCGTTTTAAGTTGCTAATTAATAAAAACACAAAACAGATATAAACAGGGCATGCCAGTCACGGGCCGTTGATAAAATAGTATGTAACGACCCGTAAAACAAGTTGAGGTGATCTTAACATGACATCGTCAAAACAAACAGCAATGGTATCCTTGGAACATCCAGGAATGGATGTACGACTGTAAATATTATTAGTTTCGTGTTCATAATAAGTAAGCAACCTTTCTGTAAATGGCTACATTTTATCAGGATCAAACCAGCAGTTCATGTGGTAATGAATCCACACTAGTTAAGTGAGCGTGTTATTGTTTCTATAACTTAATATTTCAATATTATGATTAAAGCGTTCAAAAAGAACTAGAAACCTAAACTGCCCTTAAAGTCTACAGCCTTCATCCCCTAAAATGATATATTCTACCCTTAGAGGTAGAATTATCTGGGTACATATAAGGTTTTATAAAAGCGCTGAATCACTTTCGATGAAATTTATATGGGATCACCTCTGAAGTATGTTCTACCAAACAAAAAAAGAATCATAAAAATCGATTTAAAAAAATACAGTCGAATTGAAAACTTCCTTCTTTTTTGAAGTCGGTTGAAAATAAATAACGCAATTTAATTGATTAACTTTTAATTGGTGCAGCTGCTGCAAATGCTGAAGTTCTACGCTCGGTTCGAGATAAGCGACGAGACGGGAGACCCCATGTCCGATCGCGACATGACCCTACTGCACTACTCCAGGATTACTTCCTTACAGGTAGTTATATCACTTGAACGTGTTTTGATTATGCGACTTTTAAAAATTTTCTATTGGTTCGCACTTGATCCTCAACTCGCCGGTAGGGGTAAGTGGCGATATGACGGTTAAACGAAAAGTGTGGTCACCCAGGAGCCTTAAGACAGTGTTGAAATAGTTTTGCGTGGAGACCTTCCACAATTTTTCAAACGAAAATTCAGGCTATTGACTGTTGCGTCTACTTGTGTAACATCTTACTGCGATCACGAATCCGAATGCCAACAGAGGACTTATGCCGTTGTGACTGTTATTTTTGCCAGTATCAGTCATGTACCGGAAAACGTATAACAGAACGGACGCACCTAGACAGACCGTTGAACTGATAGATTGTGGGAAGCTCTGCTGGTAATCTAAGAAGGTATCCAGCATATGTTTTGGGCTTGGTGTGTTTCCACTTTGTTGCTTTGTTCATTAGTTTAACTTATTAATTGATTGTATATTTGCATACGTATATTTGATTAGTTTTTTGTTGGTCCACAGAAAGCTGCCTTTGCCAAATTCCCCGATCTAAGGCTGTTTGCCCTTGCAAATGTAGCCAGCGTGGACACCAGGGAATCGTTGCAGAAACATTTTGGGAACTTGAGGTAATAAAACTTTTTATAACAAATACAATATATATATATATAAGTACTTAAAGATCAGCAACATCAGTTAATTCGGAAATTATGTTACTTTTGTTGGTACCTAAAGTACTTAAAGTGTATAAATATACATAGAAAACTTGCGCAAATCTCAAAAAAAATTAGAAAAAGATCAATTTATATATTTCTGATTAATATTTCTTTTTTAGTGACAAAGCTTTGCGCGCCATCGCTACCTATCTGAACCTCGTACCTGCTGAGGGCAAGGAAGGAGAAGCATCATGGCATCGCTTGGATAAGGAGTTCCTCAAAGAGTTATTGGTAAATATTATCAGATATGTATATATTTTTTGGCTCTCTATAATTATATTTTTTCAATTGAGCTATCTACGCTTTTGTTTGGCGGGATATTTTAAAAGACACGGTGCCCCAATTCCCTACTAACAGCTAAGTGAAGATTTTTTTCCATTGCGTTACCCACTAGGCAACGGAACCGGTTAAAAGATTTCTAGTTTCTTTCTTTTCTAGAATTCTACATCTTACCGTTTACTTTTAAACAGGATGTCTGTAATTATTTCCGGTAACGCACTCATTTACCTCTGGTTCACAAGCGTCACAAGTCATTCAATTTACTGGAACTATGTCTTTATCCAATTTATTCTGCCGCTCTTCGTGGTACTACAGTGAAATTTACAAATGTCAATCAGTCGGTCAGGGATGCCTAAAAGTACGCGGGCAGGCTCTCACAGCTTAGCATACATACATATAATACTCTGTAAATCCGTCAGGAAGACGCGGTGCACTTCCAACACAAGTTTCGAAAGACTACTTTCTGGAAGGCCCCTGCAAAACTCTGTAAAAGTTATTTAAGAAATAAACACTTTTTACTTTTACTTTTTTTTACATATGGAATCCCGCAAACTCAAAAATCTCCCAAATCTCTCACTTAGGAGAAATTCCCAAGACATGTCAATGCTTGCCTGGATCTTTGCCACTCGAAAAAAAAAGGATTCTAAATTTAAATCAGATACTGGTTTGCACTGTTGGCTACGATACTAGAGGTGTAAACTGCAAGGGGAAGTACATGACCGAATTTCATCACAATCGGCTCCATAAGTCCACTGATGGACGTCAGCCTCCCGTACAGATCGCCGTGTCCAGCTTCCTTTGTAATGCAGTAAGATGCTATTGTTATATAGGTAGAAGCTGCTGCCTATTTTCTGGAAAGATTTTCCTTCGGCTTCTTTCGCGACACCCGCGCGATGGTATGGAGTGGCCCAATTCTAAAGCTGAGGTCACATAGTAAAGCCGGCTGAACTTCATTCTTTAAAAAAAATCCAGGTCAACTAAAAATAAAAGTCCCCAGTTAGCGCAGTATAAATTACACTAGCCTTGATATATTTTGCTTGAAGACAACGACATAAATTACTTTGTTTTCTTTTAGATGTCCCGCCATGAACGGAGAATATCTCAGCTGGAGGAGCTGAACTCCATGCCGCTGTATCCGACTGAGGAAGTCATTTGGGATGAGAACGTGGTACCGACGGAGATTTACAGCGGAGAAAGCTGCTTAGCGCTGCCGAAGCTAAACCTGCAGTTCTTGACTCTACACGATTACTTATTGAGAAACTTCAATCTGTTCCGATTGGAGAGCACTTGTGAGTATATCTTAACTCGTACCAGCTGAGAAAGTATTTTAAGAAAGCTGTGTATGTACCTACTTTACGCAACGTTTGTCTTTCAGACGAAATTCGGCAAGATATCGAGGATGCTGTGTACAGACTAGCGCCATGGTAAGACTTTTTTAAATAAATTTTTTCGAATGCGTTTCTTCTTTTCTGTTTTGCAATATTTTACTAGACTTGTAAGATTTAATCATATCGTAAAGGCTTCAAAGAAAAGCCAGTCTTTGGTTCTTAAAAATTGTACTAATGTAATGAGTGTTTATAGGCAGATGACGTAGTTATAAGTCCAAGATGGCTGCCTAGTGTAGTGATCGATATCAAGGTTGAGATAGTTCAATAGACGAGGATTTTCTTCAGCAGTAGACTGTTCCGTCCGACGAAGAAGAAAGAAACGTCACATGCATATGATTAATGAATTCCCTATCTTCTCGTTAGGCGGTCAGAAGACGGCAGCGTGTACTTCGGCGGCTGGGCGCGCATGGCACACCCTGTGACGTCATTCGCCGTAGTAGAAGTGGCCAAGCCCAACATCGGAGAGAAAGCACCCTCTCGAGTACGCGCTGACGTCACAGTCACGCTCAGCGTGAGGAACGAAATCAAGCACGAGTGGGAGAGCTTGAGGAAGCATGACGTCATGTTCCTGATTACTGTCAGGCCCAATCAGGGTATAGGTAAGTCGGAATAATAGGAAGAATAAAAGGAATAGAAGGAAAAAAATAGGAGTAGGATTAAATAAATAAAAATTAAACACGCAAAAATATAGCTAAAAACCACCGTAAGTCACCGCTAGACCCTCTAAAACAGCGACACACAGGCATTGGCGTCAAACTTATAACACCCCTGTTTTGCGTCGGGGGCTAACATGTGATTTATTTCTGTTGGATATGTACAGTACTTTACAATAGGGCCAATCAGGAATAGGAAAACGCTATGTCATCCTCTGAGTGTCGTAAAAAGTGACTAAGAGATAAATTCTCAATTTTATTCGCAGCATCTATCTATATGACCATAAAATCGTACCACAATCATCAATGTGCCTACCAGGCGTGGATGGCACACGTCCTCGTTATGCTTTCTACGTGGCGGTCTTTTAAGAAGCTTCATGTCCAACGGTGATCTTTATTTTTCCTTCCAAGATACGGAACTCTCCGGTAATTGTTATATTTTTTTAGTCTAAAGCAAAATTACTAAGTAATGGCTTACCATGATTTTTACACTCTTTCTAGGAGAGTAGGCCTGAGCCCCTGCAGTGGGGTCATATAGCATGTTAATGCCGATAATTGTTACGTGTTAATGAATTACTTATTTGTTACATGCAAAGGCAACGGTTGTTTTGAAAATATAAATTACTTCACAACATTCCAAAACACAACAGCCAGCTTTCCAAGAAACTATTACCCATCGCACGACGGAACGGAGGCTGTTTTAAAAAAGTTGTATTTTTACGCAGTATTTTATACCAACAAGGTTGTCCGACCACAGCTATGCCTCTATCTAGCCTTATTATATTATCGGCTGCACAAGTCAACACTGTCTACCACACTTTTTTGAGCTTTTATCATGGATATGAACATAGCCGTATTATCACGACAAATAATTTCCGACGCATAATTTCTGATATCAAATCATCAGCCGAGAAACGAACCACAACCTTTACCAGGTCGTAGGTCCTTCTAGTAGGGGGACGTTCCGGTACCCGTTTCCCGGTATGTGTTGCCACTCAATAACTCTTACTCCCCGTCGTTTTTCGAGCGATTTGGCCTGCCCTTTGCAACTTCAGCTCACTGACTCTTCGAGCTATGTCGGTGACCTTAGTTCGTTTACGGATTTCCTCATCATTGTCACGTAGAGCTCTTCCGAGCATAGCTCGTTCCATAGCTCTCTGAGTGACTTTAAGCTTGTTTATTCGACCAACAGTAAAGGATCACATTTTGGTTCCGTATGTCATCACTGAGGTATTTTGGACGAGAAGATATGCCTTAACATCCCGAACGCTGCCCAGCCGAGTTGTATTCTTCGGTTGACTTCTTTGTTGTAAATAGTACAAAAATCATCGTAATTGTGCAGGAACAAAATACGACTACAGAAAGAGCATGGTCGACCAAGCTAGCATCGTCTATGTGAGGGGGTGTGAGGTGGAGGGCATGCTGGACGCGTCAGGGAGGGTCATCGAGGAGGGGCCGGAGCCCAGGCCGCAGCTAGATGGAGACACAAGGACCTTCAGACTGCTTTTAGACCCCAACCAGTACAGGCTGGATTTGGACCGAGCTAGCAAAGGCAATGAGGTGAGTTGTTCTTGTTTTTAATTCGTATTTTCTGTGTAAGTTGGGAAAGTGCACTGCTGAACATGACTACCATCTTCCTGAATTTGTCTCTGAACAGGGTCGGCACTACATTTCTTTATTTCGTCTCTATCTACCGTTATTTCAGTACCTACTCACACCTTACATACGCATAATTCTTAAATCCATACCTTCCTATGCCATTCATTGTTATTCGTAATCACTTTTCTAGATATTAAGTATTTCATCCCTCCATACCCAGCCCATGCCACGCTAACTTATCAACTCTTCGGTCACAGATGCAACTTTAAACTTCCTCTTTTTTATATAGAAGATAGGCCAAGGCTTGACCCCAATCTCACCGGATGTTATGTGACGATGAGGTCGACGATTCTATGCGTTGGTATAGAAGATGGCTATTTACTCTTTTGAAGATGATAGATGTGGAAGCGAAACGCTTGTTGCGAGCTGTAGGAATATCCACAGTATACGGGTGAAGGTCTTATAGACTCATTCATATCTTGTCCATTCTAGTCACACCACGCATCTATCTTAGCCATCAAACTGTCACAATCACATACAGAATACATACATCAGAATATCCAGGCGTGTTCCACTGATCACGCATGAAATTACTACATGAGACACTCGGTTGTCAATAGTGTGAGTGCGTGTGTTTTTGTTTACCTCACGCATAATTAAACGAATCTTCATCCGTATATTTTTTACAAATCCGTGATTCATAAGTTCATTGTGCTACCCAGATTGCCGAGTCAGACTTACCATGTTGAGATTATGGCAATGACCATGCTGATCGTGCCGATAACTGATCAGAGTAAATTGTTGTTGATGCATAGTAAAAAACCTTCCTTAGCCTAACAAGGGTGGTTATACAAATCTAATAGCTAGAGCACACAAGCATTATGTATGTCCCCTTTCCATAAAGTAGTCCAATGAATTACCTAGTGAGAAACAGCCCTTACGAGGGGCATACCGAAATGATCGGGAATATAAAACAATACATACAGGAAATAACTAAATTTATTTTTATTGCTTTTCGAAGTATTCTCCGTTGCAGTTAATGAACTTTTGCATTCGTTCGAACCAATTATTATAGCAGCAATTCCAGTCCGAAGTTGACATGGTCAAAATCGTCGATTTGTATGCTTCCACTGCTTCTTCTGGACCTTGAAACCGCTGACCACGCAATAAATCTTTGATTCTAGGGAATGTAAAGTAATCATTGGGACTCAGATCAGGGCTGTATGGAGGATGATCCATTAATTCAACGTTTTCCTGCTTCAAAAACTCGCTTGTTTTCTGAGCGGTGTGAGAGCTCGCATTATCGTGATGGAGGATTATGCGTCGTTTCGGGTTACCTCTACGGAGTTCGGATATCATCTGTGGCAAACAAACCGTTGTATACCAATCAGCGGTAACCGTTCTCCGTTCCTCTAAGGGAACTGTGACTACATGTCCTGTTTTCGCGACAAACGAAGCGACCATTTTCTTCGATACGCTGCGAGAGCGGACAACTTTTGTTGGCTTGATCTCACCTGCGAAGACCCAGACAGCCGACTGATGCTTTCTTTCTGGCTCATATGAATAGATCCATGATTCATCACCAGAGACAATGTTATAAACTGCTTTTGACTTTCCTCCGTTGAAGCGTTGCAGAGTAGACCGGCACCAATTGACACGAGCCGCCTTTTGCTCTTCGGACAAATTATGGGGCACCCAGCGGGAAACTAGCTTTCTCACTCCCAGTTCACCATGTAAAACAGTTTGTATCGCAGTCATACCTATCCCTAAAGTAGCCCGAATCTGCTCATATGTAATATGTCGGTCATCCTGTATCATTCGGCGCACAACAGCGACATTTTCTGGTGTAACCGCTGTTTTTGGCCGGCCTGTGGAAGGTACGGTGCCAAGAGAAGCACGTCCACGCCGGAATTCAGAATACCAGCGATATATTGTCGTCTGGCTAGGCGCTTCACTCTTGAATATAGATATAAGCTCAGCGAGACATTGTCCCTGAGATAATCCTCGTCGAAAGTTGTAAAAAATTATGGCACGGAAACTTTCTCTTGTAAGCTCCATTTTTTTATCGACCTATCAATTTCAAACTGATATTGTTCTTTAAAAAAATTTTTTTTTTTAATTCTGTCAATTGTATTCGATTTTCAACTAACCAGTGTTTATTCATCAAAAAGAGTTTTTAATCTAATTAAATCGAAAGTACTCGATTACCGATCTTTTCGGTATGCCCCTCGTACAAGCCAATAATAAATCCATTATCTGGAGAAATGCCAGATCTGCCTGATGGCTCATAAACTCATAATGCGCGTGCTTTTTATTACGTCTGTGTGCTTCCCCGTCATTCCCGTCAAATGTTCCTGGATATTGAATCTAAAAGCCAGATGCGCATTACTGCTGCTACGAGTATTTTTAGAGAGCGAAAGTCACTATCTATGTAGATCATCATGAAATTTGTCGATATATGTTCACCATCATGACAGTACAGGGTCTTGTGCATACAGCAGTGCTTTTTTCCGGCGGCTAAGAGTTTGTATGTTTTCAATACTCCACATGTCAGTATTTTTTATACACAATGAACTCCATCTCATCATCATCAGCCGGGAAATTCCACTGCTGGGCATAATCTTCCTACATGGTATGTCACAATGAGCGGTACCGAGCCACTTACATCCAAAGACACCCCGTGACCTTTACTAGGTCATCGGTCCGTCTAGTAGGAGGATGGCCCGGTACGTTGGCGCCAATCGAAAACTTAATCCTCTTCGGTTATGTATTCCTCGAGCGAAGTGGCCTGCCCATTGCCAGTTCAGCTCAGAGACTCGAGCTCCATCCCAACTAAGACCTTTGGATGTAGGTGTGCTCACCCAGCAACCACAAGGTAATGAGGTGCAATACTTGTGTGCGCAGGACGTGTACGAAACGTTCAACATAGTAATGAGACGGAAGCCCAAGGAGAACAACTTCAAGGCGGTGCTGGAGACGATCCGCGAGCTCATGAACACGGAGTGTGTCGTGCCGGAGTGGCTGCATGACATCGTGCTCGGGTATGGAGACCCTGGACAGGCGCATTACACCAGGTAAGCACGTGGTAGCTGGAAACTAGCTAGCAACTGGAAAGTAGATTCGGTTACTCTTTCATGCGGAGAACCGAGGCACAGTGAAGACAGGGACGCACTCTGTCGGGAAGACCCGAGGTTTAGAAGATTGGCTTGTGGTCCTTGTTACCAATATACGCAAAAAATTTGCACACGTGTTTCCTTCAATCCCGAACCCTCCAGCTCGCAACAATACGAGTATAGTTGCGATATTCCGTATATGATTATCTATTTAAACACTTTTAACTGCCCCCTTGACTCAGTGGCTACACAGTGCGAGCTACGATCCAGGGTCGCGGGTTTGATTCCTAGTGCACGTCCCAGTCATCAATTCCGGGTTAAGATAATTGACAATGTCTTTCTGAGGGTGTAATAAATATATTCTGGCGATTAATAACACTGACGACTTCTTGTTTCAGTCATCAGTCCGCTTGATAGAAAATACTCCAATAAAAATGCAATCTCATGTTCAGCGCTGGATATAAGAAGCTGGTAATGGTGTCCACTTGAACAACAACCGGAGCAATCTTAGCGTATTTGAAGGGCCTGAATAGGACATAATTTTTATCCCGAACGAAAGTTCTTATCAGAATTTCTAAAGTCTGATAAGAACTTTTTAAACCTCTTAATTTTTTTGTATGCAATTGTTTTTGGTGAATTCATCATTCATTATGAGCTTTTAATTGATCATGCACTAAATTAGAATAATATGAGTTATGACTATGAATGTGTAATAAATAATTGTTAGCTGATCTAATAAATAAAATTAAAATGAAGTAATGTCGTGGGCAAAAGCTAATTCTTAACAAATATACACACATATTACATTATCAGTTGATATAACTCTATCATTTTATGTCGCAGGATGCCCAACGAGATACCAAAGCTGGACTTCAACGACACATTCCTGGACATGGAGCACTTGAGAAGCAGCTTCCCAGGGTACGAGATCAAAGTGCAGACGGATGACCCCAGGAAACTAACCAGACCCTTCAAGTATGTATGGGGATCATTTTTCAATTATAGCATGCTAGACAAGAAGTCGTGGAAGCTCAGTTGGATAGAGCAGTCCTCGATAGGTCTACACTCGAGTACAAAAATATGTATCTACTTTCGAACCATGTCACATTCAGTCTTGCTTGTTCCTATATAGTGTGTTGGAGGAAATGTCAATCAAAGGTGAATGTGATATGGTTCAAAAGTGGATACACATTTTTGTACTCGAGTGTACCAGTTTACAGGTATGTTGTTAAATATGTGTAATTTTCATCATTTTTTTTCTATTAGTTCCTTGTTATTTAAAACTTATATATAAATTAATTAATCTATTTATGATTGAACGGCTCATAATGAAATCATAACATGTATGAGATCATACTTGAGTAACTGATTCATTGATAGGTTTTAACGATCGATATGTCTCGCTATATCATTAAATATTGTGTTACTTGACTCAGGACCACTCCTGTGGACAAGTGTTGGTCCTTTTCAGATTAAAACTGACGCCATGCTTTTCAGTATGCCCCGTTCTGCACAACAAACGCTGGATTTTATCTGATCGCACACGCTCTCTGATTACGATTAATGGGAGCTAAATAACTCATGTTCCTGGTCACGTATGCCTGCATTTATACATGTTTTAGCGAACTGTTGCTAAGGTTCAATTTTAGAACTCGTTCTCTGAAACTCAATTTAAGACAACTAGCTAATCAGACAGGAAGCACCGGTTTTTCCCCACTTGTCCTATTCAAGAGCCAGCCCTGCGTCCGGATGGAGATGTCCATACTGCCCGGCTTGTCAAAAAAGTCAATCAAATATATCTAGGACGATTTCATCATCCTCAGCCGGGTAAAATCCACTGCTGGACATAGGCAACCTCCATGGTATGCCACAATAAAACACTTGCATCCAGCGACTCCCCGCGACCTTTACTAGGTCGTCGATCCATCTAGTAAGGGGGACGGTCCGGTACACGTTTCCCAGTACGTGGTCTAGGAAGATTGTTTGTTTGTTTGTTTGAATACTCTTTATTCATCTTAACTTAAAGAATTAAAATTTTAAAACAATAATAAAAGTAGAATTGGCGGACTTATCCCTATATAGGGATCTCTTCCAGTCAACCAGGGCGAGGAGAAAGATAAAGGGGTGGTGTGCGGATTTAACCACAGTTTGAATGCTTTGCAGAGAGTTATTTGTAGTTCCTGCTGACAAATGAAGAGGGCACAGATTTTGGTTTGTAGTTAGATTTTCGGTGTATAAAAACTGAGTATTCTTATTTTAGTCTCTTCCCGCCCACTAACGGTCAAAGGCCCATGATATCCCTCCACTTTTCTTATTTAAAAGCTTTATTTGAAGAGTAAATAGGCACCTTCTAGATCAACTTGTAACACCGCCGATCTCATCATCACTTAACATCAGGTGAGATTGAGGTCAAGCGTTGATCTATCTTCTATAAAAATAAAGTAGTCGTTGATGATATAATATACATAACTTGAACGTGTTCCCTCAGGTTGACCTTCGAGAATGTTCTCCGGAAACAGGAGCTCGGTGACGAAGCGATGGACGAAGACGAGGAGAGGAAGGTCATTGTTGTGGAGCCTCATGTACAGCCCAAGAGAGGGCCGTACCTATACAATGAACCTAAAAAGTATGTACAGTTTACACAGAAAACAGTCTAAAAACTGAACACCTAGGACCTGCTCTAATCAAACATAAACCTTTCATATTTAATAAGCTTATTCTGCGTGGACATCACACATTATCCCACGGGAACTACGAATTCGATCGAAATTTACCAAAAGTCGATCCGACTCGCCGCATTAGATCAAAATCGCGCTGCAAGGAATTTTTAAACATATAAAATTATTGTATGTTTATTCCACGAAGCGATAGAAATGTTTGTCAAATATGAACATAACCAGTTTAACACATGCCAGGGCCAGTTGTGTACATTGTCAACAGAGATCGTCGTAGTTTAACAACTTTTCGGATACGTTTGGAGACACTAAACAGTTACCTGTTTACTATGAATATACTTCACGTGTCCTTGCTCACGTGCGCCAAAATTACAGGAAATTAGTTAGTTTGTAAACATTAGTGATATACTTGTATATAACTTCCTATACGTAGATAACTTTTGGGTCTCCACGGTTCGTTTTTCATGAGTTTCGGATATTTTGGCGCCATTACAAGCGCCATAAACACGCAGCAACTTGATATAACAATAACCACGATGATTACAGAAAATTTATGATTCTATCAGGAATCTATACTAATACTAGCGTCCCGCCCCGGCTTCGCACGGGTGGACATTTATTTTGGCATGAACGTAGAGTAAATGTAACTAACTACTAACTAACTAACTATATCATTACAGAAATTTTAGGAACTTTTCAGACGTTCTCATGTGAACTTCTTCACTCATGTCAAGTTCACATGAGTTAGACAAGGACAGATATATATATTTTTCACATTTTTTCCACCCACAACCACCCACCCACTTCCACCCATCGCGACCAAACTCCCTTACATTCATCAGGAGACCAAGGGGTATTCACTACTCCAACGGGAAGTTGATTGGAGTTGGTGGTGATAGAGAAAACCTTGTCTTAGCGTACTAACATTAGCTTTTTATATATTATATATACTAATATTACAAATGTGGAACTAAGTTTGATTGTTTGTCCTTCCTTTACGTCGCAACGTGTTGGAATCAATAAAACCGAACCCCAAATTGCAGCTTTCAAATAACAAGAGTCTCTGAGCTAAGCCGCGGACAGACAAACGGACAGAGCGAAAGGGTTCCTTGTTTGACTACGGAACCCTAAAAACAAACCGGAAACGAAATTAATTAACACTTTAAATAAGAATCCCGGTAAAGTTTGGCCGTATGTTTCTACATGCAATTCATTTACCTAACCTAAGAACAATGTACGCGTCACGCGCACAAGCTGTTCACTATCAAAAAAACTTGTGTCTGTTAGTTTACTAGGTATGACATAATCTATCGTAGCGGTAGGTTACCGGTTTTTATGTATGCAATTTATCTTAATAAGACGTATGGAGAAGATGAGTGTATTTGATCGAAATGAACGATGGCTTCACGCCGACTTGGCGGCATAATAAACATCGAATTTATTTTTGTGCATGTTCGAGTTTATTGTTTTGTACGAATGTTAGACGCCGGCCGGCACAATATCTGTTTGATAGCCGTAACGTTTTAGACGTATTTACACGTATTTAATCATTTGATTTTTGCATAAATTACCTTCGATTTATAATCGTCTGGACTTAGGCCTCATTCATGGCCACAATTGACATTTGTATCCAGCGGCTCCCGCTCGAAAGATCGATAACCGGTGGGGAATAAAGGTACTCGAGTGACGACCACGTACCAGGAAACGTCTACCAGGCCGTACACCTACTAGGTGGACCGACGACCTGGTTAAAGTCGCGGGGAGTCGCTAGATGCGGAAGGCTCGGGACCGGTGGATGTAGCGTACCATGAAGGAGGCCTATGTCCAGCAGTTGACGCTTCCTGGCTGATGATGATGATGATGCAGCGACTCTCCGCGACCTTTACTAGGTCGTAGGTCTAGCTAGTTGGGGGACGGCCCTGTAAACGTTTCCCGCTACGTGGTTGCCAGTCGATTCTTCAAAATCATTAAGGTTCACTAATTAATCAATGAGAAAATTGATGTTCGAATCAATTTATCGTCATCATTAAATCATCTGCAGCCCAGTGTTGTCCCTTATGGATCGCTACATCAATGTGATTGTGAATCATGGCAGTCGGATAGTGACCGAAATAAGATATAGTTGATACAAAGGTAAATGGGACTGCTGTGGCAAATCTAGTCGCTTTCAAAAGGTACTTTGAAGGCACCAGCCCAGTTCTTGAAATCTACCTTCGGATTGTTTAAGCGTCACAAATCTACCAACATGTAAAACAAAAGCATAAATAAATGAAAGTAACGCACAAACAATAACTCCAAGAGCATGCGCGCAACGAAATGTTACTGTGAATGAATGATCGTGCTTGTTTCAGGAACAACATCCTCTTCACTCCGACACAAGTGGAGGCCATCCGTTCGGGAATGCAGCCCGGGCTGACCTTAGTGGTCGGACCGCCTGGCACCGGTGAGATATAAATAACCTATAAATAGCTCGGAAGCTTACGAACATACCGTTCAGATCGACAATTGATTGAATTTACACGAAATTCCACAAGTTAGCTACACAATTTCAACAACTGTACACTTACGTGAATGTTTGTCAGTGGTTCTAACATGGATATTTAAAAATGCTTGTTACCTGTCACTGAGGTTTTCGTCATTTCCTTACAGATGAAATTATCATTCCAAGGCCAACCTCTAAATGGATCTGGTATGACCTCCGAGCAGTACCGGACTACCGGGACCTAAAAAAGAGAATTGGCCCTTTCCGCTTCTAATCTCCACATAAAAACAGACAATATATTTTTTATGAAATAAAAATTAATGGCGGATTCAACATGAATATCTGTAGTTATTGAACACACTTTGCATCCATTACAGGTATAAATAAAAAGGCAAGCCACTTTTCGGCTGTGTCCGAGGCTTTGGAGTTTTTTATGAGGACGTTCTACTACTTCAAAGCACCCGACTAGTCTATATAGCAAAGCTAACACAAAGGTGACAGAGGTGCTCTATACACGATCGAACAAAGGTGATGGAAGATTCATCGTCCCAGACCGCGTCATGACACAGCGACCGACCAGCCTACCGGCCTGGCATTTGCCCGTTCCACCCTGGAGCCAGTCCTGGCCTGCCTCAGAGTAGTCTGTATCTACTGTAAATTTGCAGTATAGGAAATAATTGAACACTGCATACTCCAGACCGAATCCGCAAGTTTTGCTGTCACTCAGAGATGCTGGTTGAATATCCCGTGCCCTATTAGAGTTGTTGCATCCTTATTTGATTGTGGCCAAAGTAGGTGGTAGGCTGTTTGATAAATATGATCACTTCTTATACTGTTCAGTTGAATATACATAATCTTTCATCAACCATTAGAACATAAAAAAGCTAGTGGGTTTGTGTAGGAGATTATGGCTAAGTGCGTAAACTGCTCAGACTGAAACTGAGGGATAAATAAACTGTCGAATTGATGTTTACTTATACATGAATGAAAGCCGTTTCATATCGGACACTTTTGAGTTTATCATGTATCTAAATGTGAAAGATCGTTACACAGTAAAATATCTCCTTTTAATCGTTTTGTTTTAACCCAGTGATTAAAAAAACAGCAATTATGTAAGTGTGTGTGAGGAGACCAAAGGTATCTATGGTAGATTTCTGGGAAACTTTTACTGGGTGTTTCATTTTTTTAAAGTTTTTGTAGAAGCCTGCCTTTGTTCCTATGCTAATAAAGGCGGATACGTTGCGCTTTATTATTGTATCTATGCAGCATACTGGAGTGTATCTCCGTAATAATAGATCGTAGTTGCAATACCAATATCGGAGACATGCCGCACACAAATGTTTTCGTTTATTATTTGGTACAATCGAGTACAGAAATATGTATCCACTTTTGTACCATGTGACATTCATCTTTAATTGACATTTCCTTGAACACACTACATAGGAACAGGCAAGAGTGAATTTGACATGGCACAAAAGTGGATACATGTTTTTGTATATATATTATGTTGATACATAAAACAATACCTGAGTCTGCCGCAAAATAGCAGTGTTAATAGCACTGTTGTGTTCCGTTATAAAAGGTAGCAGAGCCCGCGCCTCATTTAGTTGAGGCTTCTGGGTACACACGCTTATTATCCAGCGGCCTTATCATCCAAACCCATCATACTTTTTTATATAAAAGGGAGAACTAATCCAAATCATACGTTGCAGGTAAGACGGATGTGGCAGTCCAGATAATATCGAACCTGTACCACAACTTCCCGTGGCAGCGCACCCTGGTGGTCACACACAGCAACCAGGCCCTCAACCAGCTGTTCGAGAAGGTGGCTGAGCTGGACGTTGATGAACGGCATCTGCTGCGTCTTGGACATGGTGAAGAGGCGCTGCAAACAGATAAAGACTTCTCGAGGTAAGAGATACTTATTTAGTCTGGAACAGGGTGTCTGATGTTGGTGTACTTTTGTTTGTGTGTACCTTGTGTGTAACAAACGAAAGTGTCTGACATTGTTGCTTGATACGTGTTCACTTGGACACGGCCTCTAAATGCTCTAATATATCTCTGTGGCTGGTTGTGGTATTGTCGGTTATCGCCGGATAATCAACCAATATGAACATAAAATTATTGATTTCAAAATACTTCAAAGAAAATTAGTAGTTCATACTTTTCAGAGAAGTGTTAATCACTTGTTAGTCGTAAAAACTATGTGTAATGTGTATGTTTAAGAACCACATCGTTTCTATGAAGTTTTTCGGTTTTGCAGTTTGTGTAAACATTTGCTAATGCTCGCACGTCAACGGAGTCTGGCTTATCCATCCTGGCGCTTACATAAGATGGCATAAGAAAACGACCTGTGATTCGTTGTCTCACTCGCACTCGGGGAACACCTGGTTTATTGTTTAGTTATTTGATTCTTGTAACCTCCTGCAATGTTATACAAACACAGTTGGAATTTATGAAATAACTAGTGAAATAATTAATCAGAGCGTTTCACACAGAAGCGACACTCCGAAATGAGGCTGGGTTTTATAAGTTTTCATCAATACGACATTCTTGATTGCTAAAACATCTGATATATAATATTAATATTAACAGTGCTATATAATAATAATAATTATCAAATCACCCCTAAGAAAGAAAAAAAGAAAAGGTAAAACATTAAGGTTTAATTTTTCATTACATTTTGAATGTTTTTCAATAAAATAAAAACAATATTTTACGAGATAACTCGAATATTGTTAAAAGCTTCCTCCATTTTAACGCTCCGTCGTTCTTACTATAATTATCGTTGTTACTACTTTTGATTGATTACGTCACAGAGCGACCCGATTTCTATGGAGAATATAATTACTCTTCAACGGGTTATTTATCTTTTATTAGAAAAAATAATGAGTAATGTCGAAAAGTCTCTCTCTCTCTCTTTCACACAGTCTGTCGAATGAAAGCAGAAATATTTTTCGTGTACTACATACTATTTTGACGTTTAATTTATTTTGGATCATTTCTTGGTGTCATTTCTTCATTTCCAGACTAGTGATTAATCTTCTTTGACACCATTGATAAATTTAGATAGATCGTAACCTTGGTTTTAAATAAAGTTCGGATTGAAGTGGTGAGAAATAGTATTTTTATATATTCACATGTAGGGTATTAGTGTACCCGTTGACCCAGAATTATGAAATTGGGCAAGAAACGACGTCTTCGAGCACAAGTAATGAAAAAAAAGCAGAAAACTGCTAATATACATTTATCAAAATATTTTTTTACTATTACAAATTTACAGACTTACAGATATAGATAATAGGCATGCATGATAATTATATGTGTATATTTTTTCAGCTGCAAAGTTAAGTTTGTTTTTCAATCGGACTTACATTTGGCGCGTATATTACCTTATCATGACCAGGTTTTTAAATTAAAAACTTTCTTTTACGAATGCAGTTTCCGAGCATGTGTATCAATGTATAACCTACGTTCAGGTACGGTCGGGTGAACTACGTGCTGGCCAAACGTCTGGAGCTGCTGGAGCAGGTTGGCCGGCTGCAGCGCACCCTGGAGGCGGGCATGGACGCGGGCGCCACGTGCGAGCTGGCGCACCACTTCCACGTATACCACGTCAAGCCAAGATACGAGACCTTCCTAGCAGCATGCAACAAGGACAAGGTACCTCACTCACTCAATACATGTAGAAGTTACATTTGACCTTATTTCTATCAGTACTCTGTTTGGTTGGTAGTAGGGTAGGTAGGTTTTTTGAAGACGAAGAATGACGTACTTTTAAATTGTCAAATTCACAAGTAAATAGTTCGACACGGGAAGCTACAGTTTACAATCGATTTAAAATAGTAGCAGCGAATAACGAATCTTGTTTCTTATCAATAAATGTTATTCCCAGACTATGGAAACGATCAGCAAAGAGTTTCCATTCCACGAGTTCTTCAGCGACGCCCCGAAGCCTTTGTTCCCGGGGAAGTCATACGAAGAAGACATGGAGATCGCTCAGAGTTGCTACAGGTATCGTGATATTTCATGTGTTGACTTTGTTATTGTATGAACCTACTTACTATGCAGTGGCTGCGCTACTCGGAATAATCAATAATCAGGATCTCCCTAATACAAAATTCAGTTACGCAGTTCAATTCGAATACTAATAAACTAGAGGCCTAAATATATATATGAATGGTCCTTATTTTAGCGTCGTGATAAATCAGCATGATATATTTAATTATTATAAAGCTACTAGCGGCCCGCCCCGGCTTCGCACGGATGGACATTTATTTTGGCATAAACGTAGAGTAAATGTAATCTTTCTAGATTATTACAGAAATTTTCAGAACTTTCCAGAAGTTCTCATGTGAAGTTCACATGAGTTAGACAATGACAGATATATATTTTTCACACTTTTGCCACCCACTTCCACCCATCGCGACCAAACTCCCTAACTTTCATCAGGAGACCAAGGGGTATTCACACCCCAACGGGAAGTTGATCGGAGTTGGTGGTGATAGAGAAAACCATGTCTTAACGTACTAATATTAGCTTATATACTCGTATATAAGATTTCTGTATATTGTATTTGTATCTCTAATATTTTTAAGTCATGTAATAAATTTTAGCTGGCTTAGTACGACACTAACCTAAAAACCGGACTGTCAAATGTCAGGGAAATTGGTGCATTCCACTCTGTGGAGTGTTGCTTAGTGTCCTCTCAATGTCCCAAATTTAGGAGAATCCATTTTGGTAGCCTTGGAACAGTAGTCGGTCATGTTAGCCTACTTAGATTAATATAGACATAGACACAACTTTATTTAAGAACACACACAACACAATACACATACAAAAAACACAGTAAGAAATCTATTCAAACTACAAAAAACAAAAACAAAACTAATTAAACAAAAACAAACATACTTACAACTGATAAACAAAAATTGCAGCTATATAACATACATAAACTGATGGCACAAGATTACATTATACTCCTAAAGATTAAAAGCAATACCCTATGGCAGCCTACAGGAGTCATGAATGGTGACTTAGTCTACGGCTATGTATAAAAATCATCTTGCTTCGATTTACGGACCGTTCAATGAGGCTATCCATGAGGGAGGCAGTCAGTTGAGTTATACGGCTGCAGATGCGGATTAAGAAATATATTTATCCGTCTGCTACAGGTACATCGACCACATATTCGAGGAGCTGGAAGAGTTCCGAGCATTCGAGCTGCTTCGCTCCGGTCTGGACCGCTCCAAGTACCTGCTGGTGAAGGAAGCCAAGATTATCGCCATGACGTGCACACACGCAGCCCTCAAGCGATCCGAACTCGTGCAAATGGGTGAGTTCACGCAATAAGTGATCACAGACCATCGCTTTTTAAATGTCAACTCTTTTCGTTCCCACCAAGTGTCTCAAATCTATTGTCATTCATTTCCTGGTTCATCCTCGATAATCCTGAATTGGCATCAGCCGACGTCTGTTGCTGAACATAGATCAAAACACCGTACAAGGTCCGATCCCGATTCGTTTGCATTGTCTTTATTATATAGCATAATTCTGTTTTACATGAATTAAGTACATTTCGACCAAATATTAATTTTCTTAATTGACCAGTGAAAGCCATTAAAGCTTACTCATATATTCTACTCAGGGTTCAAATATGACAACATCCTTATGGAAGAGTCCGCCCAAATCCTCGAGATTGAGACCTTCATTCCACTCCTGCTGCAAAATCCACAAGACGGCCGCTCACGGCTGAAGAGATGGATCATGATCGGAGACCACCACCAGTTGCCTCCGGTGGTCAAGAACATGGCGTTCCAGAAGTACTGCAACATGGAGCAGAGCTTGTTCACCAGGATGGTGAGGCTAGGAGTACCTTATGTGGAGCTGGACGCTCAGGGTCGAGCTAGGCCCAGGTAAGTCTCATTGATCACACCTTATATTATTTCCAGCTGTAAAAATTATGAAGACGACCGGTTTTCTAATGTTATCTTCCTGTGTCAGTATCTGCAACCTGTACCGTTGGCGTTACCGCGCTCTGGGCGACCTCGGCCACGTGGTCCGTCTGCCGGAGTACCGGGCCGCCAACGCGGGCCTCCGACACGACTTCCAGCTCATCAACGTTGAGGACTTCAACGGTGCCGGAGAGACTGAGCCGAGCCCATACTTCTATCAGGTATGAAGGGTGTAACGTAAAAAACATATATTCTAATTGATAACCTCCTCCTTTTTGAAAGTTGGTTGAAAAATAACTTTTACACAGCTAAATGCCGTTAGATGGCGTTGTTATCTACAAATCGCTGGAGAAAAACAACAAAGTTGATGTTTTTGTACTTCAGAAGTAGTGACTATGCGATCCAAGTATTATATCTTTGTTGATTCCGCTTCTGGCGCCATAGCCATCCATACTAATATTATAAATACGAAAGTCAGTTTGTTTGTCCTTCCTTTGTTAAGGTTCCGTAACCAAAGAGTAAAAAAGGACCCTATTAGTAAGACTCCGCTGTCTGTCCGTCTGTCACCAGGCTGTATCTCATGAACCGTGATAGACAGTTGAAATTTTCATTTATTTCTACAACAAAAAATACTAAAAAGCAGAATAAAATAAATATAAGGGGGCTCCCATACACCAAACGTGATTTTTTGGCTCATTTTTGCTCGATATTGATAACGGCAACTGGTACACGCTGAAATATTCACAGAATATTTAGTTACATATACTCTAAAAATAAATAATTAATTTAAAAATGTAAAACAAATATTTAAGTACGGCTCCCATACAACAGACATTATTTTTTGCCGAATCATTGATTTTTGTATGAGGGTATGTCAACGTGGGCAAAGTCGCGGGTAAACGTTAGTTCTATAATAAGCCGATAATATTCAAGGGAGGTGAACATTATCGATTCGAACCACGTCACGATCAAGTTGCGGACTAAAATTATAACACGTTTATCAGAATGAGTATTGGCTATAGAGTAGAGGATTGCCATAAATTATGTAATTTTTGAAGGGTAGCAATAAATAAACTGGTTCTTTAGTACCTGTTCGCGCGTGCTGTGAATGATAATGTTTTCGAGTAATTATAATTTTGATAGGCCTTTTTAGCTGCGATTTATTGTCAACATCGATTGCTGTTGTTATTTTTCAATCGTCCAAAGACCAGTTAGCATTGGAAGTTGGCTGAAAACACTTATTAATTACATGTCTATACAGACTACCGTGTGGTTTCGTCTTTACAATAAGATCACCACATTCAATCCCTTAATTAGCAGCTACCTATCCATCAACAAGATTTTACTGGGATTCTAAAATTGCCTAGGGGATTTTTTCTTTTCTTCCCGCTGTTTAAATGATAAAATGCCTACTTTCTGAACAGGAGCTATGTAACGTGTGCGTGTATGTGTGACAGAACCTGGCGGAGGCCGAGTACGTGGTGGCTGTGTTCATGTACATGCGTCTGGTCGGATGGCCCGCGGACCGCATCTCCATACTCACAACGTACAACGGACAGAAGCATCTCATACGTGACGTCATTGACAAGCGATGCGCGGACAACCCACTCATACGACGTCCACACAAGGTGACATATAATACAATAATAACGCATACATACATACGAGTAAACCTGCCTCTATTTCATCCAATTAAATTTATATGGAAAACTTGCCAGTGGAATCTAGCATTATATTTACGTTCATTTATAAAATTGATTGAAAATTAGGGCCGCTCCAATCACAGGCTTGAATACAATTTGTCGAAATGGCGGAAACCGATGCTGTGCGGCATGACGGCATTAAAAAAATGAGGTACCGCTACTAGTGTTATAAATGCGAATGTGAGTTTGTTTGTCTCTACTTTCTGTCGTAACAGAGGCTCAGAATGACTAGATTTTCTGTGTAGGGATAGTTGAAGGGCTAAAAAAGGACGCAGTCGAGCATGTCCTTGCAGACGAAGTCGTGGGCAAAAGGTAGTACTAATATAAATACGAAAGTGTCCCGATGTAACAAATATCCCTCACACACACACACCTCACATACACACACCAACAATTCTTTTTTCTTTAAATAAATGTTTTAAATTGAATGTCTGTCGGTTGTATCAACGTACGAGCCAGTGCTTATGCTACAGGACTTACAGTCCTATTTTAAGCACTGGCTGATCAATAATTTTGTATGACTGTTGTTGTTTTGTATCTTAATGCATTAATCACTGGTGTAGTTTTGGACAATAAAACATTTTTTACTTTTTACTTTTTTTTACTTTACTTTTACATCCCGTGGGATAAGTCCTCAATGACAAAGTCGTAAAATTAGTAAATGTGGCGAAGGGACACATAGCTGTAGCTATTATTATAATGTTGTGTGTACAGGTGACGACGGTGGACAAGTACCAGGGTCAACAGAACGACGTGGCGCTGGTGTCGCTGGTGCGCACCAAGGCCGTGGGCCACGTGCGCGACCTGCGCCGTCTCGTCGTGGCCGCGTCGAGGGCGCGCCTAGGACTGTACATCTTCGCCAGGGCAAACCTCTTCAGGAACTGCTACGAGCTGCAGCCAACTTTCAACCAGGTTACCGACTACAGCATAAACACATGCTTCAAGGCTTTCGTTGTGCGACTCCCGACCTGCGAGCTTCATATCTCATGACGGAGGACTTCTGGCCGAAGGCACGTGTACCGTACGGTTCGTCCAAGAGACTGTGAGAACATTGCTTTTCATGTCACACTGAACGCTGACGCGGATTGGCTAAGTCTGTGCTAAGTAGTCATCATCTCCAAGTGACAGAGAGATCATGGACAGGTTTTCCTTTCACCCTGAACGACGATGCGGACTGGAAAGGTCTGTGTTAAGTGGTTTCACAGCGGCCACATATTTAAAACGTCTGTGCTAAGTAGACATTATCTTCAAGTGGCACCGAGAACGGAAACTGATTTTTCTTTCTTCTTTCTTTAACGGTGGAAGTCACCTAGTCCGTGATGACTTTCATCGTTATAGTCTGTCTCTGTCGACACTCCCACTTGGAGATGATGACTACTTAGTACAGACTAATATCATTTTACGCTGAATATCAAGGTGGAGGTGGAGTGTGAAGTGATCATCGTTTAAATTTATAACGAAGCCTCCATTTTGTTGTTCCAGCTAGTGGCACGTCCGCTGGAATTGGAGCTGGTCCCCGGGGAGAAGTACCCGGCGCAGCGGTCCGTGAGCGCGATCGTGCCGGCCCCCATGACGATGGTCGTGCGAGACATGCCCCACATGGCGAGATACGTGTACGACATGTACCTGGAGCGCGTCAGAGACGTCGCCACTCACGCGCAGGTTCGTTCACAAACACATACATACGAGTATAATTGCGATCACCAATACAACTCTAGTACTCTAATTTTTATTCAAGAGCCTTACAGTTTATAGTAAAGAAACAGTGTTAGAGATGAATTATAATTTTTTCTGCTCGACACGTTATTTGCTCTTCTTCTACAACACTGCTCTTTGGCGGGAGACTTAGATAACTAGCTACTATACTAACTAACTTAGATAATGGTGGTAATTAACCAGGCAGACTTTCATAATGCCCTACCATTAACAAACCTAGTGCCGATAGTTACCCCCCTGGGAAAAAGATAAGATAAATATTTATTTATTTTGAGATAAATATTTATTTTCCGCACACATGTTTATAATTAACAATTTATAAACAACCGTGTGGAAAATGGAATGGAATGGAATCCAGACCTCTGTTTGTGTGTGCATATACCTGTATATTAACGTGTCGACTGGTGTCAGGCGTCGTGGTCCGCGCCCGGCACGGAGGCGGCGGCCCAGTCCCGCGACCCGGAGCACTTCGTCCCCTCTCACCCCGGCGCCGCGCACGACAGTGACGACGAGGAGGTGCCAGCGCCCAGCTTCCAGCCTACAGAGATAGTCAACGAGATCGAGGAGACGCACACTAACTGATCTGCACATCTCATCAATGTGGACGTATTGACGTGAAAACGTTCCTGGCTACACCTGTTGATTTTATGAGACGAGTATATTTCTTCAAGCAATGTTTTTTTTTTAATTTGTAGGGTAACTAAAACAGCTTCATAAAAATGTGGTTTTTCCGTAAATGCACAATTTCATAAGGTTTTTTGGCTTTTTTGAACGCAAATAACGGTACGCTCCATACTAAAATGTGTAGTTGATAAAAACGACATCTAGTGGCATCAAGCAACATAACTGCTGTTATACCTAGTTTACTTTAAAGTTTGTGACAAAATAATTCATTTTCATTCAATGGGGTGATAATTTAATTTCCCGTTTTATAAATAATTTTTTAATAAAAATTGTTTCCTAATTTTAAATAATATATTTAAAAACTGTTTGAAACTATTTCGTATGAATTCGCGCTAACTCCATTTTATGTTACCAGCGTCTAAAAACAAAACTTGAAAACTATTGTTGTAACAATACATAATAATTAATACAAAAAAGAACATCATGTAAAGAACTGTACTTATCTCAATTTCGGCGTTCATTAGTGAAGTTTGAAAAAATTTAGTTTGTTCTTTAAATTTAATGTTAGTTGTTATTAAATTTAAAGAATGAATGAAATATACAGATAATGTTTAAGTGTACCTGTGCATTATGTATGATCAACTTTAATTCGTCATTAATTAAGTTCGTTTAAGATTGATTAAGAGATATTAAACATTTCCGTATTGTATGAAATAGAGTATTATTCAACTTCTTGACCTGTACGAGCATTTTCTGAACTGGTTCAGATACCATAATACCATAATAATATATGTTAGCTCGATTTGTTGTATTCTAATTAATAAAACCCTTATCGAAATACATATATACATTCGTTTGAGAGCTATGATTCAAAAATAATATTCCGTCCGTGTAAGAAGAATCAGAATTTGATTCCATGTCAAAAATATTTCAACTTTATCACTACAAATTTAAAACAACGCAAAAAATATAAACAATATCCTTCGACATTATACTATTCTACAATATACTATTATAACATGCATTTGCAGAAACAATGATATTTCAGCAAATTTTGTGTCATATATAATTCACCAATCTTAACAATGGCAATTCAAAATAAAACGAAATTGTGCTCGTCGATTCTCTATTGTTTTCTTATTTAACTCTATGATCCACTGTATTATCTAATATGAATAACTGGATTGTACGATTGTTTATAAATAGACTTATTACATTCGTTAGTCTTGGAGAGTTCATTTACAAATAGATTTTCGCAAGGGTAACACGCATATTTATAAAGAAGCGTAAATTAATAGAATTCCATAGAATATATTATGTTTGATATCATCAGTATCATCATCATATCAGTATATTCTTACTGATATGCCAAAACTGTGATATTGTGCAAAAAACTATCACGTATTGTGTCACGTATCACCTATACTCTTCTCGCGAAATAATACTCCATTGTGTGAAAAAATTCGACATTATAGTGTGTTGAAGTGTTCTGTATACTAAATATCTTATAAGTATTTTATTTATTTTATCGTTTCGGAAGACCAACAGCTAATACAGCATATATAACATATAACAAGTATAAATAGTGACTAGTTAACAGAAATCCAGTTACAGGTCTTCGATAAAAAATAATTGAAAAATTGACAGAACTAAGTGAAGTACTTAAAACAATATTAAAGTAAAATTAAATAAATATAAATGTATAAATAAAACGACCTCAGTGCTCAAAAGTCATTCACTTACCAGAATGGTAGATCCTAAATCTTTTGAAAATAAAAATTTTAGCATCTAATTAAACGATAACCGTTATATTTGCAAGATTCAAAACGACACTAATCTTGAATGCAATAATTATTAGTATCAAAGAAAATGTCTCCACGCAAGCACCTCATCCTATTTCTGATCGTGGTAACAGTTGGAGTTAGCTCGTGTTATTACGCGGAGGAAGGACTCTGCTGTCCACCAGGTTACCTCGTCCGACGAAGGCTGCACAACCCTCACTACTGCTGGGAACCAAAGCTCAACTACACCGTGGATATTACGCTGAAGTGCAAGGACACTTTCTTCGTGCACCCTGATGAAGCTGTGAGCTTCACAGTTAACAGAGAGGGTCAGTTAATCTTTGTGATAGATACTCACACTCTTAAAATGGAGACTGACACGTAAGTTTTATTCAAGTTACCAGCAACTACTTTTTGCTTTTGACTTTTGTGTGGATTTCACAAATAAGAAAACAGTCTAGTAACAGTAGAGTTTCTGTCCCATTGTCTGGAGACAAGTACGACCCGAGTTTAACTTTAATAAATATTTGCTTGCTTGCTTATTTGTATATTTGAATAATGCACACCTGATTGTCCTCTAAGTGTCAAGTTCTGCAATCGGATACTTCGTCAGGTAAAGGTTTCAATTAAGTGTCAGGAAGAAACCAGGTAAGAAATTATTGCCATATAAGAGGCCGCCGATGTGGTGAGTGGGGGGATATCTAAAAGCCACCGAATAGAAATCTTGCGTGTATACGAACTCTTCACTGCGTAGTAATATGGCTGTCTCTTGTGAATGAATAATGGTACTACTCATAATCAAATGGATCGTTTCCAGGTTTTGTCTGGGCAACCTGAATACGTCATCAGACTGGAACTTCTCCCGTGCAGTGCCACTAGCGCTGATCTGCATGGACGACACGGCAGATCCGTCGGCTAACAACCTGGCCATGAGAGCTTGTCTGATCGTGTCCACTGTATTCCTGTTCATTACTGCTTTCATTTATATGGCGATTCGTGAGCTCAGGTAATAAGAATTTTTACTGTGCATTTCAGCTTTATAATCTGATCACCCCATTTATTCCACGGGTGTCGTAATAGGCGATCAAGGGGGAAAATATACTTTAAAGAGATAGCAAACATCGGTCTGCTTTCCAAATGCTCTGATTATGGCAAATCCCCTCATGGAAAGTCATACGTGGCGATTTACGGTCTTCTGTCTTACCTCGGACTCATGTATTTGATAATGAATGATGATGGATGAAGTGTCCATAGACTCAACCGGTATGGTATACAATTTTTTTTATCATTAGGGAAACGTCCACTGCTGGACATAGGCCTCCTTCATGGTACGCCACATCGACCGGTCCCGAGCCACCTGCATCCAGCGACTCCTCGCGACTCTAACCAGGTCGTCGGTCCATCTAGTAGGGGGACGGCCTGGTAGACGTTTCCCGGTACGTGGTCGCCACTCGAGAACCTTTACTCCCCACTAGTTATCGGTTCTTCGAGCGATGTGGCCTGCCCATTGCCACTTCAACTCACTGACTCGTCGAGCTATGTCGGTGATCTTCGTTCGTCTACGGATTTCCTCATTCCGGACCTTATCACGTAGAGAAATTCCGAGCATAGCTCGTTCCTTTGCTCGCTGAGTTAGTGAGAATTAAGCACATGCATAAATTATTTTCAGAGATCTTCTCGGCAAAAGCATTATTAATATGTGTTTGAGCCTGGGCATCGGCTTCTCGATAATAGCCGTGATGAACCTCGTCACCTACTCCAGTATGAGCGTGTGCGCTGTCAGAGGTACGCACCAGGTCATTAGGAACTAGGACGTAATAACCACTAGTAGGTACTACAACGCCTCGGTACAAACCCTGAAGAGTTTTCCAAGATTCTTCTCTTAAAAAATTTACAACTAATATTCTAAACGCAATTTAAATAAAAATTAAATAAAAATCGCATTTTAAAACGAGCTTTTTTGTCAAAATAGATGGACATACTCTAGGACCAGAGCCCTTGTCGATAAAAATTAAACTATCCCAAACTCAATGGGATTGCGCGCTTTTATTACGGAGTTCTCATGACCACCTTCCAGCTCCGTCATCAGATCATAGGGAAGTGGATTATTAGCTTGCAAGATTTGATTACAGACCGACAGACAAGGGGACAGTTGAAATAAAAGCTCGCAAATGATATTCTGTGAAATCACTAAATGTAAATACTTGATAATGTTTTGATCTGAACCTGTAAATAGTTTTATTTTCAGGGTTCCTGGCCTACTTCTTTGTGATATCCAGCTTCTTTTGGACGAATGTGATCTCAATACAACTACTGAGGAGCATCAGGTACTTCCACGCAACATTAATAAGTAATCCCTTTATAACTTATCTATAAATTCAACCGACTCCAAAAAAAGGAGGAAGTTATCAATTCGACTCGTATGTTTTTTATGTGTGTTACGAGATAACTTCGTCAATAGTGAACTATTTTTTTGTTTGGTACAGCATACTTCAGAGTTCCCATATAAATTTTATCGAAATTGACTGATCGCTCTTTGAGAAAATTAACAGAAACCAAGTTTTTTAGGCAATTATGAACAGTTCTTTTACAACAATTATTATATCCAGCAATTGAGTCGCACGTGCATTCACACTTTGAGCTCATCAGCTTACCCATCGCTCGCTTCGCTCGCTTGCTTCTGCTCCAGCACATGCTGAGACAAGTACATTCACATTACACGAACTACAGTACAGTCCGAATGCGAAATTGAGTTCATTAGTTTGATACTTCTTTGCGCCTCTACGAATCGCCATGAAATTTGACACCTATGTGTTACATTAAGAAGGACAACGCCTGAGAAGAACTCGGTCGAGTGTTCCTGTGAAATTAAATGTGAAATGATGGTACTCTTATACTCGTAGTGAGTCGTCATTCCGAAACTTGCGGTACATTAATTGACGTCATAAAATACAACAACTTTGAAAATAAAGAATTAATTGTCAAACGGGTGTCACAGGGGTGCGTTGATATTCGTTACATTCGTTAGTTGGGAGCAACATGCTGTAGGTATGGATAGATTGTGGTTTATTTTATAGCATTGATTTAAAATTACGCTACAGATAAAATCTAATTTAGCATAAACCTGCGTTTGTTAATATATCTTGCTTTCGCACACGTAATCCGCCGTATGAAAAAACAAGACAGCAACATTTATCATTACGTCGCTTTCTACCACGTTGGTTTGTGTGATTAAAATGCCATTAATTTTAGTCGACCGCCGGCGAATAACTACGCTTGGAGTGAATTTTTGTGGTATGCGTTGTATGCGTGGGGCAGTTCCGCAGTCCTCACCATATCCATGGCTATAGTCAACTTCCTGCCCGGTGACCATCCGAAGCCTGGCATCGGACTCAACCACTGCTGGTTCTTCAGTGAGTATAAGTTATGTTCTATTATAGACATAATAAGTTGCATATTCGAAAGCAACTCATGTCAAAAAATATCTTCAATTTTAGTTAGTTTAAAATGGGTACACCGCCCTTTTTTTTCAGATAATAATCAGCAGTGGCTGTACATGTACAGTGTGATGTCAATCCTGATCAGCGTGAACATCTGCATATTCCTGTACGTCACGTTCACGCTGTGGTCCTACTCCTTCGCCTCCACACACATGAAGACGCTGCGATTCAAGTGAGGGAAGTTTATAGTTGGATTCTAAATACAACGCAACCCAATTTCATCTTTTTCACCTCAGTTTTTTTAATCTCACCTGGCGGAAAGTGACGATAAGGCCGTTAGATAGTAAGCGTGATCATCCAGGTGACAAAGGCGACTAAAGGAAGTTTATAGGAGGATGTCTGTAGCGTCTTTATACATACGACATATTACTGGCAAGCATGGCGGTTGTCGGTGGCGCGTCGGTGGCGCAATGGATAAGGCGCGGGCTCTCAATCTGAGGTTACCGGGTTCGAATCCAGCCGTGTACCTATGAGTTGTTTTTTAATTCAAGTACATTATCCGATTGCTTAACGGTGAAGGAAACCATCGTGAGGAAACCTGCATGTCTTAAACAGGCATGTGAAGTCCGCCGTTCCGCACTGGGCCCGCGTGGTGGACTATGGCCCATACACTCTCTGTAGGAGAGTAGGCCTGAGCCCCTCCAGTGGGGACATATATAGGCTGTTGATGATGATGGTGGTGGTGGTTGTCCTAAAATCCTGACATAGCTCGATCAGTCAGTGAGCTGAAGTGGAGCAGGCCACATCGCTCGAAGAACCGATAGGGAGTAAAAGTTCTCGAGTGGCAACCACGTACCGGGAAGCGTGTTCCGCGCCGTCCCCCTACTAGATCGACGACCTAATTAAGGCTGCGGGGAGTCGCTGGATGCAAGTGGCTCGGGACCGGTCAGTGTGGCGTACCATGGAGGAGGCCTATGTCCAGATGTGGACGTTTCTCGTCTGATGATGATGAAGTATGCATTTAGGAATATTTCCTTTCATAATATGTATTTATGAACAACCTTTTGGTTCAGGTTCAACATGACGATCAGACTGTTCATAGTGATGGGTGTTCCGTGGATATTTGAAATGATCGGAACGTTAGTGGAGTCACACTATATGTGGTTTGTATATTTATATAAAACTTGCTTTTGACCGTGACTTCGTCCACGTTAACTTCAGGAATTATCCCACAGGAACTACTTGTTTGATCTGGATAAAAATATCCAACATCCTTTTTCGGCCCTGCAACTACCCCTAAACAAAAACAAGTCATTCTGACTTTCCGTTGCAACGTAACGGAAGGTGCGAAAGTGAGTTTGTCCTTCGACAAATTATGGACTTTTTGGATTGTCCTCAAATATCTTATACGTGATAGTTAGGAACTGTACGATAGCACACAAACAAACAAACAACACAAAGTATCTCTACAAAATAATTCAATCGGGCGAGTTCTGCACAATAGTCAAATTGTCCATAATTTATGCGAGCTGATCTGGTATATCTATCTGTCTTGTGATTTGTTTCAGGGAGATCCTGGACGTGATGAACTCTCTCCAGGGCGTGCTGATCTTCTTGGTGCTGGTGGTGTTCCGGAGGCGCACGCTCAAGATGCTGCTGCGTCACGGCTGGCTGGACTGCGTGTCGGGCCCGCTGGAGCGGTGCCTGGCCGTGGGAGAGGACGAGGAAGAGGCGGTGCAGCACACCGTGGGACTGTCCTTGGACGATCATAACAACAAGTATTTTAAGTCAGACATATAACAAGATGCAGCTGAGGCAATGACATATATACTCGTACCAGGACGGTAGAGTACAACATGTTTTTGTGGAGTAAAAAACAAAATTTTCCTATCTGAGGCAGCAGAACCGGAAAATGGGCATGATGGGCATCGATGATAAGTAATAGCTTAGATAATAATACTTCAATGGAATCACCGTTTCCTAAGTTGGTTTGTATTTGTGCCGTGTACTAACTGGAGCTATAGTGTAAGTGACAAGCATTATAGTGCGGTCCTGCTCTATCTAACATACAAGCGACTAGTTGGACTCAGTGGCAGGCTCGCAATATTTTAATAGCGTGTAGACCATATTTCATTTCATTTTAAATTAGGAAAATAAATATCCGCATATTTTTTACATGTTATTCAAGCAATTTTTACACCTCTGAAAAAGAAATTAAACATGAAGAAAAATAAAAATAAAAATCATTTTTAAATGTTGTCATTTTTATTTACAATTAAGCCTATATTTACAATTCGCTAATGTCGTACTTACTTATCTTAATAACGTCACAGATACGAGAATATGGCGGGTGCGACTGTTTTATTTGTTTGTATGACTGTACTAGCGTTTTGTCCGCAACTTCGTTCGCGTGGACTTGATAAATTATCTCACGGGAACTGCTTGATCGATGGGGATAAAAGTGGCCTATCCTTTTCCGGCCTTCAACTATCCCTGTACAAAAAACAAGTCCTGCTGACCCTCCGTTACGACGGATGACAAACTCAGTTTCGCATTTTTAATATTAGTCTGATTATGTTTCTGTATACAGACCATATATAGTAACTAGATACTAGGTACTTTTAATTTCCACGAATCATTTGAGGAAAGTACTATACAAGCCTTGGCCACAACTAGGCATGGGTGAACTTACGTATGTGTGCCTCGTTTCCGACTCGGCCCACGTTTATACCATCGTCAATGCCTCTTGCTGGCCGCTGCAGTAATATACTAATATTGTGTTAAATCTATTTGTCCAGAGCCTCGTCTGTTTCTCTTCTTATGTCTTTGTCCACTGTTCATACCTTGTTCATAGTCCACCGCCACAATAAACGTATCTACGAGAGTATTTCAAGTTCACCGCATGATGATGGCCAGGCGGGTTGGTAATCACAATAAGATGTAGGTTGCACAGTATCGATATGTCGAAGTTGGATTGCCTAATAAGCTGTTTTACGTCTAGCTGGATTGTCATTGCGTTGCATTTAACTAAACAGCGTCCCATGTTTAGAGGTTATGCAGAATGGATTATCAGTAACCACAAAATGCGTTTTTTGCAAGGCGACCGTGATTAAATATAAATAAATAAAGATTAAATCACTGTTTTCATTTAAATTTGGGTCATTTTCACTTATACTTCTGGGGTTATTCGATAAATTTGACTACAACTACTGGACTACATTCCGCTTCGGACGCCATTTTTGCCATATAGCGCCAACCAACGAACGGCAAAATTTAAACTATTATTTTTAATCTGACGTTACTGTTCTCGCTGTTTTACAAAACTGTTAATCACTGTCCCGCTACATTGATGAACTTAACTTTATGTTCTTCTTTTGCTTCCATACTAAATTTAATGAGCCATAATCTTTTAAATTAGAATTGGCGTCTTTGATAAGTAATTACCTAAAACTAGGAGACGAAATTATAGTGTCGCGAAACAAATATCATTAAATTACAACTTTATACTAACCTAAAATAGCAGTTAAGCAGCTAATGGTTCATAGATGGCGTTTTGAAGAATAATCGAAAAAAAGTGTTTAAAATGAAAATTGTGATACACTGTGAAGTTGTATGTTAATGATACTCATTTCGGGACATCACAATCTGATGACCTGTTTTCAAATAGTTACAACACAAATTCAGCAGAAATTTAGTATGAAACTTTGATGGAGGTGGATCGCCTTAACGTTATTTGTTTAGTGAAACAGCTAGCGGATATGTATAACGGCTTAGTACAATCCATCCGCGCAAGATGCACCGAATCTATGTTGTATACTACACTACCAATTCAAAAATTCGCGTCTATTACAACTAAACCTGAACTAAATGAGAATATGTCACGCTCCCATCTTTTTGTACGGCAGCTCTTGGGATATTATATTGATGTTGTACATTTGATGTTGCTCCTTCAGGCAGAGTTGACAAATTACTAATACTATGAAGATGAAGACGCCTTGGAGACTGTTCAACACATCCGTTACTTGCCTGTCGAAAAAAATGGTCAGTTAGTTCGAAGCGGGTTATTTAGTTTAGTATTTACTATACCAGAAGTAATTAAATTATAATGATAAGTTTGACCGCCTCCATCGCCTAATGGCCAATAAGGTCCCAGGTTCGATCACAGTAGGGGCATTTTCTATGTACGATTGGCTAGCTGCTACAGAAAACACAACATTTTCTATACACGCAGCAGTCACTACAAAGTCACAAACACAACCTCACTGCGATGCCTCGATGCCAAGTTCACCAGCGGGTGTACACCGGCATCCTTGTGTTCGAAATCAAAATCTTTTGATTAGAGGCGGTGTGTGCCAAGCGGCACATTTCAACGGCAATATTGTCTAAACGAAAAGTCTTTACTATATGTATAATGGTAGGTAGTGGTTTGATTGAATACATACCAAGCCCAATGTATCGGCGACACCGACCCCAGCATCTCCCAGACCCACGGCACTCCCATCACCACGAACAGGCGAATCGTCATTACAATCCTGCAACAATCAAATTATGAGTTATAAAATATAAGTTACTTTATATTAAAACAATTATAACCGACTCCGAAATGAAACTTAAGAAATTTGGCACATTTTGTTGTTGTTTAAAAATAAAATGCAATTTTTTTAAATTGTTTTCTACCTTACTAATTATTTATGGCAAAACTATGCAGTGTAAAATGTAATATTAAAATACTGTCTCAACCGCCTACGTGGCCTACTGGCTACAAGCATGGACTTACGATCCGTAGGTCCCGGGTTTGATTCCCAATAGGGGTATTATGTCCGACTGACTAGCTACCACCACGTTACCTAAGTCTGCCGCCAAACAGTAGTGCTAATAGCAGATCGAGCGCCTCATTAGCTTACCATCCAAAAGCCTTACCGTCACTTACCATCATCATACATAAAATAAAATCTAGTCATACATTATATTGAATCCACTCCGACAAACGGTTATCGAAATAATGATCTAATAGCATCATACAAAATTTAATGGGAGTCCAACTGAGGATGAAGAAAGAAAATAATTTACTCCATGCTAAAAATAAATACTATAAATAATAATTAAAAAAACATAAAACATACAGAAGAAAAAAAATACAGCAAGATTAAGTTAACTTGAACAACGGCACCAGCTCAGAGCTCAGTCCGATGCTGTGACCCAAAGACCACATCGCTGATTGTCAGCTGCACCGTGACTTATTTATTCGGCGTTCAAGTGTTATTATTTCTAACTGTAACTGAAGGAGCAAACATAAACGTGAACATCCATCTACTTACTTAGTCTTGATAGAAATGGAGTTGTGCCACAACAGCACCGAGGTGCAGATGAATATAGCGATGTTCATGAGGATCAGGACCGACATCACACTGTACATATACTGCCATTGTTGTTTTACACCTGAAACACATTAAACGGACGTTTTAATTCATTGTTTCAGTCCCTTCAAATCGTTGCCAGAACTTATTTATACAATTTTTTCCATTATAAAGAAGGTAAGGTTTCATAATTTCTAATATTTCCATATTGAAAAAGTAGTCTCTACTACTATTTTTTTTCATGACTTTTCGTAAATTAAACTTTTTCCACCTCACTAGCTTGGGAAGGCTTTCTTGTTTATTCGAAATCAACGTGGAGAAGCTCATTTTCCACTCTAGCGTATGCTAGCGTGGTAAGATTTTTTAAATCCGAACATGACGATGATGAACATAAATTTACTTTTTCTTTCGATTAAAAAAATTCACATTTCATATTTCCTTTAATCTGCCAAGTTGTGTGTCTCGCTCGTCAGCGTTATGTAGGGTCTCGTTCCTTGAAACCCTCGCTACGCTAATGGTTCAATCCTTCGCTAGCTTGGGTTTCAATACGAGAACTCGCGCGACTTTTTCAAATTTTGCGTTTTTTACAATTTAACAAATTCCTTTTTTGGCAAAAGAAAAACATATGATAGGATTAATTTAAAAATTCTAAACTTAGCTTTACCTCTATACATTATAAGTGCTAACATGATTTCACATGTTTGTTTGTTCTGCCTTGACATCGAAACTACTAGTTTGGAACAAGCTGTTCCCGAGGGACAATTTATTAAGGAATTCCACACAAAAGAAGTCGCGTACAAACGCTATGTAGCTTTAAATCTTGTCATGGAAAAGATATCGAGTACATGTCTGTGTAAATGGAGTCATACGCTTAATCGCCCTGATCACATTTTATTATTGCTGTTAGCTGCACGAATCACTCACAGAATAAATAACAACATGTACTGACGCAAAATTCTCGTCTGTGAGTCATCACCCAGCAATGCAGTGAGATGATTCTAGTACAGATCAGCCTTTGTGTTATAAAACGATGTGATGATATTTAAGACAAGAACTACGTACAGTTAGTTGCATGAGTATATAATTCAAATTTTGCATTCTAAACATCTCAACATTGTTTGCTGTGCATTGCTAAGTTCATGTCTGCAATAATAAGTATATAATTAAAAAGTATATGCGAAGGTCCCGTTTTCACACAATGTGGGGCCTGACGTTACATGACAAGGATTTGGGCTAATTCTGTAAGGTTTCGTGAGATTCAACTTTCAGAACTAGAAATAACCTATTGAGATGCGTTTAAAAGCAAATACTATCTAATAATTAGAGTATAGAATGGAGTGTACTCAGTGTGTCACCGCCCCAACTACTACGCCTACTTCCCCTCTCATCCCCTCTATACCCCCCCCATCCCGCTAGGGGTGATACAAACTGTGTCCGGAGCGGGAGTTTAATTTTATACTAACATGTATTAATAGTTATTCTTATGACCATAACCATAAGAATAGCTAATGCGATTTTCTCCAATGGCACATTGCTATAAGGGAATGAGTGAAAGATACTCACCAAAGAACCAGCAGTGGTTGAGGCCGATGCCGGGCTTCATGTGGTCACCGGGCAGGAAGTTGACCACAGCCATGATGACGGTGAGCACGATGGGTATGCCCCATGAGTAGAGAGCGTACCACAGGAAGACATTCTTCTTGTTTTCACCAAAGTTTTGACGCCTGAAATAATTAAGAAAAAAATCAAATAAAGTAACATTGTATAAGATACACTATATGTATACTCGTACGAGTATCCCAAAAACAATATATTATTGTGTTTTAATGTACAGATCTTCTTTGTTACCTATAATAAACTCTGTTTATTAATCTTCACTAGTGCAGCGCCATAATACCGTACAAACGTCAACCGTTCGATGTGTTCGTTCGATAGGAACCGACATCACGTCATTTGTTCGAAGCGTCTGGCCTGTGCCGTGGCCTGGCGTCACTAGTTTAGTCATATATTAATAATAAACTTTATATACGCATTCTATAAGGTAAACTGCGTGAACACAATAATTATGTAGGTTGTTATTGATACAGAGCAGTACGTATGTACTTACAAGGACAGCTACATATATGATCATTTATTCCAAACAAATATTACCGCAATCCAACGAAAGTAAGTTTTATTTGTTTGTTAGTCCTTCAGACAGTCAGAATAACTTAATATTTTGTATATGTATAGTCTTAATGTTGGTAAATGACATATGCTACTTTTTATACTGAGTTGCCGCGGGATAATCTTGAAAGTCGAAGCGGATGAAGTCGGCAAAAGCTTGTTTAAAGTAACAATACTTACGTCATACTTAGCAGGATTTGTAAGGATATTGCGTTCGACCAGAAGAAACTGGACATTACGAAGAAGTACGCCAGGAATCCTGCCAAAGACATTCATAGCACTTTAGTCAATCCAAGTAATTTAAGACAAAACGATAACTAATCTAGGAGGAGATTTATAAAAAGTAGGTATGTAAAAAGGTACCGGAAAACGTGTATGGCCCGACGACCTGGTAAAAGTTCGGTTATTGTGGCATACCATGGAGGAGGCCTATGTCCAGCAGTGGACGTTGCCCGGCTGATGATAATGATATTAAAATATAGTCGGTTCAAAATAAGGGAACTGATAATCGTCATCGTTATTCTATTGTAAATTCCACGTATGATATTATGACGTACCTCTGACGGCGCACAAGTTCATATCCGAGTAGGGCACTAATTTCATTCCAGCTATGATTCCAAGCCCCGTTGCCAAGCTGGCGCAGTAGCATATTACTGATTTCCCTTGAAGATCTCTAGAAATAAAATAAAAACTATTGTTCAATACTTTTATTACAGAAAATTAATTAAAAGAGAAAAGTACTGTGTGTAAGTACTTTATTTTGATACTGGTAGAAATTTTTGTGTTTTTATTTCGCGGCAAGATAATTTCCTCTCAGTAGTCAACTCTAAAGGTTGAGAATCAATAGTGACTGCACTAGTGATTGCACTAGGCTTAAACTACCGGTGCTGGATTCCCACCTCGTGTGAAGGCAACTAACCTATACACTCTAACCTACAAACTACACACTCGTTAGTAATCGGTCACTTTCTTCCCTCGGTGAACAATATACTGTTTACTCTCTTTAAATCTTTGAAAAAATCCTTTATTAGTGTTACTCTACATCAACATAAGATCGATGTTCTAAGTCTCAAGTTTTTATCTGAAGTTGCTTGATGGGTTTGAGCTTTTATAAATCAATCAGTCAGTCATGGAAGTATTATACAGATAAAACATACCTAAGATCAGGTTGTGCTATGTAAGCGATAGCGGTGACCACCAGGAAAATGGTCGATGCGATCATACAGTATCCATATACCACCTCGCTGATGTACTTCTCTTGGTGCTGGTAGCAGACCACAGCTGCAGGCGCGTGCTTCTTCAGCACGCGATTGTACATGTCTCCCATGCAGTACCTGAGAATAACATACCGAACTTTAGTGAACAAGGTCAAATGGGTTATTTGTTTGAATTCGAACCTCTATTTAAAATGTATAGTTGTATTTTTCTGTGAATTTCACCAAATTCGTTACAGCCATTTGTGAGATCGCTTATACATATGTTCTTACATTGCTTGTTTTTAGGGTTCCATACCTCAAAAATAAAAAAATGAGCCCTTATAGGATAACTTTGTTGTTGATTAATATGAAATACTCAACTGTGCTTTAATTATATCTTATTAAAATTTTACGACTGCAAACTGTTATTATTTGCATTTTTTTAATGTATGCTCTTGGCCTTATTTCTGATGGTAAGTGACGATAAGGCTATTAGATTGGATGGTAAGCGTGCGCACCCAGAAGCCTCAGCTAATGAGGCGCTGGCTCTGCTACCTTTAATAACGGAACACAACAGTGCTATTAACACTGCTGTTTGGCAGTAGATTTAGGTAACATGGTGGTACTGGTAACTATCTAGGCGAGCATAAAATGCCCTACCACCAACCAAACCGAGTACCGACTGGGAATCGATCCCGGGACCTCCGGATTGTGAGTATAACCATTAATATTCTGTACGGAACCGGTGCGCAAGTCTGACTCGCACTTGGCCGTTTTTTTGGAACTTCTTCGTAATGTGACTCATGGAAAATTCGTACCCGAGTCGACGTTAATATATTTAAAAACTGGTTTCAAGACGTAGGGACAGTTAAAACCTGAATCGACGATTTGAACGTTTTTAGAGGAATTTAGGGTTCCGAACATTCGATGATAAAACGTAATCCTGATAAAAATCACTCGGGTGTCAATTTGTATTATTTGTATTTGTATTTTGGAAATTTTATAGAGAGACATAGAGAGGACGACATTTCAAAGTAAAGTCATGAGAAGTTTTATGTGAAAGGGATTTGTTTGTATATTCCAAAGTAGTATACTCCTAGTAGACATGAATTTGTGTAAATATTATTATAGAAACCACTAAGCTAAAAATCTTCAAAAACCCTTGACAAACAACTGACAACTTAGATGTTCGGGAAAATGAACTTTATTTCAAGGTAATAAATGGGTTGGCCCGCCAAAATTTTCAAATATTTTGCAAAATTTTGCAAACAAAACAACATTAGCTTTTATCGCATTTATAATATAAGAGGATTGAATTTCTAAGCAAACATTAAATTAAGATTATATATTCATCGATACTTACTCTCCGAATCCGTAAGTCACATCCCTGTTCGGCATTTTCATCACAAGCTGTCCATCTTCATCCACCGTCAACTTCAAGCCTTTGTTCTCCTGTATCAGCTCTTTGCTATGTTTACAGAACCATTCCAATGACGTTCTATTGCCATCAGCGGTTCGACAGGAGAACGATGAAGGACTCTTCACCAATTCTTCATCACGCCCGCAGCATCGGACAAAACCTTCTAACGCTAGTGCACTCCCAAACGATATTAATAGTAGAAAAATTATCTTCCCCATTATTGCTTCTAATTCTCACAATGGTAACCAGACACTAGATAATATTCCTCATGCAGATCCCTTAGACAGTACACAGTTTACAGACACTTATTTCTTCTCAAGAGTAAACAATATATTACACACGACGGCGGTGCGGTGTTGACTCTAACGGGGTTAAGTTAGAACTGATTGCGTTGGTATCGTTCTACACATATAAATACACTTCACAGATGACGCATCAGAGCAGAAAACCAGTAACTGGCTTCTTTGCACGCAGTCACACGTAAATCTGCGTATGCTATAGTGGATTTGCAATGGATTCGAATTCAGTATTCGTGTAAGTAGGCACGATGTCAACTGATTTATGCTTATGCGCCTTTCTTTCTAGGGGATGCCAATTTGTGTACTAAGAAAAGGATCTGTAGAGAAACCACGAGTGTCAGATAACACTGGCTTTATTAATATTTACCCATACACACTACATGTTAGCGAAGTCTACCCACAACATGTCCCCCCAAAAGTTTATTGCTAAATATCTAAATCTCGACAATACGGACATAGTGAGGAGGCCCAAAAGGACAAAACATTTTGAGCTAGTGTAATTAGCGAACTAAAAACAGAGTTATAGTGCTTTAGTGTATAAACACATGAACAAAGTGTCTTCGCCTTAATTAAAAACTAAGAATCGACAATGGACTGATGACTTAATAAAAGTTTGAGCTAAATTTAAATTACTTATTAGCTTATGTAGGCTAGATTGTAATAAATAAATAAATTGATTTAGAAATAAATTATGTAAATCTATTCTAAACTTAATTACTATGAACCCTATTCCCTCACACAAAAAACACTGGCTTCTATACTAAAATACATTTGGTTCATTCTTCCTCACTATTCGAAAGATTGGACTGTCTCCTGACTAATCTACTTTTATCGTGTCTATCTATTCTAATCTATTTATTTCGTGTAAATGCTGAAAGTGCAGGCAAAGAAGGGGTGGCAGGTGCAGCTACATCACCCTGCGGTCCCTCATCCTCAACATTGAATTTTTTAATGTCTGTGTCCACTGCAGACGCACTGTATCGGTATCATTCCCGGTGCTTTCATCATCATCACTTGGCTCTTGTCTTACATCATCTTCAACACGAATTAAATGACGTCTGTTTCGTCTATACCGAGCACCAAGTATATTTTCAACAATGTAAGAGCGAGGAGTGTCAGCCCGGCCGACTACAGTCCCTCGCATTCGCGCATTACTGTTCATGTAAATAACATTGTCTCCATTACGCAATGGTGGCAACGTCTTACAATGTTGATCATAATATGTTTTAGATTTCAATTGTTTTCCAACATCATGTTATATTCAGCGATATCAACTAATTTAGGTTCTAATAACATAGGACTCACAGGCAATTTACAACGAAGTCTACGACTCATTAATAGCTGCGCGGGAGAACTCAAACCGTCTCTCGGAGTGTTCCTATAATTAAGCAACGCCAACTGGAAATCCGTGCCACTGTTCTCAGATTTGACCAACAACGCTTTGACCGTTTGCACAGCGCGTTCACTCTTTCCATTAGCTTGTGGATAATTCGGAGATGACGTCACATGATCAAATCCCCAATCATTTGAGTATAGGTTTATACAACCGCGGACTCTCAATCTGAGGGTTCCGGGTTCGAATCCAGCCGTGTACCTATGAGTTGTTTTTTCAATTCAAGTACATTATCCGATTGCTTAACGGTGAAGGAAAACATCGTGAGGAAACCTGCATGTCTTGAACAGGCATGTGAAGTCCGCCGATCCGCACTGGGCCCGCGTGGTGGACTATGGCCCATACACTCTATAGAAGAGTAGGTCTGTGCCCCTCCAGTGGGAACATATATCGGTTGTTGAAGATACATAAAATCGTAAAGATAGACTAAATGACCATCTATCATCACCAACCAGCTTTTATTCTTCGAAATGACTCTAGTGCCAGTTTCGGACTGGTTACGAAACCGACGCGGATAAATTTTGCCACAGTCGTTTCTTTCCCACTTTCTTTTCTGCAAAACGATTTTCCGAAACGGTGATGATCCCCAAAACATTATTTACCGACACAACTATATTCATTACATCATCATACGAGTGGGTAGCTATAGCTAGATATTGCGTTATACATATAATGTGGGTTTCGTTAACAGTTTCACGACCCACAACGCGCAGCTGTTTCGACTCAGGTATTCGCAACTGGGAATACCCTCGCGCGCCAAGTTTCGACAAGCATTTTCCTCCTAGATACCTATCTGATCATTCATAATCAGACACACTCGGAACATGGTTTTTTTTAATATAAAGAAACGGCAAATTGCGAGTCAGACTCGCACCGAGGGTCCCGAACAGAATATGAATAATTAACATACTGAACATGATAAATATATGTAAGGCAACAACTAACAACCACCGGACAAAGCTCTAATACCTGACAAAAGAAAGTTGTTTGTTTTCACAGGACCTATATAATACGTGGGTACACGCGCCTGTGTTTCGGGAAAGAAAAATGTAATTGGCTGCCATAAAATTACATTCAGGAACTGATTTTTCGTTAAAATGAACCATATATCATGTGAGGGACGATTTTAGGCCGGCTGGCCGGCTCTAGCGTCGGAAGCGTTTGGAAGTCAGTTCCCCATACATTTTGTGATACGATAAGACTCCGCAACAAATACCTCAACCTTTTCCAATTTATTATAAATTTACTAATACAAGAATAGAAACTAGAAAACAAAGTAAAATAATTATTTGAGAAAAAATATATTAGATATCTAACTAATTTCACAAAAAACAAATAGCTTCAATTTTAAATGTTGGGAATTATTTAATGATAAAATTATTAACATTTTACTAATTGACATGCGATGTAAACTAATTTTTTAACAATTAAATTCCTTATTAGATATGTTTATAATATTTGCACACCTGTGGACAGGTTAAGTACATCGAACTAATTGAAATTACTATCTAAACACCGTGTAAAAAAACTATGTACTTGGCAAATAATTTTTTTTTCTTTCTTAATATAAAAAGTATGAAATTATTTTAGTGACGATATATACAGAAGTTATACTCGTATTCAATGCCACTACACAACTTCAGACTGTCATGTTGTCATATAAGAGTCATCCATACTAATAATAATTATTATGAATGTGAAAGTGTTTTGTTGTTTGTTTATTTGACCTGCTTTTACGCCGTATGGAAAGTCCGACTGACTTGTTTTTTATGGAAATTTTTATCCCAATCGAACAAGCAGTTCCCGTGGGATAAATTCCTAAGTTCACGCAAAAGAACTCGCGGATATCTGGTTTAATTTTATTTACATTTGTCGTAACCTTGACGTTGAAAATAAGCAAGACAGTGACGTCTCAATTAACGACCTGTATTAAGAGGCTATGTTGGTAAGACCACGTGGTCGGTTTCAAGGTTAAATTGTTTTGTAGCTGTCCCTCTCCGAGCCCTATCCTACCCGAGCGCGTACGGTGAGACAGCATACATTATGCGATGTTATCCACCCGTTATTTGGATGTTTCGTAGTTCAGGGATCATTTGAAGGATACAGTATATTATGTAACCATTTTTTAATACAGTATACTAATGAAATTTCAGATGTCGGTGGTTTTTCCAAATTGTTCTAAATTGATTCATACTCTTGTAAATCAGGTTCAAAGTTGGGGCTTTTTGTTACCGAAAAATACAATACTTTTACGCCCTGTAACTCTGGAAGTATATATTTAAACGAAAATCTGACTCACCACCGACACAGATATTTGTTTCTAGATTGTGTCTTAAAAATTTCATAGATTTTCATAGCTTAATACTCAAAATATGACTGGACTACGTTTGTATGGGCGCTTTGACAACAGCATAGCCTCTTAAATATATAATATAAAATGATTAATTTAAAACTATACAAGTTATAGTGAACACAGATTAGGTACTAAATAATTTAATGAATGATAGATAATGCGTCACAGATACGTCGAAATTTGTTCAGTTTACGTCACTGTGACGTATTCGTATTTCATTGGGATTGTCCAATTTTTAAAACTCGTTATTTGTTGTTTTGCTACCAAATGACGTATGCATTTGAATCGATTATAGAAATTTTAAAAGAAACATCCTTTTTATTTAAATATATAATACAAAATGATTAATTTAAAACTATACAAGTTATAGTGAACACAGATTAGGTACTAAATAATGCGTCACAGATACGTCGAAATTTGTTCACTTTACGTCACTGTGACGTATTCGTATTTCATTGGGATTGTCCAATTTTTAAAACTCGTTATTTGTTGTTTTGCTACCAAATGACGTATGCATTTGAATTGATTATAGAAATTTTAAAAGAAACATCCTTTTTATTTGTAACTAATGCAAATGAGGATACTACGAAATCACGGAACATGATTAATATTCTAAGTACTATTTATAAAGTATTCAAAAAGTACCTACATAGCATTAAATCTTATACTCGACTTGGAATGTTTTTTAATTGTACTCAAGTTTATTTTTGTAAGACAGTTAAGTGCACATAAGAATGAAGTGTTAAATTAAGAATGATTAAATTGTCTTACTAGTTCTTGAGCTAGATTGTAATATACCTGAACACATCGACGATGTATTGTGTGATAACATTCGTTCATTCATTCATTCAAAAGATAATTTTTCTGCAACCGTCATAACCGGTTTTAATATTAACGAGGAAAATACTCATATAGTCAAGGCATCCGGTAATCTTGAATTCTTGAATAAATGTAAACAAGATATAAAAGATTCGCGCACCAGGCAAATGGTTCCACGAAATAGCTTCGGATATCTAAAACAATATTGGCTAACCTCATATGTAATCTGTGAATCATAGCAATTTAAACTTTTAACTAAAGCCAGCGGTCGGCAACCTTTTTGGCAAAAAGAAAACAAAGCGAGCCACACTTGATCGTCAAATTTAGTTGATTAGGCAAATTATATGGTAAACTTGCATACGAGACCATTGCTTTTACTAAAATAATACGTATCTGTATGGCTTTGCTATAAGCTATATTAAGCTATATTTTTGTCAATACATGTATATATTTTTGATTTGGATTTCTATAAGCTTTTTTTCATTAGGTTCAAGATAATATGTCATTTTAGTTTTGACGAAAAATTAAATTTATTAATTCCTATTCACAAAACAGTCGCGGGCCGCAAGGAGTAGGATGACGCTCACTGCTTTAGAATGAGTAAAGTGTTTCCAAGAAAGTACCTATTTGAAACATTTGGCGAGTGTTGCCATTGCTGTACGTGACGAGGATACCGTACCGTACCCACCATTTGGCAAATATCTGCCAGATCTTTACACAGCATGTATATTTCATACGGGCGTATGTTTTGATGGGAATTAGTGCTGGTCTTCAACAACACATGAACATAAATTTCGTTAATGAATTGTTGTTGTTTTTTCATACAAAAGAATAGAGCACGCAATGTATGAAATACATCCGTAAAGTTATCGATTGACGGTTCTTTTTACACGTCATAACATGACAAGTTGAACGCAATACAATGCAGCTCGGTCGTACTTTAAAAATGGATAACTCTTTATTAATTTATATTTATCAAAATATGCTATTTGCCAAAATTACTTTCACATATCATTCGTACGGTAGAAAATTATATCTGGATATATACATATGAAATATACACGCTGTATATCGATAGTTTACTTTCTCGTATTTAGAATAGCATCAGACAAGCATGAGTCGTAAGACGCGAGTATAGGAACAAATTTCAGGAGACGGGCAGCAGATATATACTATGTGGTTATGGCAAATCTTCTAATGGACAATCTGACGTGGCGATCTATAAGAGAAGCTCATATGCAACTGTGGACTTATGAGCTGACGATGATGATAATAATAAAATTAATAAACGTACTTCATTTGCTCTTATATGTATATTCATAGACTACTCGTTTTATTATTATAACTAAAATCAATAAATGGGAAGCGGGTGAAATTCGACAAGTTCATCATAGTTTACCCGCCCATATTTTCTTCACATTTAAATGGAACAGCCACGTAGTGATTTACTTGCTCAGTGGGACAGCCCTTGAGATAGCCTATTCAATAGAAAAAAGAGTCAAAATATATTCGCAACCGACGAACACACAAACAAACATACAGTGAAATTGAGAGCCTTCTCCTTGTGTAAAGTCGGTTATTAAATAAAATATCAAATCTATAAAAATCCGATCCAACCGCGCGTACACGTCGCGCTTTCGGCCACTTCCAACGATGCCAGAAACGAAATCATAACACCGCGGCATCTGTACTTGTGATTTGAGGAAAAGATTCCTTATTTCGTTGACCACGTGACAGCTCATTCAAAAATTCAAACAGTACGTATTCAGTTCAACGACAACAACGATCAAGACATGATGGAACAAACAACATGTTAGAAACGCGTTCAATGTTACTAGTAAATATAAGTAATATACGAGTAAATCACTACGAGCGTTCGCGGAATACTGACTTCACACGCGAGTCATTCTTGTACCTACAGGAAAAATAGAGGAAGCTTTGTTAATAATAATATATATAATATAAAATAATAATAGTATATAAAGAATACAAATTGATTGTAATATTTACTGCGTAATTAAGACATCATTAGCCGCGTAGCGTCCGGGGCTGATCCCATCTCACCTCCCATGGTACGACACAATTTACTGCTGGACATAGGCCTCCTCCATAGTATGCCACATATTGTAGGGTCCCGATCCACTTGCAGCCAGCGACTCCCTCGGTCCATCTAGTAGGGGTCGACCCGGTACACGTATCCCGGTACTTGGTCGCCACGAGAATGTTAAGAAACGAATTGTGCCAAAATGTAAACATATATATGATGGTACTATCGTAAATACATACTATAATGTAATAAACGCAAAATCGCTTGAGTTTGTTTGTTTATTTGCTTGTTTGTGCTTCGTTCAGAATTACTAGATTTTTGTATAGGGTTAGTTGGAAGGTCATAAATGGATAAAAGCTACTTTTTATCCTGGTCCAAGAAGTACGTAAACTTTCTATAAATTATTTACGTAGGGGCTGGATGACACCAAATCAGATTGGGGTTAAATTGTATTTTAAACCATAAATGATTATAAAACTCCTATAAAATTCAAAATATCTAATATTATTTAATGTTTTTCTGAACTTTTACCGCCCGCAAAAATTCAAAAAACCAACTCGCTTGAAATATTTTTTTTACATTTTGCTTTGTAATTAATTACATTGTGAAGATTTTTCAGTAAGGGAGTGGTCACATAAAATCGTTTTTTTACGAGATAACTCAAATATTGTTAAAAGATTCATACATTATGCGCAGACGTGACGTCACTCCTAAGTACCGATTTGTATGTAGCGTTTTTGCACCACGTGACTTTTCGACGGGTTATATTGGGAAAACTATAAGTTATATCGAAAAATCTTTAACAAGGCTATTTATCTTTTCACACGGTCTCACGAATAAGGGAATTTTTAGTCATCATCCCTGTAGAATAAGTGTACACATTTAAAAAAAACACAAATTAACAAGTAAAAACCAATCTATTCATTATTGATACACGGCTCGATTAAAAATAACAAATGTTCTCAGAAGAGTCCATCGATTTCCATAGTGCGGGTATTGAGATCTATGTCGTAGATGCTGGGCCTGGTGGGGAGACCTGGCATCTTGGAGATCTCCCCGACCATGGGAACCACGAAGCCGGCACCGACCGACGCGAAGATGTCGTTGATGCGGAGAGTGAACCCAGTTGGAGCACCCTTGATGGAAGGATCGCCCGTCAAAGAATTGGATGTCTTCGCCATGCAGATCGGGAATTTATCGTAGCCCTAGAATAGAACGTAAAACATAGCTTCAGGCTTCTGGGGGAGCAGTATCCTTTCTTACGGCCATATCGTTTCCATATTCGCAGAAGCCCAATTGAAGTTGTCCCATTACGGTCTCTTGGGAATTTTTCTCACAGTAGTCCCGTTAGTCTTTGCAACGGATCGGGGTGCAGTTGTATAGGTAACGGGACTACTGCGAGAAAAATTCCCAACAGACCGTAATGGGACAACTTCCACGGAGAATGTAGGAAATCACGATTGTTTCGAGCAAGATCATGTGTATATGTAATTAAAGCGTTCAAAAAGAACTAGAAACCGACTTCAACCACCCTAAAAGTCTACAGCATTCATCCCCTAAAATAAATTAATACGTAATACAAATTTAATACTTATTTTGTTTTCTCATGGATGCCATGGTCAGGACCAGGACCACGCGGGAAGTACCAGTTTTCAAATAATAAAGAATCATTAAAATCGGTTCACCCAGTCGAAAGTTATGAGGTAACAAACATTCCTCCTCCTTTCATGAAGTCGTTTGAAAAGACTTCTTGGTTTAGTAGAAAGACTTCTATTATGGACTGCAGTATTGTACGTTTAAGGTGACTAAAGCAATTATTTCCAAGTGGGCAAAGTCTCTGCTAACCTACTAGTTATTATGAAGCGTTCTGATTGAAACACGAGTATGTCTAATTGAAGCCAATCATTCGCGCGGAACACATCTCGTCACAGATCAATGTACCATGATGCTGTCATCGAAGTATCAAAGTCACGGTCAATAACAACTGATGTTAAAACCTATCTGCTATAGTTACTCATGAAAACACAGCATTGAAATGTTTGACAGTCACTCTTAATTACATATGTTCCTTCCAATGTAACCTAAATAATTTGGAATCGTTAACTAGGTATGTCACGGGTTTTCACGGGGATCAGAATGTACTACGCAGTAGCCAAACACGAAACGAAATTAGAAATGAGTTTCTCAGAATCTTACAGAGAGTAAATGTGTTGTGTTATCACTACAGACGAAACTATGGCGTCATTTAGAAATAGACAGAGATTGTTCTTGGAACGTAGAAATACCAAATGATCAAACTATTTCTCTTGATCGACTGACATATGTTGGTATTGTGCAGAAGCTATCAATTCCCGATTGTTCAATTTGATAAAACAGCTGCAAGCTAAAACACGCAACAGATTCTCGTAATACTTCATTTCTCATGTCTCAATCACTGGGACGAAGAGATAAAGCAGGGAGGAAGATAGCACTATGTACTGAGACGAATAAATAATCACACGGTAGCACTTTGGTGAGATAAAAAGAATTGCATGCTATAATCCAGAACATATTCATCCAAATCACTTTAGCCGTTTATGAGTGACTAAGCCGCAAACATCCAAACTTTCTCGCAATATTAAATTGTATATACAATATAATTTGGAAATGAATACACATAAACTCATTATCTTTTATATGTATATAGCTCGTTTAAATCCCATTAAACTTTTATGGTCTTGTTGTAATCTAGAAATCCAGTGGTCCTTAGAGAAAATTGCATTTATTTTATAAGAGTCCTATTGTAAGATTTCGAGTGAAGCTCTCTGCCGATACCGTGTTCAAAATAAATATTTAGAATCCGAATTTAAAGATGATCAATACTCGAGATAAAAGACATCTCAGCAACAATAAATAATCAAAAAGTTATTATTTGGATTCATATCAGATGTTGTGTAAAAGTACTCAGAACCAACCTTCTCAGTGAAGACCTTGATCTTCTCCAGTACATCGGCGGTGTAGTCTACTGCGCCGGCGCCGTACATCTCGCGCGCAATCACCTCGATTTTTTCTGGGATGGACAGCGGGAGGGGGTAGAGGTAGTCGAAGCGGGAGGGGGACTCGCACGCGTCGATCACTGCATCAGCCAGCTCCAGTGCGCCCGCGCCACCCTGGAAACATTGCTTTTGTTTACCCCACTACGAAGACAAAGGGAGGGGTATGAAAGCACTGTTGCGTTAAACGTTCAACGCTCCCGGGGGAGGGGGAATAAACAGAGAATTAAAAGATGCGATCAATTGTGAATTGTAAGCAATGTTAATAAAGTTTGTCTTAAAGAAACAATATGATTTCACTAAAAATCAATTTCTACCCTTCCTATTTTCATTACAGCGGAGGAACTCCACGCACGATTTTTTTTAAATTTTTATTTACTCGTACATTGTATCCCGAATCAACAAATTTCAGTATACCCTTTATGAGATTCTTTAAAAATGTCGCTTGTGCAATTGGAGTGGATACAATGCATATTAAAAAATATGTTGATCCTATGGTGCTTTTCAGGTTTCGGAAAAAGTAAAAAAAGGGGACGGTCTGTAACGTGTCACACAATCACCAACCAGCTTTATTAAGCGTGACCGTATTGGACCCGGTTTAAAGCTTTGGACAGTATTTTCCGGCTTCTAGACTATTTTATGGCATACTTCCTCAACGAGAAATCGGAAATACTTTTAAATTACAGTATACTCCATACTTCGTGGAATATCCTCAGCCCCAGAGCTATAATCAAGAACGTAATCTGGAAAATCCCCGATCTAAGACAATTTAGTATGTTACTCGTATATAATTGAACCGGTCGGTCTTGAACCGATTCCGGATATAGATACACTCTATGTGACGTATTAAGAGTTAATGATCAAATGTAGTTTCTTACGGTAAGAGTGGATATCACACAAACCATTCTGAGGCAATGTTTTGATACTGATATATAACATTTTACTTTAGCTACACATTTCATTTTAATTATTTTTAGTATCGGAAGAACACGTCGCTTCTAATGATACGTGATTTGTCAAAATACGATCCGTGGTTTAGAAGGTATGAGACAGATGTACATACATGGAAAGGTAGCTAAAATTTTTGGCTACGTCGTGGACAGGCAACAGGCGCTATTTTCCACATACCTTTGCCCAGTGGTCGCAGATGACAGCTCTGAAGGCACCGATCTGTTGAGCATATTGCTTGACCAGGTTCAACTCTGCTTCACTGTCGTTTCTGGTACAAAACAATACATGTGATAATTTTAATATTATTCTTTTTTTGTGTGTGTAAAAGCTATCAGCAACCCAAAGGACACGGCAATGAATTTTTTCGGTGTATAACCGCCTCGTCTAAATGTGGTAGTGACAATCCGAAGGTCCTGGGTTCGATTCCCATGTTACCTAAGTCGGCCGCTAAACAGCTGTGTTATCAGCAAAGTTGTGTTTATTTAGCTTCTAGATGAACTGCTTCTTTCCAACTAACAGCCTTATCGTTGTTTACCGTCGTTGTGTCGTGCCATAGTCCTCCATATTCAACAATCGACGTTAAACGGTTGATGACGATGATAGGATAGGAGTGGAATTAGTAATGATGTCACTTACCCGTGCCGGTTGACTGCTACGACGACGGGCACGCCGAACTTGTTGCCGTTGCTGATGTGCTTGCCGAGGTTGCAGAGACCCTTGCTCAGCAGCTCCAGGTTCTCCTAACATCAACAGTCCCATTGCAGGGAAATCAGCATCAGGACCGTAGTAGTTCTATTCTCTACCTCAAAAATTCTAGCGCTGAATCCGCGTTGTAAACTCATTCAATAAAGACAATTCGATGTCGAGAGTAGGTTGACGTTTTGTATAAAGTTTTTATCGCGGATTCAGCGATAAATTTTCACAGAATAGCATTTATAATTACGTGGTTTATTATTCTGTAGCAGACACGTTTTATATGCTACTATGTATGTAAACAAATCTAGCAAGTTTATTTTTAACTACTTCTTATATATTCTTCTTATTTCCTTCTTATATATTAAAAACTTTGCGATTATAGATAATTGCCATGACAATACAATAATTTTGGACCGTCGAGGTGATCTAACCATGTAGTTTGGAGTTGGATGGAGTAACTCTTCAATTGGTGAAATTGGTGTAAACTCCTTGAATTTGGGCTCATTTAGTTTGGTTTGACGAGTTTAGTCCATTACAAGTATGTAGTACTCGTACATTTGGAGACAAGGTTTTGATGGTGAAGCCGGGGAGTAGAAAGTAAAACTCTTCAAGGAATACTAGCATCTCGAGTTTCGACTCGTTTGGTTTGGTTTGACGATTCGAACACATAACAAGTTTTAAACTTAGTGACAAGGGTCTGATGACAGACTCTTGCATCGTAGCCCAACTATCATTGTCCCACTGCTACAAGAAGAGAAGGCAAGAAGTAGAAAGTGGAACTCTTCAGGGAGTACTAGTAAACGCCTAGAATTTGGGTTCGTTTTGTTTGTTTGAAATCGTAGTTCTCGTGGGATAATTTGTAAAGTCTAGGCAGATGATGTGTTGTCCTCGCTTCAAATGAGATGTTCATGGAACACGGTACCTGCACATACACGTCGTGGAGGGGCACCCCCGGCGCGACGGGGGGACCGCCGCCGTGCATCTTCAGTGCACGCACCGTGGACACGATGACAGCGCAGTGCGGCGTGTCGCCACTAGCGCGACACTTGATGTCGAAGAACTTCTCCATGCCTGGGTGGAAGAAAACAAGCTCGAACATTTCACAAGTCCTTTCTTCCTTCCTTCCTGTTTTTTAAGATTGATTTTTTACTCTGTCTGATTAGCTGTTGATCTTCCTAAAATAAATAACTCACCAATATCAGAGCCGAAGCCTGCCTCGGTGGCGACATACCCGCCCTTCTTGGCGAGCTTCATTGCGATCCTGTCGGCCAGGATGGAGGAGCAGCCGTGCGCGATGTTGGCAAAGGGTCCCGTATGCACCAGTACCGGCGTGCCCTCCAGGGTCTGCATGAGGGTCGGCTCGAAGGCATCCTTTAGGAGCACCAGGAGTGCGCCTGTCATGCCCTGCAATATACTTGATAGTTAGTCGTCCATTCGACAGTAAAAACTACTTTTGTATCCTCTAGGGATAAGACCGTCTTTCATACATTTATCCTGGATATTGGCTGGTATTTAGCATAATGGGTTTGCGCTTGGCCTTAGTCTCATGTGATGGGTGACAATAGAGTCATTAGATGGTAAAAGTGCGCACCCAGAGGCCTCAAGCTAATGAGGCGCTGGCTCTACTACCTTTGATGCCGGAACACAACAGTGCTATTAACAATGCTGTTTAGCGGCAGACTTCGGTAACATGGTGGTATCTAGCCAGGCGGACATAGAAAATACCCTACCACCAACCAAACCGAGTACCGACAGGTAACTCCACTAGGAATAGAACCCGGGACCTCCGAATTTTTGGTCCGTCCCAAAAATCCTTCATTCAATTCCATATTAGTATCTATGTGTAACTGTATAAAGATGTAGTTAATACACTCTTTTTATATAGATCGACAAATGGACACCCCATCAGGTGATTTGCCTTAATCACCGCGCTAGGCAGTAGATTTTGGTGATTATCTCCTGTATTTATCTAATTGGTAAATAGCACCCGACGTCAAAGAAACTTGGTTACTAAAAGGACTTGTCTGTTTGTTTCGTCTGTTTTAATTAATGTTAGTGTGTGTAATAAATGACTCAGAAAATATCTTCATTAAATACTGGAAATAAACATATCATAACCTGGAAATAGGAGTAATACCAATCAAAATGAGTCAGAACAGTGAGTTACAAATTCAATAAATAAATATCAGTGTATTTGAATTGTTTTAATGAGGATCTAAGTATCAAAAACTGTTTATGGGTCTGCCCTTGGTCTTCTACTCGACTGATGAGGATGAGGGTGGAAAGCGTGCTCCCACAGCGTGTTCTGCTATCTTCTCATATCGGAACACAATAGTGCTATTAGCACAGGTATTTGGCAGCAGACTTAGGTAACATGGTAATAGCTAACCAGGTCAACGTTTTAGATTATCGTCCGTCATCTCACCCAGCTGCGCCCACGGATGACCAGTGGTGGCTGTGGCTTGCATTTTGTGCCACATCAGATGCACAAGTACGGTCTATATAAACAGAATCTCTCTTAGAGGTAGTATCTTAAATTCAAACCCCCCCCCCCCCCCCCCCCTCCACACACACACACATCACTTCAACACACACACAGCACAACTCACACTCCTCCTCTCTCCACTTGGCACACAGGCTAAATGTATGTATCAATTTTGTATAGCTTTAAATTTAAATAATTAAATTAAACCTAAATTCATAGATGTAGGTATTATCTGCACAAAATAAGCTGTATACATTATAGAAGAGCGGAGTCTCCTAATACAAGCTATCCTTAGCTTAAAAGGAGTACCCCAAAACCTGTATATTAGTTTTAGTAGATGATGCTATAAACAAGTTTTCATTTTTCATCTTTTTACACGTTTCATAATATAAAAGACATAGTTTCGACTAAGCGACAGTAAAATATACAGTGAACATTTTATTTCCTTTAATTTTTTATATTACTTTTCTCTCTATACGTCTGTACGTTTCAACTTCATAAAACTTCAAAAAAGGAGAAGGTTATTAAATCAAATGTATGTTGTTTTTTAATGTATGTTACGACAACTCCTCCAATTATCGATATAACATCGATATCCAATATGATTTTTGATATTATTATTATTATTGGTAGAGAATACTTCAGATGTGGTGCCATATAAATTTTATCGAAATTTTAATTCTACCTCTAAGAGTGAACATTTTAGGTGATGAATGATGTAGGCTTTTAGACAGTTGAAGGTTGAACGTGTTAATTATTCTAGTATTTGTCAAAGAATGTTTGCTTATCTTGATTTTTTTTAAATATGTGTTAGCTCTTCTCGTTTCACTACAACTTCACTATAAGGCGATTCAGACGTTAGAAGTCATATTAAATATCTGTATGACAAAAACCAAATAAACATTTATTTATTTTATATCTATAAAGACGTATCTCACCAGATCATCAGCGGTGACTGGCCCCCCGCTGGTATCGAGCGCGACTACCATACTCGCCAGCCTCTGCTTGATGTCATCCACGTCCTTCCCCAGCGCGAGGATGGCCATGATCTCAGACGCCACGGAGATGTCGAAGCTGGTCTCGCGCGTGAATCCCTTCTCCGTGGGCGATTGGCCGATAGTGATCTTGCGCAGGTATCGATCGTTTAGATCCACCACTACGCAAATACATTTAACATTAAACTATATCAGCAGAGATAGACCAGGAAAAGCACATTTTACAATTTTAATAATTAAAATGTAAAAAATATATTTTATTTGAGATGCTCGTTGAGATTTTGTTCTTTGACAGACTGATTTTGATTTCAGTTCAGTAAAAACATAGACTTACCTCTGTTCCACATAATCTTATTCGTATCAATATTCAGTCTGGCAAACTTGGTCTTCTCCTCGGGAGTCAGGGAGTCAGGGTCAGTTTTGTCAATGCCCAACCTCTTGAGCCTCCGTAGCTGAATCGGGGAGAACCTTCTGACGCCCTTGATCTTGGGTACCAGGCGGTCGTACAGGGGCCCGTCCTTCTGTGTGAGCTCGTGGAAGATACGGGCATCCATCTGTGCTGCCAGAAGGTTGTTGGCTGCCGTCACCGCGTGGATGTCGCCGGTCATGTGAAGGTTGAATTCTTCCATGGGGATGACCTGGTCACAACATAATAAGCTAATTGTTATAGGTGCCTTAACTAAGGGCCATAACGGGGCACTGCAAGCTAAACAAACCCCTCAGCTACATGGACCCGAGTGACAGCAAGGTCTGCAGATTCTGTCAGGAAGATAAGGAACCGCCAATCCACATTCTCTACCACTTTGACGCTGACGCTCTGGGTCACCACAGAAACCTTGGAAGCTATACTGCTACAATAGACCCGTATGGTTTATGACTGAGATTGGCCTTAAGGAGATGATTTCATCCATAAGGGACTGTCACAATAGACCTACATATGAAGGTTGCAGTGACATGCAGGACACAGGGACTGCACCCCTCATGCCCCCCCCCCCCCCCCAAATTGGTGCCGTATCATCTCTGATTCTACTTCTGATTTAGCAATTATTACGGTAAACCTGGCCTATGGTACGCCACAGTGACCTGTCCTGAGCCTCTCGCATTCAGCGACTCCCCGCGACCTTTACCAGGCTGAGTATCTGCCAAAATAGCTACACATCGATTAGTCGTTACGTGTCATCAGATCAATAGGATTTTATATAAAGGTCGTACCTGTGAGTATCCGCCCCCCGCGGCTCCCCCCTTGACTCCGAAGGTGGGTCCCTGGCTGGGCTGGCGCATGCAGGCGAAGGCATTGCGTCCACGGTGAGCGGAGAGCGCCTGGACCAGACCGATGAGCGTGGTGCTCTTACCCTCACCAAGGGGAGTGGGGGTGATGCTGTCCACAAAGTTATAGCAGATTAACACCAGGGTGGGAAACTATATCTAGAGGCACTTCTTACTTACAAAAATCAATTGTTGGTCAAATCTGGTTCCTCAGGGTTTGGCGCTCGCCAGCCATTCATCATTATCATCATCAGCCGGGAAACGTCGGTCCATCTAGTAGGGTGACCGTAGGGTACACGATTCCCGGCACGTGGTCGTCACTCGAGAACTTTAATTCCTCATCGGTTATCTGTTCTTCGCGCGATGTGGCATTTGCCAGTTCAGCTCACGGACTCATCAAGCTATGTCAGTGACCCTAGTTCGTCTACGGACGCCAGCCATTGCCAAACCCCTCGACCAAGACCGTCAGTAACATTATTGTCTATGTTCTTACCCAGCAACGACGATGTACTTGCCGGGCGGCTGGTCGCGCAGCCTGTCCAACACTGAGAGCGCGATCTTGGCTTTGGTGCGTCCGTACTGCGACACCTCATTGGGATACAGTCCTATCTCGTGCGCGAGCTCGCTGATGTCCTTCGGCTTCTGAGAGCGAGCTATCACTATGTCACTGTAAATAACAAACATTATGTTATACAAGAAGGGAAGACAGCGTAAAAGAAACTGAACTCCTGAATAGGCTATTTCTAGGCCACCGTGAACCTAGACCAAATGATTGTGGTCAAACGGAAGCCTTTTGAATACAGGTTACCGAAACTTTTGCGTGAAATATATCAGGAGTCACCAATATTACAGACTACGATCATAGGCGTAGACTTAAGGCTTCCTTGGCAAATTTCGTTTTATTCTACTACCAAATACACATATTACATTACTATGTACAAGCTATTTGGTTCAGCTAGTGTTAGGACTACTAGAAGTAAACCTACCAAAAATATCTTCGTATGCAAACTTGCATTTTATCCCAAAAGTGCTAGTCAACTTCCCTCACAAGTAACACACAACAGCCCTCACCTCGGCGGCGGATTGAGCAGCGTTAGTCTCAGCGGCCGCAGCGGCCAGGCGGGCTGCAACAGTCGCTCTAGCTGCCTGCGCGCGGCAAGCACTGTGTTGCGCATGAGCATCGCCACGGTCATGGGCCCCACGCCGCCCGGCACCGGCGTGATCTGGCCCGCTACCGACACCGCCTCGCTGTATGCCACGTCGCCCACTAAACGTTGCCCGCTCTTCTTTGTACTGTCTACAAAAAGCAAAGTCATTTGCATGTAAATACATAATTAAACGAGTTGGGAGATATTATTCTAAAGCCTAAGAAGAGCGGCAGGCTAATAGCAAACATATTTCATACATATTTTTGACTGGATAAATCTTCAACAGGTTTTTAATAAGGGCACAGAATTCGTAAAGTATTTACAGAATACCCGTTCGCTGTCAACTCTACCGATCCACAATACCTCACCCCTGGTCAATCTATGAGTCAATATTATTGAGAGTTGTGATACTTTACAGGCAAAGGTTGCGTTTGTATTGAGTGTCCGGGGTATGCTAAGGGGCAATCTTTCAGCTTCACTATACGAAACGATTTGATTTGAACTAATTTTCAACTTGTAAGGTCCTACGAAGTAGAATGAAAATGATTCATAACTTACCATCAGAGCTTTACGTGGTATCTTTAGCTTTTCTGCGCGATTTTGTATGTTGTTATGAATGATTTTGGTTATTGAAGAATTATTTGATACAAATCCAATCCGGTTGAAACATACAATATCATTTATCACAACCTAGCGACATACTGTATTTACAAATGAACGAACCAACACTGCCACTTAAGTTAAACAAATGTTTCGTATAACACATGTATTTCAAAATGAAATTCTATAAATTATAAAACATTGTTTCGAAGAGCGATACACCTTTTGTTAATTCCAGAACCTTGCACGTGAATTCATTATTATAAATATTAAAGTGGTTATAATAAATGCAAAATTACAGTTTAAAATAAACTTATCAAAATTGGATTGCATTGCCGTAATTTTAAATGTTTATTAAATTCTAATGCAGCGCTAGGTACGGCGAGTGCCGAGCCGCGTTATCGTAAAAAAATTATATTGGTTTTTAGTTTTCACAAGTTTTTTAGTTTAGGTTTTTACTTTTAGTTTTCATTGCTCATGGGTGGCCTTCGATTGATAAAGTCATACTGCCTGCCAAGCTGTCTGCAGTATTATTACCAATGTTGAGTAAAGTAACCATTTGTTATGTCCACATCGTTTAAACAAGCAATTCCGTCCATTGTCGTTAGTCTTAGGACTTGTTTACATTGCCCCGCGAGAATACATATATGACAAAGTGTCTCTGGAATTTTGTGACTAACCCCGAGCGGCCTACATTATTCTCATCATTTGAGATATTTTAACGTCAGAAGAAGTAAGGCCGAACCTACACGATCATGATTACCAAACAAATAATTGTTGTTAGAAAAGCAACGGTCCTATTTATAGTTATCTGTACAATATTTGATTGAGGAGTTGTCGAGCCTTGACACCTTATTTTGGAATGTAGAGTTTGTTAGTATGTGTCCCTATTAACATCTAAATAGCTTGAAGGGTTGCGAAAATTGTGTCTTTTGATATTTAAATGTGTCTGCTGCTAGGTAACGAGAGCAACGCGACCGTACTCAGGGGGAATCACAACAAGAGGTCAGTGGTCAGTAATGTTACTACTGCCAACTGCCACAGCAGATTCTGAGTCCTTGTCGCCAGATATACAACAACAATCGTAATGTGTTTATGTATGTATGTCTGTTATATAAATGTCTTCATGTCTCAATATCAATATGTGATGATGATGCCTTATCATCATTTTGACAACTTTCAGAGGACACATTTTTTTCACTTTTGAAAATTACGAGTATGAATTAATTTAATAATACAGTGTAAACTCTATATAACGACACTCAAGGGACTGTGCATATTTTGACGTTACAGAGAGTTGTCGTTAAATGGAGAGAAGAACAATCTGGATGTAGTGTAGAAATTAACAACAGTCCACACGTGCAAGCAATCCCAATTTGTAAACAAAAGAACGTATTTCTTAGAATGTTCGGTGTATATGACGCCGACAGTGGAGTTTATTACGGACTAGGATAATAAGCTACAAAACAACGGACACAGCTGCACAGTTTCTACTAATTTTAGCAAATTAGAAAGTATATTTACTACATTGTATTTAGTTGTTGTCGTTATTGAAAGTGGATGTAATGCTATATAGAGCGTATCATTGTATGGAAGACAAACTAAACCAACCAAAGCCGAGTGATTTCGACGCTATAGGGAGTTTGTCGTTAAATCGAGTGACATTACATAGAGTTTACACTGCATATATCCTTGTGAATGCGCCTTTTTACTCGTCTCAAAACAAATGGTAATGACAAATGTTTTGTCTGGTCACGAATTCAAACGTGCAGGTCGCCGTGGTGGATTCACATTTCTTGTTACCATTATTGTGTGCATACTTATCAGCAGAACGCTAATATTCGTTTCAAGGTCACCGAGCGATACGCTAGAAGATTCTACCCGATTCTATCCTACCACTTCCTCTAGAGCGCGAGTCCTACTATCGCTAGGTCACAGCGACGACCATGCGTTCAGTTAGGTAATACAGTAATACACATGACATTTACTACCTGGAATAGGATTGATTCCACAATCGATGACGACGGCGCCTGGCTTGATCCAGGATCCGCGAACTAGCTCTGGCTGCCCGATCCCGACCACCAAGATGTCCGCCGTTTTCGTCTGGAAACAGTTATATTTAAATTTTAAAATTATACAATTTTCGACATGAGAAGGAACAATTACAAACAAGCTAAAGTATGGACCGGAAACGAATTATGCTACTTATAATAGAGGGCTAATGAAAGATAAGATAAGATTGTTTTAGGGAAATTAACTTCTTTAGATATGCGTGTGCCATCCTTAACCATATCCTCAATTAACATCAGATGCGAGTGTGGCATAGTGATAGCATAGCATTCTAAGTTTGCATGCTGTGACGTCAGCAACAGGCTGGATCGGAGGCTTTTTTGACATATAAACCATTGGTGAACTCATTCCATGTGGTACTCGTACCAACATGTACCGTTTCTGTCTGCGTTTTCAATCTCATTACGAGGAATGGGTGAAAAGAGGCCTTCAAATATAAATATTCTCAGTGCTACGGAAATGTCAAAGTTTTGGGGATGCCTTCGCCCCCTAACCCACTAATTAATAATGGGATGGGATAAGAGTAATTCTGAACTTACGATCTCACTCAAGTTCCTGGTCTTTGAGTGGCACACGGTGACGGTGGCGTGCTCCCACTTGAGCAACTCCGCGACGGGGGTGCCCACGATGCGACTGCGGCCCAACACCACTGCCGTCTTCCCGGCGATGGAGACTCCCGTGCGTCTGATGAGCTCCAGACAGCCCGCCGGCGTGCAGGGGACGAAGCCCGACATGTCTCCTACTGCCACCCGGCCTTCGTTCACTGTGTTTAATCTGTATACAGATAGTTTTACGTACATTCGATAAACTTGCGTTTGACCACAATTTCATAGTCACAACAAATTCGCAATAGGTAGGTGCTGATGGCCATATACATAAACTTTTCCCCACAGTCGCCTTTCACGACACCTACGAGACGACACATGGTGATCCTATTCTAAAGCCGAGATCACACGTATAATGTAACGTCACGCGTGAGTACTGTCAAACAACATTTGTTTTCATGACAACCAATATAATTACTTATAATTACTGGTTTGACTAACAGCCAAATACCGTTACATTGTGTATACTCGTATAGCCTAAAGTCTGAGCTAACTCTCCGTAATTTTTCAAATTATAAGTTAACCTTACTATTTCAAAGTATGTAAGCCAACTATGTTCTTTTTGAGGAATAAATAATTATTTGAACCTAAACGCTGTTGTTTTTTAAGTTTGCCATCGAACACCTTTGTTAAAAATTAGCGGTTAAAAACTGTTTAAAATTAGCGGGACCAACACCTCATAAGTTAGACGCTGAGGTATTTTGGACGAGAAGATATGCCGTAACTTCCCGAACGCTGCCCAACCGAGTTGGATTCTTCGGTTGACCTCTTTGTCGAAGTTGGACCTACCTAGTTGAACGATCTGTCCCAGGTATACATATTCGTCCACAACTTCGATTATAGTGTTCCCAACTACTACCGGTATAGGTGCAATATGGACATTTGACATGATTGTCGAAGCTTACCCGTCTACATCCTTGTCTGGAGACACGGCGTCGGTGACCTTGTGCGAGTCTATGGGGCTGGTGCTGTCCAGGGGCATCTGAACGATGATGCCGTGCACTGACGCGGACTCGTTCAAGACCGTGATCTGGCTCAGCACCTGAAAACGATACCACACGAAAAGAATGTAATTTGTATTCATCATCACCACCAGGAAAAAGTAAGTAAATTGTTTGTTGTTAGTCAAACAAAAACAACACAATATGTACAACAAGAACTTTGTGTCACTGTACTCGTAAGTATCTTAGTAAAAAGGTCTAACAAATCATTCCGTTTTAGAGATGATACACTAGAGAACAAAATATGTATCCACTTTTGAACCATGTCACCTTCTACTTTAATTGGCATTTCTTTCAACACACACATAGAAACAAGCAAGTATGAATGTGACATTGTTGAAAAATGGATACATATTTTTGTGCTCGAGTGTACCATGAAAAACGACCATTCGCATTCAGTTTAAAATTCGAATTTCGGATTCATACAAATTGCCAAACTGCACCAAACCCTAAAGCAATCTGAAACAAAAACGAAACGAAACAAAGTATGTGAGGCCCAGAGACATGTTTGTGTTTACAATGGATTTATTTTAACTTTTTATATGTACTAGTGAATATGAAAATGGAGATATCCACGGAACGAATACCACGCTCGGTATTCGGTGTGTAAGATTTCAGTGAACTTTCAAACCGAAACACAACATTGCTCTAAATTGACACTCCTGTTTGGCGGCAGACTTAGATAACATAATGATGTCTAGCCAGGTGAATATATCCTACCAATAACCAAACCGAATACCTATATGTTACCCCGCCGGGCATCTAACCCCGTATATTGTCTCCTGTAAGTCAAACTATCCAGCCACAAGGCCACGGAAGAGGTTGTTGAAGCGGTATTTACATGGACTTGATAATCTATTGCGGGTAGGCACAAACTATAATGTTAGTATATTTGTGTGACATTACCTATTGTTTTTACATCATATGATAGGAGCAGTAAACAATAAAACTGCGGCATATCGCCTCTTTATCTCTTTAGAAGTCGCAGGTCAAGGGTGCATCGACACAATAATATTCTTACTGACGCTGATGACGGGATGATATTTCGATACCAAACAAATGTTCATTTCGCAATTAAATAGACATGGTTTTTAAATATTTTTATGACATCTCAAAAATATTAAATAACAATATTTACGTTAAGCTATCTTTTTGGTATTAGTTTATTATAATTATTGGTTTAAACCACAAAGATCAGAATATCCAGAGGGCGTGTTCCACTGAACACGTATGAAGCAACTAGGTCAGACACTTTCGTTTGTCATACACAGAATATACCAAACGACAGACACTCGGCCTATTCAGCGTATGTCAATGATAGTTACACGTGTGTGTGTTTCTATTTTTGTAGACCTCGCGCATTGTTTGACGAAGTGGAATCCATATATTCTTAAAAAATCCGTGGTTTATACATGAAAGATATTTTGAAAGACTTACCTCAGCCTCTGTGACGTCTCTAGGCAGCTGGATGCGTTCAGCGACGATGCCGATGTTATCCGCAGCCTGCAGCTTCTGTCGGATGTAGACGTTTGAGTCCTCGCGTCCCCCCACCTGCACGATGACCAGGCGCGGCTGGAAGCTGCTGCAGCGCGCGCGCAGCTCCTCCACTTGCTGGCGGAGGTCATCTGTGATAGCCCTGGCGACAAGAGTATCATCTAGTGTGGATACCAGTACAAAAACGGTCTTCGGAGCAGACAAGAGTGTACGATTTAGCGTGTTTTATCTAACTTAACGAAAATTCGATAGAAGGAAAAAATTCTCAGCTTTATTTTAAAAGTAGGTGATAGTGACTTAATGGGACGAAAGGTGTCAATGGTTGCAGCCATTGACTTTCTCTGTCTGTATGTAATGTACGCCTTCTTCAGAAATCGAAATACATATTTTAATTTTTGTACAGGCAACTTTATAATATCCATACTTCCATACTTTGTTCAATACTTTTTCTTAGTTGTAATTTTAATTATATAGCACGATAGACTGCTGCTGACGTGCTGTATAATTAAAATTACAACGAAAGTGTTTCATACAATATTTATCTCAGTATAATCTTTTAAAGACAGCTGGGCTTGTTTCTGCGGGTATTATGGAAAGTTATAACACTGAATTTGGCATACCGGGAAAAAATATAATGTTTTCGTACACCGTCTGTTTAGATGCGCGACATAGCGTTTCACCATGAAGTACGTAGTACATTACTGAAATTCATTTCTCAAGCTCTCAATTCATAACAAATCCAGCTCTATTTAAAAAATATAGTACATAAAATGATGTTAATGAAAAAAATTGTTTTCAGTCTGTGACAATATTGGAAATGTAAATCAATATGTGAGATTTAGACATGGAAGTATGCAAAAATGAAAAGTATGTACCGCGCAACTTCGGTCCCTATGATCTGTCGAGCCATCGTGGTAGTGGTCCAGTCGCCCTGAAGCTTCAGTGCAAACTACTCTTCAAGTTGATAGGACATCATAACATGTCGCTGACCTGGGTGATAACCCCGCCACGCACAACAAACACTTATCAACAAGGGGTTTCAAACATCATTGATTGTTACGCAATCACGTTAAATAATTGGAGGCACTTCGACGTCAATGATATGGTGGTTAAGGTCACTGATGATGGCTGTTTACGCAAAGTACATCCATACGAATATTATATATGCGAAGGTGTGTTTGTTTGTCGTTTCACGTCGTAACGGAGAGGATCAGAATTACTTGATTTTTAGCCCCCGACGCAAAAAGAGGGGTTTTATAAGTTTGACACCAATGTCTTTCCACAGTATATCCAAGGTCTTTCTGTCTGTGGCATCGTAGCTCTCGAACGGAAGGACCGATTTCGTTGCGTTTTTTACGTGAAAGCAAGTTTCCCTGCATTGGTTCTTCGTTCTTCTTATGGGCAATGCCTTTAACAAAGACCTTTATTATTAGCTATATTTGTAAACATCGATTCTGCAGTTTGATGAGTATCAGCTGATGTTAGGCATTTTCGACATAAAATAGATTTTTTTTCGTATGACTACGCAATGGGGGGTTTGTTTTTGAAAATTTGAAATAATCACAGTAAACAAGACATTTCTTTGTGTAGAGTTCAGAGAGACGTAAGGTACTCGATTCTATGAAATGTCACAATATAAAAATTTATAAGCTGCTTCAAAAATGACTCACTTTTATGATTAAATTTTAAAAAAAAGGAGTTAACAGTTCATATCCCAAAAAATGTTTATACATCTGAAAGAGTAGAGGTTAGCTGGAATATATGTATATCTGTACATGCAATCTAACCTAACTCTATGTACACAATAAATACAATATTACATTTCATTTCGGGTCACTGTTTAGTATAGTTTAATATTATCTGTCCCTTTCTTTCCATGGGTCGGAGCCTCCGGACCGTTTTTTTATTATATAATTTTAGTTCACGAAAGACCGACAACGCTTGGTGATCTATGAAGACTCATGTCCAATACTGGACTTGATGATACAAATAAAGTTGGTTTGAAAAAATAGCGGAACAAAATACACACACAATAAACACACCCTCTCCTTCAAAAATACAACACACACACTAACTAAAAATAAATTGTATGGACCATGTTACTGTGCCGAAGGCGGGCGATAATGTTTTAACCCTCCATTACCTAAATTGTTCGCATAATTTTATTCCCCTTTACACTTTTAAAATTTGGAAAGAAAAAAGAATAAGAAAGAAAGTAAATAACAATATCATACCTCAAAGCACTAGAAAAACTCTTGCTGGCATATCCGATAAACGTCTCACGATATTTAAATACATAATTGATATAGTACATCTTTTTCACCACCCTATTAGGAGCTGATATGAGCAAATACGAGCAAATGAGCAAAATACGAGCTGAAAATCTCTTTTTCCGAATATCGTTACGATAAATTATCGATTAATTTATTAATGACATTTTACAGTTGTGTTGAATCGAGCGATTAAGATTGATTTAAGTGAAATTAAACTCATAATGCTCTAGTTTAATCTAGTTTTAGAAAAGTAAGAGATTGTTTATATAAAAGATACAAAATAAACAAGTGTTTGATATTGATAAGCTTATTGTGTGAACGAGTCGAACTCACGCCATCGCAGGCGGCACACAGCCCGCACGGTACGGCTCATGTATCAATTGATAAATTTGTTACAATTTAGTAGCATTATATTAGCATCCATTTACGAACAGACTACTACTGATTTTGAGGAAATGACTAAAATAAAAACATTATAAACACGAGACTAAATTAGATTAAAGTTGGCATTCGTTTAACTCGGTGTTTTAAAAGATGCGGATGTAACTTACGAACTGCAGGGCTACGCCATCCCGTACATAGTTGACTTCCCCATGGCTCGCAATTCAGCGAAACCAATGCAAGGACTAATCTATTAGACATCACTCACCTCTTAACAGACTTGTACGTCAGTATCATCAATTAACCAAAGCTATAGATATTGATATTTTCCATAACAGTAAATTTAAATTCAAAAACTTAATTTCTTGTAAACTGTAAATATTCTTTTTATTAGTATCGTTCTTTTAACAGGTATCTTTCTTTCAGGTAATCCTGTAGGTGACCTTGTTAAATAAAATAAATAAATAAGCGTTTCGTATTGTATCAAGCCAGGGAGTGGAAAGCACTGCTTTTTTATTTCTATGGAAATAATATGATCCACTGGCTCAAGCAGTGCGAGTGCAGCTCATGACATCGTCATGAAGTTACATAGTAAAATTCAGCATGATGAAAAACGTAGATGAATGCCCTTTTTTACCTGAGGAGGAGGGTAATGTTTCTCGCGTACGTATGTATGTAATTACGATTACTAACTTACATTTGCAGTTGAATCTTGATCGTGATTTAGACGGATGTATACGATAATATTTTTAAACTGCAAAGTTAAGTTTGTCCTCGAATCGAACTTACATTTTCGCTAGTTTCATTAGGTAGTTAGCATTGTTTGGCATTCCTTACCTATTATTTAATCATGTTGGTCATCTGCACGGAACCCTCGGTGCGCGAGTCCGGCGCCCACTTGGTCGGGTTTTCTTTATTTAATACAATTATTTTCCTATTCATGGATTTATGTTTTGTAAAATACTATCTACAAAATACTTTCTGCTTTAGCAAACTAATTTTTGATTCTTTTGACGGTACTTCAAAATTTAAAATGGTTATACTAAAAAAACGACCAATTAAGAAAAATAACATCGAAATCGGCTCTAATGAAATTGATGAAGTTGACACCTTACGTTTCGGTGGCTAGGAATGGATTACTACAGTTATCCCTACAATTTACTACAGTTCCTGTGAAGGAGGCCCGATCGCCCCGTTATTACATTCATAAACACATCAATAAACATTCAATTGAATAAAGAAAAACATTATCATTTTAGTCAACATTCTTAGATCCTGACATGGACATATTACAAAACACAAATAAGAATAACAGACGAAACACAATAACAAAAACAGTGATAACAATAAGAAAACGTAATACAAAGTGATAAAACAATTGTACTCACTCTAGCACAGTGTGAAAATCCTCTTGCGATGTCCACATCTTCGCTGTGAATATTCCACTATCTTCATCTATTAGCAAATTTTAACGAATGATTACATGCAGGTAGAAACACAAACCACACTTGATACTTGTATACTGCGATTTGAATGACAAGAGACTATTTTAAGTATTAGCACGTATCGTCTAACAAACCTGCTTGACGAGTAACACGCGTTGTCAAATTGTGGACATGTCAATGTAGTGAGTACTACATTTGTTCAAATAAGCAGTGATATTTGTGTAATACGTCATTTTCATATGCATAGACGTCAAACTGTTATTTACATATTAGATAATATGAAGAATACATAAATGACTTACAACATTTGGGCCGTGGCGCAATTATTTGCCAAAATATGTTGTTCAAGTCAAAAATGGATTTATACAGCAAATAATGTTGATTCAAAATTATTATACACTTTTTGTCGCTAGATTTTAAGTTATTTGGACAGCAAACCGACACAACCGTTTTTATTATACAATTTTTGGGAAGTCTAACAGTTCTGTATAAAGAAAATAAAAAATGTAACTTATGAGTATCTATAAACAAATAATAAGTCTCTACGTTTTAGGGAAACATTACTTTTTCAAACATTATTTAGATCAAAGAATAACTGTCAACAGTATAAAACAAAACGGCACTTTTTTCCATCGCACTTCTTAAGTCATATCCATATTATTACTATGTCTACAAAAATGTTGTTCCCTGGCGGAATAAAGGGCAACCACGCACGTCAAGATAGCACCGGATGGGGCAGGTGACAAACGTCGGATGTATTTCATGTTTCACCTGTTCGAATTCATGCGAACCTTTGTCACGTTCCTTAAGAGAGTAAAAGCATAGGAATTACATATTGTCATCCTATACGATTTTAATCAATAATTACTTGTAAAAAAAAATTTAAAATTTACTTATAAAACTTACTGACTAGTTTAATAACTTATTGTTACATATCAAAACTTCACTTCATCTGATAGTCATGCACGACGCTAGTTAAATATTATTTATAAAATTTTCTCGGAGTAAAATTTGTTCTGAAGTATCTATTGCAACTTTCAAGCTTCGTTATGAGCAAAGCTATCCTCACTTACCATCTTGTAAGATAAAGTCTAGTAAAGACACATGGTTCATAAAAATAAATAACTAAAACTGCATACTTTTCTCAAATCCTGACCGGAGAAATGAGGTGCCACCGCCAGCCTATTTACTAATGACATCTTTGATTCTTGTATTTCCTTCACAGTAGTTTCCACTAGAGAGACCGCATATATTCCATTATGTTAGGTAACAAGATATTTCGTGTCGGCCTAACTCAGGTTTAAACAACATATCATGAAAAACCGGACCGTGTGTAAGAATCCTAACATTCTAATGACACACCATTTTAACAAATATTAGCGAAGTCATAAGATCGAAAATCAAACAGACATCACTATCAGACATAAGGCTATTAGTAAAATGATAGAAAATAGTATAATTTCAGTACTTTATTTCCACTTATTTACTAACAATTTCAAAGTACGTCGTACGTACGTACGATAACATGACAACGAAAACATTTCTATGATTACATCGGAGGTAGACAACTTTTTTAAATGCATAACTGTATGAAACAATTGCAACATCTGTTGAACATAAGAGATCGAAAATAAGTAAAACGAAAGTGAAATGGTTAACTACAAAAATAATTATATTGATTAAAAAGCCTTTTTATCCACTGCCATTAAAATCGTGTCTATTTATCACTGGTTTGATAATTTTATAATCACACAGACACTTCCCTAATTAACAAGCTCGTAATCTAATAATAAACGTAAATCTAACATTTAGCGTTATCCCTCTCCTAATGCTTCAACTAAATTTCTGTTGTCATCATCTTTTAAAATGAAATAGCCGGCTTTTAAAGTACTTACCTAAAAAATAGGAAATGAAATTATAGTGCCGCGAAATAAATATCATTAATTTACAACTTCATAGTTAGCTACAATAGCAGTTACGCAGCTAATGGTTCATAGATGGTGCTTTGAACAAAAATCGAAAAAGAGTTTAAAATGAAAATTGTGATTCACTGCGTGGTTGTATGTTATTGATACTCATTTCGCGACATCACAATCCTATTTTATATAGTTACTACACAAATCCAGCTATTATATTTTTAAAGATTATGGCGACAGAAATTAATTATGAAACTCTTGAGGGAGGTGGATCGCCTTAATACTTTTTCAAAGTTTTTTAACACCTACTGATAATGGATTTGGTATAACTATGGGACCGGACGTTGTAGAACTAAAATGCCACTCCGATACCCTGTTTTGAATGGTACCGATATGTCAAATATATGAATAATTACGTCGTTATATATTTGGTATTCCCTCACTTATAGCACTATGCCCAGTCCCACATAGGATAACAGTTTCGTACATTACATATAACTATATCTACTCTCTCATAACTCATTAAGAAAAAAAATAGTATACACTGGACGTGATCTTGAACATAGATTAAGACAAAATGCTACTGTTCTTTTCTTATTTCAAAATCTAGGAGATGGCGGAACCCAAATGTAGCTTTGTGACGGTTGCATTGTTTGAGCTTGAGATTCAGTATTTTTGTTATTTATTATGAAATAAGAAAAGTACAATACCATCCCAGGTTACACAAACAATGTACAAGAAACCATATTACACCCGGCTAGCGGCTATAATCAATTCTAGTGCGGCCTAATCAAAGACAAGTATGTAGTTATAATATTAAACATCTAAATCCAAACAAAGAAACCCAAATCAGAACTGTAGGTTAACGTAAAATACACGTAACACAAACATGTTTTTTTTTAAATCTTTTTTTTAAATTTATATTAATTTTAGTAGTTTTAGGAAACCTACAAGTTTATATGTATCTCCTATGTTGATATTCCAGTCGTTTTGCGTACTTACACTAAGTACGTACTTACGTACGTACACTTACGTAAGTACTTCAGCACTTTTAATCTTAACCAGTCTTTTAAGATCCAAAACTTTCAATCACTATGGATTGCTACAATATAATAACTTGCTCATTTTCAAAAAAAACGATAACCAATAAGCTTTAAAGACTATAATACAAAATCATTAAACAGTCCCAAAAATAGCCATTACAATAATGACAACACCAAAATTTTGGATTTGACAATCTATTTTATAATACATATCTACTTAATGGGGCAGCCTAGATCAGGTTGAACACTTATTAACAGATTGTTTATGTATTTATACTATTGAAATGGTTTTATTGGATAGATATTTTACGATAGTTTACGATATTTCTAAACTAATATCTTCCACCAACTAAAACAAAGTTTTATCATCTTTACTTATCAAAAACCGTAATAGTTTTACTAACTACTTAAAGGTAAACATAATCACAGTCAATCAGAGAGAGAACAAAATAAACTAATATTATAATAGTCTAAGAATCCGTATACAATGACCTTCACCGAGCTGGTTAATGGATGAAAAGTATTTTATATCAAATAAAATAAAATATGTCGATAAATATTTTGCTAATTTGTTGACATAAAAATTCAGTCTAGAATATGAAAAAAATCAGTGCGTTCCGTTTGTCGAGTGAACACGTGCGACAGAGATGTCCCAGCGATCATCCCATACGATAAAAGACGACAAAGCATTGCAGCAAAATTAATTTTTTAACTGTTAATTATTAATATTCTGGACTGAAATTGTTTAGTGAACACATTTGCGATATATTTATTGACATATTTAATTTGATATAAAATACTTTTCATCCATTAACCAGCTCGGTGAAGGTCGTTTTATACTGGGATACTATGCTATAAATAATGGCACTATTGAAATAAAAACAGTAAATTTGCCGCACCCATACAAAACCAGCTATTTAAACTGAACTAACTTGCATGAAGTATTTAGGAATCAAGTGCCAATCATGTTTCTTTTAAATAGGAATCGTTTATGGGATTGTGTGATGTACCAGGGGAACAATGGAGCAACATGCCGCGAAACATCGGAACAACAACGTAATTGTCACTGGAATCAAACCCCTCAACATTCTCTTACACACATTAACGTTATCTCTCTCCTAATGCTTCCATACTTAATTTCTGTTGCCATAATATTTTAAAATAGAATAACTGGCTTTGATAAGTAATTACCTAAAAATAAGAGATGAAAATATAGTGTCGCGAAATAAATATCATTAATTTACAACTTTATAGTTAGCTAAAATAGCAGTTACGCAGCTACTTGTTCATAGATGGCGCTTTGCACAATAATCTAAAAAGTGTTTAAAATGAAAATTGTGATTCACTTCGAAGTTGTATGTTAATGATAATCATTTCGCGCCATCACAATCTTATGTTCTATTTTTAGATAGTTACTACACAAAACCAGCTATAATATTTTAAAAGATTATAACAACAGAAATTTAGTATGAAAGTTTGATAGAGGTCGATCGCCATAACCCGATGAAATAAGAAACTTGATGATGAAATAATCGAAACACATTGGGCTTGTGTTGAGAGGCATGTTGCGCGCAACACTGTTCCCGAGAACGGCGCGCGGCACAAATTATCGTAACGTTGTAGTGTGTCTCGACACACACGTCATGTTGTTTGACATTTTGTTCCGTAGTGAATCCGTAGCTTTAGTTTTAGTACAAAGTAGCATCATTGTTGATTGACATATTAGCAAGTATTCTCGTACAATAACATACTTATGGGGGTCGTTTTTCGACAGTTGGATCCGAGGTGGTTCAGGTAGCGTTTGATCTTCTTCCCAACACATCAGGGCTGTAGTAGCTCTTGTGCAACTCTATACGCGACGATCATCGCATAACTGGCCCCAACCTCAAAATTACATGTCCTCACATCGTCCTTGGTACCAGTTTTATGATCGCGTAATTGAAAATCAGCAATCAGTCGTAGTCACTGAGATTTCTGCAAACTATAATATTTTATATATTGTTATAGATAATAAATTGCATCATCTTTTTGCCTTAAATTGCATTGTATTCAACACATCAGTTCCGCGCTTTATACTGTATCACTGGCGACGTAATGAACCGTTTTAGATCTATAGTAAATGTAAAATACAGTCTATTACCCTGCCAAGAATAAATTTCACCGAGATTATAAATATAACTAAAATTTATCCGGTTTCAGCGAGTCAGAAATTAAGTTCGTGATATATCAAAGTTTTAACGGGGACACGATTCATGTTCGGCTGCACTGGATTAATTTCCATGTATTGATATACTCAATAGTATCTAGCTAGTTCTAATCTATTAATTAAACTGGTGAGGATGGGTTCACTAACATATTTTGTCGTCACTTGTCATTCGACCATTATCTCGCCATATGGTGACGATAAAGCCGTTACAAAGAATGTGTGTCCACCCAGATTCCTCAGGTCAACTACAAAATAGTGTGGTAGCTAGCCAGGAAAATTAGGGCCAAGCTGTAATGTTAAATTAGTTATGAATTATTGTTAATTTCCAACACAAATTAATTATGGAATGAATAAGAAATCAAATCCAGTACTTCTAAATCGGAAATGTATTTTTTACACGACCGTCGACAAAATAAACTCATGGTAGGGGGTAAAGCAACATGACGGATGCAGTTGTTGAGAATTCCGTTGTTTTATGACGCCTCTTTGCAAATTAATCCTGTGTTGTACATTTGCTCCATGTCCCTGTGCGCGTTGGAGTACAGGTGTATGCGCAGCGCGTGCGCCGGCATGGGCGCCGTGCCGCACAGCTTGCACGACAGCTGAGTGTTCGACGCGATCGACGTCCTGCGCGAGAAGTAGAAACAACATATCATAATAAAATTAAAACTTTCCAAATTGATGACATAAATTACCCATGTTTCTCCTAGTACCTACGACGAGTACGAGTTTTTACGAAAATTATCGCCAGAAATATGTACTGTTAGAAAAAGTTAAACCACAGCTAGTATACTGGCTGTTTGTATAGGTGGCCAGTAGTTCTTCGCAAGGAGACTGCAAGTCTCTGTGCTGGAGGCGCGCGGCCGACGTCGACACCTCCCGCGCTGCCCCCGCACTTCTTTACCGATTGTGACATCTCTAAGTGGAAAGAGCGCGCACTAGTTTTTTGTGTCTGTCTAGAATTTGATATAATTAAATTGTACCGATATATAGTGGTGAAAATAGTGTATTTTCCCTTTTCACATCGATTAATATTAAATCATTAATGACAGTGGGTGAGCATAACAAAAAATCCGCGAAATGGAGTTGTAAGCTCCAAAAAATAATAGTACCTGGCAACCAACAACTTGAGATCCTCTGTCTCCTTGATTATCTGCATGACGTACTCCTCTGGCAAGTTCTGCAGCTGATGCGGTGTGTGCAGCATGTACACTACGGCTCTCTCCATCATGCCCGGCTCGTTGATCTCCATCATCTCCTGCTCCGGCACCAGGCCCCACTGCCACGCGTTCAACACGTACTGCGGCTCGCGGTGCGTGCGGCGAGCGTGCAGCAACCTGACACAAATATTTGTAATATTATTACCACTCAGTCTGTGAAGCTATAACAGTTTAATTGGTGTAAATCCCACTGATGGACCACATGCACGACACTTGAAACAAATGTAATATCGGTTCCTATTGTCACACATCGAACGAATGACGTTTGTGTACACGCGCATGTGTGAGCGTATTCGTACGCGCCGTAGCCCCGCCCCTTGAGTGAGAAGGGAGGCGGAGACCATCCGTTCTTTACGAGTAAGTAGTGCTATATTAATTCTGTGTCTGGACAAGAGCTTCTCTTAGCTGATGATGATAAGTTCTGTTACTAACTTGAGTATGTCTCCCCTCAAGATGCCGGTAACCGCCATCCGCTCCTTGCTGGTGAGGGTCTCCTGAGCGTCTTCCATATTCATGCCGTAGTCCATCAGATGTCGGATATGGTTGATCTGAAAATATTTCAAATGATTATTCAAATATTTTAGTCAATCATGAAATTTCGGAAACGTGATAAGTTCCCGTGACAATAAAACATACTGATATTTTCAAACATATAATTCAATGCATACTAATTGCACATGTCGGACACTTAGAACATATGTCGTGATATCGGCACACATCAAACGGATGACGTTTGTATACTCGAGCATGTGTGAGATCATTTTCTGCTGCAGTCTCTTGCGGGGGAAGTGAGGTATCGCGGACCGGCAGGAGACGGTGAACGACCATTCTGAACGACTTCATCATCAACACTCTATTTATATATGTCCCAAGTGCAGGGTCTGAGGCCTACTCTCTTACAGAGAGTGTATGTATGTATACTCCTTTGAATTTTTTCTCAGGAGTGTGCAGGTTTTTTCGCGATGTTTTCCTTGCCCGTGCATAAATTCCAAATAAATCGGACCTCATTAGTACGAGCCGCGATCAAACCCAGACCTCCATTCAAGGACTGACGCTCTGCCCTACTGAGCTACCACGGCTGTTTACGGTGTAAACTATATCAATATATTATGTGCTAATAGTATACATGCAAAAGTGAGTTTCTATGTTTGTATTTAGATTGAGTAGGATATTTTCTGTAGTCCAATGCTAAAGTGTGTTTACAGATTGTTCCATCTTTCACGCAGCAACGAGTTTGCAAAGTCCACGCAGACTTAATCTAATTAATGACAACTTGTAATGAGTTTACCGTTCCGATGTCGACGATGGTGAGATCCGCGTCGATGTTGACCAGCAGGTCGTGCTCGGGGAAGTACGGGGTGCCGTCCGGGTGGCTGCCGAGACCGCACAGCGCGCTCACGTACCGCGTGCCCGCGCTGTCGCGGCGCAGCTCCGCGCTGTACATACACACCAAAATATACATATACAGTTTATATACAAAAAGAAGAAAAAGATTTCGTGAAGTTTTGACAGACACAAACAAAAATCTAATTATATTTATTGGCTTCTATTGCTCATAAGGAAATACGTAGATGAACTAAGGTCACTGACATAGGTCGACGAGTCAGTGAGCTTAAGTGGAAATGGGCAGGCCACATCGCTCGAAGAACCGATAAGGGAGTTAAGATTTTCGAGTGGCGACCACGTACCGGGAAGCGTCTTCCGGGCCGTCCTCCTACTAGATTGGCAGACGACCGGTTATCTCAATTGCTCATATATACTGTAAATCTGCCAGTTGTACTGTTATTCTTATTTAAAGATATTTTTATATTATTTCATTAACAATTGTACACTCTGAAATTTATATATTTGATAATGTTAAATTGAAATGGTTACTAAATACTAAAGAAATTTCGTCTAAATTAATTTATATGAGAGTTGTACTTACAAGGGACAGAAAATGAGTGCAATGATTGCCGGCAGCCCCTGTATGTTCGGCATGATGGTGGTGTGACGCAGGGTGAGCTTGCCGTTACGCTCGTTCTGACCAACCTCGCCGGCTACCAACATCCTACATAAACAATTATCAGTTAGTTTGATCATTCACATCGTAACGAAGAGTATTTCAACCCCTTAGAGATGAGATTTCTAGGACAAAATACTCAGTTACTCTAAGTCAGTTACATAAACCGATGATCACAATGTGTCATGCAATAATAACTTGTATTATTATCGTAACATGAGGTACCTCTCGTATATCTCCTGTGGCTCGGTGTCCAGCAGCACCGAGTTGACAGAGTGCCACTCGATGGCGACTTGCTTGTCGCGGCTCGCGTACATCATGTTGTGCACAACCGTCTCCAGGGGGCTACAACATATGCAAACACTTGTATTAGAACTCGATTTGGTTGGCAGACTTAGGTGTAGGTGACATGTCATTAGCTAGCCAGGCGGACATATAAATTGTCCTAGCGGCTATCTACCCCCATGTTAAGTTTTTCTGTGGGGGAAATCTTTTAATAGCACCAGACTTTTTAGGACAGAAGTCGGGTTAGATGGAATTCCCATCCACTAAAACCCCCTCGGTGGTCATCGTCTGCGGAAGTCGCGGAGCCCTGGGAACTTAACGAACACTCCAGTGCTCCTCTCGCGCTTCGCCCTTGGCGTTTCAGCCACGACAACTCAGCAGCTCCGGGCTGCAGCGGGACGGGACCATGCTGAACTACCGCTGCCTTCCAGTAGTTACCTAGGTCTGCCGCCAAACAGCAGTGTAGCATAAAAGATAACACTGCCAGGTGCGCACGTTTGCTGTCCAACGATCGTCACTTACCATCAGGTCAGATGAAATCCCAGAGCAAATTCATCACACATAAAATTTAATAAAAAGGACTCACCTGAAGGGCCCAACGAGGCACACGTCGGATTTACAATCCTTTGGATTTGGCGCTTCTATTTCGCGCATGTGGTAGTAGGCTGCTTCCTTCTGCTCCTTGTTGTAGGCGCGCTTCTGCACCATCTCGAGGTCCGCGGCGGTCTCTCGAAGGTCGTGGTTCATCTGTCAACACATACATGGGTGGTAAACTACCAATAAAATAGAAACATGCACACATACAACGCCATAACAGTAACTAATAATACGAGTATATAATGGAATCTCCTTAGTGCGTGCCTCAAAAATCGCCTCATACTACAACTACTTCGCCTCATCCCTCTCATGCCCCCGATCCCGCTATGGATGATACATATACGTTGACAGAAACTAACGGACGCAACGTGAACGAGCTCGCGCAAGCTTTACTCACTAGAAATCTTCAAACAGGCTATTATCGTGACCTTGTATGCGTCCGGAGCGGGAGTTTCATTTCTATACTAACTTGTATTACTATTAGTTATTCTTATGACCAAGCATACTTGTCTAAATTACGTCTTACTGTATGCTATAAATTGTATATAATTTTCTTTTAAATTGGCGCGTTATCATTATGGCACTGTACTGTATAAACATCGGTGTCAGCAGGTTCGTGGCGCCTTCTCTATAGTATTCTTTGTTCTACGGGACAATCCTATCTATCCCTTACCATTACTCCAACTTCTATTTCTTTACACACACTCACACTGAATGAGACAGGAAATTTATCCGTATTTTCGAGAAAAATATCAAGGAGACTTTTCTAAAGTATTCATAAGTTCTTGAATTAAACTGTGTGAGTATTTAGTCTGTCTAACCTTGGAGTCGTAGCTTTCCTCGGCGGGTACGGCCAGCCCATGATTGACCAGCTCCTGGTTGACGCTGATCCTCCCGCCGCTTGCGAGCAGCTCGATAGCTACGATGCCGTGAGACACAGAGTACACCTGAAATACAACGACACACACACATACAACTATACACATCGCGTACCACTACTGTTATACTACTACTACAATAAAAAATAAGAAAGATTTTATGGAAGGAAGTGCGAGTCGGACTCGCGCACTAAGGATTCCGTACCATTATTTATAGAAACAAGCAAAAAATCACGTTTGTTGTATGGGAGCCCCCTTATATATTTATTTTATTCTCCTTTTCAGTATTTGATTTTATAGCGGCAACAGAAATACATCTTCCGTGAAAATTTCGACTGTCTAACTATCACGGTTCATTAGATACAGCCTTGTGACAGACGGACAGCCAAGTCTTAGTAACAGGGTCCGGTTTTTTACCCGGAATCATAGAAACTAGCGATAAAGAACTACCTTCGCATATATACAACGTACATAATCCAATGTCAGGATTATGTTTTAAAAACGAATTCTACGTCTAATCGCAAATTTTTTATCATCAGCTACAAAAGCCTAATAACATGAAATATTTATTTGATTAGCACAAAAATTCAATTTTTATTACCAAATATTTTCACCAAATTAGTTGAGTTGAATCGGATAAAATGACAACCAAAACATCGGGTTTTGTTTGTCTATAGTTGCCTCACTTCAATCTGACCTGGCAGGCCAAGTGGTTATAGCAGTAAGATGATTATGTTGATACATAGGCAGATGATATGGATCGCTGTGCCAACGGAATTGTAACTTATCGTGTCGTAGCTAGAGTATGTATTTATTTCAATGTATTTGCTCAGTTAGCTGAAGTGGCAATGGGCAGGCCACATCGCTCTAAGAACCGGTAACCGATGGGGAGTAAAAGTTCTCGAGAGGCCACCCTACTAGATGGCCCAATGACGTAGTCATGTTGAAGCGTGGACGTTTCCTGGCTGATGATTTGAGTAGGCCACGGCCACACGATGGTTAATAAACGTACCTTGGCAATGAGTGGGCGCCTGTTCTTGTACCGCTCCAGCAGCATGACGGCTTCTTTGGCCCACCGTGCGTGCGAGTCCATGAGCGGCGAGGGAGACAGCTCAGCCAGCACGCAGCACATGGCGAGGGGCGGCGTGTCGAGGCAGCAGCCCGGCGGCAGCTGGTGCAGGTCGGACCCTTTCACCGAGCACACGGTGCCGTAGTCGATGAACAACACCTGACGTCACAACAATTACTTTAAACAAAATGTCGTGAGCTGGCTTAAACTGTAACACCATCCACTTTGAAACTGCCTTCAGATTACTTTTCTTCTTTCCACTATTTAGTTGATTTCAAAATTCGGTTACATTATACGCTCATATAAATATTGTATGAATGTCAAATTACCTCATACCTGCAAATCTTTAAGTACTGCCTACAGAGCTACAAAAGTTTTAATTGGGTATGCCCCAAAAATTATTCGCGATTATATTATGACATGTTTTGGATGAAAACACAAATCTAAGAAACTATTTTTAATATGTTGCTTCTAAGATCACTAGATATAATATTTATTCATTGGTTTTAAATCTACCTTGATCACGACACCGCGTGAACTTATGACGTCATAAGTTCAGACACTATAACGCGAACCACCCACGTGTTAGTTTGATCAAAAATAATAAAAACCTTGAAATGAATACGGTGTCCTTAGTATGTCAAAAAAAGTGTCAACTGTCAATCTCAACCCTATTTTGCAAGTTTTGTGTATTTAGAAATGTATTTATTTCTATGTTCAGTCGCGACACGACTGTTATAGTCTTGTCCTCTCTTATGTATGAGTATAGTTATCGGTACCAGTCATTCGTAGGTAGATGACGCTAGTACACATATAAATGGCGATATAGACGTGTATTCGCCTCGGAATGACCTTCATTTTATATTCTACAATAAATTAGACTTGCCACAGAACCTATAGTTGTTTCATTGAAACGGGGTTCATCTTGGGGGTTTCTGGAGATTTTACATGGTCCTTCGAGCCGGATTTTCCACCATACGAAATGTATGAATGTGGGGTCAAATGAATGTCAGTGTAGTTTTAAAGAAATTATGACATAAACTTTAACTAATTCGAAAAGTAAATGAGATGTAAGAGTATGATGTAAAATCAAAATATCTCCAAATGGAATTTTTATTTTCATGCCTTATAAAAATCTTTACCCAATACCCAATTGGCGGCATGACACTTTCCGCGAATGTATGGAGCCTCGGCCTGGACTTGTACATTTGTAATTTTAAAAGGCAATTTTTATATAAAAGTGATTTCATTAAAAAATGTATACTCTGGTAGTTTAGTTCTACATAAAAACATTAAAAACGCACGAAACTGGCAAGACTTAACATAGAAAACAAAGGTGGCGTCAAAAGAATAATTTTGTACAATTAATTAAAATAAAATCAAAAATAAAATTCTAGTACTTTTCTATACATCATAATTTTTAATAATGTAGAAATGCAGGCCGGGTTTGAAACATCGACAGCGACGAGATTTCTGTGTACCGATTAAATTATTAATATAACTTAAGATCTATCAACAATAAATACTTTTCAAAAAAGCTTAACTGCTTATCACAGGAGTAACATTAACTTAGGTCATGCTGAAGCTCACCTCATACACGTTCCTGGGCAGGGCCTTGAGCACGCGCACGCGCTGCACGGAGGCGTGCGCGCGCGCCGCCGCCAGCACGTCCCCCGCGTCCACGCGCCCCGTGTGCACAAGCAGCGGAACGCGGTTCAACGACTGAGTTATCTTTTGCACCTCCTGGGCGGTAGACTCATCATCGTATTGCACCCAGAACTTGCCAGCGCTTACAATCTACAATAAAGTAAATGCATGGTTTTGTAATACTTGAAATACACTATTTTTGCCTGAAAACCTACCTAAATCATTCATACACACTGCGACACTAGTGCGAAAAGTCTGTAAATTTAACCCAGTTTAGACTATTGTAAACAAGTATTTAGAAAGAAAAAACTATTTAGGTATTAAACAATCAACCAAATGTAAGTTATTTGCATATGCTTGTACATTATAGGTTTCGACTGTGTCAGGTATACATTGGCTGGCTAGACACTTACGCGCGAATATACCTGTGCGTTCAGTGTCGGAATCAGATATACGATATTAAGAGAGGACGAATATAATTATCTTTTGTGTCGTATCTTAATTGTTATAGTGTCGTGTCACAGCAAGTATCGCGATGTATTTAAATATCTTTGCGAAGCAATGCTTCTGTGTCCCATATAATGTTAAGTAATGGTGTGAAGACTATTTGAATGTACTACGTCAGATATTGAAATTTATTTTGTTTCTTTAAATTATTAGACTACGTAACAGAATAAACACTATTTTGTACCTTATGCTGTATAATAATTTTTCATAAACGTCACCTGTGCCTATCGAACAAGTAGAATACATCCTGAATTACACGCGGACAAAGTCGCGGGCGGAAGCTAGTAGCAAATAATCGTGGAATGCTTTCGTCGTGGCGATCAATGGCGTGACTCATTTTCAGTGAAGTCTGCCAACAAGAAACACAATTACAGTTTGATAAGTACATACCTCTGTAATTACGAGATGGAAATGCGTGTCGTCGATATCGGGCAGGCGCGGCACGAATCTGTTTATATTGATCTCTGTCCTTTCTTCATTGAAAGCTTCAGCTAGGGCGTTCGCTTCCTCTACTCTGTAACAAATTACATTTCTCAGTTGCCGATTTTTGCTATAATAAATACTCTTGTCTTTTACGCTCCCGCGACTCCACTTTCACTCGCACATCGCGTGCAAAAGCGACCTGAATAGGTTACATACTAACCGAATTCGGAAGAAATTTTACTAATTCGTTTTTTATTAATAAAAGAGCGTACTTGTAAAATATGTAGTTTTTTGTTTGTAGTGAGATAAATGGTATTTTTCATCCCACATATTTGTTCACCGCGGTGAGTTTAATTTGTCATTAAAACATCACATTTATATGGAACCCTAAATATTATACTGTGCTATACCTAATGATCATTATATTTGAACTCACGGCAGCAACGGTATCCGTATGTTCATCTTGAGCTGCCTGGCTTTGACCGCCTTGTACACGGGCAGGACCACTTGTCCGGGGATCGAGGGGTCTTGCGGTTTGTTCGCCTGACTGGTACTGCTAGCCATCTGGTCTTCGAATGACAGGTACACTTTCCTAAAAAGATACGGAAAAAACATCCACTAATTTAATTTTTTCCATAGTCATCCATCATCAATCAGACAGATCAAATATGGCACATTTATACTACCAGAGACTACTTAGAAACGCCCCTCGAAGGGATTTAATGTTTTTTAAAGAGATGCTTCAAATTCGACCTGCACTTGTACACTATTTGCAAAATCAAGTAATAATCTAAATATGTATAGAAAATTACTAGAGTTACATTTTTGCATTTATTTTAATTGTACAAAATCATTCCTTTTGTACTAAGCGTCAGCGCCAAATGTCATTTTATTGACGCCATCTTTGTTTTCAAAGATAAGTCTTACCTGTTTCGTGCGTTTTCTATGTTTTTGTACAAATAAATTAAACCAAAATAAAAAAAATGGAAACCAAAATATAAAAAAATTCACTCTCTGTATGAGGGTAGGCCTGAGCCCCTGTAGTGGGGACGTATATACTCGTAGGCTGTTGATGATACAAAAATGGTAACTTAATCACTTATATTTGATAATGAAAAATTTGAAGCGTCGGTGGCGCAATGGAAAAGGAGCGGACTCTCAATCTGAGGGTTCCGGGTTCGAATCCAGCCGTGTACCTATGAGTTGTTTTTCAATTCAAGTACATTACCCGATTGCTTAACGGTGAAGGAAAACATCGTGAGGAAACCTGCATGTCTTGAACAGGCATGTGAAGTCCGCCGATCCGCACTGGGCCCGCTTGGTGGACTATGGCCCATACACTCTCTGTAGGAGAGTAGGCCTGAGCCCCTGCAGTGGGGACATATATAGGCTGTTGATGATGATGATGATTTGATAATGGCCCATTAAAATCATAAGTGTACAAGACCAGGCCTTGGCTCCATGCATTTGCGAAACGTGTCATTCAATCCCTTATCCGCTGGCTGGTGCCCAACTCCATGACTATATACCATAGCGCGCCCGTCTGTCGTAAAAAGTTAAAGCATCATACATTCAAAGCAAGAAAACATTAAAAAAAGCTTTTAAAAAAAGAGAGTTATGGCGATTTGTAACAAACGTTATCACCACGATCTACTGAAAAAACGTTTGTTAACATTTGTGACCACGGGCGCGCTACTTGTTAGGAGCGTGCGAGATGTTAATATCTCCGGAACCAAGGAGTCTAGAAAGGCAAAATTGGTATATATACACTTCTATTGCAATAAATAAACTCTTACACATCTTTTAAATTGCTATGTAACGAAGAAATAATTTCTAAAATGACGAGTTCTTCCACGGATAAATCTCATCAAAAATTTGACCGACCTGCTATTCTTGTCGAAATGCACAGAAGGCTCGTCGCTGATGTGCTTTCGTATTGCTTTCTTGATGGCGGCTGCGTACACCTCGCCCGGCTGGTTCTCGGGGAAATTCTTCAGATACACCTGTGGCAACGAGAGACACCTTGACACATGCATAATAAAATAATAACACCCCCAAAATAATACAGACAAACGAGAATAAGTACTTTCATATCTTTATCAGAATGTGTATTGCTGACAATTTTATGACAGAGAAAAGTAAATTATTATTTTAATTTTACAAATCAAATTATCAATATTTTAAGGAACAAATAACTTATTTTTTACTAGTTGACCCAAATTTGAATCAAAAGTGTCCGTGAGCGAGTGTTTGCATCTCTGTCTACCCCGCCGGTGACAACAGTGTGAGTGTATGTATGTGTATATAGTTACCGTGTTTCTAGGGTTGAACCCGCCGAGGATGCGTACAGCATCGCGCTCTCGTTGCTCGTTCACCGAGACTTGCACGAAGTACTGCGGGTACACGGCGCCCGCCAGTATCAACTGCACACAATAATGACAATGTGTATACAACTGTCATTTGGCAATAAAACACTAATGGAAAACATTTTAAATTGATCTAATTCAAGCTCCAATATATCAGACACCCATGGGATAGACGAGAGGAAACAAATTTATCCCAATTTACCTTTATCCTTAATAATAATTATTTTTCGAGCTCTTAGTTGAATACTTTTTTGAGCTAAACGAACTACGTAATTTTCCTCGAAAAATATAGTTGTTTGTATCAAAATCACTAATGAAAATATTTAAAATTATTTCAGTAACATCGGCAATTATCTATTTTGAAAGGTTGTCCATTATAAGATGTTCAGGTCACTGTCCGCTCCTTTAAGAAACTTCACTATCATAAAGCATGTAACAAGCACGCAACCCGCTCTGAGCCCTGTGCCTGTTATGTAGCTGGGCACACAAGAGCGAAATCATCTACAACGCGACGTGGTCGTCGCTCGAACTACTCCAGCACAAGCGATAAACAAAGGTGCACGGTGCTATGGCACGACGACATACAAGTCATTATTATCATTTTAGAAAGGTCATATCGACAGTAAAAAATATTGAATTAAAAGTAGACAAAAGAAGAGACAAGTAGACAAATACTTTAAAATCATTTATCGTTCACTATTTTGGTTTAATTTTGTAACAAACCTATCGAAAAACGTCTCATTATACACGAGGATATTGATATTTTTACAAACCCTTGACCAAAGAGTATGTAATATACGTATACTACGTAATAAGAGACGGGACTCTATACAGCGAAAATAAACCTACCAAATCTCAAACGGGGCAAAATCAAGATCCATTCTCTACGATACATAATGTAGGGACAGTGGCGCCAACAATGCGCTAGTAGCGCCTTTCATGCTTTGCCATGTTTCATACAATTTGTCTTGAAATAATTTAGAACTAAGTTGCGTCACACTGCTCTTGACGAAATCCCTCTACTCGGTCTCGGTCTTATGTCTACTCGTTCGTAAACACTCACCGCACTCGTATCAAAATGTACTATTACATTTTTGTATTTACAACCATGTCTTTTTACGTCATAGGATAGGACGCCAACCTGTAACCGTCGCCTCACCAAACAAGTATTACAACTACGTAGATGTCAACTTCGCCTGATTGTAGGAGCAATTACAGGACATGGACTCTACAACAAGCACCTGTTTACTCTAGGTATCACTGACAGCCCTCTGTGCAGAGCATGCATGGAGGCCGAGGAGACAGCTGCTCACGTCCTGCTGGAGTGCGGAGGAGTAGCAACACTGCGGGCAAAGTACCTCGGAACACCGAGGTCGCTCCCAGAGGCCTTCAACAACACAAATAAGTTGTTGGGCTTTCTGCTGGAGCTGGGGTGGCAGGAATAAGGCACGCCACCCTAACACGCAAAATAGGCGCATCTGACGTCAAGTTGCGGAAACCTGCCCCGATAACGAATACGAATACGTCATAGGATGTTAATAATAATATAAATTTAAATGATGAGTTTTCACTTGGCCTTTGTCTCACGTGACGAAATTCCGATAAGACCTTTGGTAGGTAAGCTTGCGCACCCAGAAGCCTCAACCTAATGAGGATATGTGTGTACTAATGTTACCTTGAGCACGGTCGGTATCTCTCGTTTCTCCCAGGGTGAGGGCTCCTGGCTGATCTCGATGCCCTCGCGCGACAGACGCATCTTGAGCTCGCGAACCAGATCGTCCAGATCCTTGAGTGCGCGCGCCTGCACGTAGAACCGGCGCGCCCAGTGACCCTCGCTTTCGCCAGGCTGACGGAACGAGTTTTGGCGTCGCAGGTGATTCCACACCTGTAGTCATCCGTCCATCGTTAGTATACAAAACAGGCAACCTTTTAAGGAAGTGTAGAACGCCCTCCGGACAGGTGGAAGGACAACGTACATAGTCAAATTCTTAATTTGTGAATACAGGTTATAATAAAAGTGCAAGATATTTTATACATTGGTTTCTTCGAAGTATTCAACAATTTAATATAAATTAATTTGAAGTATATATTTAAATAAAGACATACAAATGATACAATTTTACACTACAGATAAGTGTTCAGATTTTTTAAAGATTTAAAACATTTTACTTCTCATAAATTACTTACATGAAAAACATAAAATAAATATTAAAAGTAGAGTAGTTCAATGGTAAGAAAGTGTGTACGATTTATACAAAAAAAGTTGAGGGTATACATTACAGAGTTACTGTAGAGAAAGATGGCTAGTTGGAGGTTAATTCATTTAAACTATAGTAAATTTTCCGATTCAAAGCCCTTAATTTTTTTTATTCATTTAGCTGTGATTTTCTCATCGACATTGGCAATTTATTATAAACTCTTGGTGCGATACACAACACAATTTTCATCAAGGCTATTGTGGCCCTCGGTACGCACACCGCGTCATCGTCGCGTCTATTTCATCCACGCCTACAATGTAACAATACAGTGAAAGTAATATTGTACCTTGTACACGTTGAGGAACGCCATGCAGTCGCTGGTGGAGCCGTCGGCCCACGTCAGCTTCGAGTTGTACGCGTTGAGACGCTCCAGGAATGGACTGCTGAACACACTCTTCACCGACATCGCAGCAGCTGATCAGACAGAATCAAGTCATTCTTACTGATGGTAAGTGGCGATACGGTCCTTAGTAAGCGTGCGGTCCCAGAAGCCTAAAGCTAATCAGGCGCTGGCTCTGCTACCTTTCATACCGGAACACAACGGTGCTATTAACACTGATGTTTGGCGGCAGACTTAGGTAGCAATGTAGGTAGCTAGACAGATGGACATAGACAAGTAAATATGTTCAAAAAAAACTGGAAACCAACTTCTACTTTTACTAAGGCAAATTTAAGATTTATATCGTTTTCTCATGAATGACAGAACTGGACCAAATTGAAATGGGACCACACGGGAAGCACCACCTCTCAAATAAAAAAAGAATCGTTCAAATCGGTTGACCCAGTCAAAAGTTCTGAGGTAACACACTTAAAAATATTTTTTTTAAAAAAACATAACCGTCGTATTTATAACCTCCTCCTTTTTTGAAGTCGGTTAAAATCACATCAACTAAACCGAGGACCGATAGGACTGGGAATCGAACCCGGAACTCCGGATTGTTAATCCAAGCGTCCAACTAGAGCTCGGAGGCGGCAATGAGCAGCCATGGGGGTAAAAGCGGATATAATACTAGCAAAATAAAATTTTCAATCCGCTTCATACCGTTTCTGTAGCAATCTGTTAATATTCTATAGGTACATATATGTATATAAATATACCCTGAATAATAGACGCGCCCCCTGCCCGCTTGGGATGGTCAAAATGCGCTACCACCATCCAAAACGAGTACCGATAGATACCCGAACTGGGATCCAAACCCGGATCCAAGGCCAAGAGTAGATATTAGGTTACGGAGGCGACTAAAGTGGCACTCTCCGAAATGTAATCCGAAAAAAACTTATTAAAGGCGGCCACTGGCAGGATCCCATGTTGAACTTGTCAGCCAATGTTTTACCCATAATGATAGCTTCCTCCAAGCACCCGAAGATGTACCCCAATACGATGAGCTTGGAGCACCGCACGTCGATCGGCAGCTTGGCCATGATGTAGCCGAAGTACGTTATCTCGCCGTCGTCGGGGCACCACTCCTTGTTCATCAGTTTCTTCATAGCACCGATCTGTTTTATCAATGTGTTATCATAATAATGCAGAGATAATACATAATATAGCAATATGTTGAGAGCAATGTGTAGAGCGCGAACTGGAGAATTTTTTATAGAAAAACGTAGATCTCGAAAGTGAGTTACGCGTGAGTACTCAGCAAAGTGCTAACGGACCATATGTTTGACTACGTAACGTACCTCTTTAAGTACTAGTATAGTGCGGTGTATATTGGACGCGTCCGGGGGGTCCATGGCGAGGGCCAGCACGTCCTTAGGGGGTCCCATGTCCAGCATCTTGGCCAGCAGCGTCAAGCGCTCCAGGGGGCACCGCTTTATTTCTGGTACACACTCGTACGGCAGAGTTTTCTGAAATGCAAAAGACAGTCAAATATCACGCGTAGTATCTTTTAGTTTTTGCTGTCTCATTTAACATGAATGTGAAAGTAACTCTGTCTATCTGTTCCCTTTTCACGGCTAAACAGCTGTGATCAACATCAACAGCCTATATTAAGTCCCCACTGCAGGGGCTCAGGCCTACTCTAATACAGAGAGTGTATGAACCATAGTCTACCACGCGGGCCCAGTGCGGATTGATAAACTTCACACACACCTTTGAATTTCTTCTCAGGAGTGTGCAGGTTTTCTCGATGTTTTCCTTCGCCGAAAAGCCAATGGTAATGATTTTATTATTCGTACATAAATTCCCAATAACAAATTGGACCCATTGGTACGAGCCAGGATCGAACCCAGACCTCGATTGTTCAAGTACTGACGCTCTACCCAACTGAGCTACCACGACTTATTAAGCGCCGTGATAATCTTGATTAAATTTGGCAGACACGTTATCTAACCTACCAAAAAATTGATACACATAAAGGAGCATAAAATTAACACAAAACATTTTCTATACAAGCAGCAGTCACTACAAAGTCACACACACAACCTCATGCTGAATTCACCAGCGTATGTACACTTTAGCGGCATTTCTTGAGCTCGAATTCATAATCTTTTGACTAGAGACGGTGTGTGCCAGGCGAAACGGACGGACATTACCCAGAAACTCTCCTTGATGAGTCTGTACACTCGTCCCTCTCTGACACGGCCCGCTCGTCCGGCCCGCTGCTCGCAGTTGCTGCGCGACGCCCACGTCAGCTCCAACGATGTGAAGTTAGTGTTGGGGTCAGCCACCAGCGTCTTCATCAGGCACACGTCGATCACTGCAACAATTCATCATCATCAAACGGGAAACGTCCACGGCTTGACCGGTCCAGAGACATATCTTTCGTTTGTCAGAAATAATCCAACAGAAACCATTGATCGGTATAAAAACTGGCCAAGTGCGAGTCGGACTCGCGCACGAAGGGTTCCGTACCATTATTTATAAAAACGGCAAAAGAAATCATGTTTGTTGTATGGGAGCCCACCTTAAATATATTTTTTATGTTTTTTATTTGCAGAATATATATCTAAATATTCTGTGAATATTTCAAGCGTCTACCTGTTACCGTTATCACTATCGAGCAAAAACGAGCAAAAAATCACGTTTGTTGTATGGGTGCCCCCTTAAATATTTATTTTATTCTGCTTTTTAGTATTTGTTGTTATAGCGGCAACAGAAATACATCATCTGTGAAAATTTCAACTGTTTTAATTATCACGGTTCATGAGATACAGCCTGATGACAGACGGACAGCGGAGTCTTAGTAATAGGGTCCTGTTTTTACCCTTTGGGTATGGGACCCTAAAAAGTAACCTATCCGCATAATGAGACAATACAACACAATTGCATAGAAAACAAGGATGTTGAATATTGACATTTTTGTGACTATATTTTTTGTGAGCCATAGTTGTCTTTAATTGCAGTGGCCAGTGGCATTATGTAAAACAAGTGACGTACCATATTCGATGTCCGGCACAGTGATGGAGCTCTCGGCGATGTTGGTGGCGAGGATGATCTTCCTGGTGCCCGGCGACGAGCGCTGGAACACGCGCGCCTGCTCGTCCGATGTTATAGTAGAATGCAGTGGCAGCACCCGCCACGAGTATTTGGCACACATTTCACCACCAATCTTCGCTCTGTCGACAAAGAACACAATAAAACATATGTTATGTACTACTAACAGATTTAGCGTTTTATTTATATATATATATATAGTAATACAGTGGTGAAAATATAGTTTACACAACAAAATACAGAGTCAACAAATTATTGTTTTTTGCAATGCATCACGCTAACAATAAGGTCGTAAGACAACATAAGTACGTAACTCATTTTGCTAGAGCCTAGTTATTTAGTTGACGCTATCAAGTTTGTTTTAACATTTTGTAATAAGATGTTAATATTTATTCTTACTTATATAAAATTAACTCAATTATTACGATGCGACTTCGAGCGAAGTGGCCTGCTCTTTGCCACTACAGCTCACTGACTCGTCGAGCTATGTCGGCGACCTTAGTTCGTCTACGGATTTCCTCATTCCAGATTTTATCACGTAGAGAAATTCCGAGTCGCTGGATGCAAGTGGCTCGGGACCGGTCGATGTGGCATACCATGAAGGAGGCCTATGTCCAGCAGTGGGCGTTTCCTGGCTGATGAAGTGAAACCAATTTGCATGTCCTTTAAGGTCCAGTTACCCAGATTTCACTGTATTAGTAACTCGTAAATATCTCGATTAAGTCAATGTTTAGATTATGTCCATCGCTACTGCCGCATACCTCAGGTTCCGATCCTCTAGGCACATGTACAAGTCTTCAATCTCATTGATACCCGGCAGGAAGACAAGCACCGACGTGAAGTCTATCTGGGAGCGGTCCGTGTAGCCTTCCTCGCGCTGTTCGATCTGCTCGAATGCGTTCAGCAACTTGATGATCAGGTGGTGCATTTCTTCTCCCATCATTGGCTGCTCATTAAAAGCTTTGTTGACAACCTAAAATGATTTTAAAAAAACTTTTTTTGAAATGTTACAATACGTAATAATATTACAATTAACTACAAATTTTATGGGCTATCACAATAATTTTTGTCACAATGTAGACATATGTGAGTGGTTACGCAAAAAGGGAGCTGAAGGAATTGGAAAGGTGTTGTTTTTTTTCATGAATTTTGATTATGTGGTCTTTTAGCTTTGTTTTGGTCCAATCAGAATATTATTAGGTGCCGTAGATTTTTTAAAAATTAAATCCCTGCACTCTAAGCGAAACTCATAACTCAATTATTTTCCTTTGAGGTCCCTTTTTGTGTAACCACTCACAAACTCATTGACATCAAAAAATATTTGTAACTTAGAATAAAGATATTTAGAGTTTGAGTTCGTAACGTGGTCAAAGATTGTACACGCTCTAAAAATAGCCCATTCACTCAGGCCTTAAGACATCCAAATGGTAGCGTTCGGAAAACAGAAGCCAGCAGGGAATTCCACTCCAGCAATGCAAACATTATTGCTTACAATCCAAACTAATATTATAAATGCAAAAGTGTGTATCCTTCCTTCCTGTCGTAACGGAGGGTCAAAATGATTTTTATATAAATATTAAAGGTTCAGAAAAGGTCATGGGCCACTTTTTATCCAGATCGAACAAGTAGTTCCCGTGGAATACTTTCCGAAGTACACGCGGACTAGGTCACGGGCAAAAGCTAGTAAATTAAACATAGAAACACTTCATCAGAAAGGGAGGTTCACCATGGCACCCTGCAGTTTCTATGGTTAACCGACTATATCTTAGAAGAGACAGGGTGGAATTACTACAGTCAAGTATGTACTTACGTCTCCTAGCTTTTGTATATGGTCTAGATAGAATATCTTGACGGGGAACCGCGGAGCCTTGGGTATGCTCACGCTGATGACGTTGCTGAGCCCACCCATTTCTCGGAGCGAGAAGAACTTCTGAAAGGCCTCCGTGTTGAACGTGGCTGACATGAGTATGACCTTGACTCCCTGGGAGACGGTGTAGAGGAGCCTTTTCACCACCAGCAGGAGGAAGTCCATGTCCTGACCTCTCTCGTGAACCTCGTCCAGGATTACATGGGTGTATTCGTTCAATGTTTTGGAGGCAACTGAAAGAATTGACATATATTACATTATATTTGACAATAAGTTTTTTTGAAATTAGCACTAGATTCATAAAAACGCAACTAGAATTATCTGTATTAATCAGCATTTTTGCTTAAAATAAGGTATAGTTTACTGATCAACTTTTTTTTTGCGTGGAAGTTAAACATGATCATTGATTCAATTTTCTTTTTCCGGTATCATGTACTGCAGTGAACCAATTCAACTGACAATCATCAACAGCCTATATACGTCCCCACTGCAGGGGCTCAGGCCTACTCCTACAGAGAGTGTATGGGCCGTAGTCCACCACGCAAGCCCAGTGTGGATCGGCGGACTTCACATGCCTGTTCAAGACATGCAGGTTTCCTCACGATGTCTTCCTTCACCGTTAATCAATCGGGTAAAGTACTTGAGTTAAAAATCAACTCATAGGTACACGGCTGGATTCGAACCCGGAACCCTCAGATTGAGAGTCCGCGCCTTATCCACTGCGCCACCGACGCTTCTACTGACAATAAAGTTCAAAAATTAATATAACAAATACCTAATTTCTGGAGCAGGACACCGGTAGTGACGTAGCATATACGTGTGTCGGGTGTTATTTTGTTGTCAAGCCCAATCTGTAATATACAAAATTGAACAATTTGGAATGTGTACACAATTACACATATTTTCAGACAAAGGATAGGGTTGGATTAATATCTCGACCAACTCGAAGACTGAAGATGTTGTTGATACATAGGTAAGTGCATCTGCTGTTTCTTTTCCCTTCATCACTATTGTATGACATCCATTTCTAGAACCGATACCACACATACAGCATTCTTTAAATCACTAATTAAGCTGTAAATATATTGACAGGAAGGGGTGTTCAAAAGTAATATTGCTATTAATGGTAATACAATATAAAAGTCAAAATGTAGATGTATACCTGGTAGCCAACCAATCCGCCCACATCCCATCCTCTCTCGTGCGCCACCCTCTTGGCTATAGAAATGGCGGCGATCCTCCTCGGCTGCGTCACTACAATCTTGCACGGCTTGCGCTTCTGATAGCAGTCGTCGAGCACCCACTGAGGGACCTGAGTCGTTTTACCGCACCCCGTAGGACCTTCGATTATCACCACGTCGTACCCGAATATGCGATCTAAAATCTGTAATAAGCACGGAATATATAAAGTGTGGTTATAGTAATCTTACGTTGCAGCGACTGACTTAACAGTACCACACTTCCGTTCCGTTCCAATCCTCTAAACAGTCGTGACTTATGCCCTATTTCTTCACATTTACTAAAATTACAAAAAATTTGACCGTTACTTCAGTTCAATTAAGGAAGCAGTAGGCACTTTGAAGTCTGCCATATTGAGTGCTAGGAGTATTTGGAATGGAATAAATATTTTAATAACTGGTTCGAGTGAATTGAAAAGTGTATTAAACTATGTTATGAATACTTGGAAAAACAAAAAAATAATTTCGTTGTTTTTCCTTTTTTCTTTTCTTCAACTGACAAAACCTAAATGCATCCCATATATTAGTGTCATTCAACAAACTTGCTTAAAATCTCAATTGCTTTTTTTTTTACGATTCCAAAAAACTATATGAAGGTGAATAAAAGTAAAAGGTCATCATCAATAGCTAGATAAAAGATCAAAGGTTTGATGAAAAACTTGGCATAATCAACACATTTGGAAGGAGTTGGTGATATATATAGATATACTAGTAAGTACTTAATGGCTATCGTTTTATTACCTCTTGTTTTACTTTGTTAATCTCAAGACTCTTTGTATCTTCCTTCATCTGAAAAGAGTACTTGCTGTACACCTCTGTCATAGCTTCGTCGTTTAACTGCCCCAAGTTCTGGATGGAGGCTCCAAAAGAAGAGAGCTGCTCAATTGACTCCAGACCACCAGCCAAACTATCTCTGTTTTCGGACAATTGCTGCTGTCTGAGGACACTCTGTGGAGACAATATGTTTTATATTTTATACTGTAATAATTTAGTACTCTTCATTTAACTAAATTAGTTCTTAGAGACACAGGTAAACATTATCAATTACTATATGAAATTAAATATCTGACATTGCATCGCTCCTGTAATACTTACATAAATTCCTGCCTACCATTAATTTTGACGAACTTCACTTCGTAGGTAGAGGGGAAATTGTATTTTACATATATTAATCATGAAAAATTATACAGGATAGAAAATAATAAACATCTGATTTAGAATTTACAAGTGTCACTTTTTCTCATAACTAGTTGTAAGTCAATAGCATTTGCAGTTGCTGAGATATTTAAGTGTACAAGGCGCTTGATGTCTCTTCACACCTCCTGGATTTTCACTGTCACTGTTTGTGTAGCTATGCTGTTACACGTTGTGAGCACATGGGCTGGCCATTTCCCCTGTGACCAAACAGCTGTCTGTGATGTTCATAATTGAACATGTGTTTGTTAAGTTGTGGCCAGTAAGCGTACCATTCTTAGGATTTTCCTATTCAGACTGAGCAGGGTGCATGAAAGTTGACTTACCTTGGTGTATGGATTAGTCTCAAATTCATTATGATTTGATTATTTATCATATTATTATTATTATAACAAGTATACAGAAAAGAGAAGAGCTATTCTTGTTGATTCCTTGATCACCTTTCAAGTATCAATCTAACAGATGTACACCAGTACATAGTCAACATCCCTATTGCTCATCATATTTGGCTAATATCATTGTACAACCAGGAAGTACGACACATCTATTATCTATTATTAGTAATAAAAGAGATGATTTTGTTGGAATTGTAATATACAATGCCTTTTTATTTTTAATTCAATCTTGACCAAATATTGTATAGTCAGTTTGATTTAAATTTATTTCCTAAAATTAAGCCTTTACTCAAATGCCAGTTCCCATAGCCTGAAGCACTTAGTTAGTAACATTTTGGTTATGTACAAAAGATGAAGAAAAAGTCACATTTCATCCACCACTCCCTTTTATACACTCTAACCCAATTTATAAATAAACACCTATGACAGTCACCTTTAAACAAGCTTCATTTTCTTTTCGCTTGATCTCGACGGCATAGTCAGTCCCTGAAGGCATGGCTGAGTGACGATGTTCCTGCCTCCTGTCGAGTTGAGTTGTTGTGTCTTCTTTAGTGACACGGAACCCACCAGTAAGAGGACCTCGAGTCTTCTGAACAGACAGCTTGCCACTAAAAAATGCTGTCAGCTCATCCATCCCTCCAGTTGGACGCTCCATCTTTGGTGTAACTTCACCGTTCAAACCGACACTGTAATCCCCACGTAAGTATTAAGTTACTCTATGGTCCCCACTGTCCAGAGAAACATTTACTTTTTTATTTGAGAAGCATGTAAATATAATACAGTACAAATAAGGCATTGTTCTGGTCTGGACAGACCTCGTCCTAACCACATTCACACAAAGAATTATCTCTCACCCTAATAAAACGTAAATCTAAGACGTAAACGGCAGATGGTTGATATTGTTTATTAGCCTCTCTCAAAAAGAAGAACCGGGGTTTGCAAGGGATATCTACTCTAGTTGAATACTGCCATAATAACAACCTTTTATTGTATGGGATGAGTTCCATAATTCTATCCACGATTCCTTCAAGTCAGAGCGAGCTATGAAAATGGCTATGGATAAGAGATATGATGGAAAGTTATGGAGATGGGACTTACAGAAGCGGTCTGGACATACAAAATTACAAACGTCATACAAATTAACCTTCCAGACCGTGGCCCCAATTGCCCCAAGACATATTGGTGAGGATTATAAGATAAAATGTGATGAATATACGATAGAAACTTCATGCGCATGAAAGCAAAGAAAAAATAGTGGAAAGGTAGTTATTCAAAATCCAAAACACTTACAGGTTCCTTATGCCTACCACAAGAGAATATAAACATAGCAAGTGGTAAACAATCACGAACCTAAAAGCGTAGCGTTTAAATTGGTGTATATCCGCTTGTTTTTACCACAATCCAACCAAAAAGTAAATGTTTTTGTTTGCACATACGCACCTATTGCCTGCCACCCACCAGCAAAGAATATTGCACCAGGCATTAGGCCATCACTAACTTGGTACTCCGACCTCAGCACAGCAAGACCTCAGACTAGGCTTGTTGAAAAAATATCGATACATCGATATATTCGATATTTTTAATTCGATAAATCGATATTTTTTGCCGATATATTGTTAACCAATAAATCGATATATCGATATAAAATATCCAATATCGATATATATATATATATCAAAAACGATATTTATATTGTATTTATGGATCTTGGCTTGGAAGTGTCTGATATGTATGTTATTTTGTCTAATAAAAAGAAGAACTATAAAAATACCTTCGTTTCTATTGAGATATTTGTACATTAAAATAATTTACATTTTGCATAAAAATTACTATTGATATTATTGCGCTAGGCTAAGCTAAATACACTGTTATTTTAAAACCACAATTTTTTTTAAATTTTGCCGATATATCGATAATTATTCCGCGATATATCAATGCCAATATTGATATTTTTTAAATATCGATGTATCGATATATTGATATTTTTTTTCACTTTCGACATCCCTACCTCAGACTCCGACTCTGACCGATTTTTTAAACCAATTTTCAATGTGGGTTTAAAATAAAAAATGGCTTCAAATCTCAAATTTACACACACAGTTTACACATTTATAGTATATTATATACTCTTTGATTATAAATTCTGCACCATAAATTGTAGACTCTACTATGATTAAAACAAAGATTGTAATGGAAGTATCAAATTCAAAATGTTCGCCATTATTACTATTTACACATTACATTGTTTTTTAGTTTTTTATTAGAAGCATTGGCAAAGTTACCATCAGCTTAAATATTTTACAAAACAGACTTCAGTTTTATCAATAAAATGTAAAATGTGTACATTTTATCGCTTGTTTTGACGATTCTTGACGAGAATTTCAAAGGTCAGCCTTGGTTTCAACATAATTCGAAAGAATCCATATGCCGATTGTATTCGACATGGTAAACCCTTTCGATCGCGTCGAAACCTTCACAATTTTACGTAATCAATACTATATATAACACCGTCTGTGACACTTTTTGCACTATATCACACGATTATAACACAAAAACACACATAACAGTATTATTAACGAATTACTAAAATTGCAATGAACCACCATTTTTCAAGTTCGCGCCAAGAATCTTGACACATTTTATGTCAATATGTTAGAAAGACATACTTACTAAAACAACACGAAAATTAAACACCACGTATAAATTTTTTGTATTGAACACAATAACAGCGTAAACTACATATTATCATCTAAAAGATAATTAATACTTACACTGCTCATTTTATAATTATTATTCACAATAATACACACAAATCAACTTCAATTTCAACTTCAACTTCAGAATTATGGCTTCATCATGGAGGTGATGGTACTGCCAGTGTCAAGTAAAGAGACTGTACAATGTTAAAAAGGTATTAACAGAAAAAAGGAAAAGGAAAATATATGGGAAAAGGACTGGTTAGGTGGTGGAAACTGTGAAACTACATACTTATATGAAAAATAAACATAATACAATACCCTATTACCCAATACAGTATTAAAACAAAAATACTATACCTACAACAAAAGCAACATAAATAGTTACAAACCATAATATATGTATACAAAAACTAACTAAATTTTAATATCATTAAGCGTTATAAATTTACACAGATTATATACAAATGGGGTATTAACTAGAGTTAGTAAATAATTGATATTCACGGGACGAGGAACTTCTGGGGGAAGGTTCTCGTAGAGCGGAACAGACAGATAGGACAGTTCAAAAACAGGTGATCTAAGGTTCCCTCCTCAAGTCCGCACTTCAATTTCAAAATTATGGAAATTCAAATTGTTATTTACGGGCGTAAAATATATTAAATAAAACCACCATTTTTGGGTTCCATGAATGTACTGTAAAAACAAAAGCTAAACGTATAAAAACAAAAGAATAAAAAGCTTCATAGACAATTATTCTAAGAAGTTCGGCGTCGGCAACATCGCGGGCCCCGTGCAGCGCACAACTTAGTAGGCGACGTCGCCGAACAAATTTAGAGGGAATTTAAAGTGAGGAGCCCAACACCACGAGCTTCCTGTATTTCATCATAAAAATATAAGTTTCTTTACTTTATAATAATAATAGATTTTTAAGGCGTATAAATCTTCCAAAAATGTCAATATTAAAGCCCGTTATTTTAAGTCACGTTTTTTATAACGAAACGCAAAGGAGGGCCAGATAGCAGGCTTATCTACTGATTCCGTAGGATAGATAGCTGTTACTGACGGATGTGGGACGCAATCTAAGGATAGATGATAGAAACTTACTATCAATCGCCGGTACCTATCTATCGCTTACTGAGGATAGGTTATTGGGAACCTTGCTCAGTGGTTAATAGCCATAGCTACATGCTGTCCTACTTACTGGCAACAACTCAGAGTCACTGAGCAAGTAAATCACTACGCTCAGAGTAACCGATAGGTAACCGAGGGCAACAACGACATCCAAATAAAATGTTATGAAATTAAAAGATAAAATAATGAGGGGATTGTCAAGCTGTGTGTCAGTGGACGCTCGTGTTTTCAAAATTAATTCCGCTTTGTTGGTTTTTAATCGGTTTTGCGAGGTCTAAATCTGTTTTTTGTTGTGATTGTGGTGTGATTTCTAAGGGTTAGTGTTTGTGTCGCTGGATTGTTCCCTCTCCATCATTCGTGATGGAGGTGGATAATATCCGCCCAGCCAAACCCCCCGACCCTGCTACCCTGGGGGAGATTGTTGGGTCTGGTGAGGGTCAGGGAGGAGGTTCTCAACCCCTTTTCTCGTTAGAAAAAGAATCTAGAAAGCGAATCTCAACCGCTGAACTTGTCGGCAGCGCTAAGAAGACTGTGGTAAACAGAGAGTTGGCTGTTGCCTCAGTGCAGTCTGTCTACCAGCACCATAGTTTGTCCCAGCCAAATTCCTACCAGCCAGACGCTTCTGGTCCTTTTCTTGTCCATGTGTCCCGATCAGATCCTGATCCCTCATCAGGAACTACAATTCGGCCAATTAAATTTGGCCAATTTCTTTTCAAAAATGACATAAAAAATATAACTCGTGATGGGGTTAAACGGATTGGCCGCAATAAAATATCTGTCGAGTTCTCTTCCCCCCTTGCTGCGAACTCATTTATTGTCCACCCTGAGTTACAAAAAAATAAATTCGTAGCGGTGATTCCCTCTTTTCAGGTAATGCGAATGGGTCTCATTAGGGATATTCCTGTTGAATGGTCGATGGATGAACTAGTTGACTCTCTCCAGATTCCTCAGGGATGTGGTCTGGTATTAAAGGCAAGGAGACTGAATAGGAAAATCTTAGTTGAGGGGTCCGCTCAATGGATTCCAACTCAGTCCGTGGTCCTCACATTTCAAGGACAAGTTTTACCCGATAGAGTGTACTGCTTTCACAATTCCCTTCCAGTCAGCCTATATCAACTCCCCACAATCCAATGCCTAAACTGTTGCAGATTTGGTCATATCCAATCGCAATGTAGATCAAAGTGCCGCTGTTTTAAGTGTGGTGACTCCCATACCGGTTCTTCGTGTAATGTTTCCCCTTCAGTGGCTCAATGTATTCTCTGTTCCGGTAACCATTTTGCTAATGACAAGGCGTGCCCTGAGCTTGGCCGCCAAAAGTCCATCAAAATAAGGATGGCCCAGGACAACATTTCTTTCGCCGAAGCCTCCTTATTATGTCCTAATATTATCCGTCCCTATGCTGATGTGGCGAAAGCCTTATTCTCTCCCTCCCCCTTCGCTTCTTCTGATTCATTTCCCCCTCTTTCTACTAAGTCTCATCCCTCTCCTTCATCCTCCTCCTACAAAAAAAACTGTTTTCAAATCTCCTCGTGCCCCTCCCTCTTTGTCTAAGGGCTATGATGTCCAGGCCCATAATGCCCTAATTAGAGACCCTGTCCCTCCTTCTCCTTCTAACGGTGTGGCTTTTCCCCCCCAATCCTCTTCTTCTCAAAATGACACCCTTCTCGACTTACTGCTGTCCCTCCTTATTAGCATGCTCCCTAAATCCCTCAATTCTCAGTTACCGTCCAACGTTGCCAATAAAGTTTCCTCTCTGATTCAAATCTTCTCCAATCATGGCCACAGTCCTTCAGTGGAACTGTAAAAGTGCCAATCATAAAAAACACGAAATCATCCGACTGATCTCTCAATTCTCTCCTACTGTTTTTGCCATCTCGGAGACATGGCTCAGACCGGGCTCCCGTTTTCGGATTCCGGGCTATGCTTGTCTTCGGGATGACAGAAATGATGGCTACGCTGGCTGTGCATTTTTAATCAACTCTGTATTTACATTTTCTCGCCTCCCTCTCCCAGTTCACAGTGATCAGCTCAATGTTGTTGCTGTTAGATCCCTTAATACTTCCTTTATCTCCATCTATATTCCTCATCCTCACGTTTCTCTCATTCCAGATTTAAAGACAATCTTTTCTTCTGTTCCTAGCCCAATTGTGATCCTTGGTGACTTTAATTGTCATCACCAAGTTTGGGGCTGCCATAGATCTGACTCTTTTGCAATTGAACTTCTAGAGCTTTTGGATGATCTGAACATTTGTATAATGAATGATGGATCCCCTACCCGCCGCTCTTTTCCTCTCCAGTTCCCTAGTGCTATCGACTTATCATTTTGCTCCCCTAACTTGTCTTCCTTGCTGTCATGGGAAGTTCTTGCTAACTCACATGGTAGTGATCACTTCCCTATTCTTATTTCTTTTCCTAATTCCCCTGCCCCTTCTGTTAATTTCAAACCCCTTCTGAAGTATAAATTACGGAAAGCTGACTGGGATTCATATGCCGAGCTCACTAATAGATTATCTTTGGATATTCCCCCTACAACTATGGACAATTATTTACAAATCCATGATGAATTTGTAAAGGCTATAATTTCTTCGGCTGATCAATCTATTCCCTCCAAAAAATTCAACGGTTTTAGGATTCTGCCTCCTCCTTGGTGGGATGATGAATGTACTGATGCTGTCTGTAAAAGAGACGTAGCTGAACAGGAATATTGTCTGTGTATGACATCTCAAAATTTTATTTTATTTCAAGCATTGTCAGCTAAAGCTAAAAGAATATTGTTAAAGAAGAAAAGAGCTGGTTGGTTCAATTATTGTGAAAGCCTGGCCCCATCCACTCCCCCTTCAATTGTCTGGAGAAATATTAGAAGATTTCGGAACGCTTGTAGGGACTATCAAGAGATTTCCTCCAATGATTCTTCTGTTTGGTTACCCCAGTTTATCGATTGCTTAGCTCCTCCTTTTGTCCCAATCTTCTCCTATTCCCCTTCCGTCCCTCCGTCCTCAAATGATCGCTTTGATCGTCCATTTTCCTTTGAGGAACTATCTCTAGTGTTGAGTTCTGTTAAGGATTCCTCCCCGGGAGAGGATGGTTTTCCGTACTCCTTTATTTCCCGCGCGGGGGACTACTTGAAAAGACTCTATTTGCAAATAGCTAATATGGTTTTTGATAGCGGCATTCCCCCTGATTCATGGAAAACGCAAATTGTCATACCTGTTCTTAAACCGGGTAAGCCCGCTTCTCTCTCTTCTTCCTACCGTCCTATTGCCTTATCATCTATTTTGGCTAAATTATTAGAACACCTTATCAAAAACAGACTAGAATGGATTGTTGAGAGTAGAGGTCTTCTGTCCCCATCACAATTTGGTTTTAGGCGTGGTTTCGGCACAATTGACAGTCTATGTGTCTTAGTTTCTGACATACGCCTGGCTTTTTCTAAGAATCAGGTTTTGTTGGGAGCCTTTTTGGACATCAAAGCCGCCTATGACAACGTGCAACTTGATACTCTAAGACGTAAATTATTAAACCTTAGTATTCCCCCTAAGATGGTGCATCTCATATTTAACCTCTTCTTGGCAAGATCTATAAGAGTTAAACATAGTTCTTCTGAATCTGAGCTAAGGCTAATCTGGAAAGGCCTTCCTCAAGGCTCGGTGCTGAGCCCCTTGTTATACAACTTATATACTCATGATCTAGAACCAGTTGTTTCCTCCTTCGCTAAAATTTTACAGTATGCCGACGATTGTGCTGTTTACGTAGCGGCTGCTTCCGTTGACGGGGCAGCTTCGAGGTTAAATTCAGCCATTTATTATTTAAATGTCTGGCTTGAAGATCATGGTCTCTCTCTTTCTCCTGCCAAGAGCTGCATTGTCGCTTTTTCCAGGAGTAGATCCATGCCTATTGCCAATGTATTTAGTAATGGTGAACTGATCCCCCAATTAAATTTTATAAAATTTTTAGGCGTAATTCTAGATTCAAAATTATCTGGCACGCATCATTTAGATTACGTCATTAAAAAATGTGAGAAAAATATTAATATCCTGCGTTCTTTATCAGGTGTTTGGTGGGGTTCCCACCCATACTCTCAAAAGCTTTTATACAATGCAATTATCCGGAGCGTCATAGATTATGGCTCCTTTATCTTGGAACCATGTAGTAAATCTTGCCTGAAAAAATTAAACCAAATCCAATCAAAATGCCTTCGCATTATTATTGGAGGTATGAAATCTTCCCCGGTCAATGCCCTTCAGGTAGAATGTGCTGACCTCCCTCTTCACCTTCGTCGCCAATACCTCTCTGATCGATTCATCTTTAATGCCCTTCAAAATTCGTCTCATCCCATTTTGTCTAGATTAAAAGCTCTAGCTGAGGCGATTCCCTCCCTCCTGTACTGGCGTCATAAATCTCCCCCTCGTTTTGTTTCTAGTTTCCTTCGTCTTTCAGATTACCAAAATCCTTTATATGATGTTTCTAATCACTCTTTGTTTCTTCTTGACTTTGATGCTCTTATATTTACTCCTAATATTAATTTAGCGTTTGGCATTGAGAAGGGTTCCCCTTCTGCTAGCTCCATGTTGTCAAATATTTTGTCAAATAATTTCCGCAGTTGGCTGACTATTTTCACGGATGCCTCGAAGTCTTCCTTGGAGTGAGCTGTGGGTGCATCAGTGTGGATTCCGCGCTATAAAATCATTTTGTCTTATAAACTCCCTCCTTTCTCATCCGTTTTCACTGGTGAAGCGGTTGCAATTTTAGAAGCTGTTCTTTACATTGAATCTCACAACCTCTCTCAGTCTATTATATTATCTGATTCTTTAAGCACTCTTCAGGCAGTAAAAAGCAATCCCTTTAAAAATAAATTAAAGTTCGATATTATCTTTCTTATTAGAAACGCCCTCTTTAGATGCCATAGAAAAAATATCCAGGTTGCTTTGGCTTGGATCCCAAGTCATAGTGGTATCCTGGGTAATGAAACTGTGGACAACTGTGCTAAACTTGCTGTTTCTACTGGCTGTTCAACATACAACTCTCTGTTTGCTCATGACCTTTGCGCTGCCGCTAAATCTAGATTCGAGAAGGATTGGTGTGCAGAGTGGGAAGTTTCAAAAAGATTTAAAGGTAAACATTACAGTGACATTCAACCTTCAGTCCCCCACAAACCTTGGTTTTTTAAATTCAAAAAAGTTGATAAGCGATCTTGCTCCGTTATATGCCGACTTAGGTTGGGTCATGTCTGCACTCCTGTCTTTCTCCATAAAATAAGGATAAGGGACTCTTCTATTTGCGAATGTGGCTTAGACGAGGGTACACCGGATCATATTTTTTTCAGTTGCCCTAATAATAAATCGTCACTTTACAACTTTCTCCCCGATAATATCCCCCGTCCTTCTAATCTCAAGTCTCTTCTTTCTTATGTCTTCTCTCGTTTTGTTTATACTCTTTCTAATTTTATTCATTCCAACAATATAAAGTTGTAATCCCTCCAGTAACTGATCTATGTTTCGTGTCGTGTGTTTTCTCCTTTCTGTTTTAGTCCTCTCAAAGTGTATCGCGTGTCTGGCTAACCGATTATTTCCTATTACACGTTGCCTCTTTGGACACCAGATTTTGGCAGAATTACCATGAAGTTGGTAGTTGCCATAAATATCAAGAATTGAATTGAAGATAAAATAATAATAAAAAATATAGTTTAAAAAAACTAAAAAACACGCTTTTAAAGAATATCGAACTAAAAAGTTTAAAATAATTTTTAAAATAAAATAAGCTTAAAACAGTAATGAACGAACAATAAATACTAGTAAGTATTATTGTGAAAAAAACGTTGGGCGCTCGATATACGAAAAATGTGGCACAAAGCGCCCACGCTTTTTTCACAATAATACTAGTATTTATTGTTCATTCATTATTGTTTTAAACTTATTTTATTTTAAAAATTATTTTAAACATTTTAGTTTGATATTCTTTAAAAGCGTAGTTTTTTAGTTTTTTTTAAAGTATATTTATTTTTCACTTTTTAGTTTAATATGCTATCAAAGCGTGTTCTTTAGTTTTGTTTCCAATTTTTTATTTACTATGGATTATCAACTATTTGATGGTAGTTTCTTTACCGACCGGTTTTATTCCGGAAAGTGAGCCATAAAAAATCAGCTACTAGGGCCGAGAAGGCAGCAGGCGCGCGAAGGATAATTACAAACTCATAAACTCACAAGGCCACAAACATACAGGTGAAGCTAATAAAAGCGTGTTAAAATAGAATCCATTTTATTGCAACAATAGTTTACAAGAAATTAAGTTTTTTAATTTAAATTTACTGTTATGGAGAATATCAATATCTATCTATAGTTTTTGGTTAATTTATTATACTGACGCACAAGCCTGTGTTGAGTGATTTCCAAGATTTGTCGTTGCATTGGTTTCGCTGAATAAAATGTGTTTACCAGGACGTGGTAACTTGGCTGGTATACGAAAGTTAACTTTGTCCAGCAGCAGAGGACAGTCCAGCACACCACTCACCCACTTCTTGAGAAAAATATAGTCCATCAGATGTCTTCTCCCCGACAATCATAACTCTTTAAAATACTTTAGCCTGTCATTTTAGCTAGGCAACTTTTTTCCCACTTTAGAGCTACAGGTCAGATGCCAAAAGAATCTTTTTTGAACACTCTCGAGTCTCTTACATACTATATTTATAACGTATATTAACCCCGTGGTTTTTTAATTCACATTGGTTCGCAACCACTTGGTCTCCATATGTCAATAAGCCAGTAGATTGGATGTATGCCCAGTGCGAAACGGCGGACTTCACATGCCTGTTCAAGACATGCAGTTTCCTCACGATGTTTTCCTTCACCGTTAAGTAATCGGATAATGTACTTGAATTGAAAAACAACTCATAGGTACACGGCTGGATTCGAACCCGGAACCCTCAAATTGAGAGCCCGCACCCTATCCAATGCGCCACCGACACTTATCAGTGTCACTATAGTATCTGTTAAATTATTTCCCAGATAAGTACACCACGATTAATAAAAACTCAATAAAACAACACACATTGTTTACCATTTCATATAATTTCATACCATACCGGCATAACAAAATATTCAGATCATTTACATATACGTAGATAACAACTAATAATTTTAATTTAATACACAACAAATTTCGTTTTTCTACAACACGATCACAATACAAATATAATAAATACAATTAATAAAATATACTTTGCCACGTGTGGCTTACAATGCATGGAGGAAAGCTAAGGAAGATTTATATCATCATAAACAATTTATATATTTAGTATGAGTAAGCTAACATACCGAGCTCTTAGGATATTGCTTGTTTTTAAAAGCTTTTATTTTTAATATCAAAATCCTACTAAGCTTGTAACAGCTTAGTGCAACAATTTTGACAATTATTTTCATAAGCTACGTGGTTGAAATTATTTTGCCTTCCCCTTTTGAAATTTATGGTGGCGTGCGTGGTCGGATAACACTGGCGACTATTGGTATCTCGCCGCCAGCCGACGTTTCAAAGCAACCGTCTCGCTCACACACAGCGGGCTGCGAGACTTGTGACGTGGCATCGCAAACGGTCCGCGGGGCTTTTTATCATTGAATATCTTCGTCATTTTTTAAAATATTCGAAAAATCTAACACCATGTTTAATATATTCTCATAATCAAACTGTTTAAGTATGTATGTAGAGTACAAAAATATGTATCCACTTTTGAACCATGTCATATTCACTTTTAATTGCAACAAGACAGGGTGGATGTGACATGGTACAAAAATAGGTACATATTTTTGTACTAGAGTGTATCTTTTTTGTGTGTGTCACTGAAAACTTCCTTGGACAAAACGTTAAGCTTCTATTTCTTGTTTTCGCGTATCAGCGACACCTCTAGTACAAGCATGCAGGCATAAATGACGGCCATAATAGGGGTAACCGCGGCGAGAATGAAAGCTAATCTCATGCCTTTATAATAATAACCATGGGAGTAAAACTCGTAAACATTAAACATAATTAAAATAAAGTAAAGTAATAAAAAAATTAAGAGCTCGATTTTTACATTACTCAGTGAAAAACGAAAACATATTACTCTAATCTAAGCCCAGCGTGTGATCAAAGATCGTGATATTGATGGTGTAATGTAGGGCAAAAACAATAGTTTATCACTGGGCAATTAAGGCAATATGTTAACAAAATTTTGGATATAAATATGTATATATTCAGGTGTTGTTAGTACCTACATATTTACATAGATTTTCTACCAACTCCATAAAAAACCAAGAGTATGTTAAGTAGTTTGTGTAATGTATGTTAAATGTTTTAATTTATTTACACATATTGTCATGTACAGTGGATTATGAAAGGAAATAGTATTAGACGAGAATTCAGGAAGTAAATAGGTCAGTCGCTGAAAATTATACCAATTCGCTAGCGATATTAACTATAATTAACGCATTCAAAAATACCTAAAAACCGACTTCAACTGCCCTCAAAATGGACCTTTAGAGGAAGATTTATCTGGGTACATATTTTGGATTTTGTTGTCTTCTAAAAAGCGTTCAATCAATTTCGATTAAATTTATATGGGTCTTCTGTTCTACCAAACAAAAAATAATCATCAAAATAGATTCACAATTGGCGGAGTTATCGCGTAACATACTACATAAAAAAAGAAGGAAAAAACATACTCTTCATTTTTTGAAGTCGCTTGAAAATAACCGTATAAAAACATACTAAGAACATTTTATCGAAGCGCCAAGTTCCGAACCACACTCCTTCGCTTCCTATTTACTTCTGATTCCGCATCAAACTATGAATATAAAATGAAATAACTACAGCTGGCAGTAACCATGGACAAAGAAATCCACGATAAGACTCAATGAAATGATAAATATATGAATGACTCAATGAAATACGTCTATAAAAGCTGATATGTGATTAAGTACAAAACATGTGCATATTTTGAGTTTGCATTTTAAATGTAATACTGGCAAAAATATATCTGCCATGGGGAAAAAAGTAAAAATACATTGGTATTATCACACTTTTCACACTCAGCATACTCTTACACTCCCAAATCTATTTACGTGATAAAATCGATAAATTACGAAATTATGGGAAGTAAAGATAGCTTTGCCTGTAATCTGTATATGTATAAAAGGAGAGATAAATCAAATCAGTTGAAAACATTTAATTAGGATCTTGTAATTTGGCAAATACGAACAGATTTTCCGAAGCAAAGCTTATTTAATTGCATGACGGTCATTTGCATAATGCCTGCTCGGTCGGTTATCTTTAAGAGGCTATGTTGGTAAGACCACGTGGTCGGTTTCAAGGTTGCATTGTTTTGTAGCTGTCCCTCTCCGAGCCCTATCCTACCCGAGCGCGTACGGTGAGACAGCATATATTACGCGATGTTATCCACCCGTTATTTGGATGTTTCGTAGTCCAGTGATCATTTGAAGGATACAGTATATTTTGTAACCATTTTTTTAATACAGTATACTAATGAAATTTCAGATGTCGGTGGTTTTTCCAAATTGTTCTAAATTGATTCATACTTCTGTAAATCAGGTTCAAAGTTGGGGCTTTTTATTACCGAAAAATACAATACTTTGACGCCCTGTAACTCTGGAAGTATATATTTAAACGAAAATCTGACTCACCACTAGATTGTGTCTTGAAAATTTAATAGATTTTCATCGCTTAATACTCAAAATATGACTGGACTACGTTTGTATGGGCGCTTTGACAACAGCATACCCTCTTAAGATAATTCACACTATAAGTTTCATACAACATTTATTTTATCATATCCTTTAAAACTGGGATGGGATTTGTGCAGTATTTATATAAAAATAGGACACCCGATTATAATGCCTGGAAATGAACATCATTATCTTACAACTTTTCAGTTAATCGATTTTCATGTTTGGAGGGTTCAAAACGCCGTCTAGTGATCATTAAATGCATAACGGCTGTTGTAGCTGACATTAAGATGTCCGTCACTAAAATTCAACCCAGACATTAAAATACAATGTCCTATTAGGTAATTACTTATCAAAGGCTTCTATTTTAAATTGTTACGGTAAAATAAATGTTGTATGCAAGTATTCTGTTAGGAATCCTTTAATCTGAGGCTGTGATCTGTGTATTGACTTTTACAATGCAAACTCCATAAGATTTCCTTTAATTTAATTCTTTGTTTCCATTTATAACAGTGTCCTAAATAGTGTTTAACTTTGATCTTTGGTTTTGAAAAATCGTTTATCGTTTTGTTTTTTCTGACTAGGTGCAGTATGTTAGTTATACGTTCTAAATTTAATGTGAGAAGTTACGAAGCACTTTGATGAATACTCAAAAAAAAGACAGCTAGGAAATCCTACCAATCCACACCATGATGCCACTTCGACATTATTATCACCCAGGTACCAACCCAATAATCACAATTCGGTATACAAAAGTGCGACTTCTGAAAGAGTTGCATTTGGTTTTGTTCATACATGCGGCGGGACGCTACTAACACTAAATTACTTTTACCATAATCTTCTAAATAGAGTAGTGGACTTTGTGCAGTAATTTTTGTCTAAAAATAGGACATTATAATGTAGGGATATTACAGGTCTAGCGCTTAACTGAGTCGGAACTCAAGAACCTCAGAACTTAGGAACCGACTCAGTTAAGCGCTAGACCTGTATTATCATTAACATCCCACTTCATAGTTTTCATTTTTACTCTTTTAATTATTATTGTATATATACCTAATGTTCCAATTTATTAAAACAACACGTCGATTCACCCACAAACACACACACACACATTTCCTCTCACTCTTACACCTTCACACTTTCACCCACCCACACCCGACACTTGAAATACTGTTATAATTTTATATATATTTCTGTGTAAAAACTGTAAAATGTGTCATAAACTTAAAATAATGTGTAATGCGGAGGAGCGGGGGTTTCCTACCACAGGTTTAATATGCTTAACATGAAGACCCAGTGCAATTTATAATTTTGTATTTTTTAAGTTCATGAAATAAATATTTTTTCATTTTCATTGTGAAAAACGCCCGCCCTCTAGGGACCATTAGCTGCGTAACATCGGTTGTAGCTGACATTAAAGTAATGATATTCATTTCCCGATTTTACAACCTAACTACCTATTTTTAGATAATAACTTGTCACAGGCAGCTATTCTATTTTAAAAGATTATGGTAAAAGATATATTTTGTATGGAAGCATATTGAGCGAAATTCTTTTAACTACTACAAAATTGAGCTAGCCTTCAAAGGGGCTCATAGTCCATCTACTTCCTCCGTCGATTCATCAATGCTCTGGCGTGAATAGCATTTTTCCATCATCATTTCAAAGTACCAGTATCTTCTTACACAAAATTAGAACATACTCAAATAACGCATGTATACCTCAAAGATATGTCACATTACGTGTTAAATTCATCATTTCTACCAATAACATTTATTTCCTTTCCTTAGCAAAGGACAATATCTACATATATCGTATAGTCAATACGGAAATGTGCATGAAAAATAGTGGTTACATGACCAATGTTAATTCACAACACTAGTACAACAATATCGATAAATTAAACTAACCGTTACAACACTAACGCGATAAAATATATTCAGTGTTTCTTAGAGTATTTTTAATGTTTCAATCGCAGCTCTACATGCTAAAAATTCTATGGAAAACAACCGTGTATTCCCAGTAGAACCGCTGATGTTGTCTGGTGACTGGACTTTCCTAATTGCCAAAAGTATCGTTACTCATACAATGGTATGAGTGACGGAACTTTTGGGAATGAAATTCAGCGGAACTACTGGGAATACACGAAAATTTCATATATTTCCGTACTGTTTCACTCTGCTGCGAAACTTTGGCAGTAATAGTTGGCTACTCTGTGGCCGCTGTTGCCATACTACTAAATATTGAATTAAACTTTTTAATAAATGGAACCGCATTTATTAATAATTAACCTTGCCACATGGGTCTGTATTGACCTGACTGTTGTGTAAGAAATAGAGTGTGTGATATTTTTGTTTGATTGAGTTTCCTATAGCACCCAAAAGACTGGTCTTATAAATGAGACGTCTGTGAATTAATGTCAGTGTCGGTAGATATTACAGTAAACTCATTTTGTAACGCTTAGTCTTTTTTCAGCAGTCGGTTGGGTTTGGGTTTTAAATAGCTTTAATTCCTAAAACGCATTTAAGAAGTCCTAATAGGTTTTATTATGAAAACACTCGTATTCGACTTACACGGCGGCACACATTTTAATATGGACAAAAGCGTGTTAAAATACCAGTGGTCGCCATCTTGCTTTCATACGTAAACTCTTAATCAGCAAAATTGTGACAAATACTCTAGGAACACTAAATACATATAATACAATATATATGGTTCTAATGACTAATTTTTCTAAACACCATTTTGTTAATGCCATAAACCACCTCACGTATCCCTTTGGCCCGAAGTTAATATACTCTAAATAGTACATACAATCTTAGGTTACATACACTTAAATTCATTAACAATATCTTGTCAAGTTAACAGAGAGGTCTCTTTGATGTTGTGTTTATCCAAAGTTTATAAACTTAAATGATATTCGTATGAATAAACTGGGGCGATTGTGTATTAGAACTGTAAAATTACCACCTAAGCCACGTACTTACTTAATTCTTAGACGTGTGGTCAGTTCTATAGAAACTCATTGGCTATGGAATATCTCTTGGAGAATCTCCCTGTTAACTTCAATTTAAAAGAACTAACAAACTACTAAAAGCCAACAAATACACTTAAATTATCGTAACAAATTCAAAGCAATTGTGCTTGTAATGAAAATATTAAACAGTAAGTAGAAATATTGCAAGAGATTCGAAAGAATCTATAATAAAAACTAATTTATGTCTTCCTGCATGTGATGTAAAATCTTTTGGCATATGTATTAACATTAAACCAAAAAATGAATTTTATAAGGTAATGTATAATAGAATGAACTTTTGACGCCGCAATGTTTATAAAATGGCACGGCCGTTTGAGCTTTCATAAATTTACATCCAGGATTTAATTTAGATTTATTTTTTAACGATATATCATTGTTATGTGTTTGATTCAGTAGAGTGATTACACGATTATAAATCATAAGATCATACGTTCCATTACTGGAATGAATTTTATTATAAAACATTAGTCTTTGCGAAAAAAGAACATTACTCGTAACACTTTTAGTATACATAAATAAAATGAAAAATAATTCGAAGTACCTACAATCGCTTACTTAAATAAAAATAATACATGTGTGTGTATAGATAATAGACTTGGCATTTTTCAATCATATGACAAGTAAATTTCGACTTAAATGAGATGATAATGAGAATGAAAGTACAAGTATATTACACCTAAGTCAAATGGGTACAAAAATGGAAGGATATTCAAGCATTTATGTGATTAATCAAGTGTCCCTTATCTTTTGAAAGTTTGGAAAAAATACACACTCGTAATGTTAAGTTCATGTGTTAATTGATACTTTTTCGTCGAAACTACTATTTACTATCCTTGTAGTTGACCTATATGATTTGTTCAGGCTAGACCGAGATATAAATAGCATATTCAAAGGTCAAAAACAATTACTGCATTGTGACGTCATATTGCAAAATCAAGCTACGAAATGTTGTGTCGCTTCATACTGCGATGCGATGTCGCAATGCTGCGTAGTTGTTACATGAATTTTACTTATATTTTTTGAAAATTCTCAAAAATATAGAGATGTAATGGTTTCACACCTCTTTTGACTTACTTTTGATTGACTATTATTATAGTTGAGCTGTCCGATAAATATAGTATGCTTAAAAGTCTTTATGGACAAACAAAGTAGTTTATTATTATTTTCTCACGCATTAGTTATTAAAACCCTTTTCAGATAATGGATTATGATGAATAATATCATCTATGTGTTCATCCCAACAAAAATTCGGGACGAGAATATAACCCAAAAAACTTTCGGTGGCAAAATGATATTCATACCAATTTCCGACGTCTATTCAATTTCTGATATTAGAGGGGACGCCGCAACTAGTTTTGCAACACGTTTCACGGTCCGTTGACCTCAACTTAAATCGCCTGTAGCGGCATCGATTTACGCGCCACCTTTACAGCTGCTTTAGTGCATAGTACATATTAACTTAAGGTTATTCGCTCCATACTAAATTTCTTTTACCACAATCATTTTAAATAGGCTTTGATAAGTAATTATCTAAAAATAGGACATTGGATTATAATGTCGCGAAATGAGTAGCATTAACATACAACTTCATATGGAATCACAATTTTTCGATTATTGTTCAAAACGCCATCTAAGGACCATTGGCTTCGTAACGGCTATTGTAGCTAACTATAAAGTTGTATGATACTGATATCCATTTACCGACACTATAATTCCAGCTCCTATTTTTAGGTAATTACTTGTCAAAGCCAGCTATTCAATTTTAAAAGATTATGGCAACAGAAATTTAGTATGGAAGCATTCGGAGAGGAATCGCGTTCGATCATGGACACAGGTACTTGTTGCAAATTTTTAAATTACAGTTAGCTACAATATACCAGGTGTATATGCCTTCCTTGTGTGTCAGCTCGCTTGAAAATACACCTAGTTGTCTTTCGAGGGTTGTATGGACCATCCCAGGATACGGCGGTCGAAGCCACAGCTGAAGAAGTTTATGTTGGAAGATATGTCCTCGGCCCATGACACCGATGTCACCATGCGGCGATGGCCCTGTCAATAGGAACAGTTTAAAAATATAATATTTTTAAGATTGAGCTCAATTAAATTCACGATTTTGATGGTTTATCTATGTCGCCTGGCTATGTCGCCAACACCGTTACAAAAAAAGAGGAAGTACTCAATTCAATTCGTCTGTAAGATTTAATGAAGATAAAGACACGTTTATTTGCATCGATAAATTTTAGTTTCTCACATATCACCTTTAGTGGCATGCAAATATTTTGAATTGTTAAACATTGTTACTTTTTTTAACAGCACTGTAAAAATGTCAACACGCACCTGTCGGCTGGAGCGCGGTAGACGCGCTAGCCGCTGTCCCTGCAGGTCGAACAGCCGCACTTGTCGGTTGTCATGCGGTATTGCGATCAGACCGCCGCTACTGACGCCCACACGGTTCACCGACGAGTCCGAACGGATCGTGGCCAATGCGGATCTCATGTTGCGTACATCCCACACCTGTACAATCAAGTCATTCAAGTTAGACATTAACTGATTATTCGAATAAATTATGTTTCCAATAACATGTGATAGCTGTAGCCGGCCTTAATAAATAATCAAGTCATTCGTTCATTCATTCTTGTCAACTCGAATAGTCAGTATGTACTTGACATTCTCACATTCTATAGGCTACATGCGTGCCATATTTGATCATGATTGGCGGTGTTATTGACTTTCGCGATGAGGGGAAAATCTTCGCCAGTAGTTGGCGCCAATTTAACAAGAGGATAATCCCATCCCAGAAATGTGTTTCTTTTTCTTATAAGGTACTCTGTGTTCCATCCCAATAATTCGCACTTTAAAACATAGTTTCATTCATATGTCATCTATGTTTTGACAGCATGTAAATATACCAACAGAAAATAATACCTTATATGGGCAGAGACATATTTCAGGGATAAGTGAGCTCTTGCCAAAGTGGCGCCAACTACTGGCGAACGTTTTCATGAAAACCCTTATTATACTCGTAATAGTCGTGTGTTACATTAGAAGCTGTTACATACCAAAATAACCGTGACCAAATGTAAAAACAATGCAAAGGGTCAATTACCTTCACAGAGCGATCATCTGACCCCGAGACGACTTTATCTTCGCGGGTAAATACTGCTGATGTCACACTCCTGCAATTTAACATTGATTTAAATCTGTTTTTCCTGCTCTAAGTTATCAGTTTACAAGTACATTTTTATTCATAATAAAGTAAATTGGAGTTGTCATTCGCAAGAGCTCAATAAGTACCATATAGATATTTATGAAAAAACAAAATTGAAATGTTATTTGTTATTCTAGTTTCTGGGTGACTTATTTTTTAAATAACTTATCATTTAGTGTGCTAGGACTGGGCTATAAGGTATATTTACTCGGTGTGTCCTTGGAAGACGGAGACCGAGTGTATTGGCTCGCGGAAGTCCCACAGACGGAAGGTGGTGTCCCGCGACGCTGTCACCACGAGGCGGGAGCTGTGGTGCGCAGACGCATGGGTCAGCTCGTGGTCGTGTCCTGCGGAGGGGGAATTGAAGTATATGTGGATGAGGTCAATTTATAGTAGCATATATTCTGCTAAATAAAAATACATCTACATCTGTTGCATTTACTCCATGTGTGTGTCGTAAAGAGTTTAAAAAATTCATGCCCATTGATAATGTCGCTAGAGGAAATATAAATTTACTGTATATTTATACATTATACTGTAGCAACATTATCAATGAGCATTAAGAAACCCTCAAGAAGGATGAACAGTTTATTTTATATGTGTACTCGTTTATTAATTAGCATATTAGGTTATATGTAATACTAATGGCTCCTGTTGCAGTATATCATCATCAACAGCCTATATATGCAGGGGCTCAGGCCTACTCTACTAGAGAGTGTATTGGCCATAGTCACACCTTTGAATTTGTTCTCGGGAGTGTGCATGTTTCCTCACGAAGGGTAAACCTTATGGCTCCTTATAGTTACGCCATGTCCGTCCGTCGACACCAAAAAAGTATTACAAGAAATCGTGATTCTTCTAAAACGGTGTAATCAGGCTAATGTTTCTGCCAAATCTGGATCCTTGTTCAAGTCACCAGTCCCCAATCAACACATTATATTAGTCTATCCAGGGGACCTCTAACTCTGAACTTTTTCCACACTTACCAGTAAGAATCTGCAAGCAGTCTCCGGTCTCGACATCGTACAGATTGGCAGTCCTATCCCAGGACGCGGTGATGACGTGATCGCCGCCAGCCAGCCAATCAGCGGCTACCACCACGCCGAGATGGCCCACTAGCTCAGTCAATGGGGTGCGAAGTACTTCAGGCCTGTCGCCACCTTCGCCGAGACTCTCTTCCCCACCACCTTCTAGTTCTTCTTCAGAAGACTGGCCGCGCTAAGGAGATTTATTAACGTTAACAATTATTTAACATTAAAAATAACACTAGCTTTTGCACGTCACTTTGTGTGGATAAATGCTACTTTATCGCCCATAAATTCTGTATCAAAATTTTAAAAATCTGAGGACCAACCAATATAGCACAAGGGAGAAAAACAATCATTTTACGTCAAGGGCGGTATTTTGGATCCAGCGTAGAACAAACGATTCTACGTCGGACTCTACTTTTTATCACCCTCTATGAGAAAATAAGTAAGTGCAACTTATTAATAAGAATAGTACGATCATTTATTTGCATACAATTTGACGCAGTAATACATAACATTGAAAAAGTTAAAGGCTAATGCTGTCGTGCCAGTTTATTAGGACCACCCGTCACAAGTGTAGATTTAAATTACATACATCCAGCCAGTTACTCGTTCATGCGATGTTCGAGGTATACTCACCGGCAAATCCCAATTGACGGCGGCTTGCCACACATGTGCGGTGTTGTCGCCGCTGCTGGTGAGCGCTATGTCCCTGCTCGGGTGGAATCTGACAGAGTTCACCGAGCCCGAGTGCCCCGTGTACTGCAGCAAACACTTGCCCCACTCCACGCTCCAGATGCAAGCTGTGTGGTCTGTCACAAAACGTGCAACAATCAGAAACACAACCACATGTCCAGAAAACTGTGCATCACAGCATTTTAACTGCGAGTCCACTCTTGCTTGATTCTTAAATCATTTCAATAATGAAACAAGTATTATTTACCTGCAGAAGCAGTCCCAAACAGCGCTTGACCAGGCCTAGCGGATGAAACATCCCAGATACCATCTTTGTGCCCAGTGAACTCTCTCACCAACTGACAGTTGTAAGTGGGTGCCTTGAAACTGGACACTATCTTGCTCGTTTGAACACGCAATTTGTGGCTTGTCTTCACTTTCTGAGAGTTCGTTTGGGTTACTGTTGGGTAGAACAGGTTACAGTTTAAAAACTTAGCACCAAAACCGACAAGCAAACATTGTTTTTAGACATTGTACAACATTAAAGTTGATGGAAATGATGATGTAAAAAAGATACATTTCCTCATGGAAAGCGATTGCAATGATCTACAGAGAATATTCATTTTCAACTGACAATGATTCAAAAAAATGATGATTCAATAAGTTGTAATCTTGAGCTAAGGTTTCATTCAACTAAATCAGGGTCAGGGGTAGGTCTAGTACCTTTTTACAAAAGCAACTGCCATCTGACCCTCCAGCCCAGAGGAGTGAGAGACCTTATATTGTGGTATTAGACTGATAGAAGTTTATCTAGCCGCCCGAAGGGCTCAAACGGCTTAACGACAAAAACCTGGATACACAGTATTACGTGCCTTCTAAATCACAATCAGGTGATTCAAACTACAATATCCTAACCATACTAGGGAAAGTCTCACAAAGATTATTTTATTTGAATGGACTTGAAGCTGTAGGTCCTGCGACAATTTTTATTTATTTATTAATCAAACATAAATCTTTACAATATTTGCTTAAAGTGTACTTAATCCTATTGCAAGTTTTATCTGTACACCATGTGACTCGTCCATTTTACAATACTCACATTCTATTGCAGTGTTTTAGTATTGTAAGATGAAGGAAGAATTACAGCTTCACCCGGACAAATGGCGAGCGCGGATGGCGCTCACCCGGTTAAGATTTTAAGAGGGTATGCTGTTGTCAAAGCGCCCATACAAACGTAGTCCAGTCATATTTTGAGTATTAAGCTATGAAAATCCATGAAATTTTCAAGACACAATCTAGAAACAAATATCTGTGTCGGTGGTGAGTCAGATTTTCGTTTAAATATATATACTTCCAGAGTTACAGGGCGTTAAAGTATTGTATTTTTCGGTAATAAAAAGCCCCAACTTTGAACCTGATTTACAAGAGTATGAATCAATTTAGAACAATTTGGAAAAACCACCGACATCTGAAATTTCATTAGTATACTGTATTAAAAAAATGGTTACATAATATACTGTATCCTTCAAATGATCCCTGGACTACGAAACATCCAAATAACGGTTGGATAACATCGCGTAATGTATGCTGTCTCACCGTACGCGCTCGGGTAGGATAGGGCTCGGAGAGGGACAGCTACTAAACAATGCAACCTTGAAACCGACCACGTGGTCTTACCAACATAACCTCTTAAGAGCGTCTAGGCAAAGGGGGGCCCCCTGACTCGGAATCGACTTCGGCTTTGGGCTGTCGCTTTGTGATGAAGGGATCGGAGAAAATCAGCCCGGAAAGTGCCGATAATTGCAATAAGCGCTATGATTATTTCGTCGTGGGGATGGTGTGTAATTTCCGGCTAAAGTAGTGTGCTTTTGGGACAAATCGATAGTGCTTTAAGAGCCAAAGTGATCATCTCACAAAGTGACGTTTTTTGTTTTGCTTTTAAGTATCATGGATTTGCACTTGGCCTTCATCTCACCTGATGGTAAGTGACGATAAGGCCGTAGGATGGTAAGAGTGCACACCCAGAAGCCTCAAGCTAATGAGGTGCTGTTGGTAATGCCCCTGCCAGGAATCGAACCCGGACCTCTCGCTTGTATTTGCGCATCTAACGCTCAGACAACTGCGCCAGAGGCCGAGGCCGGTCCCATTATTTGTTATATTTAAAATTACTCGACCTTTATCTCAACTGATGGTATTTGATGAATCACATTAATATAATACTAGTTAACCTGATTATGTCTGCAATACACAAGTTAGTGTCTAAGGAAGGGAAAAAAATCATTTCCCTCCCTTTTTTAAAAAAAAGAATTTTGATAGTAGTAGTTTGTAGTTGTAGTTGATTTTGATAGTAGTTGTCGTCTAAATACAAAATGAGGGCAATACGTATATACACATTTAATATGATAGTATAGTATTATGGTACTCGTATGTTATAGGAGCCATTTAAAAATGGTACTTTCTGAAATACAAAAGAACAGTGAAAGAAAGCAAAAAAAATTAACCTTTTTTCCAGAATTCGTCTCTTCCATAAAAATAAAGAGTTAGTTACTTAGTTGACAGCTCTACAGAATTTTTAAAAATAACTTGACAGTGCAAATTAATTATGAATATTGATGGCATACCTTACAGATATACTAATATCAGGCAATATGCCAATAAAACATTGCATTCTACAAAGGACCAGGCGAAACTATTTGGCATTAAAGACAAACTTCTTTTACTCACTTGGTTGCAGGGGCAGGCTATAGTCCCCTTGAAAATGTTTTGTTAGAAGACAGACAAAATAATTTTATGTCAGGTGTTTCCTCATTATCAGAAATAAAATTAGCACAATAAAAATGAGTATCTAAGCCCTAAAACATAAGTCATTGGCAATTTGGATATATTAGGAGTTTTCACCTGTTTAAGGTGTTTTGTTACTCAAATTAAGTTTCAAATTAATAACTAATTTATCAACATGAAGAACAGATGGAGTGAGATCATTTATTATAATGATATTATATTTAGTTTAGTTTTAAATTACCTATTTTCCTATAGATGCCTGAATGTTGCAGATGTGCCATGGTGGTAGCATGGGAGATTGTCACACACACATTGAAGAACAATTATTTGATAAAACAAGTAAAATAAGTGTGTAACTAAAACATAGCTTATCTTAACACCATGTAAATTACCACACAATTTTTCAAACACATCACAAAACTATACAGACAAAAGAACAACAACTTTAATCAAAGTTTAAAGAGTACCAAAGTAGCTTAATAAGTTATCAATTGAAGTTCAACAAACAAAAAATCAATTGGGAACCAAAATATAACGAGATGACAGATAGAGATTGTATGTTGTATGTAGATTGTAGATACTCAAGGTTATATGCTTCTGTGTCATAACATAGCTTGAATAACAAACACTCCAACTATGCAATGTGGTTGCAAAAATTTACTGTTGTATATTCATAAGTTTCAAAGATATTATTGTAACTATAGACAGTAAAAAAAAATTGATTGGTAGATGATTTAAACATGTTTATGTGGTCATCAAAAATAAGACTCCTTATCAGACCTATTTATAAACAGTTAATGGATTATAAGATAATAGTTTAACTAATTGCATCCATCAAGGATTACCCTTGCAATGTTTTGTGGCTAAACCTTTACAGTTCCAAGGAAAAATTAGGAGAGTAACTTGAGAAAATATGTTTTAGTTAGGATCATCAAATCTTTAGCAAACCACCTCTGTTCGTATCATAAAGATTGAAATATTTATTTGGCTCATTGATAAATTAATTTTCTTAACCAGTTCTGTTCTATGCCTTTAAAACATACATCATAAGATACATTCTTGTTTTTCAGAATGAAAATTGAACACTTTGTATTATGCTTTTCATGTATGGGCATAAAAATTAGACAATCCTCATTGTTTGATGGCAAAGTGCAGATAGATTATAGAGCAAGGAAAAAGACAACTTTGAGTGTATGATTGAGAACAATTAAGTAACTCTAAAACTAACTTGATCATGGAGAATGTTTCATAAATTGTTGCAACATGAGATGAAAGACAAAATAGTTAAAACATCAACTTACATTTTACTTTAGAGTTCTTCCCAGTTGCATCAAACTCAATTATATCAACATTTGGCCTATCTCCAGTGTAGCTCTCACGTTCCAATTTCTCACTAAGTAAGTCTATTTTCTCTTGCACTGGAAAGAAAGAATTAGGGTTAGGTTATACAAAAGGGGGCACTGAGGGATAGCACCCCTTTTTGTGCACCCCAAACAACTAAGGAAAAAATTAAAAAACCATATGTTATATATCACACAGTTGTTTGAAGTAGTCCTACAAGCAAAAAAGTATGAAGACACTAGTGTAAGTCACACAAAGTGCATTGCTTCCAAAGTTAGTTAATTAATTCCATACAAAGCTGATAATTTTGTTTTGTATCAAAGAACTCTGTTCATGGTTTTTATCTATTCTGGACAAGTAATCTAGTCATCTCAATAAAAATTCGTCTAAATCAATAAACCTAAATGGTAAGTGAACTTGCATCCATCTTAGACTTATTTTCACTTTTAACATGGTCCAAACATTGTTTGTCTCTTTAACTTTAACCATTTCAGTAACAAAAATTTAGACCGGATTAGAAAGCTACTATTTCACAACATAAACATTTCGAAGATTACAGTCCTGATGTGTGTTGTTTACTTACAATTTATATTTTCAGTGTACAGAAGGTCAAACTCTTTCTCAATCTGAGAAAACAACTCGTGTAGTCTCGACCTGAATACTGGTGGTATAGAAGTCTCAGAATCTTCCATCTTGAAGTAATTCAATCCATCTGAGCCTTCTGCGAGCGCCTGCAGTCTTCGTTTGCTGGATTTCATGGTCAAATAATTGACACTAGTAAACCTTGGTGTTCCACTAACACATTGTACAGTTTGTGGGAATTATAGAATTCACAACAAAACAAATTTCGACTGAAACAATGTCTCTAAGCCACAAGGAATTAACTTACTAGATAAACGTGTTCTATTATAATAAATACACATTTAAATATGACGATCAAGAATCATCTTCCATCAGTGCATATGACATTTGATTTGATGACATTTCTCTCTAGTTTGTGGGGCTTCCTACACTTTACAGACAAGTAAGTTCCGCCCCGCGCCGTCACAGCCGCGGAATTGAGTGGCAGCCGTACATGAAGGTAATAGCCGTAGAATATTGGCTGTGCATATTTTGGCTGTTTATTATCGACACGATTCAATAACGTTCAACTCGTTTTTGTACACCCCAGGAATTGGAATCCAACATTTTTACGACTTTGTAACACATTCAAAGTAATTATCAGACTGTGCAATATTTGATTTCACCGCCACATATTTTACAGACACTTTTGCACAGGAGCGAAATTAATGTACAAAATTGACCTTGTTTGCCTTGGCTGAACATTCTTTGACACTTATTTCCGTGTACAAGAGTTCCTCGCGCGTGTTTATCTGTAGATCATCAATTATTAGCCTGAAACAAAAATGTACGAAGCGGAAATTCCGCCCTGCGCCGGCACAGCCGCGGAATTTTGTGGCACTGTACAAAAAGTACGCCGTAGTGTGCGTGTAATTATTTGGCTGTACAAACTTTGACTGTGTTAATACAAGGTCGTAAAAATATTGGATTCCAATTCCTGGGATGTACAAAACGGGTTAAACATGATTTAATCGTGTTGATAATACACAGCTAAATTATGCACAGCCAATATTATACGGCAATTGCCTTCATGTACGGCTGCCACTCAATTCCGCGGCTGTGACGACGCGGAGCAGAACTTGTCTGTAAAGTGTAGGGAGCCGAAATGAAACAAGCTATATAATATAAATACAGACAGAAATTAAATAATTATTGTTTGTCTCCAAAAAGAACAGAAAAAAATCGAAAATGACTACGTTATTGGAAATAGATTTTGAAAATTTGGGTCAAGATATTATTGAAAACCAGAACTTCTTTCAAGTTGTCACAAATTTGAGCGAAATTTGTATTTGTTGCCTGTCAAGGAATATTTCTTTTGTAAACTTGAATAAATGCACTCACGCAGAGTTCTTTGAGAGTATATTTGAGTATACGGTAAGTTGTTATAGATACACACTAGTATTTATCTACAGCCTCATCTTAGTTTTATAGTAAATAGAAGTCACAATTTAAAATAAATAGATTATCCTTAGTTGACCACAAAAAATGAGCTCTCTAGCCTGGATGATTTAGCGGTCAAGTCCCGCCTTTGTGACTACTTATGTTCAACCCAACCTTCACAATTATCAGTACAAATGTAATTGATAACTTGATAATAAACTTGATCTTTTGTTAATTTCAGTTGGCAGGTCTGCGGACCACACTTGTTTGCTATACATGCCACAAATTCTTAAAAAATATATCCATATTCAAGAAGCAAGTACAAGAAAGCTTGGCTAAATTGGAGGCACAGGTATAAACACTTAAAATTTTGCTAGAGGCATTTCTTTGCTGAAAACCAGATTTAATCTAATCTTCACATTGCTAATACATCAACAACCTGTGTGTGCCCACTGCAAAAGCTCAGGCCTACTCTCCTACAGACAGTGTATGGGCCAGTCTACAACGCGGGCCCAGTGCACATTGGTAGACTTCACACCTTTGAATTTCTTCTCAGGAGTGTGCAGGTTTCCTCACGATGTTTTCCTTCACTGAAAAGCCAATGGTAATGATTTTTATCATTCGTGCATAAATTCCAAATAACAGATTGTTACAAGCCAGGGTCGAACCCAGACCTCGATTGTTCAAAGACTGAGGCTCTACCCAACTGAGCTGCCATGGCCATTGCTAATAATAAATACATAATTTTTGCCCTAGTTTACACAGTGACCAAATATCATGACTATAAACAAAAATATACATAAGAAATTAATTCAGCCATAACAAATGCACTATATCTAAACATGTTTAGTTTTTTTATAATGTTAAGCTGTGTTTTTTTAAGAATAGAATACTCTGTTATGGAAATAGGTGGTACAATGTTGTTGGGTTTGATACTTTTTTTTTCCAATTAATAATAATAATAAAATAAGTTTGACTTGCATATACCCTTTGCTTTGTCTTGCTTGCAAATTCTGCAACAACTAGATGTTTTAGTGTAAATGAAGGTTCACTATACATATATTAAAACCATCATGCATTAAAAAAATAAGCTACCTGTTGCCCATTTGTGGACATCATAAATTATCAAACATCAACTCTTCACTGAGATGAAAACCATAACTGAATTAATTAATCTAGCATATATTCTATGTATTGTATCTACAAATTTCGTCCAAATCCATTCAGTGGATACATGTAATTGAGCCATAAATGTCTTAAGTGTTAGATTTACAATATAAGCTTTTTTCACTTCCAGGCACCAATAAAAGGATCAAACAGGAAGCTCTACGATTTGAAAAGAACTGACATAGAAAAGTATAGTACACCAGATAACAAACAATCTACTGTCATAGAGCTGACAGAACATTTCAACGAGCCTGAAATCACTTGTTCTTCAATAGAATGTAAAATAGACCCTATCGCTGTAGAAGGAGGTATTGAAAATGATATCCCATACACTGTAATTAAAGTTGAATTTGAAAGCATGAATGAGTCTGATGCAGTTTGTCATGCTAAACAAGTAAATACAACTTTGCCATGCAAGGATACACTCTCAAATAGGGCTGTCATAGATTTTGAGAGTGTAGAGACGCTATGTGAGTCTTCTAATCAAATAAAACAAGAGTCTGAGTTACAAGATCATAAACAGTTCCTGCACATAAAGAATATGTGTGAACTAATAGATGAAAAACACAGTTTGTTTCTTACATCAACAAAACAAAGTTCACCAACAATAACAAGCCAAACTTTACCAAAATTAACAAAGCAGAGCTTGCCAATATTAACAAAACAAAGTTTGCAAAGGTTAAAATCGAAGGCACATGAAATAACTTGTGTTGAAAGTTGTGTTAAAACTAATCTAAATCAAGAGTTAGTGGACAGTAGGAATTTATATGGAAGTAAGGTTAACCCAACACTGACTCATCAACATGGTCGGGATGTACCGACTAGATCAGAGGAGGTATCGAAGCTAAAACGAGATGTAAGAAAACCAAACAGAAAAGGAGGAGGTAAACAGAAGATAACAAAAGCTAAACCAAAAATAACAAAACAACACAAAAAAGTAACAAAACTACACCAAAAATGGGCAACTAGTTGTGATAAACAAAAAACTAATACAAATAACCCAACAATATTGCCAAAACAAACAGTATGGTTGCAACCATCTACCAGTAAGGAGATTGTAACAGACTCATGGGAAGATTACTACAAAACAGAACAAGCCGATTTCGATAATATGTATAAAGGAAAGATTAAAAGAATCCTTTTGAGACCTGAAGAGGTTTTGGAAGAAAGGGAATGTGATAAAAGGAAAGATGTATTTGCAAAAGCATTTTTCAAATGTCACGATTGCATTTTTAGTACCAATCTTGAAATACAATATCAGGAGCACATGAAGAAAAAGCACGGACCGGTAAGATTGAAAAAATTCATATTAAAACAATTTTCTCACAAGCGTTACGCGATTACATGGGTTTTGATGCCATTTGATTGCAATGGCAGAATATATAGCATGAAAACATATACTTTTTGCAGTCATTGCTGGTTTACGGTTTATCGACACATTATAATAATAATAATAAAAATAAAATGTTTATTTATTTTCTCACAGTGACACCTTACACCTTATACATAAAATAAATAATAGACAACATAAGTCCTACAAGGTAGGTGTACCTGTGAGAGTCTGGTGCCTGAGATAGGTGTGACCCTGTGTTACAGGACACCAGGCTCTCACCCACGGCGCTTTAGAGCTACGTATAAACATATTATTACAGCTAAGAATATAAAATAACTTATCTATATATGTTTGTATACCATATCTAGTCTATGTGATGAATGAAGTAGTGAGTAAGAATGTGTGTGCGTGTGTGTTTGTTTGTGTGTGTTTGTTTGTGTGTGTGTGTGTGTGTGTGTGTGTGTGTGTGTGTGTGTGTGTGTGTGTGTGTGTGTGTGTGTGTGTGTGTGTGTGTGTGTGTGTGTGTGTGTGTGTGTGTGTGTGTGTGTGTGTGTGTGTGTGTGTGTGTGTGTGTGTGTGTGTGTGTGTGTGTGTGTGTGTGTGTGTGTGTGTGTGTGTGTGTGTGTGTGTGTGTGTGTGTGTGTGTGTGTGTGTGTGTGTGTGTCTGTGTGTGTGTGTGTGTGTGTTAGATGGTGCTTTTTTGGGTAATGATATATTTACATGTATTAACTTTGTATATTAACTATTTCGGTTTGTAATTGAAAGTAGTGAATAAATATTATGTAACAACTGCTAATAGATCTTCCGTGGCGCTATATCCCAGTTCCGTTAACCAGTCAGTGAGCTTTTTTTTACATGTATATTTCGGTAAACTGTAGATTGATAATGTTGTGTTAATCCTATTATAGAGAAAACTGCCCAGAAAACAGAAGGAACGCCGGGCGAAGGTTGTATTGTACCGGGTAGTTTGACATACCGTTCCAAGTCTCCGTCTATTTATTTGTGTGCTTGGGTCGTACGTGAGAGTTGCATGTTTCCTTAGAACTGTGGCTCTTATGAAGAGCTGCCTAACACTGAGTACGTCCCATAGTTTGTAGAGTTCATCGGTAGGGAACAGGAAGGGTAAGAATGCACTTACTTTAAGTATAGCTCTCTGTGCTCGTTCTACCTTGATAAGGTGAGTTTTTGGAGCCCCGCCCCAACAGGAGATACAATACCCTATAAACAGATTGACATAAAGCAAAGTAGACTTGTTTTATAACTTTTTGGTCGGCAATATGTCTAAGACTCTTGTATATAAATATCATTTTTCTGAGTCTACCACTGAGTGCATTTATTTGAGGTTGAAAATTGAGAGCTTTGTCAATTTGTAATCCTAGATATCTTATTGAGTCCACCTGTTGGAGCTGATAGCATGTACACTTAGAAGTATAGGGAAATTGACATGTATGTGCAGTTAATGAGAGTGAAGAGGCAGGTGGTTGATGCCTAATGGCAAACGAGATATATTTGGTTTTTTGGGCATTGAGGGTAAGCAGGTTTTCGTGTAGCCAATTGGTAACTGTGTTTAGACCAGATTGTGCGCTCTCATATACCTCTTCCCAGGTATTACCACTAAACATAAGAGCTGTATCGTCCGCAAAAGTAACAATCTTGCCATTTGGAATTTTCATTTGACATAAGTCATTTATATATGCCAGGAATAAGGTAGGACCTAGAATACTGCCCTGGGGGACACCATAAGTTATTGGTAGCTCGGTACTAGCCCATTGATTGACCTTCACTAGTTGGTATCGGTTTGAGAGATAATCTTTAATTAGCTGGAGCGGAGTTCCTCTGATTCCCATGATTTCTAGCTTGCCTAGGAGGTTGGGGACGGAGATTGTGTCGAACGCTTTGGCCAAATCTAAGAATATAGTGAGGCTTTTCATTTTGTTGTCCAAGTTTGTTACAACGAACTCCGTAAGCACGTGAATCGCGTCTTCGGTTGATCTTCCCGCACGGAAGCCGAATTGTGAGGGAGATAAAAGGTTAAACGTTTCCAGGAATTTAACTAATTGATTATTTAATATTCGCTCTAGCAGTTTGGACAAGGACGGAAGAATAGATATAGGTCTATAATTTTGGACACAATCTCCCTCGCCCGCTTTGTAAATAGGTTTAATTAGCGATCGTTTAAGTGACAGGGGAAACAGCCCCTTAGACAATGAAAGGTTGCATATGTAAGTCACTGGTGGAACTAAAATGTCCTTGTACCTTTTAAGTAGCTCACCAGAAATGTGATCAAGCCCTGGCGCACAGTTACTCTTTAGTCCCAGTACTAGCCTTTCTACCTCTGTCTCGTCAGTTGGTAAGAAAACAATTGAATTCGAGTTCCACACCTCATTCGAGTATCTTGTTGTAGAGGTTCTGTGATTGGAATCGGCCAGGATCTTTTCTGCTAGATTTTTGCCTACACTCACAAAGTACTCGTTTATGGCATTGACACTCGCTTGTGGATTGGACGTAGATATCAATTTATTCGATGGGTCTGCTTGTTTGGCAGGATAGGTTATCTTTTTAATGGATTCCCATAGTTTTTTCTTGTTAGAAACGGAGTTTAGTATTTCCATCTTTTCATACGCGCGCTTTGCTTTTTTAAGTAGGTTGTTACAGTAGTTCCTATATCTTTTGTACACTAAGTTTATTAAGTCATCATAAGGTTTCTTTTTGTGTTTCTTATGAAGGTAATCACGATGTCTCATGCATCGCAATAAGCCTAATGTTATCCATGGTTTAGCAATCTGTTTCCTTCTTGGTATAGGAATTTCAGTGGTGTTGTTAAGAATATTAAGAGTAATGGATTTAATAAGGTAATCAGTAGCTAGGTTAACGTTTGTCATTTCATAGAATGCGTTAAAGTCAATTTCTTTCATTGATGTGTCCAACCCCTCAAAATTTATTCTTTTTTGCATTTTACATGGGTTGTAGGTGCCAAAAGGTTTGATGCTGCTTAGATAAAGTATGACACTGTCATGATCAGTGACCGAAGTTTGAGCGACGTAACAATAAGCTTTTAGGTTTGTTTTTAGTATTACATGGTCCAAACAAGTAAGGTTGTGTGTCGGGATAGTACTAGCTGCTAATAGGCCATGAATGGCTAATAGATTCAGATATTCCGTTGACCTAGTATCTGTGGTGTTATCTGAGATGTCTATGTTTATGTCCCCTATCAATGCAACATTTTTATAATTGGATGTGTTTGAGAGTAGCAGGTCTAGCGATTTGATGAATTCCGTTGTGTTTTTCTGTCCAGGTGGCCTGTATATAGCCAATATAATAGTGTCTTGTTTTATCTTTAAACAAGAGGCAATTTGAATCAGCAAGTAGTGGCTCTTCTATGGTCACATCTAGAGAATTGTTGTAATAAACAACGACACCTTCATTTTGGGTATAATTTCGGTCTGTAGCGCTGAAGTTGTAGTTGTCAAGTGGTGGAATATAGTCGATGGACTGTAGCCAGCATTCTGTCATAACTATAATATCCCACGTGACCTTTGAACGAACTAAAAGTGTAGCGAAGTTAGGCATATTACATTTGATGCTTCTGATGTTTTGCGAAAGTATTTTCAGCGTATGTCGTGTGTTTGGAATAAGTATATGAGAGTCTTCTATGTCGCATGTTGCTGTATAGGCCACTGAGAAGGTATCTAGATCATTATCTATTCTATCATAGTCTTTATTTATATTATCGTATTTTATTTATAGAGTGACCATTGTGATTACACAGTAATGTTAATTTAACATTTAAAATGATATACATACGGTTAGTTAATGCTCCTGACAATTTTCTTTGAATATAACACAAATATTTATCTGTTCCTAAGCACCACGACAGGTGTGAGTTGTATGTGTAGTGTAGTTTGGTTATAGTAAGGGTAGTGTTGGGTTTAAGTATGTGAGGGGAGGGGTATGATTTACAGTAATTATAGATGTTAACTAAAACTAGTCATTTAAGGTTCGTAAGGTCTTCTTCCTCGTCTATGCGTAGAGCTGTGCCTCCCTCTTCTTTTCTCATGTAAATTTTCCCGAACGACGTCCAGCAGCCATAGAATCTATTTGTTCTCGCGTGTTCTCTGGCTAAGAAAAACAGTCGTCTTGCTTTTGCAGTGAGACAATCAGAAATATAAATGGTCCGAGGCGGTCCTTCGATACTGATATGGTTAGTGTTTAGAGGGGGCAGTTTCTGGCTTTTATTGTTCTTGTTGAATGCTATTGCTGACTTTATAAGCTCCGTCTTTCTAGCAGTTGTAGTAAATTCCACGATAATAGATTCCATTTTTGATTTAGTGCGATATGTTGGTGGTGGTGGTATATGGTAGTGGTATATATTATGGATTCATGTTTAGATTAATAGTTACTATAAATTGAACCATATAATGTGGTCACTTTTAACTGTATTATTGATAGTAACTGCACACAATCATTTGCATTGATCTTTATCATCTTTAAAAAGAACCAAGATCAATCAATTCATCACATATTAATAAACCGTAAACCAGCATTAACTACAAAAAGACAGAATAGGGGCCCCACTGTCGCTGTATGGTCTGTTAATAGATGTTTGTTCTATTCCAGACCACTAAGAAGTATAAATGTGACATATGCAAAACCCGTGTGATGCATGACAGTGCACTCTATCGGCATAAGCTGCTACATTTACAGAGGTAAGAGCTGACAAGACGGTCAAAAATATTTTGTAAGAAATTCTAACATAGTACTCAATGAGCCCAAACACGACAAGTTTATCATGTGTGGGTCGTCAGCTTCCTCATAGAGCTAGGGGAATTCTACGCATGCCAAATTTTAAGGCAATTTAGGAGCAATCAAACTTTAGCATTCATAATTTAGCAGCAACCATGACTCAGTTACAGCGAGTTGTTTTTAGTGTGTCAGCTGGAGACATGGGTCTCCAGCTGACACATGCCAGGAAGGCAAACCAGTCAGGTTAGGGCTTTAGACTATAGTCAGGCATTTAAAGCACAATTACAGCAATGAGAGCCAAAAAAATTAACGATCACATTGATAAACTGTTGGATCTACGAACGAAATACCGTGTGTAAGCTGGCGACCCGTGTCACCAGCTTACACATCTGGATCTTCGTAATTATTCAAGTTACGATTATGTATTGTACCTCATATTTTAGGGCAAAATAGCAGCGCCAGGCGCCAAAATTTTCGAATCTCTAGTGCTAAAACTGTTTGAGCTACGAGCCGATATGTGTGTGTAAGCTGGTGACATGGGTCGCCAGCTGACACATGTTGTATCTCTGAAACTACATAAGTGAGAACTTCGTTTTAAATATCAGATGAGACCATACAATAGGAGCGTTCACGAGTCAAAATTTCAAATCTCCTGGCTGTCTAAATTCAAAGTTATAAGCAAAAAACTATTTTCCCGCCAAAAAATTCAAAATAATTGCACGGACGTCGCTGAGCAGGCCGTTGCCGTTCCGTGCGCTACTCTATTACAATAGAGTTTCAACTTAGCCGTCACTGTTTTAAAATTCCTTTTAACCTGCACTTTCGTATCGATTCAATTGATACATTGAGCGTGTTAGACCAGGAGCCGACTGAAATAAGCAATGGTATACTACCGATTAACTTCATAGAGAGATTACGAACGATCTTCACCAAATTTGAGGTCTAGCTAGAATCTAACCCTTCAGCGTTGGTGCATAATTCAAATCTACTAATTTGACTAATACGGAATCAAGATTTAGTTTAGTAATGAATCAACATATAAGAAATAACACTTTATGGTGTGTGTGATGTAACACAATATAAAAGGTATATGAAAATAACTAAAAATAAATGTTTGAGAAATCTATATCATGTTTTATTCAATAATTGCTACTGAAAATATACTAAATACCGAGCTCAACAATTATTGATCATATTGATATAAGCTGTATATGTTGCACATATACCTCTTATACTATGTTATATCACACCGTAAAGTGTTATCTCTACTAGTCCCTACTTTTCCTACTAATATTATAAATGCGAAAGTAACTCTGTCTGTCTGTTACGCTTTTCCGCTTAAACCTCTCAGCCGATTTTGATGAAATTTGGCACAGACAATCTTTAGACCCTGAGAAAGAACATAGGCTACTTTTTAATGCGAAAAAAGGGTTTTGTCGAAAGGGGTTGAAAGGGGGGGATGAAAAGTCGTATAGAGGTATCGTTATTTTTAGAGCTAGAAGCTTGGAAAATTATTTTTTAGGCTGTTGATTCGATATAAAGTCCATAAAATTAGTTGAATACTAATTCATTTAGGTTTGTTTTCTGTGGTTACGGTTGTCGAAATAGTTTAACACCTCACCGATAGATGGCGCCACCGTCTGATAAAACGTGATATTGAAATTATTTTAGAGCTCTATGTATACCTGGAGCCTTTCAATTGATGAGCTAATCAGATATAGTAAAGCATGAGTTTGTTTGACATCCATGCAATTGCACAGCAATCAACAAGGAATAAAAATAATGCCCCATGAAAATTGGTAAGCGATTAGATTTCAAACAAAGGAAGGATTACGTGTTTCATGGATATATATAAGATCAGGTTTTATTTTCTTCTTATAAGCATAACACAATTTGATTCATCTAAAACAGAGTATTCTTTATTAATTACAAATCAGTTTTACACAACAAATACTTATGAAAATAATTACTAACCTAAAACAGAGAATCGACAATTAAATGTTCATGCTTTACTGTTGTTATAAAAAAACTTCAATTGTATTTTGCACTGTTAAAATTAAAGTAAATTCACAAACAAGACTTGAGTTTTAAATAATTAAATAATATTCGTAATTTAACTGTATGTTACTCTTTGACTGTGGCTGAACTGACATCTCAAATGTCAATGACAACACAAAGCTCACATATATAATGGGGATGAAATTTTTTATGGGAACTCTGTTGTTTTTGAAGTCAATATTATGAAAATTGATACTCAGTGTTATGAACTAAAAATAAAAATGACGTGTTTTAGCGTTTTTAAAAATCCCCCAATCCAATCTAATATATTAAATTTTCGTGTCAAGGTGCTTACAGTCGCACTCCTGCGAAACGGCTTGACCAATTTTTATGTTTTTTACATATATTTGGTAGGTCTGAGAATGTTGCACCCTCTTGCCCCCACCCCCGTATTTTGATCGCGATTTTAGAATAATGGTACGTCATCGACAGGAAGTCTCGCGTCAGTTTGATATTTTGTAGTACTACGCCATGTAGTTCTCACGGGATAAAACCTAAAGTCCACGCGGGCGAAGCCGCGGGAAGAAGCTAGTTTCTTATATGTTGATTCATTACTAAACTAAATCTTGATTCTGTATTAGTCAAATTAGTAGATTTGAATTATGCACCAACGGTGAAGGGTTAGATTCTAGCTAGACCTCAAATTTCGTGAAGGTCGTTCGTAATCTTTCTATGAAGTTAATCGGTAGTATACCATTGCTTATTTCAGTCGGCTCCTGGTCTAACACGCTCAATGTATCAATTGAATCGATACGAAAGTGCAGGTTAAAAGGAATTTTAAAACAGTGACGGCTAAGTTGAAACTCTATTGTAATAGAGTAGCGCACGGAACGGCAACGGCCTGCTCAGCGACGTCCGTGCAATTATTTTGAATTTTTTGGCGGGAAAATAGTTTTTTGCTTATAACTTTGAATTTAGACAGCCAGGAGATTTGAAATTTTGACTCGTGAACGCTGCTATTGTATGGTCTCATCTGATCTTTAAAACGAAGTTCTCACTTATGTAGTTTCAGAGATACAACATGTGTCAGCTGGCGACCCATGTCACCAGCTTACACACACATATCGGCTCGTAGCTCAAACAGTTTTAGCACTAGAGATTCGAAAATTTTGGCGCCTGGCGCTGCTATTTTGCCCTAAAATATGAGGTACAATACATAATCGTAACTTGAATAATTACGAAGATCCAGATGTGTAAGCTGGTGACACGGGTCGCCAGCTTACACACGGTATTTCGTTCGTAGATCCAACAGTTTATCAATGTGATCGTTAATTTTTTTGGCTCTCATTGCTGTAATTGTGCTTTAAATGCCTGACTATAGTCTAAAGCCCTAACCTGACTGGTTTGCCTTCCTGGCATGTGTCAGCTGGAGACCCATGTCTCCAGCTGACACACTAAAAACAACTCGCTGTAACTGAGTCATGGTTGCTGCTAAATTATGAATGCTAAAGTTTGATTGCTCCTAAATTGCCTTAAAATTTGGCATGCGTAGAATTCCCCTAGCTCTATGAGGAAGCTGACGACCCACACATAGTTTATCATGTGAAGCTCAGTAATTTCTATGACCGCCTTCCGTCTTCATCATCAGACCTTGGGTACCATGGTTATAGTCTTTGTTCCAGACAATTGGAAGTTCCGGGTACGAATCCTATGTCATTCATAGCTAGCTACTGTCTGTTACCAAGCATCAGTGTTAATAGCACTGACTGTGCTGTCGTTTGGTAGCAGAGCAAGCACCTCATTAGCTTTAACAAGCTTCTAGGTGCGCACGCTTACCATCTGGCCTTTATTATATTATAGCAAACCATACCAATATTATAAATTTGAAAGTGATTTTTTTTGTATAGCGACAGTTGAAAGCACTACTTACCCCTAGTTTTTTATATGATTCCTCGGCCCCAAGGTTGCCTGGAAGAGATCGCTCTTTCTCGCTCGCTTTCATACTCTCTCTCTCTCTCTCTCTCTCGTGTGTGTGTGTAAAGGCCGTAGGGTGGAAGCGAGCTCGCCCAGAAGCCTCAGTTTAATTATATGTTGTTTTCAGATTCAAATGCGGCCAGTGCGATGAAGTATTTCGTACTTTGAAGAAAATAGTAAATCATTACACTCGTCATGGTGAAACTCTGCCATGCTACCCCAAGAGTATGTTTGGACCTTCTTTCGTTCAAGCGTAAGTGTCATTTTCTATTAAGCAAGTCTTATATGTTAACATGACATTATTAAGCTACTTTTAACCGCCTCCATGGCCTAGTGTGCCCACGAATATTTGGAATCACAATTCCGAGGTCCAGGGGTCCAGCGGTGATGTACTGGTATATTGATCGGTGGTACGGCATTTTCTATGTCCGCCTGGCTCACTACCAACATGTCTTCTTGTCTTCTGTAGTCTTCCACTAAACATACGTGTTAATAGCACTCATTAGCTAGAAGCTTCTGGGTGCGCACGCTTACTATCAAATGGCCTAATCGTCTTACCAGATGAGATGAAGGCCAAGTTTATTTTTTGGAAATTGAATATCTCTTGGACCATCAGGAGTAATGAGTTTAGGCACGAAGCTAGCCTAAGACATGGGATAATATATGAATCCAATGATAACTTAAAAAAAAATAACGCGTTCAAAAAGAACTAGAAACCGACTTCAACTGCCCTAAAAGTCTACAGCATTCATCCCCTAGAATTAGTTCACTCATAGAGGTAGAATTAACATATTTGGTTTTTGTTGATTTTCTCAAATAGTGCTGAATCAATTTCGATAAAATTATATGGGCCTCTGAACTATGCTTTACCAAACAAAAACATAATCTTCAAAATCGATTCATAATTGTCGGAGTCATCGCGTAATATACAGTGGAATTGAAAACCTCCTCCTTTTTTGAAGTCGGTTGAAAATAACTAAGAGTTAACTGCTTCTCAACTGTACTTCCCTTTTCTCCACGATACGGATAACATTGATTATGTCTAACACACACAACTCAGTCAAGAAATGCACTCCCATTGGACACAACGGTGGAGTAGTGCACGCTGATTGGCCGGTTCTGATTCTCGCCGTGTCGGGATTGGTCGGTACCAAACTCTATTAGACAAATCAGTCTAAAAGTGTTATGCGTCTCGCAGTTTGGTGGTCTATAATTTTGTCGTTCTCTTTACATACTCTTCGTTGAAAGAAAGGGAAAAACATTTTTTAGACACACTACAACTAACTTATAGATAAAAAACAATTTTATGACATGCTATAAAAGGCAAAAAAGTTGAGGTTTGGTGTATGTGATATATTTTGTATGTTTTATAGATTAAACGAGTTGTCCAGACAGGAGAAGCCAAGGAAGAAGCCGACGGACCGCGTGGATTGTGGAGAATGTGGACGCAATGTCACTGTGGCCAGTTTGAAAGCACATTTAGAGTGAGTATTCAGTATATCCATGCCAACATTATACACGTAAAATATAGTTTGTATGTCCTTCTTTCACGTCACATCGGAGGGTCTGAATGACTAGATTTTTTGTAAAAGGCGAGTTGAAAGGCTGGAAAAGGACCCTTTAGGCGGAGCATGACAGATTCGTACTAAGTCAATTGAGCTTTAGGCCAAAATCTGAGCAGGTATGACTCTGTTAATGTCAGATTTGCCATAGGTCAGTTTCTGAACAACACAGTTTCGACGTGCGACTTATGATATGAAAGTCATTTTCTCTTTAATCCAATTTTTGAGTAGGTCAGAATCGTATAATGTACCATGACATGATAGTACTACTTCGGATTAGCAATAATATGGATTCGGACTAATGTAGTTTCTTATTTCGTCCGATTAGCACCGATTCGTTAACGGAGTTTAATATATTATTTTAATGATGGATTCCTAAAATATCGCTTTCGTATTAGGTCAGATTCTATGTATATCTTATTCCAAAAAGGCCAGGTACAATGGGCAAGAAAAAAGACTACAAAGTACAAATATTCAATACATACTATATGGATTATTTATTTCATTTAAAAAATATTAAGAATTACAAAATGATAATTATTATCCACAACAGGCTTCGTCATTCGAAAATCCTAAGTAACACAAAAGCAGCATCAGCAACAGGCCTCGTCAAAAATCTTAAACTAAGACAAAAAGTCATCCGCAACAGGCTTCGTCATAACAAAAACCTCCCAAAAAGAAATAAAAAGTCCCACAATACATACAATACAACCATCAATCAATACATATATACTAGTTATACATTTAAGCAGATATCTGAGACGCTGGCCTATTTCTATTTCTCTAGTAGGTACATTTATTTTTGTTGCCCTAGAGATGCGCACATATTTATCAATTTGACTGTACATTTGCATGACGTACCTAGAAATTGACTGACGTATTATCTGACCTTCTCAGAATAAAGCCTAAACAGAATCGAATCAACGTCGAATCGGTCGTACTTGGAATCACACATACTAAGATTCTGGATATGTGATTTTCTGACCTACTCAGAATCCGGCATTGTAAGAATCTGAAGTGCTACGAATTTGACATCTTAATAATTGTACGTTTAAAGAATTTGGATAACTTAGATATTGCCCTATTTATAATCTCACCCACTTAGAATCCGAAATAAAAATAAAATGGCAACCTCAGAGTAATACCTTCTCAGAATTTGACCTAAACCTCAATTGACTTAGTACGAATCTGTCATGCTCCGCCTAAAGGAAAAGGACGTAGGCTACTTTTGATCCCGATCGAGCATGTCGTTCCTATGGGATACTTTCTGAAGTCCACGCGGGCAAAATGCTAGTTATGTCACAGGCCGGACACTTCAAACAAACGCCGTGATATTGATTCCTATTCCCATGCATAGAACTGATGACGTTTGTATACACGTGCTTGTGTGAGGGAATTCGCGAGCGCCATATTTGCGAACATTGAGGGCCACTTTCTTGCGGGGACTGGTGAGGTATCGCGGGTCGGTGGGAGGCGGTAATCGTTCATTCTGTACGTAGTATAATATTAATGCTGAGATTATGTTATATTTTGTTCAAGGCGTGTACAATTGTAAATTTGTTCTTTCATTATGTAATTCATTTTTTCTAGACATGCGCAAAACGATGCTTCTTAAAGTAATATGATACGTTTGTGTGTGATGAATGTGACATTTTGTACTGCATGATATTACATGGTACCATTACACACTACTCCAAACATCACCTGAAATACGCGCCGTGCGCTGCCCTGCGACAGCTCTTTTGCTATTGTAATATTTGTAATGCCATACTCTCTAAACATCACGTGCTCGGAATTAAAATACGTAGAATGTAATCCATATAATCCTAGTAATACGATTGCAATTCAGTGACATATGCGCGTAATATCCGACTTTATGATTCTGTCGGAGGACTCGGTGCGACTGAGCGGTGCAAAACGAAGACATGCGCGCGGAATGCCATGACTGATGCGTAATGTTTGAGTTGTTCTTTTAATGTGTGAGGTGACAGTACGCGGTCGAGTAATATCACGCGTCATGCATCATTGACACATGTCTAATTTTTTCGTAGGGTAGTACACGGTAAATACGACCCGAAGTCGTCAAAGAAGAGCTACCCGTGCACGAAATGCGCGGAAGTGTTCAGAACTCGTCAGAAGCTGTTGCAGCACTTCTACAAACAGCACACGGCGGCTGACCCCAACGCATACTGCGGAGTCTGTGGCATATACTTCAAGAGTATGTTGATGTTGGACAGGCATCTGCAGAACAGCTCAAACCACGTCGGCAGGAAGTTAGTAGTACATCCAAATAATGTACATAAGATAGTGCATTTTAGTTAGGCTTTGAGGCATTGAATAGTGTATAGATGAGTTAATCCGTAGACGAACTAATGTCACCGACATAGTTCGACGAGTCAGTGAGCTAAAATTGCAATGGGCTGGCCACATCACTCAAGAACAGAAACTTTGTCGAGAAAAATAAATATTAGTATTATTCACTCTTCTGAAAATTTTCAAAATGGCGGCGATTACAGACTGGCGAAGTCTACAGCTCTCGGAGCCACTACTGGTTTAAAATACAATGTTACCCATGTCCGATTTGGTGCCCTACCTAAATGTAGTGCGTCTCGCTCGCTCTTTCATAATCTTTTGTAGATAACATTATACTAATAATGGTTCTAACAACATGATACAACTGTATTTCAGATTCGTGTGTGACGAATGTGGCGTGACGTACGCCACCAAGATGTCAGTACGCCACCACATTATGACGGAACATTTGAAACAAGACCTGAACGTGTTTTCGTGCGACCAATGCGCTAAGGTGAGAATGAGATAACTATATTAGGTGATCCCTCCAGCTAACTAATATACACCCGCAAAATAGTGCTTCTTAAAGTAGTGTGATATGTCATTACATTTCGTACCGCGTAAAATTACATCGTACCATTGCGCATCACTCTAAACATCACCTGACATACGCGCTATGCGCTGCCATGAAGCAGCCTAACTGTCGCTTTCTATATTGTAATGCTCTCTAAATCGCTTTTGATACTGTATTGTAATGCTCGAAATTAAAATAGGTAGAATGTAAGCCTAATCATGCTAGGAATACGGTTGCATTTCAGTACATGGGCGTCCTGTCCGCGCTATGTGCGAGTGAGTGGTGCTGAACGAAGACATGCGCGCGGAATGCCATGAGTGATGCGTGATGTTTGGGTTGATCGAGTAATGTGTGATGCGACAGTACGCGGTCGGGTAATATCACGCGTCTGCATCGCTCGCATCACTAACACCTTGATCAGACAAAAATAAAAAAATTGTTGAAATGGACACTTTTGCTAGCTGTAATATAATATACAAGCCTTGAACAAAATGTAATATTGTTACAGAGATACAAGAAACAATATTGTCTTCGGAAACACATCGAGAAGGTGCATCTCAAGATTGAAGTGAAGAAAAAACCAAAGATATTCGTCTGTGAAGTGTGCGGGAAGGCATTTAGAGTAAGTTAATGTTCTATGTATTCATTATAAGCCGGGAATCGTCAACTGCTGGACATATCCCTCCTCCATGGTATACCACATTGTCTAGTCCCGAGACACTTGCATCTAGTGACTACTTGCGACCTTAACTAGCTCGTCGGTCCATCTAATATGGGGACGGCCTGCTACAGGTTACCCCGTACGTGGTCGCCACTCTATGCTCGGAGTTTCTCTACGTGATAAAATCTGAAATGAGGAAATCCGTAGACGAAGTGTGTCACTGACACAGCTCGACGAGCCAGTGAGCTGAAGTGCTATCTAATGGGTATTAAAAGATATCGAGAGGCGACCACGTGCCGGTAAACGTGTACCGATCCGTCCCCATACTAGATTGACCAGGAATCGCTTGATGCAAGTGTCTTGGGATCGGTCATTGTCATGTCATGGAGCAGGCATATGTCCAGCAGTGGACGTTTCCCGGTTGATGATGATCGTTTCATTGAATGAAATATAAAGAGTGCCTATACTTTTGTGAATCTGTCTGCTAATTCGATATTAAAAAACCGTATTTGTCAACAGGATAAACCTGTATTAGTGTCCCACCTGCGCACTCACACTGGGGAGCGTCCGTACGCTTGCGATCACTGCGGCGCGACATTCGGATTCTCCGGTGCTCTGTACACACATAAAAAACTAAAACACAAGGATAAACTATCAATAAGCAGACTCAAACGAGGTGAAAATAGACGATATATTGCGAAACCGGTACAGAAACAGTGTGCAGTAATTGATGTAAAAAAAGAGGTCGCAGAAACAATAGTTGCGAAGGATGAGCGTTCAGAAATTAAATTTACGCTCAAGCATGGTACAGAAATAGGGGTTGCTAAAAACCAGAGTGCAGAAACAGGAGTTGCTAAGAATGAGAGTGTAGAAATAGGAGTTGCTAAGAACCAAAGTGCAGAAATAGGAGTTGCTAAGAATCAGAGTGCAGAAATAGGAGTTGCTAAGAACCAGAGTCGAGAAATAGACGTTGCTAAGAAAATTGTCGTAGAGAAATATGTAAAATATGAACAAATTGCATTAAAACAGTTAACTCAGACATACAACAGGGACACAAGTGAAACTGATAGTGCTACTGAAGATGAACTAATGTAGAGTCAGGTAGTTTTGGAGAAATTTTAGGAGCGGAACTATGTTGGAGTTATTAAAAAAGACAGGGGACCCGAACCGGCTTAGTTTTTTCTGGGCGATATTTCCTTTCCCTTCCTTTCATCACGAATGCATCAGCATAAAGCAGCCTAATGCGTGTCGGGCCACACGCTTTGTAGGGTTCCGTAGTTGTTCAGAACAATAAGTTCACGGGTTAACGCTAAAAACGTCTCAAAAGGGGCCCACACAGGACGATGTAATTTTAAATGGAATGTTTTTCGAAATTTTCATTATGACGTTTTCAAGAATATTTTATAATTTGGTCGACTATTACTCGTTAAACATGCATACAGAAATATATATATATATACTTGTTACAATTTTATATGCATACATGATGTTAATGTAAATTATCCTAATATTTATAATAAATAAATGTTTACTGAGTACTGAGAACTTGTTTAACTGAGTACCCGCTTCAGATAATATTAATCAAATATAAATACTGTTACGGAGCTTTTCGAACAGTCTAGAGATAGTGAAAGAGAGAGGCGGATCCATCTATCTCCTTCGAGTTGAATAGCAAACGAAAAAAAGCGTGGAAGATTCGAATGTTCCTGAAGATTCCGAAGTTTGAAGGTCACTGCGAAGGATCTAGAAACAATAGGCGCGAGCCGAGCTTCGAAGACGGTTGAGTTGAGTTCAGTTCTAAGTAAAGAACGATTTTGAAAAAACTTTTTAAATTTCGCGCCTTTACTACGTACGCTACAGCTAGAAAAATATTCTAAAACTTTCTCGAATTGGAAATTAAGTGTAGTGGCGCCATCTGTTGTCGAGTATTTCAACTTCATGCGAGCAATTGCAGCATGTGTAGTAATGGCGCGAAATTTAAAATTCCAATTTCAATAAAGTCTTAAATTACATTTGTTACTATAGTAAAGTTATAAAATTTTGTGTATTTATACAGCAGTAGCTAACTTATATTTTGGAGTTAAAGCGACATAGTTTTAGTTATTCAAATTAGTTCTGAAAACGTTTTAAAATTTAAGTTTTTAAATTTCGCGCCTTTACTACATATGCTACAGCTAGAAGATATAACATATTTATTATATTAAGTAATTTACAGGTTATTATTTATAAGTTAAGCGTGTAAGCGAAACAAACAAACAAACTCACTAGTTTAGTTAGTTAGTTATACTTTTCTATACTTATTTATACTTTTCTATACTTACTAATACTTTTTTAAACTTTTCTATACTTTTCTATACTTGTCCTTACTTTTCTTCATCAATTCCTGCCGGTACAAAAAATGTATGTATGTAATGTACGCGGCGGAAAGCCTGACACAGCCGCGGAATTCTACGACAGACTAGAACCGTATTTTTATTTGGATGAAAAAGTTTGGCTGTGAAGTGTGTTCACCCCGTTTCTGAAAATAATTATCTTTGCTGTTGCTTTGTAGATAACAAAAGTGTATCCGAATGTTTGCGTTTTATTATTACAAGTACTCTACTCCCATGGCTTACTGTCGTTTTTAGCCGACTTTAAAAAATAAAGCACTTGGTTTTACTGGAAAAGTGGTAACACAAGTTACACACCATTGTTACACACAGTTACATCCACTGCTATAATAAGAGGTCACACAATGCCCTGCTCTCGACTAATGTAGCACTGATGGAATTGAAGTATTTGACGCATAAGGGGCCCTACTCTAAGCACTGCTTGCAGGGCCTGCTTGCAGTAACTGCCGTAGAGGATGTTTCTCCACAAAGCACTGCCAATCATTCGTGTCGCGTACGTTGTTGTATTAAGACGTGAATTCGTGATTGCTTTAAATGGCTCCTACATTATCTAAAAACCAAAAAATAGCACTGGCTTCGACTGGCTGAATAATGTTATATTCTTTTAAATTTTAAATTCATGACATTGCACGAATACGAGGCGTAGTTAAAATGAAACAACAAAACGCATCTTTGACAACAACTCATCAATGGTGGAATGGAACGGATTTTTGTCCGTGACATTTTCGAAGCAGTTTCGTTTTCAGGACGAAAAATATCAATAATGATCAATATTTCACTGGAAACAGTACTTGCGATGATTTTGCAATAATATTTCGTTTAATATCAACACAAAACTATAAGAATGTGTGATGTTTGTTCGGACTTTTCGCAGCTTTTAGTGAATTGTAAGTTACATTGTTTCGAAATTTTGTAGCACATTTACTTATAGCAAGGTGTCTTTTGTTTGTAAATTGCTAAATTTGTTGTGATATTGTGCCTTTCTCTCATTGAAAGCGATTATTTAAGATTAACTTTGTTTGTCGTATTGTGATTGCAGGTGAAGCGAAGTTAACGGATGATGTGTTTCAATACCCCACTATTAGCCAGTCGGAGCTCGAAACAGTGCTGAACTACATTATATCCTGGCCTCAGAGGTGAAAACTATAGCATTATTTAATTATTTTCAACATTTCCTTCCTTCCAGTTTCCTTTCTGTCTATAAAAAAAACCTGTGTGTATGTTTTGACTAAGGTAACAATGAAAACCGATAGAAATCCTCTGTAAATAATTTGGTTATTTATCTAGTGTATTTTCCCCTGAATTGTAATAAGTAACTAGATGGACTGAGGTCCTGTAAGTGTTGTGGGAAGTAACTGGATGCTAGTGGCTCAGGTCTGACCATTGTGGCATACCATGAGGAAGGCCTATGTTCCACAGTGCTTGGTCATTTCCAGGCTGTTGATGAGGATTGAGTAATTCGCTAGCATAGTTACTAGTTATTAACTGCCTACTAATCTAGACATTCAATAGATAAATTTTAAATTTGTCTAGGCTGGTCCTGTTCAATGTAAAGAATGATGATCTCTTTCTTTTTTTCTTTCAAATGTGTTCTTACTGAGTTTTCTCTCTGCAATTGGAATAACTCTTAATTTAACTTTTAAAGATTTGTTTACAAGACTACCTCTCGTTATTGATTAGTGAGAATTCTTGCTGGATTTCTTTAACAAGAGTCTCAACATCTGTCCTGGATCTCATCATTATTGCCTATTTTCAGCAGTGGTCCTTTCTTTTTTATTTAATTTATTTATTATATATTAAATAATGAAACATAAACAATTTCATTACTGAGTTAGCATAAATCAATGTAAAGGGATATAAATACTAAATATACAATGTTGATCTTTTTTAGGCAATGCATGTGTTGCTACCGGGATGTTAAAAACTTTGAGAGGTTCTATCTGGTGGTGCAAAGTATACTTTGCTTGTCTGTGTGTCAACTAAAGCAACTGAAAGATGACCTTGTCGAAGCTGCTAAAACACCAGCAGAAGAGACAGATGATAAGGAAAAGTCAATTGAAGTTGTAGACCCACCTGTCACTGAAGAAAAGAGTGAAAATGAGGATAAAAAGGAAACACCACCGGAAACCCAATCGGAGACGGTATCAAATAAGGAAGAAGCCGATAAGCCCTCAACGTCTAAAGATTATATCGAAGTCTGGCCAATGCAACAAAAAGAGAAACTCATGCATATTGTATCAAAAATATTCCTCCTCAACTTCCCTCTTTACTTAGCATGTAAACATTCAGCCCTTAGTCGTTTGGATGATCTGTCTGCTCAGGAAATATCAAACTTGAGCTCATATTGTGATCTTAATGATACAGAAATACCAGCTTATTTGCTAAGAAATGTAAGCTTATTCTGTAAGCTTGGTGGGGTATGTGCTATGACAACAGTTTTTGAACATGCATCACCATCAACTGTTCCTCTGTCAATGGCACATGCTATTGTGGCTGCAGTCGGAAACCTGAAGCTCTGGTTAAACTATAGAGCTGTGGCTCAACTGTTCATGCCTTTGAGGAGTAAAATATTGAAGTACATGTGTAGCTTGGAAGATAAGGACCTGAGGGTGCCAGCTGTAAAGTCTATGGCAGGTTAGTGTCTTATTAGAATACAGTAGTATGTAAAAAACATAAAACTTTTTCTTATTCGTTACAATGATGACAATCACATCAGTCTTTTAGTATTACATATATAGATATTTCTGAAATATTACCTTACCTTTATCCTTACTTTTAACTGCTTCCGTGGCCTTATGGCTTCACATTTGGACTAACAATCTAAAGGACCTGGGTGTGTTTTCCATTGGTCCCTGTTCATTAGTACTCTATTTGGTTGAAGCAGGCATTTATATGTTCGCCTATCTAAATCTTCCAAGCAATGCTAATGCCACTGTAGTGGTATTACCAATAGGATCATTGTGTATCAGAGCCAGCACTTCATTAGCTTCAGGCTACTGTTACTGTTCTGTTACCACCAGGCGAGATAAAGTTACAAAATTGTAAATGTAGATATTTTTTTAGCTAGGCACCATCTGGACCCTATGGGAGATAATTTTCAACTGAAATACTGGTTAAACATAGATGGAGTTTGGTGGAGTATAAGAGTGGGTGCAAAAAAGTAGGTGACATTGTGTGACCTTGACCTTGAATGAAATAGAAATCAATCTTTTGCCTGCAGTGACTTCTTTATCTGTAAGGACCAGTAATTATCAGAGCAGTTTACTCCTATAAAAAGTAGTACGAGTATGAGTCCCTCAGACAGATATTAATGTGATGTGCTGAACACTATATTTCTTATGAGAAAATAAAGTTCTTTAACCACATAAAAATGCTAGGTCACAATTTTAGGCATCATACTAAAGTTTCGTCGAGGTCAAGGGGGAAGATTATTTAAAAAGACAATTTTGGCAAAAAAGGGAATCCTAAGCCTAATTTTAAGATCTATACTAAGGAAGTCTTGCACACTATGCAGCACCTTAAGTCTGTAAAAAAAGTTTTGAGCAATCTCTAGAAAGTTACCCTCAATATTCATGATTTGACTATAAGATTGGGTGTCTAGGACATATGCTCCACCCTGACTTACCTGTAATACTGATGGATTTGGAGTGGTTGACAATTTTGTTTCTATTTGGAACCTAGATCTGCTGGGGTTTAGCACTAGAGTATTTGACTTGGACCATATAGCCATAGGATCAATTTATTTCCATTGCCCAGTAATCCCGGATTAATCAAGCCAAATTTCAGCCTTGTTCTCTTAATGCAGTGAAGTAGTGTATGTGGAATAAATACTGATTGAAAAGTAAAATGTAGTGCGTAAGAGTGGCGTGTGTATGAAATATTGAAATACCGATACTACAGCAAAAACTTAAAATTAAAATTAGTTGAATCGGAGTACTTAGAGGCAGATTCCAGCTAGAGTATTATGATATTTAGGATAAGTAGCAGTTTTTACACAAAATGACAAGTTCAACATACTAGTACACACTATATTGAGATAAAACTGTCGTGGCGATCCAGGCGGTGTCAGCTCCGCTGCCCTGACTGCGCTCGTCCATCCTACACCTATTGTTTCTCTGCCACTAGAGTGTGATCATGTGAAACACGTTTTCATCCTTCGATTCAGGAATTTTTATTATTTAGAATATAATTGAAATAGTTTATTCAGCATATAAATACAGTAGGTACAATAGGTATTTTGAAGTCGTTCAATAGTATCTCCTGGTCTCGATCGTTTAGTTGTAATTTTAATTCGGTAATTGCTTTCTGAAACTTTTTGCTGTCGCTCGTTTTCAAGTTGTCTTTGTCCTAAAGCATCTATACTTTTCGAGGCCATCGATGTGGCCACGATTAATATTTGTTCGAACTGTACGCATCGCTATAAGCTCCTCTCGGAACTGGTGCAGGGTGCCACTCTCGGTTTCTATTTACTGACACCTTTTGCCGGTCATTCATTGTTGTCGTGACGTGTTTTTTTTTAAAGTTCAATCCACACAGCTCCAGTTAGCAAAGATGTTCTTACCGCTTCTGGGTAGTTTCACGCAGATGCGGTCATATAAATTACAACATTATATGCACTTACATCTTTCCATTGCCGAACACTTGGTCACCCTACTCGTTAGTAAACGCGCGGTGCTGCCTTAGATGGGTTGTGGGTAGTTGCACGGTGTCGTAGTATGGAGCGTGTCGACGCACTGTCCCCGCACCCCTCCCGGACCTTGTGTTCTCGGGTTAGGCGTTTGTATCGATAATTTCTACGTACAGTTGACTTAAACTTTCGTTAAAGAACTTATAAATGAAGGCAATAATTAGGAAACGGTCTGATCGCGAAATTCACGTTTAACGTAAAGTAATAACATTAAGTGTACTATGGCTTCGCCGGCTCAAGCGAAAATTCTTCAAAAAAAGTGAAAAACTTAATGGTTCTGGAATTGCCAAATGGATATCTTTCAAATTTCAAGTGTTTGGTTGAAGTTGTTTGGTCATTAAAAACTTTTTGCGTGCTTTTGTCCCATTAGCGGTGGAATTTAGGAAATTCATTTATTGGCGGTACTCTTATATCATGAGAGGGATTTACGCAAGATTTACGTTACACAAGTTCCTAGACCAAGTTAAGATGTTTGCACTACATGTTGATATGATAATCAGTCAGGGAACCATGATATAAACAGCTTGTATAGAACATAACAATATAGTTTTATTATTATTTGATGGCCTTTGGATGGTAAGCGGGCACTCCCAGAAGCCTCAAGCTAACTAGACACTATGTCTGCTAACTCTCAAATAGTTTGGCGGCAGGTATAAGTAACATGGGGGTAGCCAGGCGGACATAGAAAATGCCATATCACCAACTAAACCGAGTACCAATTGGTACTAGGTACTCCCACATGTTAGTCCAAGTGTATACCCATTTAGGCCACGGAGGCGATTGAAAATACATTAAATAAACCATTATATCTACAGATTTCATGTGGGGATCAGCCAAGGAGCCGCTGGACGCGCCTCTAGCTTTCGACGGCGATGGTTTGTCTCTGGCGTTCAAGTACTTCAACAGCAGTACTCTGACGATGCGCCTGGCCGGCGTGGCGCAGATCAACGCGCACATCGCAGCACACAACGAGCTGTGCGCAGGAGAGCCCGCCGCGGACCCTGAAGTGGCAGGGCAGCAGTTGGCTACTTGGCTGACCTACAACAATATAATTGAGCACCTGTTTGGGCCTAATTTACATGTAGAGGTAAAAGCTACCAATGAGATTTTTGCAACACTCTATGAATTGTGTATCATCAGCTGGAAAACGCCCACTGCTGGACATAGGCCTCCTCCATGGTATACCACAATGACTGGACCTTAACTAGGTCTTTGATCCATCTAGTAGGGAGACGGCTTGGTACACGTTTCCCGGTAGGTGGTCGCCACTCGAGACGTTTACTCCCCATCGGTTATCCATTTTTCGAGCGATGAGTTCTGCCCATTGCCACTTTAGCTCACCGACTCGTCGAGCTGTCGGTATTTGAGAGTAGATAAATTAAAATATGTAACACTTTTGACTAAATTACATGTTAGTTTTAGTACCCGTAACTTGAATTCATTCTTTAGGTTCCGTACTCAAAGGTGCCCAACAGGATCCTTTTACTAGCCTCCGCTGTCAGTACGTATGTCTATCAAAGGGTAAAGTAATACGTAGACACTGAATTATAATAACTAGAACAACAACTGCTGTTATAACTACTTCGAGTATAACAACTAAGTTCCAATCCGCTCTGTAGGAGAGTAGACCTGAGCCCCTGCAGTGGGGACTTACACAGGCTGTTGATGATGAACTGTGAGAGAAAGTGATTTGTTGTTCAGTCAATCAATGCGCTCGAAATAGCATTCCCTAGCCAACCCTCGCCAAAGAGAACCTAAAATGCCATAAAAGGTCCATAAAACCTTCGAATCCAACCTTTAATACGTTTTTGAGTTTAGTTTTCTCTTGTATCCTATACAGGTAATAAAACAATCGCACATGATTCTCAAGTTCCTGGCTGTGGAAGGCCGCATAACCCCGGAACACATAGAACTGGTGTGGGCGGCCGCTCAGCTCAAGCACTGCGGGCGCCAGGTGTACGACTTGCTGCCGGGGTTCATACGCGCGCTTGCCCCCAAGCCCTGCTCGCATCTCTACAGTCTGCTTTGTGCTCTGCCATCTAAGGAACACACTGAGCAGGTATGGTTTGCAGTTGTGATGATTTTATAGGCTCTTTAAATGCTCGAATATGCCTGCTGCCTGGGTGGTGTTTTGTATGGCGGAAGCCATGTCAGATGAAGTGAAGGAAAAAAGTGAGTTTACGGGACAGAATGAGAAAAAATTTGGGTCGCAGCCCCGTGCGAACTGAAATGCTCCTTATTGTGTCGTACCAACAGTCGCTATTTAGATAAATGTATTTGCTAAGCGATTCTTTTGCTGTAGTATTAATTATTCAGTTCTAGTCTCCAACTGTACAAGTTTTAAACATATTGCTGGCGTTTTACATTGTTCTTTAAATCTGCGGTGGATGTAAAAATACGTGATAGTAAATTTCGATAAGTCCGTATGATAGAAGCGTGCTCGCCCAGTTGCCTGAAGCTAATGAGGGAGTGGCTGTATATTAACTTCTTTTATTTACCGTAAAGCGACTGCTGTTTCCGCAAGACAACATATTGCGTGCACCTGGTTTATGTGTATTGTTTATAATCGACGAGAATGCCATATATGGTATGGGAACCTTAAATCATGTATGTATAACGTGGCTTAATATTGGATTAACAACCTGAGGGACCCGGGTTCGATTCCCTGGGGGTACCTATCGGTATTCGGTTCGGTTGGTGGTAGGACATTTTCTAAGTTCGCCCGACTATCTATCACCATATTACCTAAGTCTGCCACCAAACAGCAGTGTTAATAGCACTGTTGTGTACTGGTATGAAAGGCAGCAGAGCCAGCGCCTCATTAGGTCGAGGCTTCTGGATGCGCACGCCACCATCCAACGGCCTTATCGCCACTTACCATCAAGTGAGATGAAGGCCAAGTGCAAACCAATATACCAATTCATAAAAAAGCCATCAGTCGATGGCATGACTGCAAAATTCAGAACCAACTATGTCATATTTCCAGAGCCTGTACCTTGCGTCTGCGCTGATGCGGGCGATGTGGTCCCGGGGCGGGGTGTCCGGGTGCGGGGGGGCCGTCACCACCCCGCCCCCACTGCCTGACGAGCCTCCCCTCCGACAACCACCTCCCCCATGCAAGCCCATACACAACTCTTCATCAGAGGCCAGTGTCAGCATGGACCAAACCAACTCGGATGATGATCCCGTGAGTCATATATATTTTAATGTTTTATTTAGTACTAATCCCATGGTAACAATGTGTTTGGTTAGACAGAGATAGAAAGTAGCCTTTGTCCTTCTCCATACCATAGCTTATGTGAATGACATATCATCACAATCGCTGGTGACGTGGAGGCACCAAGAGGTAACAAACAAATGAACTAACTCACTTTGGCAGTGGGATTATAATAAATAGCATGAATTTTATTACAGGAGACTTAACAATTTTCTGTATTGAGAAATTATGTTAGTGTTTCGAGTTTGTGATATAAAATTCTTCTTAAATTATCGGAAAAAAGTCCCAAACTTCTCTAGTTTGTAGTCACAACAATAACTGATTTTAAGGATCATCATATGTGTTATCTATCTGTATCTATCTCTCCTAAATTTCATCAGGATCCTGTTCAGTGCATCTACCATGAGTTTACGCAGGCGATAACGTATATCGTTAACTATCGCTCTGTCCTTGTCACCCGTATCTCGACAGAGCAGCATTACCGATAGTATTCGATATACGTTATCGCCTGCGTAAACTCATAGTAGACGCACTGAATTCAGACTTTGTTTGTAGTATGATGGTACTTGGCTCTCGTATAGTTTTATTCCAAAGACATTTAATATTAATAGACCGGACAAAGCAAAAAAAACCCATTTTGATCCTAAACTTATTACCAGTTGGTAATAAGTTACTCAATCTAATGTCACATCACGTCACGCGGCCGTACAAAACATTTGACATACCATTAACTTTTGAGATCAAAATGTTTATATGAAACATTTCCCATTGACCGCTCTATAACCTATTACTATATTTAAATCTGTCTGTTTTATTCTAATTTGAGACGAAAATTAAACTGCCGATTGTTGTAATTAGTGAATAAATTCATTTCAGTGTGAAGAATTAAGTACATCAGGGGAAGAGACTGGCCCCACGCCCAGAAAACAAAGCAAACATCAGAGGGAACTAACTGGTATGTCTGGAGCTTTTTTAAAAAACGAAGTTTTACACCCCTAAAATAATTTTCGTCCTTCTTGAATCGCAAGTACTTGAAATAAAGAATGGCATTACTTTTAGAAGTTAACGAGATGTCGTATTTGATTTTGGCTAAGAAAGGAACTATTTCCATACTAATGCCATATATGTACCATGTCTAAAGCACATAAATATGATTTGATTTATGATAGTATTTTTTGCAGAGACGCTAATATTTTGCCTATGCATAATTATCATCATCAACGACCTATGTGTTCCCACTGCAGGGGCTCAGTCCTACTCTCCTGCAGAGAGTGTATGGTCACAGTCCACCACGCGCGACCAGTGCGGACTGGTAGACTTCACACACACCTTTGAATTTCTTCTCAGAGTGCAGGTTTCCTCGCGATGTTTTCTTTCATAGAAAAGCCAATGGTAAAGTTTTTTGTCATCCGTACATAAATTCCAAATAACAAATTGTAACTCATTGGTACGAGCCAGGATCGAACCCAGACCTCCATTGTTCAAGGACTGACGCTCTACCCAACTGAACCATCACGGCTTATTTGTTATTGGCACATGTATATTCATTTACTGCGACCACGTAGGTCTAATAATTTTCTTTCTAACCCGCGTGTGACACCAAAATCTAATTCACTATCGGCGTAATTTTAGTTGTCCTGTGAATCGTGTAATGCATCGTTGTATATATTATTCCTTTCAGCGGAACAAGAGTGGCTCCGAGAAGGCGAGGAGCTTACCAAAAAGGAGTGTACGACGCTCAAGTCTTGTCAAAAGTAAGTACCAACATCATAATGATAATGAAGTCGTGGAGAGATCCCACCTTGAAACTGGAGCCTCATCGACAAACTAGAGATGAAGTCAAATGATGGTAGCTCAGTTGAAGTGGACTTCAGTGCTTGGCACCTTAGGATTGAGGTCTGCAATCAATTTAGATTGGGCTGAATTGTATTTTATAGCATAATGGAAACTAAAAGAAATCCCATCAAAATAAAAATACGTAATAATTTTTCTTTGGATTTTGCTAGGACTAAATGTGTCAAACAAGTTCCTCGAATAGTAAAATGCTATTTATTTTATTTGTCGTTCGGTCATGTATATATCAATACAATTTCAAGTTGTAAACAATGTTTGTTCGACAGACGAAGTAAACGGGCTGGCAGCAGCGGGAGCGCCAGCAGTGGAGCTGAAGAGATGCTCCGCCCCCGCAAGAAGAAACTGTACAAGAAACGACACAAACCCGGCAAGACCAGGCATTTTCGTGAGTGAACGCTCTATACATTTCAATATAATTTTCTTCTGCATAACTCGTTGAAACGAATCAGAAATACCTACAGCAAAACGTGCACACCGATACCGAAACGTGTACCTTAACTATACTAAACAAACAGCAATCTGTCTCTTTCTCATTACGAGATAACTTTAAAAAAAAGGACTGACGGTAAGGCTCTGGATAGTACGTACATAGAAGCCTCAAACTAATGAGGCGCTGTCTCTGCCACCTTTGAGACTGGAACACTAGACATGTGTAAGTGATGCGAGTTGTAGCACACATCGCTTGATCATCTCAAACATTACGCATTACTCACGGCCGGTCATGTCATTCCGCGCGCAGGTATACGTACTTACGTTCTACGTGCACGTGGTGTTTATAGATCATGTCATTCATTACAAATATTACTGTAACAAAAAGAGCTGTTGCAAGGCAGCGTATGGCGCGTATTTCAGGTCTTGTTTCAAGTAATGAGTAATGGTACGATGTAATATTACTGGGTAAGAAATGTAATGCCATATCACATTACTTTAAGAGAAAATGTTTTACGCATGTCTACGGAACACTACAGTGATATTAACACTGCTGTTTCGCGGCAGACTTAGGTAACATGATGGCAGCTAGCCAGGCGGACATAGAAAATCCCCAATGTTAATCGAACCCAGGACCGATTTGTTAGTCCAACATTTTCCTATTAGGTCATAGAGACGGTTAAATATTCGATGAAGAGAGTTATTAATCTAAGACAGTCAATAATAAATATATCCTAACCGATCTTTAGAAGCGAACGTGATCACAGTTAGATTTTGTTCACACAGTACGTGCTGCAACCCTCTCATCAAGTTTTCCTATGGAGTAGTCTTGTTATAATCTGTGATCACACTGAATCATATTAGCATACATTATGTTGGTGATCAGGCTGTCATTGTTTAACATTTCATACTATAAGATCCTGGAGGTGTGGGTTATCTATCAATAGACATGAAAGCTTATTTACTTTGTGACAGCCCCTCAGCTGAAGACTGCAGACTTGGCAGAGTCGGTGTCGGAAGTGGACGAGGAATCGTCAGGCAGCGACACTGCGCATTGCCAGTTGCTCTGCGATAATGTCGACACCAGGTGAGATATGGCCACAGGCAAAATTGGTTACTTGACACCAAATTAGACTGGTGTTGAATTGTATTTGATACTGTAACGGACATTAAAAGAAATACTCTCAATATTAAAATCCGTAATAATTTTCATTTTTTATTTGAATTTCGCGAGAATTTTAAGTCTCAAAAATATTAAATTTAGCATACAGGGCCTTTTTGCTGGCATGATACATTGCTATAAACTATGCTGTTACTTCTATTGTGTGTTCTTCTTCTTGTGTGTGTGTGTGTGTATTTTGTTTTTATATGTATTGTGCTGGCAAATAAATGAAAAAAATAAATGATAATCTACATACGTGTAAAAAGGCTCGCTATTACTGCTTTAGTATATAATTGAGTAATCCCTCCCCTGCAGGAGGTTAATGGAACTGCGCCTAATGGAGAGCTACAAGCGTCGCGGGGGTGAGGAGGAGGAGGGTAGTGCGTCATCTGCCATCTCGGCGCACTCGCACCGACACCTGCCGGACCTGGATGAGGACGACTCGGCATGCGAGGAGGAGTTGGCCAGGCTTGCATCGCAGGTAAACACGCATCAGGTGTATAAGTCCACTGCTGGACATAGGCATCTTCTATAGCGACAATACGAACTGCCTTTTCATGAGAGGATTTCCCATAATTACATTGGTAGATATGCTGCCCAATACACTTTACATTTTATTTACTTTTACTTTACCACAAATATGTGAACATAGAGTTTTACTTGTTCATTTACAAATTTCCAGTTCATTTTCAAATACATCCGAGTTCTCTCTTAAACTTCTCTCGCTAATAACAAAATATGCAAATAAGTTAGTACTTCTCTAATTTGTTCCATTAATTTGTTTTAATGTAATTTTTCGGTTAGTCCATCTATTGCTCCTAAATTTATTTACAACTCTATTACTCTAGCTATAAATCATATATTTTTTTAGATATGAATTACCACTGGAAATGGAAATGTTCCAAGAGCAATAGATGGAATACCTATAATTTATAAATGGCGTCATCGTCATCACTTCGTCTGCTTCGACTTCTGAAAGTATACTACGTAAATGCCAATTTATAACGTCAGTGTGATGATACTAAACCATATAGCGCACTGCATAGCAAACTATATAGAAGCAAATGTTTCAGGCCCAATGTCTGACGGATTACCAGACTCAGAGCGGCCTGTCCGGCGCGCTGGAAGGTAAACGGGGCCGTCCCCCGTCCCCCGCGCCCGCGCCCCTCCCCTTCAACGTGGACGACGTGTGCCGGCCGGGGAACACGCTGCTGTGGGACCTGCTGCAAGACGGGGCTATTGTGAGTTGTATGACCGACGATTGTTTTATTATTGTTTATTTTCATTTCACCAAATCAGTTTAAGGCGTTCAACCCCCATCAAAGTTTCATACTAAATTTCTGGTGCCATAATCTATTAAAATAGCTGGATTTGTGTAGTAACTATCTAAAAATAGGACATCAGGTTGTGATGTCGCGAAATGAGTATCATTTACCTACAACTTCACTGTAACTGTAACTGCCATTGTAGCTAAATACAAAGTTGTAAATTAATGATATTTATTTCGCGACACTATATTTTTTTCTCATATTTTTAGGTAATTACTTATCAAAAACAGCTATTCTATTTTAAAAGATTATGGCAACAGAAATTTGGTATGGAAGCATTTGGAGAGGGATAACGTTAATCTTTACAATTAAATACAGTCCTAAACTCCGTTTTCTTAGCATTAGATAGAATCTTAAATAAATTTATTATTCAAGATTGCAATTTATTTTTGTAATTACCCTAATCATCTGCTGTAAAACTTGCCCTATAAAAGACCTAAAGAGGCAGAGCTAAATATCCGAATTGTCTTATAGTAGATCTAGGCGGACGTAGAAAATGCCCTACCATCAACCAGATGTTTCTGTTTGCAGGAACAACTCGGCGAAGGCTTGGCTCTAGAAGCAGAGAAGGCACTGTGCGCGCTCTTGTGCTTCAGCACGGACAAGTTTATCCGGATAAAGTTCATCGAGGGCTGCCTGGATAACTTAGCCAATCACAGGTTAGAAAACGAAACAAGTTATTTATACCCACATATATACTCGTATTTGCAACATGTCATTCTTAACAATTTGTTGTTTTATTTTGCAGATCTGTCGCTGTCTCTCTTCGTCTCCTCCCTAAGTTATTTTCGTCATTTCAACAGCTACGGGGCATGGATATGCATCAGGTAACATTTAATACATGTATATGTAAAGAATGTTATCCTTTAAAAGTCGAATTGTTAAATTAAATGGCGCGGAATGTTTATTGCAACTTCAAATTACACAAAATATGAGATTCAATTTCAATGTTATACAATGGAATAAAACAAAATGTTCAAATTTTTTCTTTCTAAAGTAAAATGCTTATTAGATTTAGTTTTTCACTAAATTTGAACGTTTTTTTATAAGGGTATATAGCACATAAAATCATTTTACGAGATAACTCAAAATATCGAACAAGCTTCATACATTTCACGCTCCAATATAGTAATGTGACGTCACGAAACACGCACAATTTATATGGAGCGTTTTAGCACCGCGTGACTGGAATAACTTTTCGGCGGGTTGTGCTAAAAAGCTATTAGTCGTATCCCAAAAAAATTGATAGAGCTATTTATGTTTTTACCCAATTATGATGCTGTTGTTTAGCAATTTACAAATGCTATAAAACTAATGTACGTATACTTATTATTCCGTTAAAACGTTCGCGTTGGATAATTTATGAAATGGGTCCTTCATTAACTTGAGGACGAGCAAGCTTCCCATCCAAAAGCTATATAGTCACTTGTCATCGGATGAGATATAGTAACAATCGAGGGACAATAGCTAGCAAGCTGGTGCTTGTATCGCAGGTGGTGATGTGGGCTGAGCGTGAGCGCGGCATGATGCGCCTGTTCCTGGAAGACCTGCGCCACTACATGCAACAGCCGCGCGCGGCGGGGGACGCGGCGCACTACGCTCACATCACGGAACTGACCGTCAGACTACACTTCCTCACAGCCATATTCTCGCCGGTGGGATCGCCCCAGCACTTCCGGTGAGTGTTGTCATATTTTAGATACATTCAAAAAACCACAATGCACCACTACAGCCTGTATAACGCAAGTCCAACTCCACTCCAACACAAGACCAACAGCAGCAAGTCATTTAGGAGGAAATGCTTTGAAACGAAGTGAATTTTATACAATAATTTTTTAAGCACAAGAAGTTCTCGTGTTACCAAATATACAAACATAGGAAATTATCCAAATGCCCAAATGGAATATGACTTATTTGTATTATTTATATTACTTTGACCATACATTTTCATACAAAAGCTCCTTAGAATCATTCTCCATATGAAAGTGATTTTGTTTATTTGTTTGTTACCACATAATTGAGACTGTGATGGAATTTGGCACGCAAGTAGCCTAAGGCATGGAAATGGATATATACCCCTTTTTATTGCGACACCCCTAGGGTTTTTGGTGCAATAGTTTCTGTACTCCAATAAAAAGAAGTTGCGGACAAAAATACTAGTTTTAAATACAAGTTAATGGGTTAAAAAGTTTGGCCACTGTCAGTTCAGAATTGTTGACAGCAAAGTTCTTGCTAGGAGGTATCTTTCTTTATATAATTGTATGTTTACCAGTCTAACGGTGGAACAAGTGGAAGAGCTCTGGCAGTGTCTAGTGGTTGGCGGGTCCGGGGAGTGTGCCGACTGTCTGTACTCGTGGCTACTGTCGCACACCAAGTCGCCGGAGCAGCACGCGCTCGGACTGGACGCCCTGAGGTTCCTGTACGTCGAAAAGATGCCCACTCTAGATCCAGAGGTGAGTAGAGACATCATCATCATCGTTGAACGGATAACTTTCATTGGCGAACATAGGCCTCCACCAAAGCACATAATATGTAATAGTACTATATAAAATTCGCTTCGACAAGACATTCATACAAATAGCAACTTGCTACGACTCAATAAGGTACAATTTTGCTCGCATAGCGATGTGACGATAAAATTTTATGCACCCTCTCTTTCTATTGCATAATTATATCTCTTCTGACCAACTACGAACCGGGTCTGCCCGTAGGATACTAAGTAAGTCAGCTGTTTTGAACGGTTGGATCGAGGGGCTCCTAGCGATCTTTACTAGGACGTCCGTATACCTAATTGATGTATGATCCGGCATACGATACTTGCTACTCAAGAACTCTTGCTGCTCTTTTATATGTGTAAAAATTTGTACTTCCCTTCAAGACTTACGCAACAGTATTAGAGAAATTGTCAATTGACACCCTGCTTTTCCCCCACAGACAATAAGCGTGATGGGTCTGAGCCTGTACCAGCAGCTGTGCAACCTGGCGCGCATGGCGCTCGGCACGGGGGACTCTCGGGACTGTGCGCACCCACACACTCTGGCCATGGACCACCTGTGGAAGATCGCGCTCAGGGCCAACAGCACCGGTGAGTAGTCATTTTATAATATGGTTCTGTATGAGTTTTTATGATAAAAGACTTTGTGCAGTGCTAATGATCTGGATGTAATAATAAAAATTATGAATTTGCATGTCGAATTTTTGTAGCTAACATTTAGGATAAAAATTAAACAACCGTTAAAAAGTAACAGTATTGTCAAGATATTCAACTAGCACTCATGCGACTCATAAGACAGAGCATATTTATTAAAACTTGTAGCACACTTCGGACACTTGGAACTAATGCACAGTGATATCGGCACACATCGAACGTATGATGTTTAAATATGCTACAAAATAAATTGCCTTTTTTCTTTAAACGAAAGTGGCTAAACTATCATTATTTTAAACATGCGATAACCGGTCAATTTATTGAAGCTATTTTTTTCCAGACGTATCAATGGGCGCTATCCAGTACTTAAACAGCTACTATATGGGACAGCAGTTGCAACAGGAAGACGATTTCGTATCGAAATGCATGTTCCATCTATCATCGGCTGCGGAGAGACTCATATCCAAGGAACAGAGCGAAGACACATCGTCCGTATCTCCAGTACCTGCTGAGGAGAAGAAGGAAGCAGAGAAAGTCGACAAGCAGAACATCTACGAGCACATGACGGAAGAGGCGGCTTTGCAGTGCATACAACGAGCGCTCTTGCTGTTGAAAACACATTTAGATACATTCAAGAGAAGGTAAGACCCATTGTTGAAAGTTTCATGTCCAAACTATGATCAAAGAATGGCAATAAATGGTGTTTATATTGTGTATATATAATAGTGAACATTTGAATTTCGTGTCCCGTTGTTTATGAAAAATTTCATGAAATTTCCTTCCCCCATGTAAAGCTGTTTGATTGAAGCATACCGTAATTTATAAGACTTTTTGGTAGTCCTACTGAATACTTTAATCCGATGTACGAGTATGGTTTAAATATGGGCAGATACGCATATCACCTGCGTCGGTGGGCGCTGGCGGAGTCGTCCGCGTGGGAGGGAACACCCGGTCCGGGCACGGTGCGGCTGACGCTGCAGCCGGCCGGGGCAGGTCCTCGAGCCACCATCATGCTGCACCACACGGACCTGGTGGCACATCTGAGAGCCCACGTACACGTCTGGTGGGAGAAACAGGTAACAATAATCAATAAAAGTGACTGAACTTCCACGGGTCAGGCAACAAGATTCACATTGATACGTTATTTACTTTTTATCTGATACACAATACGTACCAACATCCCCCATGATAGATATATCATACGGCTATTGTCTGCAATTGTATAACTTCATTGGCTAGTCTCTGAATGAGGTGAATAACTTATTTCCTGAAACACGGGACTGCCTTATTCGGAACCAGTTTAACACACTGGTTGATGGATTAAAATGAAGAAAATATACTTCTCATCAGAAAAATCAACCTACTCAAATTCATGTGTGTTGAAGAACGAAATAAATATATTATCTTACTACTAACACAATCTCCCTCACACACATGAATTCGATAGATCGATTAAATGTCGAATTACAGAATATGTGTATAAGAAATTTAAAATTATTAGAAATTTCTTAGGAATACAACACGTACAAAGTACATATCAGGAATTCAATGTTACAAACTACTAAGGTAAAATAACTCTGAGCTACCTGATACCTGGAATACATAATGCATTAAGTTGTGAGGAAAGTAAAAGTAGGGAGGTTTTCAAATATAAATTACAAGTTGACCTGAAAGGTCTCGATGAATCATTTATATCTTTTCAGTTCAAAATAATTTTTTACCACTTTATTTCATACTATTATTGTGTTATAGTAATGTATCAAATAGAAAATGTAAACTTTAAACTGCGATGAGTGGATTTGTTCGTCAATTCAGTCAAGTTTCTCAGTTTGGCTCTAAATTTAAAATATATTACTGTAATTTTTTTTTAGGAATAAATAATTTAGAAAGAAGTTTCTTCATGTAAGTGTATTGTTATTTTATTGTACAGATTCAAGGGGAGGACGGGGTCACAGCATTGTCTACGGACGGTCCGCTGCGCATGATAACGCAAGGCCAGGAGCTCACGATAGACTACGACGAGCGGACCCTGTACGACATGGGGTTTAAGGACAATCAGGTGAGTTTGTTGCTCCGTTACGGCATAAGATTAACTAATAATACAAGTAATCATAGAAATGAAACTCTCGTTCCGGACGCGTTCAAGTTCACGAGTTTGACGTTTTTAAACAGCAAGTAAGGGTCCGTCCATACGTCTGTCATCGCATGTCTCAGTAATAGCGGGGGCAGGCCGGAGGTGAGAGGGGAAGTAGGCATAGTCTAAGTCGATTTTTGGGACACGCACTAAGGAGATTCCATTATCTTCTCGTATTATTACCCGTAAGTTTATTTTAGGGGCACACGAGGCAGCACGTCCAGCTACTACATTTAGTTAAATTACAGTGATAAAAAATGAAACCAAAACCCAAGGCATAAAGTGCTAGATCGGCTGACATTCGCAAGCTATATATAATACTAGCTTCCGCCTGCGACTTTGTCCGCGTGTACTTCAGGATTTATTCTACTTGTTCGATAGGCATAGAAGGCATCTATCTCCATTCCAGCATAAGGTACAAAATAGTGTTTATTCTGTTACGTAGGCTAATAGTTTAAAGAAACAAAAGAAATTTCAATATCTGACGTAGTACATTCAAATAGTCTTCACACCAATATTATAAACGCGAAAGTTTGTATATACGAATTTACATATTCTATGGTCGGTTGCTAGGCAACGCGTTTTTGTTATGCCAAAATTGCCCATGTAATCCCACTAATATTATAAGTGTGATTTCGGACAATTTACACAATATGTTTTTATAAATTATAGCCTATATGTAATTCTGATGTATAAGCTGTATTATTGTAAAATTTCATTCAAATCCAATTAGTAGTTTTTCCGTGAAAGCGTCACAAACATCTGAACATCCAAACTTTCACACTTATAATATTAGTAGGATAGCCAGTACTTAACTAAACAGTAGCTTTTACCCGCGACTTTGTCTGCGTGGACTTCCGAAATTTATCTAACAGGAAGAACTTGTTCGGGCGGGATAAAAAGTACCCTATATCCTCCACCGATCCGAATAGTATTTGTATATATAAAATAAATGCCACGTTCCGCGAATGTATGGCGCCAGGGTCTGGTCTTGTACACTTACAATTTTAAAAGGACATTATCAAATAAAAGTTATTTACTTACTGTTTTTGTATATTTTGGTTTATTTTATTTTTACAAAAACATAAACAGGTAAGACTTGACGTTTAAAACAAAGATGGCGTCAATAAAATGACATTTACCGCTGACTAAAAGAATGATTTTGTACAATTAAAATAAATGCAAAAATGTAATTCTAGTATTTTTCTATATATATTTAGATTTTTACTTGAAACAACTTTTTAATGTAAATAATTAATATAAATTACTTAATTTGCAGCTGGTGTTCGTGTCGGTGGGAGTAGGTGGTCGCGGCGCCTGGGCCGAGTGGCCGTCCGCGCAGCCTGCGCCGGCGCGCGCACGGCTACCAACGCTATTGCTGCTCGACCCCACATACTTCCACCAGCTGTTCACCCTCATGCAGGCACTAGGACAGATGAAGGAGCCCGGAGCTACTGGGGTCAGTTGAACATGAACCTCTCTCTTAGATCGACTTTGCATGAAGGGATACATCATTATAACCATGCTTTGCATTAATAGCACTGAACCAGCAATACTGTTTACCCGTTTACGCGTGACCTAGTCACAAACATAGAAACAAATATTTCACTATTAAAGTACTATCGTGAAAATCGGTCTACCAACCAGCTGTGACAGTTCTTGTCGCGGTTAGCTAGTTAGAATGATTTCACGCTTGCCGTTTTACTGCCACTGAACCAATAGCTTTGAATGTTTCCATACATTATCACACATTGTACATTTCTTAACACTATGTTTTTCCCTCTAGGACTCTATAGCACACACAAAGGCCCAGCTCTTATCACGTCGCGTATGGGACATCCTGCAAGCTGTGCCGCTCAACCCTACGCTCCTGGAAGCCTTTCAAAACCCCATAGAGAGCAAACTACCGGAGCTATTAGACCCAACCAGCCCTCAGAAACTCATGTACTCCCTACACATAATCGACAAGTTGAGCTCGAACAACGGTGGTCCTAAAGATTCAACTTCCAGTGATAAAACTGAAGAGGATAAATCAAGTGTTGAGAATTGGAATGAGTTGTTCATTAAGAAGGGAGGCCTCAGGTTGCTGTATGATATCATGATGTCAGGTGAGTGGGGGATCCGTTAATAAATATATCGTACTGATAGAACAATCTGGAATAATATGACTACATAAGTCACGAACTTCATATTAATTTGGAAAACTTGTTTGGTATAAATGATTGTTTATTGCACATAATAATAATTATACATTATAACTACAGGTCTAACGCATAACTAAGTTTGTTCCTGAGGTTTGGGAGCGGTACGGGAAGGCGTGTTCACGATATTGACGTTCCGTGAACACGATCACACGATTAAAAATACGATCGTAATGTTACTTTTGTGTCTAGTAGGTGGTAATTGTTAGAATTAAAATATTTGTGTATAAAAAATTTTTTAAAATCAAAACATTTACTTTGACGAAATGAACGACCTTATTAATGTAACTGAGCTTAATTTTTTATAGTTTTAGAAAGTTTGTCAAAATGGGTCAGAATTTCTGGTACGTGATCTTGCGAGGGCAAGTTGTTCAGAATCATCAAATATTAACTTTACCAGGTGTACTACAACGCAGCGATGACAGTGAATGGAGACAGGACTGCCTCGCCTTGCTTCTGCAGCTGTTGTGCCGCATCGGCACGCTGCCATCCCCTGATCCAGCACAAACGCCCAAATTGCATCCGGTAAGCTGTTAAACTAATTTAATTTTTGTTCCATTTTGATATATGTTTTTTCGTTTATTGTTAATCTGAAGATAATGGGTTGCCGCGATTTTATTTTACAGAATTTTCTGTAATCGTCTGATAGATAGGTTGGTAACCTTAAGAATAGGTAGATTTTATACAGGTTTATTCTACAGCCCAAATCTAGGTGGTATCCCAAATCTTGATAACTTACATGTCTTTGAAGAAGTACTTATATAGCGTGTTTTAATTCCACAGTCCCTCCTGTCACTGATGACGGTGGAAGAGACCACGGATCGCCTCATCTCAATACTCTGCGAAGCGGCCACCGTGAAGGAGCCGACGACGTACAAGACTGGGTTCTGGGGTCGCGCTCAGGTTGTGCAGCACGCCATGAGAATGTGCGTGTGGTGGGCGCGGGGCGGGGGCGACGCGGTGGCGCTGGCGTGGTCGCTGAGGAGGGCCGCCCCCAGGCTGCTCCTGGACGATGCAGACCCTGCGGTAACTGTCTTGAGCCGAGCATATTACTCGAAACACAATCAATTTTAATTTAGTCAAATGAGATAAAGTTTTACGTTTGTAAGTGTTGTCCTGTAACGTTACTGCATTAATTAATTAAGTTGCCCATGTAAGCAGTGAAAAGTCATAGTGAATATGTATATAGTAATAGTAAATATATATCTCTTTAAACTGAATCACAAAATAATAGTGCATCAAAATAGCGACTCTCGCATAATACGGTGCCATTCAACTCGCACGGCGTTGTGTTCAAAATGTTTTATGCATCCTCTCTTTTTGTCACGTGACTCGTTTGACGCGTCTTCCGCCTTGGTAAAACCGCTTTGGTCGGCGTCGCTTCATGACATTAGGCGACAATGGACGCCCGGGTTTTACTTCGTCGCCCCAGCAGGATTTAGCTTGTCCATCCGGGGGTAGTATTTCTACCGTGGTTTCCCTGATGAAGTATGTCATTTATTACTAACAATTAGATTGCCACCTTTGCTTGAAATATTTTTAACAAATATGAAGAATCAATTGCTTGAGATCGAGAAACTTAATTTCAACGTGGTGTTGTGTGTTGGGTCCAGGTGCGTCGAGAAGCTGGGAGCGCGCTGTACCGCCTGTGCGCGGGCGGCGAGGTAGCCGTGCTGGCACCGCTGCTTCAGCTGCTGCTGGAGCACCTGCCTCGTGCCGCAGACATGCGACCACACCACGGATACCATCACCACCACCATCACGAGGTAAACACCAGCCTACTAAACCTAAGTAAGTCAACGTAATGAGGTGTACATGGGGAAGGTAAGGTCACGCTGATTGGCCTGTTCAAATCCGCGCCATGATTGTTCAGAACCAAAGTGTATAAGACGCATTTGTGTGATGTGTGGTCTGAAAGTGTTTGCCTTATACTAAGCGTCTCGTGTGTGATTTTCCGAGCTAGAGCTAGCTACAGCTATCCCGAAGCTTAGGTGTACCAGGCGTGGTGCGGGAGAGGAATGGCATGGCAGATTGTATATTCGCGTCTTGGCGACACAAGGCCCATTACTGCAGCTCTTCGAAAAATTTAGTTTTAACTACCGCACCACAAACGATATAGACTTTTGTAAGTGGGATGTATTTGTGTTTCTTAACAATATTTGTCAACCGTTTCTAAGATGATCACCTCTATTCCTGATTTGTGAACAAATACCAGAAATTAAAGTCTACGATGCGTTAACATTTTAATGCTGTGTTATTTCCAGGTGGTCCACCATCATGCAGAGGAAGGCAAGGAGCCATACGGACCGGCGTGTCGGGACTACTTCTGGCTGGTGTGTCGGCTTATCGATGGGTTGCCAGAAGACTTTTTTAAAGGTGCTCACACTGATCAATTTTCTTTTATTAAAGCATTATATATGAAGAAAAAAGTGACAAATTTCGAGCATAATTTGCTACAAGCTTTTATCCGTAACTTCATCTGCGTCATCATCATCAGCTGGGAAACGTCCACTGCTGAACATTGACGAGGACTTCAGAAATTATCCAACGGGAACTGCTTGTTCAGATTCACACATACATATAATGGGCATAGAAAATGCCCTACTAGCAGCAGCAGTACCGATAGGTAGTGCACCCCAACAGGGAATCGAACACGAGACATCCGGTTTCTGAGCCCAACCTTGTAGCCGATATTTGTTATTAAATTTCAGTAATCGATGATTTATTGTTACCTTGCAGAAGGTGCAACATCTGAAGACAGCGGGGCGCCAGACTTGAACGAGCTGTGTGAGCAGATCCGCTGCTCACTGGAAAAGAGAGAGATAATAGAGAAGCGTTCGGAGCCGTGTGCGCCCGACGATGGGCTCTACGGACAGCTCAGCCTACTGACGCACCTGCTCAAACATCCGCTCCGGTTCAAGACCTCCGAACAGGGTACTAGGACTCTAGAGATGGTAAGTTATGTGAGGGGCAAAAATATAGAGCTTTAATACATAGTGACTACGCTGAGATGAATAATTTTTTTATTTAAGTATAGAAACATGTCTAGGTTGAGCAGTGGACGTTCCCCGACATGATGATATAACCACTCACGAAACCCGATGAACGAAACGTGCATCAGCACTTTAGGTTGAAATTAGTTTTATTGAGTACAAGCTTCGGCTTCATCAAACCAAATAATTAATGGGTATACCAGAAAATAACTCTGTAGGCCAGTGATATGTGTTCACTTTTTTTTCTCCGCTTTCGTATTAATACCGGGAACTTGTAAGGATGTCTACCTTCTAAAGTCTTCCCAAAAATTATGTAGGCAAAATTGTTTCCTTGACTTGAGCTTCACATTATTGTCACCTATCTCCAGGTATTTAGTTTCTTGTTCGACGTACCGAATCCGGACAAACGCAACCTGCCCAAGTGTAAATCTCAGAAGTCTCGCGCGGCTGCCTACGACCTGCTGCTCGAGCTGGTACGAGGCGCCCCCGACAACTTCATGGTGCTGCACGGAAAGCTCATGGAACACCATAAACCTGGTGAGTGCGTGGACATCAGAAATTATCACATAAAAAACTTTTATCGGCATGAAAAGTAGACTATGTCTTTCTGCATGTGTGGTGCATGGTTACGGGCGGGACAAATTTTTAAGATAAGATAGTTTCAGCCGCTTAGTCCTGAAAAGCTAAAAAATCTTTCAGAAAACTGACAGAAAGACAAAGTCAACAAAGTTTCAACTATAATAGTGATTCAAGCAAATAGCTGCATTATTTTAATTAGTTTTACGTTAAATACCAAAAGTTAAATCGAGCTATAAACAGTAATTAACGAACTGGTTTCATACACACAGGTCCTCAATCATCATACCCATGGGACTACTGGCCGGCGGAAGAATCGCGTTCGGAATGCGGCTACGTTGGCCTCACCAACCTAGGAGCGACATGCTACATGGCCTCGTGCATGCAGCACCTGTACATGATGCCCAGCGCACGCGCAGCCATACTGTGCGCCGATCCCTCGTCGAGCAGGCACGCGGCCACGCTGCACGAGATGCAGAGGATGTTCGCGTATCTCATGGTGAGGCATATGTACATACACTGATCTAGGAGCGGCATGCTACATGGCCTCGTGCATGCAGCACCTGTATAATATCGCTATAATATCCACTCCAATCTAAGCGTAGATTGGATGGCAAGAAAAAATGGATACGGGGACAGGGATAAAAATATACCTGCCTCGCTTACTCTTACTACTGCGATATCTGTGTTCTTTCATTGTCATAAAAATATGGTATCGCTGCGAGACTCGATTTGCTAATGCGGTCTTATCTTACAAAACAACGCTTCCAACAGGAGAGCGAACGAAAAGCCTACAACCCTCGCAGCTTCTGCAAAGTCTACCAGATGGACCACCAGCCGTTAAACACTGGGGAGCAGAAGGACATGGCAGAGTTCTTTATAGACCTCGTCTCCAAGCTCGAGGAGATGACTCCGGAGCTCAAGAGTCTAGTCAAGACGCTGTTCTGCGGCGTGCTTAGCAATAACGTTGTGTCTTTGGTGAGTGATTCAGAAGAAATGTTTATTCATTTATTGCCAACACCAATTCAAAACATATAATAAAAGGACTTGTGTATTGGCAGGACTGCCCCCACGTGTCTCGGACCCTGGAAGAGTTCTACACTGTGCGCTGCCAGGTGGCGGACATGAGGAATCTACACCAGAGTCTGGACGAGGTCACCGTCAAGGACACGCTAGAGGGAGACAACTGCTACACTTGCTCGCAGTGCGCAAACAAAGTGCGCGCTGAGAAACGGTGAGATAATTGATACTTATGGTGTTTGTTTGGCTGCCAATTTGTTTTTATAACAAGTTATATGGGACTAAAAGGCAGTTGAAGGTAGTTAGATAAACATTATTTGATTTATCTATTTGACACACTAATAAAGTCATCAACATTTATAATTTGTCGCAATGATTGTTCTCGTAAATCGTTCAATAAGTAAAATAAAAATACTATCTATGTTGTACTAACTTAGCCCTTTATATTTTTGCTATAAAAAATATTTCAAAAGTTTATATTTGACCAGCTTTTTCCTACAAGTTCGTCTGCCAAAACTTATTCCATAAGAACTAATTAAACGATCAGAAAAAAATCTATTATCTTCTCTGATCCATCAACTAACCCTACAATAAAAATCTACAAAGTCTTACAGTCTTATATTTTCTAAACACTTTTTTTTTAAATATATGTAATGTGTATATGTACTCGCTCCACCAGGGCGTGTTTCAAGAAACTCCCTCGCATCCTGTGCTTCAACACGATGCGCTACACGTTCAACATGCTCACCATGCTCAAGGAGAAAGTGAACACGCACTTCTCGTTCCCTATGAGGCTCGACATGTCCGGGTACGTCGAGAAACATCTCATGCCCGCGCAGTATCAGGGTGAGTTGACTAGAGAATTGAACTTAAAACAACCAAATAGGCTCGTGTCCACTAATAACAAATTGCGTGGTTTATAGTTTCTAATTATAAATAAAAAACCACTATATTTCTCATAAAAGTTAAAGATTATTATTAGGAAATAAATTCGAAATTTGAAGTAGTCAGTCACGTGCAGCAAACACCAATCAGAAAGTGTTACGTCACGCCACGCAAAACATTGTTGTTGACGTTTTCATACAACAGAGTAGGTTACTCCAGGTTATTTCGCAGACTGTGACGTCATTCAAGACGCCATGACACTATTCTGCGTTTTCGAGGGAAATCTAAATATATTTTTTAAAACAAAATACGTAATGTAAATTTTGCTTTAAAAAAAATAATGTAGGTTTTTTGGGGGATAAAATAGATATTAAAGTATATAATTAACCAAGTTTCCAAATTTAGTCAACTAGCTTATTATCAGTGAGTAGTCACGCACTTTCAAGGGGAAAAGTCTGTTTAAGGACTCCAAGTACTTAATTATAAAACTTTTACTGACTAGCAATAAATCGGAGATGTTTTATTGAATCATCAATTTTTTTGATGCTCAATAATTCAAATTCATAACCCACGTTGCATTTTACTTTGTCTGATTTATTTCAGAGGAAAAAAGAAAGTTAGCCGAAGAAAAGAAAGAAGGTGAAAGCAGCTCAAGTCCTACAATTGAATGCGAGGACATCGAGGAACATCACGAGTAAGACAACTGTTTACATTGCTATATTTTAAAATAACCATTGGGGAAACTGAGAACAGAATACGCCACAGTATTACAAATAAAACTGCATTTATCTAGGTTGTAAAACACTCGTGTGTTTCTGGCTGAAAAGGGTTCGGGAAGTTACGGCACGTCTTCTCTTCCAAAATACATCAGTGTCTAAAGACAAAAGTTTTTAATCTGTGCGTTGCCAGTGATGACATACGGAACCGAAATGTAGTCCTATACCAACAAGCTCAAAGTCACACAGAGAGCTATGGAACGAGTCGGAATTTATCTACGTGATAAAATTCGGAATGAGGAAATCCGTAGACGAACTACCATAGCTCGACGAGTCAGTGAGCTGAAGTGGCAATAGACAGGCAACATCGCTCGGAGCACGGATAACCGATGGGGAGTAAACGTCTTCGAGTGGCGCCTGGGAAACGTGTACTGGGTCGTCCCCTATTACATGGACCGACGACCTGGTTAAGGTCGTGGGGAGTCGCTGATGCAAGTAGTTCGGGACCGGTCAAAGTGGCATACCATGGAGGCATGATGATTATAGCTAAGTTCTCCTTGTACTATGTTTTAGTAAGATGTACTGTATCTACTCAGATACGAGTTGATCGGGGTGACAGTCCATACGGGCACGGCAGACGGCGGCCATTACTACTCGTTCATCCGTGACCGCGAGCACGAGCCCCACGATCGGTGGCTGCTGTTCAACGACGCCGAGGTGAAGCCCTTCGATCCCGCGCACATTGCTGCAGAGTGCTTCGGGGGCGAGATGACGGTACGTACACTAACGCACAGATTACGTAATAGTACTACAGTAGGGTCGCTTTTAAATGAATGAGACTCTTCATCAACAGACTATATACGTCCCCACTACAGGGGCTCAGGCCTACTGTCATACAGAGAGTGTATGGGCCGTAATCCACCACGCGGGCCAAGTGCGGATTGCCGGACTTCACATGCATGTTCAAGACATGCAGGTTTCTTCACGATGTTTTCCTTCACCGTTAAGCAATCGGATAATGTACTTGAATTGAAAAGCAACTCATAGGTACACGACTGGATTCGAACTCGGAACCCTCAGATTGAGAATCCGCGCCTTATCCACTGCGCCACTGACGCTTCAGGGAATGAGACTTTTACTACGACAAAATAAGGATACATTCAGCTCCCACAGAGCTGCGACCTTAACATTATATGCATCCGTTCTACGCGACCTCCGACATGGTAAAACCACTGCAGTAGCCAATGCAGCAGTAAATACATTCGTGCATTTATTGTGCCTACCGCACCATGCATTAACTATGAACAAACATGCCTTAACTTAAAACTTAAAATTGACACATACAGTTTTTAAGGACAGGAGTAAAGGCTACCAAAAAGAATCAGTATCCTGGACTGGGAGTGAAATTTATGTCTTGATGGTGAATATAATTTATTCCCAACAATTTTGTTGATAATAAAACCCGTCTAATGCCTTTCGGGTGCATATTGGCTGTATGTCAATTGCCAGTATTAATTGACTTTGAAACCAACCACATAAATCTATTTTCGCTCTGTATATATGTATTCATGTTTTAATTTTCAGAGTAAAACGTATGACTCTGTGACGGATAAATTCATGGACTTCTCGTTTGAGAAGACTAACAGCGCGTACATGTTGTTCTACGAGCTGAGCCCGCCGCGCAGCCACCGGGGATCCGACTGTGGACAACAGGAGGAGGCGCAGGTGATCATTACAATAATACATACGTTAAATATAGCTTTATATAGTGCTATGACAATTTATCAAATACATGAGTTCGATATCAAATATTTTTTTAAAATTCAATTCAAATAAACTTTTTTACACACACATACACACACAGAGCAGAACAGAAAAGAACAGAAAAGGTACAATGAAGACGGCCTTATCGCTAAGTGCGATCTCTTCCAGGCAACCTTGGGGCAGAAAAATCCTATCAGAGATTAGGAAGGAAAGAAGAAAAGGCTGCTAAGGAATAATCTGTTGAAGGAAATACGTTTTTAGGCTATTTTTGAAGAATTGTAAGGAAGGGGCTCGTCTGATGGGTTCAGGGATAAAGTTCCATAGTAGGACACTCTGCACGGAAAAGGACTTTGAGTAAAATTGGAGGAATGAGAGGAGAAGTCGAGTAGGAGGGTCTCAGAAGAACGTATAGGGCGAGTGAGACTTGAAGAACGGAAAGAGAAACGGTCTTTAATATTCAAAATTTAGATTCAAACAACATTAGTATGGATGAAATTTCTTAACAATTTGTTGGTATTACCAGTCATCTACCGCGGAGGAGTGTAGCCCGAGCTCGTCGATGGAGCGACGCACCAGTGAAACGTCGGCCATGGTCAAACTACCGGCCGACCTACTCAAGTGGATTTGGGACGACAACATGCAGTTTCTACACGATAAGAATATATTCCAGCACGCTTATTTCACGTAAGTTCACTCAACTAATCTCATATCTTCAAACGGCTGTAATTCTGTAAATCCTAAAAACTTTAAAACAAATACGAAAACAACATCTGTTAATGATAAAGTGAACTTTGTGATCAAATGTAACATTTGAAATATGCTACATTATATTAGTTAATTATATTACTTAACACCTTTTTTAAAATAATTGCTTAATTAGATCAACACTTATTAAAGTAATAATAATACTATATCTAAACTTAAAGCAAGTTACCAAGTCTCACTCCGTTGTGTAGTACCTAGGATGGAATTCTTTCTCTTCTAAGTTTTTATTTATTATTCCTGTATATTTGTTGTAGGTTTATGGGTCAGATGTGCAGCGCGATACCTCAGTCCCTGCTCACGCTGCGGCCAGAGATAACGGAGGTGGCGGCGCGCCTGTCGACGTCTTTCTTCATCGAGACCTTCATCCACGCCAAGGAGAAGCCGACGATGGTGTCGTGGGTGGAACTGGTCACGAAGCAATTCAACGCGTCCGCAGCCGCCTCCGAGTGGTTCCTAGGGCATATGGCGGACGATACCTGGTGGCCCATGCAGGTAATTGATCCTTCCGTTTTTATGGGGACTGGGGACTAAAAAGTAAAACAAAGTTAATGGGAATTCGACAATGTTTCCATACAATTTGATAAACAATTACATAAATATAGAAATCGGATTATAGTGTCACGAAATGAATATCATTAACGTAAAACTTTATTGTAAGCTACAATAGCCGTTATGCAGCTGAAAGCATTTTGAACAATAATAAAAAAATTGTGTATGAATGGACTTTGCGATTCACTATAAAGTTTTCTGTTAAATGATACTCATTTCGTGACATCACAATCCGATGTTTTATGTTTAGATAATTACTGTAAGTAAAATAAATTTAAAATAAAACTTTAACCGTCGAAATCACCTTAATACTTTTTTCTTCGATTTGATTTCGTTATTTCGATTTTTTACAATTCGGCTGAATCAATTTTATTGTATAAACAATTATAATCACGTTTATGTTTACCCAAAACATAGATATATTTCTTAATATTAATGTTTGTTTCAGGTGTTAATAAAATGTCCAAATCAGATGGTTCGGCAGATGTTTCAAAGGCTCTGTATGCACGTTATACAGAGGCTTAGGTAAATACCTAGAATAATTGTTACTTGATAGTAATACACGCCTGGGATACACGAGGAGCTTTTCAAGCTAGGATAGCAAGCTAGTTCTTTACTCAACTGTCCTGACTCGCTGACCTGGCTTGGAACATGCTAGTTCTTTTTACATGAGCCTAGATTATTTTAAGCTAGTATTATTAAAGTGCATGCGGGAAAAAACTATTCGACTGAAACAGTTACTTCGAAAATTGTGCCAATTCGCACTAGATGAACTGGAAGAAGAATTACAAAAACTGTTCTGGAAAAGCCCGTGGATATCAACAAACGAAACGCGAGGTTCCTGGCTACTAGCCAACTGAAAACTAGCTTCGCCGGACACATGAAGCTAGTACACAAGCCAGGATAATAAAATCAGAATCTTATAAATATAACTCCATTCTATTAAAAACTGTCCTAGCTTGTAAACCAGCTTACTAGCTTAGAAACGAAGCTAGTTTTGTCTACATGAATCTAGAAGTACTGGCTTGCTATCCTAACTCGAAAAGCTAGGCCTCGTATAGCCCGGACATTACTTATATTGATCTACAACGCTGAAGAGAATTATTTTCAATACCTGATTTTGTGCGTTACAAAATTCTTTATATTTGTTTCAGGTCTAGTCATTGTGCCTTATACCTACAGGGTATGGAGGAAGGTAGCGAGGATAATAGCAAGCTGGGAGAAGCGAGTTGTGTTACTAGGTTTATAAGGATGTTATTATCACTGGTGAGTTGTCGCTTGCGCAGCCTACAACTTACATTATGGTTTTCCATTTTGCCTTCATCTCATGTAAGCGAAGATTCGTCGTTGGATAGAAATTGGGCACCCAGAACCCGCAAGCTTTTGACATGGCTGTTTGGCGGCAGACTTTTTAGAGGTTTCATGGATTTGCCATAAAATATCCTATCATCAAGTTACCTTTAGCATCTTTTGGTATCAAGTGTTTACGTTGTGTCGTAATAATACAGTTAATTGTTATCTGATAATCGTTGCGGTGTTTCCAAGTCACTGAGTTAGTCAAAGTTTTCCAAATAGTATTTGATTGCTAGTCAAATCTATACCTTTTTATGTTGTCACGAAACATGTTTACGACATTACTCACGTGCAACGTCACGTTACTGTTCTGACCGCTGTAGTCAGTAGAATGATAAACTGTCAAGTTAGTTTGAATAATTAAAAAAATGTGAATTCCGGTAAAAAAAAGTGGTCATGTTTTGTTAATTCAATTCAGTAACTATTTTTAAGAAGTGTTGCACATTTTATTTTCAATAATGTTAAATACTAAATTTCCAGAAAATTTCTGACCATGTTTCTTGACGACGTTTCATTCTTGTCTTTGTACAAATTTTTGTCATATCTCATAATACGTGGGAAACTGTAATTGGGGTATTTAGTGTAGTACTCCGTGACAATGTGTATCGTGCAAGACTGAACTTCCATCGTTGAGCGTCGTCCCACACCTACCGATTCCTTTCTGATCTAGGTAGAATTCAGGAAGAATGCACCAATCGTCACATACCTACCGATCCGAACAAGCAAGAAATGTTCCGGGCCATTCTAAGTAGATCAGAACAGAATCGGTGGGTTTGTGACGGCACTTAATAACGTTAAATGACGTCACGCTTGTTTGCGTGTATATTTATAGATGGAGAACGGTGCGCGATCTCATTTGAGGCACCTGACGGAGTACTTCAGCCTGTTGTACGAGTTCAGTAAGATGGGTGAGGAAGAGGGCAAGTTCATGCTGAGGATCAACGCCATATCCATGATGGTCAACTTCTACCTAGGACAAAACTCCGCAACGGTAACATATACTGATTTCCTACTTAATACATATAATACATAAAATTCTACTTAAACTACATGGTGGTCTGTTGTTATATCAATCACTTCTTGAACATTTATAGAGTAAGTTTATTTTCCACGCATACTAAATGTTGTTTTTGTATGTTTTGTGGTTTAAGATAGGACCACTTCATGGCTTCATGTGTGTATATTTTAAGTAATTTGGGTAAAATTCCGGTAGCTGGGATGGGCAGTAAGGCCCACTTACGTATCATTAAAATCTTGGCAATTACCGATTTGTGTGCCAAAGTTTGGTCATTATGGCAAGGAATGTAATGCCATGGTAAGTCCGACGTGGCGATCTGTGAGAGAGGTCCGTGGCGAACAGTCGGACCGAACACCCAAGAGCCGCTTAAATGTTCATTATGTCATTAAACAATTTGGTAATGATTCGACTGTTCAAATTCGCGCAATGTCATGAGTGGCCGTAACTAAAGTAAAGGAGATTTGTTAGTCTAAAGATAGTATTAATTACTGAAGCATAACCAAAATGTGCATTTCTCATCTATATATCTTGTCTCTCAGGCGGAATCGCCAACAGACGAAGCAGGTGGCAGTGGAAGTAGTGCCAACACGGACACGAGCAGCGGTGACAAGCTGCGCCCCGGGGCGCTAGACAAGATGGTGGCGCTAGTGGCTGGGCTGGTGGAGCGCTCGAGGGACCCCAGTGGACATCTAGCGTTGCAGCCGGCCGACGCGAGGGCGCTCCTACACGCAAAGGTATATTCCAGTTAATCAGATTAGAAGGCTTTTAAGTCACTTTAAGGGAGCTTACTAGCTCATTGCCGTCGAAAGTATGATTAAGCACGTGTTAACGTTTCTCAGGGTTTCCCGTTCATCTACCAGCAAACTCGCGACTGTCTGAACCTGCAGCAGACGCGCTCGCTCATCTTCGCGCTGTGCCGCTGGAACGAGCCGCTCGCACAGAAGATCGTCCAAGTCATCTTTCAAGCCATCGCTAAACACGCAGAGGTATGGAATTAGACAACATTACCGGACGAGTCCGCTGCTGATCACAAGCAACAATTTGTTGCTAGACAACCGAATAGTATTGAAAACCGCGATGACTTTATAAATTATTACACGAGAATCTGCATAAACATAGCCGATGGCCTTCTCTAACTCATAGATCATATGCTTGCTAAATGTTATCAAAATTGGTTCCCCCGCTTAAACGTGAATAAGACACAAACAGGCATAGGGTTAGATTTATAATATATGCTTTAGTTTATGTGTGGATTAAAAAATATGACAGGGGAACTGCTTGTTAGATCAGGATAAAAGTGGGCTATGTCCTTTTCCAAACCTATAACTATTCCAAAATATCGAGTCATTCTGACACTCCGGTACGGCGGGAAGGAAGGATAAACAAACTAACTCACATTCGCATTTATACAAGAATATTGGTATGGATAAGAGATATAAAGAATAGGGAAAAAAACGATCAGTTTACTAGTATATTTAAATCTTTTTTTGCTATATCCATGAATGTGTATGCATTGTATATTGTCTGAAATGTATGATGTATTATTGTCAGAGCTGCAGTCCGTTCTTCAAGTTGTTGAGCCTGGTGGTGGAAGGCAGCGGGTGCGGGGCGGGCGCCACGGGCGGGCTGCCCTGCTTCACGCAGCTCGCCCTCGCGCGCCTCTGGGACGTGGCTGACGTGTGCCCACACGCGGCGCTTGAGTGGCTCGCTCTACAGGTTACTACATTATTATACTCAGTCATAGTCAGTTAAGAAAAATACTTGATAGTTTAAGATAAAATAGAAAAATATTTTTTTGTCTACTACAGTCACGTGAACGTAAATGTCTGTGATTGGCCAAATGGTTGATGACGTCAACTACTTGTTAACATTTGCGTGTAGACAGTAGTCAACAACTAAAGTTTACAAGCAGGTGACGTCACGATGACATTAGGCGCCATATTTATTTATTTAGAGACACCAACAAGTTACATTCCAAATTCATACAAAATACAAACTTACATAACTAATTACTAAAAATGTTAACTTATTATATTGTCAGGATATGTAAATAATTTATTTTTAATATATTCCCATTTTTTCTTTCGCTATATGTAATGGAACGTAAAATGTACATTTTCTATTGAGTCCTTAGACATAAGTGATTTACGTAAACCAGTATTTTAAAAAAAACCTGTCAAACATCCTATTGTCATTCATGTTTATTTTGATAGCTAGGTCATTAATTTGTCCATATCATTATAATTGTATGCAGGTGCCTCGCAACAAAGCAGCGCACGCGTGGGCCCTGCGTACAGCAGACCGCTGGGTGGAGCAGCAGCTGCTTGCGGCGAGTGCAGCGCGCGTGCGGGCCGCCGCCGCGTTACTGCTGGTCGCGCTCGTGCCCTCCCAGCACTTCCGAGCGGGGTACACGCGCGCACGACCACAACCCTCCCCGGCACACCTCGCCAAGCTGCCGGACACCGCTCATCACACCCTACACCAGGTATGATTGTGTATTCTGGACAATTTGGTTTTAGGATCGATGGCTCTTTTGAAATTTTACATCTTCTAATAAATTTTATATAAAAAATCTCAGGCCACGGTGTTTGTGGCCGCAGTCCTGCGCGGCTCAACCGATTTTTATGGTTTTTTAATGTATGGTTGGTACCCCCCTACCCTTCCTTCAATATTTCACTTTCGATATATGCTTACGTTCGATTTCTTTGATAAATCTATGAACCGGCAGAACGTTTGCCGGGTCAGCTAGTATTAAATATTATTTGGATCATCAAGAACGAAAACTTGTTATTTATCCCGTAGATAACTGTTGGCTTTCTGAAATAAATAAATGATATTAAAACGTAATTGTTTCGTCAGGTGTACACGATGCTGCTTGGGAAGTTGAAAGCTGCCCGCAAATATACTGACATAGCTGTTCACGGCACCATGAAACTGACGGCGTACTTTGGTGTCATGTCGTACTGCGTGGTCAGCAGGGTGGAGAAACTCATGGTGAGTAGGTGGTAGAACAAGGCAGTACAACCAGATTTATCAGCGACACAGGTTCCAATAACGCTCATGACGATTAAAAGACAAGTGACGGTTTAGGTGCGCCATAATTTTTGATTTTGCATACATGCAGTTTTTCCACTTCAATAAATTAATTTTCGAATAAGTTCCTTAATCAGAAGCAAAAAAAAATATCTCACTAGAAAATTAATAAAAGTTGACAATGTTTCTAGAATATTGAACTGACGGTCCAGAGGTCGAGGGTTCCATTCCGTGTGGGGTGCATTTACCTCTGTCCCCCTGGCTAGCTCCGTGTTGTCTTCATCATCATCAGCCGGGAAACGTCCACTGCTGGAAATATACCTTTCCCATGGTATGCCGCAACAACCGGTCCCGAGCCACTTGCACCCAGGGACTCCTCGCGACCTTTACTAGGTTATCGGCCATCTAGTAGAAGGACGGCCCGGTACACGTTTCCCCGTACATTGTTGCCACTCGAGGCCTTCTCGAAAATCTCTATACTTTATTTTACTTACTAACAAATAGTTAGAAATAGCATAGTCAAATCGAACCCATTTATTTTTCAATTGTTACGGATCTGTAAGGAATATACGGTACTCAACCTCGTCTAACAATGGGTGATGTCAACAAAAATACACACACATGCGCGCGCGCGCCTTGTGTATACCATCCAAAGTGTCTGACCTGGTTACTTGATACGTGTTCAGTGAAATACGGCATCTGGATGTTCTGAGCTCTGTGTACTTGAATAACAATAAAGCTTGGTAAGTGACGATGTTTGTTCTCGAAGGTTCACCTTGGTTTGTTATAGTACCAACACGTGTATTGTTATCTCGTACAGTTCGGCCAATACTTCACGGACCTGTGGGATCTGTACCACCCGTCGATATCGGAGCCCTCTGTTGCGGTGCACCCAAATAAGCAAGCGCTGCTCACCTTCTGGCACGCGGTGTGCCTCGACTGCCCGGAGAACGTGCAGCTGTGTGTGCAGAACCAGAGACTCACTAAACACATTGCCTTCAACTATATACTGTAAGTTCTATGAACTATGCCTTTCATGTAATCTAATTGAGAACTTCATTTAAACCAGTTCCCGTGACTTCAGCCGAGCAGGAATTGAAACTTTACTTCGGATAATACAAAACAACAATCCTAAAAAAAAATTCGTGCCAGCAAAGCCGGACGAAAGAGACATCATAAGCCTGCAACATAAGTGTTTCTCTTTATATCTTGTAACGTCGATCGCAGAGCGCGCTGTCGTCTAGTGCGACCCGTAAGGCACTCGTCATTTGCGGGTGACGTTAAACTGGGGGGGGGGGGGGGGGGGGGGGCGTTTCTTTTCGTTGCGTTGCTTCTAAGTTAGCGTTAGCCATTAACACGTGCTAATGTAGCAAAGCCGGACGAAAGAGACATCATAAGCCTGCAACATAAGTGTTTCTCTTTATATCTTGTAACGTCGATCGCAGAGCGCGCTGTCGTCTAGTGCGACCCGTAAGGCACTCGTCATTTGCGGGTGACGTTAAACTGGGGGCGGGTGTCGTTTCTTTTCGTTGCTTCTAAGTTAGCGTTAGCCATTAACACGTGCTAATGTGGAAACAAGGCAAATTTGTTTCAGTGTTCTCTGCTTTTGTGTAAATATGAGAAAATGTTGATTGTATATAGTGCGGACCATGAGGACGGCGAGGTTGTCGCGTACAACCGCGCCATGCTGCCGCCGTACTACGCGCTGCTGCGCCTGTGCTGCCGGCGCTCGGCCATGTTCGCGCGCTCCCTCGCACAGCACCAGAACATTCACTGGGCATTCCGCAACATAGCGCCCCACGCACACCTGTACCCAGGCGCAGCGGACGAACTGCTCAAGTATGTATCTACGCGATTAGCGTACAACTTCGTAGTGAACCACAGTTTTCATTTGTTTGCAACCTTTTTAGTGTTCCCTACCTCAAAATGAAAAAAATGAACCCTTATACGATCACTCGGTTGTCCGTCTGTCTGTCTGTCTGTCTGTACATTCGTTTGTCAGTCTTTCTCAGAAACGCGTGGAGCTATTAAATTGAAATTAATATCAAATAATCAAGTCGTAATTAAGTAATTAAAGCAATAAAAAGATATGGCCGTTAATTATGCTTACCTATAGGGCTCTTCCCATTAACCTAGAATCCTGAAATTTAGTTAGAAGCAAGGTCTTACAGCACACGTAAAGGAATAAATATGAAAAGTGTACTTTTTAAAAATTATATCTCATTAAAATCTCAGACTGGCGCGCATCCTAGCAGCTCGTGGTGGTGCCCCGGCCGGCGGCAGTGGCAGCAGCGGCGGCAGCACCGGCGGATCCGGAGACACGGAGAATAGAGAGGCAGCTGCCTTCCGGAGAAGCACGCTCTCCGCATATCTGCAAGGTCTTATATCCACATTTACCTTTACATGAACAATACAAATAATTTTCATAATGTTCTAAAGCAGTCGAAGTATTTAATTTGTTGGGACAAATTGAAAAATATCTCGTTATAACCTAAACATTAGGCATACAAATGTTTTAATTACAACAATACTGTTACAAATCACACTTAGGCTATAAACCAGTAAGTGTGTTTGTGGTTCGAATGTGAGTTTTATGGTTATGTGCCCCAAAACGAAGATACTGAACCTTTATAGCATCCTTTGTTGCCGGTCCGCCTGTCTGTCACGGTTTTTTAGAGTTCCGAACATCTAGTAAAAAACAGAACATTTTTAAAATCATTCTGAGTGTTTTTATATCGTAAGTCGCGATGAAAAGGTCAAAAATAGTAATATAATGTTTCAAAAAGCAAGTCGAAATTGTATAATGTTATATTTATATATCATGTCATTGTTTGTTTGTATGTGTGCTCAGGTTTGAACGGCCGGACGTGCTGGACGACGCTCATCTCCGCGTTCTGCACGCTGGTGGAGAACGAGGACGACCGGCTGTACGTCGTGTACAACGGCGGGCTGCAGATGACCTTCGAGGTATACATCTATATAATCATACATATCTGTATAAATGAAACATAGTCGAATTTTTCATATGAGCAAGATTTACCAATTTAGCTATATATCTACAAACTAGACATGTATGTCCACAAAATCGTCTCAAACTTGTTGTGTTGTCGTCAGGCACTACACAGCCTGCACGCGGTGTACGTGGAGGGGGGCGGGGGTGGTAGCGGCAGCGGAGCGAGCACGGTGCGCGCCGAGCTGACGGCCGCGTTGCGCTGGGCCAGGGCGCTGCTGCGGACGCTGCGCACGCGCAGGGACGCTAAGGAGGCGCGCGCGCTGCTCCTGGCGTGCAAGGACTGGCCGGAGTGCGCGCGCAGGCTACTCACAGTGCTCAACCTGCAGAGGCACACGCACACATGTCTACATGCTCTAGGTCAATACACATCTTAATTATACATTACATTCTGGTGGTATCTAGCTAGACTATACTGTTGAGGGCACTTCCTCATTATACTTGTTATCTTATTCTTTATAACGTGAATAATTTTTTTAACAGAACCTGGTTCTGTTGTTTTGGTGTGTCTATGTCGTATTTCTCACAATTGAAGAAAATACAAATGTATTACAGGAGTTCTCCGCGAGCTGGTGATGATCGGCGGGGGCGCTGCGCTAGGGGCGCTGGTGCCCCTGGCAGCGGGGGCGCACTGCGCGGCGCGTGGCGCTGCTCGACCGCGCACGCGCGTCCACGTACACTCGTGCGGGCCGCGCGCGCCCCCCGCACCTCCCCTAGCGCCCGTGTACAGGCCATACCACAAGTTCATTGGTAAATATACTAAATTTTGGGTTATTCTAAACAGAGTTTGTTTTTCCTTCGGTCAATGATACTATTAAATTTAAAATTCATTTTAAAATTAAAACAGAAACTGCCTTAGGTATAACAAGTCATTTAACATCCGGAAAAAAAGAAATAACAGGATAAGAAATTACTCGATGATCGCATGTTTTTCTTCTTCCAAGTTTAGATTCGTATGGTTTTTTTTCCTTTAAAATGTAATGCAACTTATGTTCGTTAGACACATGTTGCCGCGTTGCGCGCAGCCAGCGCTGCATGTCGGAGCAGCTGGTCCTGCTGTCAGCGCTGTGCGCGCTGGAGGCGGTGCCGCTCAGGTTCAACTACTTCGCAAGCTTCTGGAGGGACGTGGCAGAGTCCCCGGTGAGTGCATGCACCATTGACAACAACAATAAATATGCTCTCAACAACTCCCTGTTGTTAAAGATCAATTTGAACCACCCTCAAGCTAGTGTATATAGATCGCTGAGTGAGCATATGTGTCTTTTTTAATTGCCTTATTTTTTCATTATTAATGGAATAGTCTTATTCTAATTTTACATTTTAAGTTAAATAATGACAGACCTTATAGTTTCATCATCATTCCCCTAGACTTACCCCTCTCCCCGCAAGTAAGGTCGGCAGTATCGCGCGATCGTACTCACGCATGCGCGTGGCTACCGACGTCATCCGTTTGATCCGCACCTAAACTGGAAGAAAGAACTAAGCGCAATCGAAAACTCCATTAGCTCAGCTTGTTATGCTCTGAGAAGTCTACAAAACGAACTGAGTTTGTCGCATTTAAAGAACGTATACTATGCCCTTGTAGAGTCCAAGTTGCGGTACAGTATAAAATGTTGGGGTGCTAGCTATAACTACAATACTCATAAAGCGTTTGTAGCTCAAAAAAGAGCAATAAGAACAATGGTCAAAATCCCACAAACACAGTCCTGCAAACCGTATTTCAAAGAACTAAAAATTCTAACAGTTCCCAGCCTGTCTCTAATGGTCCTGCTATGTGGGCAAAGAGTTTTACTAACAGAGGCGCAGTATGTAGTACTTAGTGGGACCAACATAATTCTGACCTTTGGTCTGAATTATCGCCAGTTGTCGACTTTGCCGCGCAAAGACAACACGTCAAACCATTGCAGAAATAAAAATGGGAAAATGCATGTTAAATCCTACTATTTTCGATCGGATACACATTGTAAGACAAATGGTATCACTTTTTACACATGAATCTGTCGTTATTTCATTAAATGACATCAAATAATAATTAAAAACATCATTTATTTCTTACCATTTTCGTACGCATTATTGTAGCTTCTAGTGTTGCTATTTATTTCCTTTCAATTTTCCCATATGCATGGGAGTTTTGATAAAGGAGTCAATGGAGACTAACTATTGTATGGTGCCCGTTTCTTTCAAGAGAGAGTAGTTTAGTTGTAATATTGGAATTAGTTGATTTATGGAAAATTTAGCATGAAAAATTATTGTGAATTCTCCTAATTGAAAACCGAAGCACGATAACTGCAATGTTTGATAGTCAAAGTCTGCAGTTCCAATGATAGTAATTAAAGTAATGTCTGCCATTTCAAAGTTGGCCGCCAATTTGTACAGTTAGTGAATTCTCCAATTGCGCATCCGTAGTCAAATTGGAAAAAAGTGGCCGCCATCTTGAAATTCCTTGCTTTTGGTCCGATTCCGTTCAAAATCGATATTTGGTAGTCCGCGGGGTCTCCAAATCTGAATCCGTAGTAATATTAGCAAAAAGTGACCGCCATATTGAACTTTCTTGATTTTGGTCCGATTCCGTTCAAAATCGATATTTGGTAGTCCGCGGAGTCTCCGAATGTGAATCCGTAGTCATATTTGCAAAAAGTGACCGCCATCTTGAACTTCCTAGATTTTGGTCCGATTCCGTTCAAAATCGATATATGGCAGTCCGCGGGGTCTTCGAATGTGAATCCGTAGTCATATTTTCAAAAAGTGACCGCCATCTTGAACTTCCTTGCTTTTGGTCCGATTCCGTTCAAAATCGATATTTGGGGGTCCGCGGGGTCTCCGAATATTAATCCGTAGTCATATTTGCAAAAAGTGACCGCCATCTTGAACTTCCTTGCTTTTGGTCTGATTGCGTTCAAAATCGATATGTGGGGGGCCACGGGGTCTCCGAATATTAATCCGGAGTCAAATTTGAAAAAAGTGACCGCCATCTTGAAATTCCTTGATTTTGGTCTGATTCCGTTCAAAATAGATATTTAGTCGTCGGCGAAGTCAAGGAATTTCAAGATGGTGGTCACTTTTTGCAAATATAACTACGGATTCACATTCGGAGACCCAGCGGACCCCCACATATCGATTTTGAACGGAATCGGACCAAAAGCAAGGAAGTTCAAGATGGCGGTCACTTTTTGAAAATATGACTACGGATTCACATTCGGAGACCCCGCGGACTGCCATATATCGATTTTGAACGGAATCGGACCAAAATCTAGGAAGTTCAAGATGGCGGTCACTTTTTTCAAATTTGACTCCGGATTAATATTCGGAGACCCCGTGGCCCCCCACATATCGATTTTGAACGCAATCAGACCAAAAGCAAGGAAGTTCAAGATGGCGGTCACTTTTTGCAAATATGACTACGGATTAATATTCGGAGACCCCGCGGACCCCCAAATATCGATTTTGAACGGAATCGGACCAAAAGCAAGGAAGTTCAAGATGGCGGTCACTTTTTGAAAATATGACTACGGATTCACATTCGAAGACCCCGCGGACTGCCATATATCGATTTTGAACGGAATCGGACCAAAAGCAAGGAAGTTCAAGATGGCGGTCACTTTTTGCAAATATGACTACGGATTCACATTCGGAGACCGGCAGGCAAAATGGCGGCAAATACAAACGGGGTTTATATTTCAAAACAATGAACTGAGGAACGGACGGACAACGGCGCCGTTGTAGTAGGGTCCCGTGGGCACGCTTTTAGTACGGAACTCAAAGCCAACTTATATATACCGCACTCGTATCACAATGTATGTACCATTTTAAAATTTGCAGTAAGATGGATGTTAAAGGGAATACCGTCCTAATAGAAGAAAGTGACACATAAATCGAAATTTAAAAAAAATGGTATTGCATTTTTTTACAACTCTTTCAATTTATTCCATAAGATGGGGAAATCAATTCCACAACTAGCAACACACATACTGTCTTTTCGAAGTCACAGTCTGTCTTTTTCTAATCAGCCAATTAATCGTATGACATACTGAAGTGCAACTGAGACAAACATATTAATTCTTTCTAATTGTGTCTTTTTCATAGTTACGTCTTGATGTCCAATAAGTGGCTATGCTCTCCGTGTATGAAAATCGAATTATTTGCGTCTCTTTAGTAAAACTCATTGTATGTGGGCTTCATAAAAAACATGACTATGTTTGAAACAAACGAGGACAAATTAAATAGACATATGACTCGCAATAAAAATTTGAAACATAAAGACTGCCCGACATTAAATGTGTCGCACCACTGCGCGCGGCTCCAAGCTGTGCGTCTGTTCAATCAGCTCTCAGTAGATATGAAAAGTATAGAGAGTCACACGCTCTTCAAATCGGGACTCCGGCGTCAATTGTTGGAGAGTGTTACTACAGTTTAGATGAATTTGTATCCGACAAAACAAAGTGACACGACTCCAATTGTTTGTTTTTTAAATATGACAATATTTTAATCTTTTTGTGTGTGTTTCGATATATATTTTGTAAAAAATTGACATTAATAATTAATCTTATCTTATTTTATGTTAGATATAGGAATGTCACATACATTTTTTGTTATAGACGAAATAAACTATGAAACTATGATGTATAGGAACCGACATAGCTGATATAATACATCTCATGAAAATCGCGTCCAGCTCCATAGATTGTCCTCAACTGCTAAGCAAATTGAACCTATCTATAACCGAAAGAGTACGTAGAAAGCCCGCGTCAACGTACCCAGGCTGATGTATGATATGCAATCAACCTGATGTTGGAAATATAATGTTGTTGTGTGTTGTCAGGCGGACTCTAAGCTGGAGGAGATGGTGGTTGAGTGCAGCGTGGTGACGGAGTACGTGGACGCGGTGCTGCTGGACGAGAGGGAGTCCTTGGAGGATCCAGACATCTTCCAGTTCATGCAGCACTACTATCCAAAGGTAAATCATTAGGAGATATAAGTGATATACAAATAATCTTTCTCTGCTAAATTGAAGACATAAAGTTGCCCGGGGTCATGCAAAAAAAATTGTACGTTTACGGCCAAGTTTGGCAACATGATATACCTAAATATAGCTGTCATAGCGGGGTCATTCTTGAAAAAAATTGAATGATAATGGTTTTGTTATCGTCATGTGTGCAGTTGTCTGGTGGAGGCGCGTCGGGCGCGCTGGAGGCGCTGGCCGAGGAGGTGTGCAGCTGTGCGTCGCGCGCGCAGCTGGGCGCGCTGCTGGGCCGCGTGCGGGCGCTGCTAGTGATCTCGTCGCGGGGCCGCGTGCCGCCAGCCGCGCACCGCGCGCTCCAACGAGCCGCCGCAGCACTCACGCAGCGGCTACAGATCAGGACAGGTACGTTGTCTTTACTCAAAACTTGTTACCTGACTGCCGCGAAATCGAAAGACAGGTTATAATTTTAGCAGGCTTTATCTTCATCGATTTCCCTATATATCTTAATATAAAACTAATAAGGTATTTTAGAAGCGTTGTGTTTTTTCTGTGTATAGTCTGATGTCATATTCAATACAAAATACATATTTAATTGTGTTTGGTACCATACATAAATCCCTACTGAAATATTGCGGCTAGTAAGTTTATGGTCGTTTAAAACAACCCGTTGTTTAAATTTTTTTCAACATCTTAATAAATATACTCATGTGTCCATAGAAGAGGATGCGTCTGAAACAGAGGCAAGTGGTGAGGGAGAGTCAACGACGGCTCGATGTCACACGCCCGAAGGCAGCTCTGCGGACGAGCAGCCCGAGGAACTAGGTGAAGGGGACTCACCCGACGAGACACCTCCACCTCGACTCCCGCGACCCTCAGAGTACCGAGCGCTACTCACACAACATGCGCAAGAGTTGACGCAGATCGCGCAGCCGGACACGCCGGAAGCGTAAGGTCTGTTGTATCGACACCAAGGATAGACTGGTATCAAGTAGGGCTTGCTTTTGTAATGCATTCTCAAAAACCACACGTACTATCGTAGTGTATGACTGATTGAAGTCCGTGTTTATAGAACGTATTCAATATTCACTCGATTCCAAGATAAGTCATTTTTTCCCTGTACAAATTGTCATTCTGTGAGTTATCTTCGGGATTAACTAATTGTTGAGTACGGTCAGTTAATACGGGCTTAGTCAAAACCCAAACCGATGTCGACATAGACCCGTCATTCTATGCAATTCACTTGGTGCATCGAACTGTTGCGTAGAATATCTGGTCTATGCGGTCAAAGGTATTCGGTAAAGTGTGTGGCATTTTTCATATACTGTTAGAAAAAGGTTGCACCACTTTATCCGTGTTAAAATGACACAAGACGCGTCTAGAGAATATATACGTTAATGGCCTCTCTATTGCAATTTGTTCCTGAATAAAAACTGTGTAACTACGTTTGTTAATAATATCGAAAACCTCCGTATGACAGTTCTAGGGTTAAATTTAATGCGTTACTTATAGGCCGCGTACATACTGGTGAAAGAAAAAAATACGAATGTATAATTCGTTGCATGTTTGCGCACACTGCGCGACCCTTTGTGTTAGTTCCAAAAACCAATCACGGATAGCTCAGCGCGCGACTTGTAATTCTCGTAGCACTCGCAACGTCTAAACTGTGAGAAATTGATACAAAGTGAAAGAGAAATTGTTGCAATTCTTTATTTGCATGATGGATTTCATGTTACGTTTAACCAGTCTAAACGCACCATTACCAACGGAAGTTTTATTATTTATCCTGTTGTGGTTGGCCAAGAGCGAGTCGGACTCGCATATGGACGGTTCCGAGTTTTACTTAGAAATTGTTTGTATTAAAATCCCCTTTAAATAATTCCATATGTATATGACTAAAATCGGCAAAATTTTGACGGCAATTTTTGAAATAACCTTTTTTACTAACATCGTAATAAACTCTCCCTTTTTCCAAGTATCGGCGATCCCTTGAAATATAATGTAACACCATTTTTGACGTTGAGCCATTGTACTACTCGTAACTTCATGTTTAAATCTCAAGTCTGTATGATTTAGCACAATAAATGATTTTGACTTTATTTATGTTTAGAAGCTAGAAGCCTCTGACAGACAGACGGAGTTGCCTCAACGATAGGGCTTCGACTTGACCCTTCTGATTCGTAACCCTATAAACAAATTTCTGGTTAGTGTTAAACACAGGCTGTCAACATAAGTTACAATAATAAGTTGTTTCAGAAGTGAATTCTGAATTACAGAAGCGGTGTCAATTCCAGGACGCTAAACCTAAAATATATTGACCGGACATCTAAACGCATTATAATTAAAAAGGAATGGAACACACTTTTTAATTGCCACATGAAGGTTTAAAAAATTGGGAATCAACTTCGAGATTCGGGTTTTAAATCGTGAAGTTTCTTCCTGCTATGCATGTCGTAGTTACACACAGTTCGTTGGATCGGCGTCCCTCTACGCAAACATGAGTTGCTGTAAGTGTTATTGACAGAGTGCAAAGTATGGAAATATGTATAACAATGTTTTCATCGTTTTATGTATAATTTATTTTGTATAAAGAGCGTTTACTTTGTGTCGTTTTAACGCCCGATTGTTTCAAGGTCTTACACTTGTGTTTAGTTCTGAATCACACTTTTTGAACTTGTAACTAAATTTGACACCTCTAAAAGGCATTTTCTTCTAATATTATTCTTTTATCTTTTTAAAATTGACTGTAATACAAAAATAATAAAAGTCTTAGGCCTCACTCTCAAGTTTAGTTAAAGTTATTAGAGAATAAGTTCCAGAAATCAACACGATTGCGGCTTTGATATGATTCAGGGCGTTTATTTAAAGTACAATGTGATTTTGAATCAATGCAAAACTTCGTACAGCGACTTTTAAACACAATTTTCGTAATATAGTAGTATTTTGAACTGTAAATAATAATATTAATTAAGTTTATGTTTTACTAACTTTTACTGTGACCCAGGTGAGTTTTACTCGTACATAATTATCCGGCAGGAATATTTTTCCGCGAAAAAAATATTTTTTGTTTTTAGTCCCCCTGTAGGTATCATCGGCTAAGTGTGTGTGGAATTTAGTGTGATAAATTACGCTTGGTTTTATCTATAAATTTTTCCGATTCATTTCTTTATTTATGCCCATAGATGTTTTAGTTAGACAATAGTTTGTTAGGAATGTACTTTTAAAATACAGGAATTCGTAATTTTTGACAAAATTTAAGTAACGGATTTTATTCGATAAATTGATCACTAACGAAACCGTTCAATTTTCGTGAAATCAATTTTAAACAAAAATCCACACCTAAAGTCCTGGTTTACCGAGGTTTCCAAATGAAGAAGCTTTTGTCTTACAGCTTTTTTATCACTTACCATCAGGTAACATTGTCAAATGCGAAATGAATGTAATCCACAAAAGGAAAAAGCGCATTTTAATTTTCTTAAATTACATAAAACGTAAAAATGATTAAAACATCAGTACCGTGTATTTGAGGTTTTGCATTATTTCAACTACACTTTGATTTCAAGAGTTTTTTTTACATGTTACAATGTTAATGGTTTGCTTTTAAAAATCGAATGAAATGTTTTTGGGATAAAAAAATCAAAGTTTAACTTTGTTTCCAAGGTGAGCCGCGTCTGTGGCCAATAATGCAGTAGACTGATGTACGAATAACGCATCGAACGCAATACATTCCAAATTTAATTCATCACAGATTAGTCCTTAGTATAATACATTTCTAAAAGATTTGTACTTATTTGTCCTACTGTCATTATCCTTGCATTTCTAACAGTTGGGGTGGAACGCTGGGTATCTAATCTTCAACCAGTCCTGTCGGTAATACCCAAAAGTAGACACGACACGACCCACTTGAAAAAAATGTCTAGTTAACCTTCTCATTAATCCTGGTTGCCTAGTACATCTGTCAAATGCGTCTAGAAGATCTCGATGCAAAACGCCAAATCCGCAAGACACGACCAAATCAAGTGTATAACTACACATTTAACGACGAAGGACAGCTGTACTGCGCTACTTGCGAAAAGACATTTAAAAACAAATTCGGCTTCGCAAGTCACTGCCGCGCACATGCCAGGAGGTAGCGTCAGGGTGTCGCCGTCGACGGATACGCCGTGGAGGACATCATCATCACATCTGTCAAAAAATGTTAATAAAACATCGGTATTAAACATAATGGCAAAAAGCAATCGAGAGAAACAATAACATGACTGACACATTCACTTTAGATAGTTTGTCATAAAACTTTAAAAAATGACAAAATCGTATTTATATTTAATTTCGTTTTCCACCTACCACCACCTTTTATAAATACCTCTATATCTGTGAATCATTTTACTATCATGATCTGTAGGAATAAATCGTATGGAATGTTTTAAAAAAGAAATTACTGTTTTAATAAATAATAAAATTAATTAATTAACTGTAAAGCAATTATAAAGCAGCTTCAGACTTCAGATTAAAATACTCATTTAAAAAAGTGTACCTAATCATGCTAACATTTCGTGCCAATCTCGTCTGTGATTGGATCGTGACTCATCACGGCAAACATGATGCCGTGGGAAACGTGTACGGGGAAGTCCCCTTACTAGATGGACCGATCAGGTCGCGGGGAGTCGCAAGATACAGGTGGCTCGAGACCGATTAATGTGGCATACAATGGAGGAGGCCTATGTCCAGCAGTGGACGTTTCCCAACTGATGACGATGATTTTCACGCGTTCCTGAGAAAAAGCGGACAACAAAGCGATCATATAAGGGTTTCTTTTTTCCTGTTGAGGTACGGAACCCTTTGAGATTGTTAAATACAATTCGGTTACAGAACTTATTTCCGGTATGATATAAAAAAAATATTTATTATTTTGGCAGCTTTACATACTGTCTGTATGATAAAATAAGTGTAATGAATGATTAATTCTTCTGATAGGTATAAATGGGTCGAATGAGTGTACACGTTTTTGGGATGGATGGTCAAATCAGTTTTAAAAGAGTAATTTTTGATAAATTTGCGACTCGGCTGTGAACTTTATATGAATGGTAATTGGTTTGTTTAAATATTTCATCAGCCCTTGCGATTAATATGAGTAACATTTTTTTGTACATACCAAAACAGATGGCGTAGGTGTATCTATTTCAAATTGTGGCATGCTTGCTTTATAAGGTACTTATCATTTATTTTTATTTAGAAATGTTGACTCTTTCAAAACTTTACAAATGAAACCCGTCCAGGAAATATGTTTTGGTTTTTCTTTAGTCTTCCCGCGGCGGGATGTTTTGACCACAGTAATACTATCGAACGAATCACAAAATTAAGCATGAAAAACAGAAATGAAATCATTTCCAAATACTTCTCGCTAACGCACCTATGCTGCGATAGGGATGTATTGTATTGCGGCACATATCGCGGTCACTTTTGAATTTAACTTTACAGAATTATTAATCTGCTGTGTTTTGAATTTTCATTCTAATAACATCTCGCTGCGGGAATACGAATAAAATTTTATTTATCGGATTTATATATAAACTTTTTCCTACTATCTCTTCAATGATGTTAGATAAAATACACACTGCCCCGTTTCATACATATTTACATTGTAGAATGTTAAAATTTATAAAATTATTCATTGGTGTATATAAAAGTTAAGGGTCAGCTTACACTGAGTCTATTTTCGCAAATTTTTTACACGCGGTGGAGAATTTGCTGAAAATTGAAAGATTCTACGTAGGTTTCTGTCACGTAGTAAATGTAGTGTGAACTGATCCTTGCAGCTATTTGTAGAATACATGTCCATTTTATATCTTTATAGTGTCACGAGTAAGCTACACTCATCACAATCTTTTAGGTAAATGTTGCATGTTGTTCACAAATAGGGTTTATCATTTTTTAAAATATAAATGTAGGTATTTAATGTCCAGTGTTGTACAGTAGTCGACTTTTCCACATCTTTTAAAAAGAAATATGTCTGTTTTATATAGTAATTTTATTTTTGTTTGCACAAAATCGTGACCAATTTCATGTAGAAATTCATTAAGGGGTCATGGATGTAATCTACTTTTAAAACGATAATATAAATATATCATAAATAGTCATATTATAACAAAAACATGTTTAAATAAATAGGTAGGATTTCAGACGGAGACTGGTTGTGTTTTTGATTTTCGTCTTCCATGAAATACTGTGTTCCAGTTGGAAATGCTAATGAATTTAATACAGACTGGGCACTGGCAAAATAATCGTAAAGGTTCATATCAATGATCTGTAATTATAATCGGATATAATTGCGCCTACCCCGGTCATCCATGGACCTCTGTTGCAGAACTAACCCAATAACTCACTATATGTAATATATCCATCGGATTGGATCTTATTTATACCTTTGAAAGTGAGTGGTCATTCTGTAGAAATACATTCTTATGTCTCTCTGTGCTGTGGTTAACAGAATGTATTGGTTTTATTATTTTCCAAGAACAAGGGCCCGCTTTTGATTCTACATTGAATTTTTTACAGATAAAATCTACACAGCATTGTCATTTTAGCTGAGCATGAAGTCTTATATAAAGCAATAATGTAAAACGAATACGAATTATTCCCCTTCATTTCTAGTTATACCTCGTTGTATAATTGTTAAAATTAAATATTTGTGTATTTTTGTGTTGTGAATAGTTTGCGAGGTGGCGGCCACCCCGGTCGATTTTATGTCAACTTTATAGTGTATTGTGGTGCTATCAGGCTGATTCGAGAGATTCTGGGTTAAGACAAAATGTATATTTGATTTTGTCCTCATTTTAGAGCTTATTAATATATTATATCTTAAATATTATATGTGCTGTAATTATTCTTTATTAATTTTAAGATTGTATCGTTTCGATGCGTCAAACTGTAACATGTATTTTTAAGAACTGTGTCAGTGTACTCCCGGCTTGTATGATAAAATATTTTAGTTTGTGTATTATAAAAAACATATGTTACTGAAATTTGTTTCAGTCAAATTTAAATTGTGTTACTGAAGTTTTGATTTCTGAAAATTGATTAAAATACTGTAAATCGGACTTGAAAGCCAAAGTAAACAGTATTTTATAAAGATATGTGACTTTCATTTGCATCATTTTAAATCCCCAATAAATTCCTATATGTATAAAGTTTTTGAATTGCTTCATCTCACTTGTTGGTAAGTGATAATAAAAATCCGGTCAAGTGCGAGTCGGACTCGCGTACTGAGGGTTCCGTATATGATATGAATAATTATCATACTCAAAATTATGCTCTACCGAAAATATAAGTCCGATTGAAGAACCAACTTTACTTTGTGTTGTCATTTCATACCTGGTGTATAGCTTTCAACAACAAAGTTAAGTTTATAAACATAAAAAAAGCTTTTTGTAATGTGTTATAATTTAAAAATCCTTGTTTTCAAATTTATTCCTATGGTTGTGCTGTAAGACCTAGGCTAGCCAAATTTCAGGATTCTGGTTCCCTTACATTTTATACGGCAATGGTCTAAAATATAGTTATATCATTTTATTGTGTTGACCTATAAGTTTGATTTTCAGAGATTCAAGGGACAGCAGAAAGAAGTATTCGATATTAATTTCAACTTGATATCTCCATGCGTTCATCAGAAAAAGGGTCTTGACAGACAGACAACAAAGTGATCCTATAAAGGTTAATTTTGAGGTATGTAACCCTAAAAAGATGGAAAGTGTGCTCACCCTGGAGCCTTTAACTAGCCGGGATGGCTACAGCATAATGAAGGCAAAACAATATTAGAATATTACAAAAAAACTCAACCAGAAATCTACTGCTAAAGTACGGTCACGGAGCAGGAAGAATTTCGTACAATGACCTCTTATTACCCATCTCTGTCACTCCCGCGTAAATATAATGCGTCTCGCTCGCACAGATGCAATGACCGCTGTCACCAGGGATTGTAAACCGTTTCATTGAGACCGTAAGTTTTGTTCTTGTTTGCGTCTGGTTTTTTGGTTGGCCTTGAGTCGCAATGAAAAGTATTTGACATGATTCATAATTTTTGAATAACGAACGACATTCCATCTTGGGATGCGTTAGTGCTCGTTCAATTTTGAAACACAGTTATCTTAGTTTGTTGTTATTTGTTAGTTTTTGTTGTCGTGTTTTAATTGCTAAGTGGTTTTATTGATTTGTTAAGTTTAATTTACTGTTTTAAAATGGAACCAGTGCCGTCTACCTCGCGTCCATTCAAGGAGTTTGTTTCTCCGCGGAAGAAAAGAAAAATGTCACACTTTAGTGAATCTGAGAAGGTAATGATTATTAACGTGTTTAAATACGTTAAGGAATCCTGGCCTGCCGATAAATATCCTTCAAAAAAAGAAATGAAGGACAAAACAGCCGATATCTTGGGCATTTCAAAATCGGCCATATATCGTATTTTAAAAGAATATACCTAGCTAGTTTTTTTCTATCCTTTAAATATTTCATGCAAACCACACATAAAAATGTTTGTGACCACTGTCAGTAGGTAAAGAGGTCATTGTACGAAATTCTTCCTGCTCCGTGACCGTACTTTACAGGTCTCCTTCTCCCATGGTAGGCCACAATAACCCAATTATGCCCCAGGGCACAAATATATCAGAGCCAAAACAAGTAATTACTAATCACATCTAGAGATACAATAAACAAAAAACATAGGTTGTGCTGCATTTATTTATTCATTTGAGATATTTTGCTCTTGACTTCTGTAGGAAACTTATCAATCGATTTATGAGCACAGTCTAAACAATAAGTTTTGTGATAAAATAAACTGCATTCTTTATTTATACAAACAGCCCTTCCACACAGAGAACAATCAGCACCAATAACCAATATTTCACCTTTTCCTGGAGGGCTGAAGGGATCTTTCATGACATAGCTTGGATACTTGAGCTCAGTGTTACGTGAGAAAGGCGGATTGGTTCCCTTGTAGTGAGCCTTTTCACTTGTACTGCACGATGAACACTTGAAATCGTAGACAAGAGGCAATGTTTCTTCTTTGACCTTTGACTCCATTTCCACTGTAACAATTTTTTACACTGTCTTGTTTAAGATTCTCTTAAATCATTTAGCAATAAATAAATAATACAAATCTTGATTTTATTTAAACTATTCTGTTTGTAACTTAGTTTGTTGAATTGTTTTCTCTTTAGGAGCCTCAATAGGCCACCAGGTAGGTTTCACAATGTCGACTTTATGATCTCCAACCATCATTATCTTTGCTGCTAAAGCCTCTTTATGCCTAAGCAAGCCAATACCAACATCATGTATAAAGCCTTTTAATTTTCCTAAAACAACATTATTGCCATCATTTGGTGCTATTACAGGATTATTTATATTGTCAGGGACAGATTCTGTAAATTTGATGGGCATGATTCTTTTCCTTACAACACCTGTATGATGAATTCTCGCAGTTAATTCTTGTCCTATGTAACAGCCTTTATGAAAACTCACTCCATGCAAGTAATCACAGTTCATTTCTAATGGAAAACATGATCCTGGAGGCATATCTTCAGGGCCCTCACAGATGCCCAACTTATATCGTAGATATTTGTATACATCTTCCTGTCCAGTTAATGTATTTGGTGAAATAATATTGGCCAATTCAAAGTTCTTTATGTCACCGGACACCAATATTCTACATCCCAATTCTGGCAGGCGTGGGTCCTTGTAGATACGAATGTCACTGTCCTCATAATTTTCTAGATCAGGCCAATCTGATGAGGTTGACACTATCCCCCATAAGTTGATTTGGTCAGAGTAATCAATAAAATTAACTTTTCTCTTCAATCTGAACAAGGTTAAGTGATTAAATAGGCTTTTGAAGACACTTTTATCACATTCGATGATGAAGGTTTCGTCTTCATTCCATTTGTGTATCAAAGTGTCGTATAAAACTTTGCCTTTATTGTTTAAAAACATAGCATACATAGAGTTTGAGCCATCTTCAAAATGACGCATGTCGTTCGTTATTAATCCTTGTAGAAACTCCGATGTGTCACTCCCAGATACTTTCATCAATTTCTTACTTTCAAATGGAAATAATACTTTCGTGTACCGTCGAATACCGAACTGTATTCCTGTGCAAGACCGACAACAGCTTTTCGCAACATTTTTGAAAAGAAGTTTATTTACCTGGTGTAGTATCATTTCATACGGTTATATACAGGTTGGCAACAATAATTTATAATCGCTGGATTGTGATATATGTTGCTGTATTACGTTCAATTTCTCATTTTTCCACTGATTCTCACTGAATTTTCATTTGTTTTCATCTGTTTGACAAACATATGATTGCATTGACGTGTACGTCAATGTCATTATCGTCAACTAGTTGTCAAAACGTGCTTTTTAGACATGATCCTAGCGTCACCGGAAAATATGAAACCTTTCGCCTTGGACGAAAAGCTTTTTTAGACCGGGCCGCCCCATCGTAGGCAGCCAGACACAGGCTGGACATTCGCACAAATGACGTGTGATACCGGCACACATCGAACGGATGACGTTTGCGCATGTGTAAGTCCGCGCACGGTATACGTAACGGTCATTATCTGAGATCGGTAGAGGTGGTGTATCGCGGATCGGCGGGATGCGGTGAACGTCATTCTGTACGTAGTACTATTTATATTAAATAGTTACCAGAAAATACCACATTCCACGAAAGGGAGACATAAGATCATAACAAAACAGGTCATATTTTCATCAATTAAACAGAAGAGTGAAGGTCGTTCAATCGGATCCTCTACTAAATGTGCTTATTAAACATGTATGGTATGGTGCTTATGATCTAAACCTAAATAATTTTGAAAAATTACCAAACTGACTCACTTAGAATATTTGTTTGTTTGTTAAAGGGTTTGTGCTTGATCTTCAAAGTGACGACACGATGGTTTGGTTGGAAAGCGTGCTCAGGCGCCGCAAGTTAACTGCGGTACAAACTAGAAAAAACAGGCCAAGTGCGAGTCGAACTCGCATAACTCGAATAAGTAAAAAAAGTATTATTACAATAAATAGGCTTTATGAAAGAAACCAGGTATTGACAGAAATCATTTAATTAAAAAACTTAAACAACATTAAAAACTACTTAATAAACTTTACACTTCAGTTTAGAAACTTATAAAACGCGTTTTAAAAACTATCAAATTCCTCAATTCACGTTTAACCGCTTCAAGTAGGAGGATTTTATGTCTTTTTCTCATCAATAATTTTATGGTTTGTGACCAAGCCTGGGGCTGTTTGTCAATTCGAAAGCTTCCCCTGCCTCTGGCCGTCTGGAGGGTGACGCGCTGAGCGAGGAGGTATCGGAGTTGGGCGCGTTCTCCATGGAGATCACCACGTCGGTAGTGTTGGTTGGCTCAGACCTCTGGCTCGGTGAGCGAGGTGACGAACGACAACGATTTGGTGATTTCTGCGGGCGGGGAAGTATTTTCTGAAAAGAAATATTTTTTTTAAATATTCTTATCATTTCCCTCTGAGAAACAAGGTTAAAGCAGTGTGATTATCTGACAGAAAAAAGACCAAAACAGTGGTATAGTTGCCGTATACAACTTGAACAATAATTGGCATAGTGATGATGAATTCGCGCATCTCGGGTGACACAGGAGTGCCAGGGGGGACTGTACGGCCAATCACGTGCCGTGCGTTCCAAATGACATTCCCCTCTCGAGCCCCGCCAAAGAGATCCGAAAATCGTTTACTGCGCAGTGAAGGTCATTGTTCAAGTTGTATACTAGGAACTACAGCTAGCAGTTATAAAAAATCGTATTCTCCGGAACAACATCCTAGAACTTTTATTAATCGCTTCCGTAGCCAACAATACGAATGGCTACATGCTTGGAAAAGGGAACTATCCATCCGTAGGTCCCGGGTTGGATTCCCAGTGTACCTGTCATTACGATTTCGATCGGGTGTTACCTGTTGAGGATCTACTAGGTAGGCTCCTGTTCGTCGCACCGTGAAGTCAGGCGCGACCAGGCACCGCGCGACTAGCAGTGCGCACGCGCACGCCCATGTCGCCCACACTCCGGCCGAGGCGGCGCGGGTAGCGGCCACGCGCCCTCCCAGGCCCCACGTACTGTTCCAGCCGTTCAACAAGAACAAGTTGGCTGCTGAGCAACTGCAAACGAATTGAATTAATTTATTATTGCAAAACATTAATTAACCGATATTTTGATGTTTGCTCAGGCAAGACTGCGGTAGTGCAGCTGGAATTTCATGTTTCTAAAAGATATTTAATTTAGCATATGTGGTAGTCACGTACACAGTTTACGCTTAAAACCCTACTTAATATTTTTTGCGTTTGTGTATGTAATAATCTCAAGTGCTTCAAAATGAGTACGTACATACTTCTTTTGCACTGAACGCCTCTTGTTCACAAATAGCGAAAAGCTTTCACTGTGCTATAACTTACGTGGTCGCATTCGTGTAGTTCTGAAAGGCAGCACAGAAGTCGTGCAGGCCGCCGTTAGTCAGGGTGAAGCTGTGGCCGGTGAGGCCGACCATCACCAGTGCCGCTATCAGGGCTGGAGCCAGGATGCGGTACGGCTGCTGTAGACTAACAAACACAAAAACACGATAAATTCAACTAAGAAGAACATACAAGAAAATAGCTACTAGCTATGTTTAATCTAGGGACCGGAGCAGTCCGGTAAGAATGCAACGGTATGTGAGCACCTGAATGCGTTCTTTCGGAGGACCCCGCTAGAACACTATACGCGCTGTAGATGGCCACCGGAGGGCTTCAGTAGGTAAGAAACCCACATAAACCATAAATCTTTTTGAAGAATTCCTTTATTAATAATTAAAGCTTTCCAAAAGAACTAAAAATCGACTTAACTGCTCTAAAAGTCTACAGCATTCATCCCCTACTGAATGCAAAAAGACTTATACGTATATGGTTTTTCATGGCGTAACATTTATAAAAAATCACAGTCCTCCCAATTACAGAACCTCCTCCGTTTTTAATTTGTTTGAAAATAGATGATGAAAATGCTATGTATATGCGTGTAAGGGTTCACCTGGTACTATCTTTCCATATTCCATAATAGCACATATAATAGGTGCAAGATTTAGTGTTCAGGGAAACACAAATAACCAAGCGAGATAATGCTTTGGCGGAGCAATGATACTCGTAGCTCGCACCAATCGAGCCTTGTACCGGTTACAGGCGTTCGGTGCTTCCTACATGCGCATGTTACCGGTGCTATAGTATTCCCTACTAATACGTACCCAGTCCTCGTTCGTCCTCCGCCTGGACACATAATGAACAGCGTTGTCCATATGATAGCAACTATCATGGACATTATTGGCATGTACTCGGCGTACTGGCAGTCCCCTTCCTTCGCATAGAAGCTGCGGAGGGTGTCCAGCATCAGTGTTTTGTTCCCTAGAGAAGAAAATTGTGTCAGAGTGACGTCATGGAAGTTCCTTTCCATCGCAGCTTGAATTAAATGGGGTTTGCACTTGTCCTCCATCTAACCTGGATGGAAAGGGACGATAGCGTGATCATCCAGAAGCCTCTACCTAATGAAGTGCTGTATCTGTAAACTTTCATACCAGAACACACTGCTGATTAGTGTCAGAGATAGGAAACATTTGGTAAGAAGGAAATAATAAGATCATAACATAATGGTGTTTCGCTACAGGTGACAGGGTCTACCGCTGTGTTACGACCAGCAACCCACTTCATTAGGCCATTCGATTCATTGAGGCTACTGTGGTAGTCTATGGGGAGGGAGTTCCATGCGGCAAGTACGAGTAGCTAATCTCAATGACCTGCTTAATCTTTTTTCTGTTTGGGATACAAAAGCTAAAAAAATGATCGGGTAAACTAAAGCCAAAAACAATTTTGTTAAAATTTTGCACAAAATGTAAGCTGTTAGTACTGCTCGCCAAACTGTGAGAAACAAACAAATCAAATTAGAGAAGAACTACAAACTCTTTTTGCGTTTGATTGTCTTTTGAATCCAGATTCGAACGCGAAGAAGTTTAAAAGAGAACTTTGTTATCGCATGATCGTCTTTCAGATTTTCAACATGGCCTGTTGGAAATGAACTGAAAATTAGTAAAGTATCTGAAAACTAGAGGGACATGATTCATTGACCTTATGCATGTTTATCGTCTTTTTATTGTGTCGTAAAAGCTGAGAAAGATATGTGGTCACTAGTTGCAGAAGAGTTTACATCTGTATCCATCAACAAGAAGACCTGGCACTGGCTACTCCCCGAGGTATAAAGGTCGCAAGGCACTTTTTAGGTAAAATTTGACAAGACCAATTGGGTTGCTGATCACCTTTATACGAAAGAAGAAGAACATTTTAATGCGATCACTAATATTCGTTTCCCTAGCGTGATGATCATGATATATAACCTGATTGAATAAGCGTTCATATTGGTGATTTATGAGAGGCACGTTCAGAAATGGGTTCACACTGATGAGAATCCATAAATTCATATTCTATCAAAATCAGCGGGAAATTCCACCAGATTGGTGATATTCACTTTTTTTAAAGAATGATCGGTTTGCACTTGGCCTTCATCTCATCTGATCTGTCATCTGATGGTGACAATAATGCCGTTGGATAATAAGTGTGTGCACCCAAAAGCCTCAAACCTAATTAGGCCACATACCTGAACACAACAGTGTTCTTAAAGCTGCTGTTTGGTGGCAGACTTAAGTAACATAGTAGCGAAATGACCTACCACCAAACAAACCGAGTACCGATAGCCCACTTGGGAATTGAACCCGAGAACTTCAGATTGTTATTCCAACATTTAGCCAATAATTCACGAAGGATTTCTTTCTGATTCTGCCAATAATAGTTATTTCAATTCGTAAGACTTGTACAGTTCTAAATTTAAATTAAAAAAACGCTCACTTACCGACTACAACGGTTGCATTCTTTTCTTCTATCGTAGTGTCATTGCCGTTAAAGTCAAGTAACGTATCATCGGCTTCTCTTTTAACCTTCATTAATTCCTCGCTTTTATTCCCAGGGACGGGAGTCGTAATTTGAGCATTCCCTTCAGAATTTGTATCGTTTGTATCGTTTGTTTCATCTTTGGTCCTTGTCGTCTGTATTGTCCGTGTCGAGTTTCGCATTGCAGCAATCTTTGCAATATCTTCGTCTGGTAGTTCGACCCAGTGAAACTCTAGCTGTCGAGGAGTGAGCACGCAGTTGTTTCCCACAAGCTCCATAGTGTTTTGTAGGAACACATAGTTCATAATGCCGAATACGGCAGCAAGAGCGTAGAGTATCGTGTGCCATGCTGGAACAAATACATACTCAAAATGAAAAGTATATCCGAGTCTTCGATTACAGGAAGATTTATAGAACGGGGTTCATTCGAAAACCAGTTTCTAGTTCTAGAACAAAGACAGATTTAACAGTCACGAATCGCTGTGCCTATTTCTGGAATATCGAAACGAAATAAAACGGGCACGCGACTTGGAAAACTCGACGTCTATACTTTTATGTACATTACATAAATAACATTACACTAGTATTATAAAAGCGAAGTTAGTTTGTATGTTATCTCTTGACGAAACACAACCAATTGCGATGAAATTTGGAGCGTACGTTGCCTGCATGGGAGGTGCCGTTTAACGTTCGAATTATGGTCTCACATTAAATATTTGAAATAAGAACGCTTTTCATCTATTCTACGGCCTTAACGTTCACTCACTTTCGAATTGTATCAGCTCTAGCCTAGCTTCTCAAGTTATACATCTCTCGCGCTAGCGTGTATAAATTATTAAGTAAACAATGTACTTCGTAGTTTAGCTATTGCACCTACAGTTTCACTACACAAAGTAAAGTTTGACCTCAAAAGAGTTGGGTAACGTACAAGTGAGGTCATAGCGTTGTAAAATGACATCGCTAACACCGATAAACGCGCCAAGCGAATACAGCATGAATACTTAATGCTCAAAGGTTTATGCCAGCGAACAAGTAGGTACTTGTATCTGCAGACTAAGTTTGCATTTAAATTTCCTGTTGTTTTTCTGCTTCACATTTTGGGATTATGGAAAACAATGTTTTGAAATTGCTAATTCCGAGGGGACTGGATCAGAATAAAACGAAATCAATATTCCTTTCCATGTAGCATACATAGGCTACAAAGGAGGTTAAAATGTTGAAGCGTTATATTTTAATCATGGAATCAGGCAGAACTCCAACGGCGTGGAGCAAGACAAAACCTGCTAAAGAAATAGGAATATGCATCTCCCTAGTGTTAACGAGACAAATTAAGTATTTTTATATCATGTGTCTGCTATATGTGCCAAGCCTTTTGTTATCTAAATTGTGAATTTCATGCAACAGCAATGGTACCAATTCAGTCAGACCATTGAGCAGAATCTTGTAAAGAGGATCTTGTAATGCCAATGGCGAATCCTAAAACAAAACAAAGTGACCAAGCCTGAGCGCAACATCATCGGGGTATCAAATTGTAAAGAAGGCAGACATATTCAAGTGTATAATTCGCAAAGTACAAATGTGTTTGCTGCCGATATATCCAGTTTATAGGCAAGGATCAATAACGTCAGCAAAGGTACCTGTGAACCGTCAGGTTGCAAGGATGTTTGCCCCTAGTGAATTGTACGTCAGCACTATGAATCCGCCGCTGTAGCTTGTAGATATACAGTTTGGTTAACAATATGCTGATCGGTCGCATTTTACCCCCAGTGCGGGGATCATCATCAGCAGCCGGGAAACGTCCACCAGACGTCCACTGACAGTTTGGGGTAAAACTGTCATACTCGGTACTGTCATACTGGTTGAGATCTTCGTAGATGCGAATGCTGGTTGGCGGGATCTTTGATTTAAATGTGGAATGCGTGAAAGTTGCGTGAGAGTGAGGCTGACAAAAAAGATAGAATTCGATGGGTCTAGTATTTGGTCTAGTACCTAATCTGTGATGGGTCTGCGCCGTCGCCGATAGGTACGTTTGTCAATCAATCAAACATTATCAAATAGTATTTTATAAGAATTAAACAGAATTTTGTAGTATTTCATCAGAACCCCAGTCGCCATCTGGTCTGCGCAACCGTCGTAAACGGTATCCTTCAGTTTGTGTTCATTATATTTTTGACATGCATATCATTGATATTTTTACAAAGCCTTAAAAAGTTTTGGGAAGAGGTATAACAAACAGTTCCTCACCTTTCCAAACCTTGAGTTTCCTTGACGAGCGCTCCTCCAACTGTATATAGTCGTACAGCAAGACTGTCATCTTCCCAAAGCTTGAGAAATACTGTCACATCTTCTTTTCCATTCTGTAAGCAAAGTTTTGTTTTTATTTGCGTCATATTTCCTTCAAATAGAAAAAAGTTTATCCTACAATTTTTCTTGCCAGTAGTAAATGTACGGTATACACAATAGTGGCGTTAGCATGGCAATGTTTTCCATGTCAAATATTTTAATGGGGATTTTAGTAGTTACTACGCAATTGAACAACAGCAGGCAAAATTTCCCTTTCAATACAATACTAATTTATTTAGCAGGCTCTATATAGGAAGGTCCCTTGACAGGTGAGGTGCATCAATGACTTACAAACTATAGACTTGGTATATTCTCAGTAAAGTCTGACCCAGCCAGCCACCCAGATTCTTGTCAATTTTGACATACCTATAGATTCTTGCTTTACAAGGTTACATGGAAAGCGGTCGTTATGCATTTGATAGTCATGTATTTATGACAGAACAAGGTACGAGTATAGTATCAAGTACCACATGTACAGTTGTAAAAAACTGTAGCCGTAATATTTTAAATTTAAAAAATTTAAAAAATTACGGCTTATGTTAATCACGTCACGCTGTTTCGATAGATTCAAAGCAATGAGCTAGCCTACTCTGACTCGTAGGAAATGATAAAATATGAGAGTAAACTGATTCGACAAGGACTTTACAATTGACATTAATTTTATTCATTGTTTTGATTTCCGATAATGATATATGATCTTCAAAAGAAGAGTAAATGGGCATCATGTAGACCAACACGTAACATCGTCGACCTCATCGTCACTTACCATCAGGTGAGATTGAGGTCATATGTTGGTCTATCTTCAATCAAAAAAAAATATATTGTACTACTCTTTGAAAAATTGTTTCTAATTTGTTGCTATCCAATTATTTAAGCCATTGTTCAGATAAAGCATACAGGTCTCATATATTAATAATACTGAGTTCTAAAGTATTCGTTTCACAAAATATATAAACAATTTAATACGGTTTTAAAAGCACCTACTTTTACGTCTGCAATAACAATGGTGTATCTAAACTTGAAAGTCTATGGAGAGGTGATAAATTAGACCTGTAATTTACCCATGAGAACTGTGCCACAAGCATGTAGGTTAGTTCACTTCACACCCTTCTGCGGTGTTGGGACCGCTGAGCGTGATATAATAGATTAGATCATAGGTCACACAACAACAAAGCTAAATTAGATCCTGTCTCAGCTCATCGAGTCACACAAGGCCGACTGGTTTTGTGAGTTTGACAATTACACATTTGTTAACAAAATACACATCTAATCTAATAGTGTAGATATTTATATTTTAGGTAACATGATATTGCTATTATTCTGTATAAATTTTACGGCGGGAGGTCCCGGGTTCGCTTCCCAGTGGGAGTACCTGTCGGTCCTTGGTTTCGTTGTTGGTTACTAGCTACCACTATGTATTACCTAAGTCTGACGCCAAACAGCAGGGGTAATAGCACTGTTGTGTTCCGGTATGAAAGGTACCAGAGCCAGCGCCTCATTAGTTTGAGGTTAGGGGCGTAATCTTACTATAGAACTTCATTATCGTCAGTTCCGATCAGGTGAGATGCAAACCCATTTAAAAAATCTACGATGCGATTTATTTATGGGTAATTTGTATTGTATGTAGCTCTGACAAGCTTTGTGTGTCATAAAAATCTAGCAAGTCAATTTTAACCTATACATACATATACAATTTACTGTAGTATCGATTTGAAACTTACTAATTGTATGTAATTCAGATGATAATACAATATTTTTGTACCATCGATCTGATCTGACCCCAGAAGGTGGATAGAGGAACTCTTCAATGTGTTCTAGTATACCCCTCGAGTTTGAGCTCATTTGGTTTGTATTGACGAGGATCTGATGATGGAGCCAAGAGGTACAAAAGTACAACTCTTCCAGAATCAGTAAACCCTGGTTTTGACTCATTTTCAACCGATTTCAAAGAAGGAGAAGATTCTCAATTCGACTGATTATTTTGTGTGTATGTTACACGATAACTCCGCCAGCTAGGAACTGATCTTGATGGTTCTTTTTTTTTGGTAGATCATACTTTAGAAGTCGTCCCATATACATATTATCGAAATAGATTCAGCACTTTTTGAGAAAATCAATGAGAAAATCAACAAAAATAAAATATATACTAGGGAAGTGGAAGTAGGTTTCTTAGTTCTTTTTGAATGCGTTATGTTTGTTTTGACTTTTTAGTACATTATTGACGCATGTCAGGTTCAGTCAGGTTTTTTAAACGTCAATTGTGTGTTGTGTTCGTAATTAGCATGATTTTTTTGGTGAAAAATCCGCCGGAAATTCGAAGCCGGGTCGGGTCACCAGCTTAAAAGCAGTCGTTATTCTACCGTGAAACTCTTTCAAATGAAAAACACATATTTCGATTGTGGGACGATGATGTGAGATGACATCATCGTGAATACCTACCTATAGCCATGATATCATTACTTGTTAGTTTCCCATCATCATTGTATCTAAAAACGTAGTCAATGTTTGCTTTCGTAACCGGCTTACCTGATTCAAGGCATGAATAACTTTTGGATAAGCATGTAAACTAAATGGTTGATAGGTAAATTAGACGAGCTAAGGTCACCGACATATCTAGACGAGTCAGCGTGGTGAAGTCGTTTGAAGAACGGATAGACGATGTGGAGTAAATATTCTCGAGTTGGTACCTCGTACCGGGAAACGTGTACTGAGCCGCCCCCTGCTAATTGGACCAACGACCTAGTCAAGGTCGCGGGTAGTCGCTGGATGCAAGTGGCATTGTGGCATACTATGAAGGAAGCCTATGTTCAGCAAGGGACGTTTCCCGGACGATGATGGTGAGTAAATTAGTGCAGTATGGACTTGCCTTTAGAATAAGACAGATGTCGTAAAGGGCGACTAAGGGAAGAATATTTAGGAGATGGACCGCAGCAGCTATCTATGGAACAACAACATTTTACTGTTATTTGTTTAAATGAAGCGCAGAACAAAAATTTGGTCGTTTTGTATTAAAAATTCTTTAGCTAAATCCTTTTTTGTTATAAGTTGTGATCATTTGCCTAGCCGACCCTTTTTACTTTTAAATATCATGACCAAGTACAGTATGTGTCCACTGTTGGACTTCGAACGTAATTTGCACATGTATTCCTAGCAGTTCCACTGAAGTTGACTGGACTGCTGGGAATTTTCCCAAAAATTCCATTACTCATATAATGGGTCGGAAACTCTGAATGCTGTAGTAAGAGTTTTGGAACTTTTGGGAATAAAATTCCCAGCAGTCCTGCCGTGGGAAAACTTCAGTGGAACTTCTGGGAACACACGTATTTCCAGGAGCTGGTATTCACCAAGTTCGGCAAGCGGATTGAGTATAAAAGATATTTTTTTATATAAAGCAATAATATTGTATTTAATTACCAATAATAAATTTTGGGAAACGCACCTTTCGTAACGAGATTTTTTCAATTTGGACTTGGACTTTGACTACTGGAAAAATCTGTGCACGTAATAATATGACCCTTTTAGCCAAGAGTGAAGCCACAGCACAGGTTGAAACTATATTGGTATACAAATTAAATTCCAAACACAAACATTTCCATTATTAAAGTCGTGTTAGATATCCGCCACAATGCGGCTGACGGCGCGGCGCCAAAGTGCATGCGTGGGCGCACGCTCTAATTTTTAGCGTAAACTCATACACATGTTGCATTCACACGTTCTAATTTTACTGCCACTGACGCTGTAATATTAGTATGCAGTTGAGGACCTTCAACTACTAAAATATAAAACAAACGGCCAAGTGCGAGTCGGGAACCCGCACCGAGGGTTCCGTACAGAATATGGATGATAAAAATACGGAAAACTATAAATATTATGCACCGAACAATCCTCTAACGAATGCGCCTAAATATAATTTTCGATTTAGTTTTGCTACTTGTCACTATATGGCGTTACTAATACTTTAAAACTCACGTCTAATAACATTACGTTTGTTTTATGGGAGCCCCCTTAAATATTTATTTTGTTCTGTTTTTTATTGTTTTTATAGCGGCAACAGAAATTGAGAAAACTTCAACGTCTAACTATCGTGGTTCATGAGATATACCTCTAGCTTGGTGACATACGGACAGCGGAGTCTTAGTAATAGGGTCCCGTTGGTTACCCTTTTGGGTACGGAACCCTAAAAAGAGTGCACTTGAGTTATAGGTGGTTGGAAAATTGGTAAGTACTTCGTGATCTTGTACGTTTATCGTATGCCAATATCGTATATCAAAAATCAGCACCTGGAAGCGCTCAAAAAGCTAAAATAAATTATATTTCTCTATAAAGTACCACTACATATTTTATTTATATTTAAAAAAGCTTTACACTGTCTGTTTACTGTTAACAGCATGTGTCTCGTAATCTCGTTAGATGGAAGCTGACGTAACTGCTTTTATATTAGTTTTTTATACCCGCACGGTGGCTAGTCTTGATAGTAATGGCATTACGCATTTTGTTTTTGTTCAGTCACAATCAACTCATTGTTGCTCATGCATAACATGTATTTATGTTTAGTATAATAAAACAATGCAAAGTCCCAAGAGAGAATGTACGATGGCGGAATTTCAAAACGCTATCCTTCGAATAATTTTTTACATAATATATAAATACACGTACGTATTTTTCACTCCACTCATTAGTTACTTGCTAATCATTTTTATTTGATTTCAGTAATTGAATTTGATTAGCAGTAAAGATTGTAAATTGTTTTATTTACAACTAACTTCTGCCCGCAGTTTTGACCACGTGGACTTTAGGATTTATCCCATGGAAACTACCTGTTTAATCGGGATAAAAAGAAGCCAATGTTCTTCCTTGGCCTTTCAACTATCCCTCTATAAAAATCAAGTCGTTCTGATTTTCTGTTAGGTCGTGAATGTATGAGAAAATGTTTAAAAAAATTATTTCATGTTTTAATTGTTATTCTGCTACTTGGAGCAGAGGCAAATTAAAAATTTGGCCAAGTGCGAGTCGGACTCGCGCACGAAGGGTTCCGTACAGAATATTGATGTTTAAAATACGTAAAATCTTAAATAATAATATGCACCAAACAATCCTCGAATCCGAATGCGCCTCGATTTTCGTTGTCGTTATCAGTAGTATGTTACATCGCACGTCTCCAAAAAAATCACGTTTGTTGTATGGTAGTCCCCTTAAAATTTATTTTATTCTGGTTTTTATAACGGCAACAGAAATACATCATTTGTGAAAATTTCAACTGTTTAACCATCACGGTTCCTGAGATACAGCCTGGATACAGACGGACGAACGGACAGCCAATTCTTAGTGACAGGGTCCCGTTTTATTCCCCCTGGGCACAGAACCCTAAAAATCAAAGATAATCAAATCGGTTCAGCCGTTCTTGAGTTTTAATTATAAATTGTATAACTAACTCGACTATGTTTTATAGATATATATATATATGTATAGTTCTAAAAATTATAGTAGAAGATTGTACCTAGCCCTAACTCTTTTTAATAGGTGAAGATTTGTAATGAAAATGGCGTAGTCTACGCAAACACACATGGTCACTGAGTTTCAGTTATACTTATAACCTATCAGTTTTCCAATTAAAAGCATTTGAGTTGGATTATAATATGTATAATTAATAATTAACGCATTCAAAAACAACTACAAAAAGTCTACAATTGCCCTAAATATCTACAGCATTCAGCAGAGGTAGAATTATTATATTTGGTTTTTGTTGATTTTATCAAAAAGCGCTGAATCAATTTCGATGAAATTTATATGGGCCCACTTCTGAAGTACACTCTACCAAACAAAAAAGAATCATCAAAATGTATTGACATCTGGCGGAGTTATCGCGTAACATACATACAAACTCCACCTTTTTTGGAGTCGGTTGAAAACAAAACCAACACTGTGCCATTTTAAATTGATCTCACGTAGTTATTATAAGCGGTATGTTAGAGAGGCGTAAAATTGGTGACCGACTTTTAATCATCGTAAAATATAACAGAGATCCCGTGAGTATTTCACCGATGATAATCGAAATGTAGGTCAAAATATAATATGTTATACTTTATCTATAAAATTACGGCGTATGAATCAATTTTTTAACATTTGAAGTACATTTGAAGTGTAAGTGCAAAACGCCAATATATGTTTACAAAGTAGGGAAATAGGCAATGATTTTTTAAAGTACCCTTAACACATGCGAAATAAATAAGATTACTTAGGCAACGATGATGACCTTTAAATTGACCCTCATGAACGTCGCTGATTGTTACCGTTATCAACAAATATGTATTTTGTATATTGCTGTGGTTTATGGCTGGCAATGTAAAGTAAATTTGAAAAACAAGTATAATGGGCGAGGAACTGGCTATGTAATCTTAGCGTGTCAGAATTCGTTTCTACCGACATTGTTGATATCCAGTGATAAAGCTGGAAACTCAAGAGCTGATAAGATGGCGGTGGAATGTATGGCACAAGAAAAAATGTAGCAGCTTGTTAAACGCTTAATAATCTGGTATGATGGTGATAGTTATAGATATAGATTGTAATATAGTACCAATAGGCCAAGACAGCGGTTTGCTGCGTCTGCCAGTTTTGACAATATATCCCGTGTAACAATTGAAGTAAAAGTATTGCGAATACGTATGCCAACCTACAGTCTTCATCATCGGTTCTACTTCACCAAATTATGCTTTCCGAAAGTCACTATACAAAATACCCAAATCGCTTCGCTTCAAGAGTTCCCTCGATTTCTACAGGGTTCCATCATCAGATCCTAACCTGCTGAACATGGGACTACATGGGACTACCCTTTCAAACAAAAAACTGTTCTGCCGTTTTTGAGTAATCGGAAAACATACCAAAAAAACAGATTCCGACGAATTGAGACAGGCCTCCTTTTTATAGTCGGTTAGGAAGTTGGTGAAAAAATTCTCTCTCTTACTCCCAAAAACTTCTTTTTTTGGACAAACGCTTATTTGTGAAAGTCCCAAAATCCAACTGCTGTAAGTTTGTAATCTCATTTACAGCCAGAGTGACGCGTTAAATCTTGTTTCATTTTAGTAATTTGTAAATAATTTCCATGAATTTTGTACTAGACTGTATTGTGGCAATTGGTCGGTCGGTCGGTCGTGGGTCGTGGGCGTCTACAAGACGAAGTCGATAAATCCAAGGTGAAGGACCAGTCAAGGACACGTCGGTCCGATGAATTGTCGTGCTTATCAATACTTACTTATCTAAGTTATGACTTCATTCTGTAGCTTTAGGTGCAAGTACAAACATACTGAATATTTAACTACAATTACTGTTCGTGGAATACTTTTGACCTTCATTTTTGTTGTGGTTTGAGACACAAAGTATATATTATACTAGAATATATATATAAGTATAGAATACGTACATATGCAATGTTCTGTTTCAATTTTGAGCCAATTTAAAATATGTAAAGTTTTATTCACATGGCTTTTCCTTGTATTTTGTATCTGCCACCGATGATATATATTCTGTTTTAATTTTATCTTGTTTTAAAATTGTATGGGTGCAATTTGGTAAAAATATGGCATTGGTTGCCCTTTCATTTTTAATCTCCTAACAATTCGAATAAAATTGCGTTAATGTAAATCTATCTTAATAATTTCTCTGGTTTGAATGCATACAAAATTATAGGTTGTACAGTACACATTAAACATTCAAAAAAATCTAAACATAAAATTGACGCACACAAGCAGTAATAGTGATTGAACTGTATATGTACTCGTATTTCGTGATATAATCATATTATGTATGAATTATTTCCTGTCACATTACGATAACATCTTGTGAAACATATCGAATATTGTGGCATATCGAATTATTTCTATAGCATAGAACGATTTAATCAAAATCAAATGACCCTAATACCTTCATCTCATGAGACAAATAAAATATTGCAAATTAAACTTACTTCCATGTTCCAAAAATAGCCATTCATATTGTACATTTATATATTTTCTACTGTTTTCCTGTAAGCCCAATCGAAAACACTTAGATACCTACCTTAAACCAAGAACATCCAAACCAATGCTGTGGTTAAGTCCAAAAAGAATAACAGACCGACCGTTTATTCACATTTTCATTGATAAATGTATTTTTTATGAACGCACGCGTTAAAATATGCAATATCTCGGCTACACGTATTTTATTCGACGCATGCCGCGTTGACTGACTCCCGAATAGATTCCAACTCACAGATACGACTTTTTGGTTTCGACATTTGTAACAGGAAAACGTTAGACGAAGACAACACGAAAACATGCACATGAGTCATATGTGAACTCCTCAAGAGTGAAAAAGACAGATATGCTTTTCATGATATGTCCTTTGTTTACCTGACGTAACCGCATGATGTCATGGTAACCCCGCCATTTTCTCGGTTTGGTTTTGGCGGGTGTTTTGGTTTCAACATGATTTGACGAGGTTTTATTGGTGTAGAACGGAAATAGATTAGCCTAGTTTGCGTTTATATCGGGTTTTTAGTATTCAGTTTTATATGTATGTATGTACATACTAGTGGAAGCTTCGATATTTAAGCATTTCTTCAGTGATACGAATGTGATATCGTTCAGAATGACTGAGTAGAATTGACAAATTAAATTTTACTGCTTACAAAATTAAAGTATATGAGAAAATATACTGTAAAAATCACAGCTTCGTGTGTCAAGTTGTTTTTGAGGTCTGCCCCTGTGGCGGTTGTGACGGTCCAAAATCGTATAATTGACGAAAGTGTCCGAAATCTTTTTATTTCGAACATCGGGACATGGGTCAAATTTAACTTGAATGATTTGATTACAGACAGACACACATCGAGACAGATGAAACTAAAAAGGCTCGTAAAAATATGTGGTGTACGGTAAGTTTTGATACTTGGGATACTTGAAATTTGACTATTGTAAGGTCGTTTCAATGGATTTTAATATTTTTACATTGAAGAATACAAAAAAAATCTTTCGTTGCGCAACACAACAAAGGAGTTTGAGGCTGAACGCCGAAAAAAAACTTTCCTCCCTAAGGATGTAAATACCATTTTCTTCCCGCTATTTCAATAGATAATGAAATGCTTACATTGCGAAAAGGAAAGACGAAAAAACTTTTCTTGTGCAATTTCTACCAAACGTACGATCGTAAAAAGGAAGGCAAAAATTTAACACCATGTTTTTGGTAAATGTGTATGTAACTCTGCCACTGCTCGGAATCCCCAAGATCATGATACGCTGGCTCTGCTACATTTAATAACACTTTTGCAATTCAAGTATTAGCAACAAATGTAGTACTAAAACAATTTCTGAGTTTTCTGAGTTAACATTTAAAAATGTAGTAAATTGAATTGGGGCCTGTGAAAAAGCCACTCCAAGTTAATTTTTTAATCATGTTTGTAGTATTTATTATGTCCACCTTTACTTCCAAATATCTGGGAAACGTGCCGCTTTAGGCCAATATGATTAATTTCATTTTTTGTCCTCTATTGGTACATAAATATCAGCAGAATTGTGTGCTGACGCCTTGAAGAAAGAAAACAAGATGGCGGCCGATCACTAAGGCTTTACTAGGCTAAGGCATTCGATCAAAAATATTCTAGCTCCTTGCAGGAGACGGATTATAAATATCAATTTCTTCTTTTGGATAACCAGTCTGGGAGGATGTGTAGATGAAGACGACACGAAGGCAAAGAGAAATATAAACAACTACACAATATTAATTATTGTTTATTAATTTTTCATACAAAACATTGGACCCCAGAGTTATGTGTGGGCGTTAACTTATAAATTTCGATGGCATTGGTAAATAAGCTTACCATATTTGCAAGATTACAAGTTACATACTTTTTGGTTAAACATCTAATAAGTAACTTTATACAACGCTAATCCTAAAGCTTCTACGTAGGGCTGCCATCTGTTATAATAATAATAAAATCCAGATCTCGGAATAAATAGTGTTTGGGTCTTATAAACAATAAATCTTTCATTTATTGGTTAATAAAAATAACTGCCCTCAAATAGTAGCCGATTGAAATTTTACATTTACAAGTCTATTACATTAAATAAACTATCCTACGACGCAATAATTAATTTTTTCATATAATAAAAATAAGTACATAATGTAATTTATAGTGATTAGTATTATTATATATTATTATGAAATATTGTAGTAGTATAAAAGTGTTTATTTTACAAAATTATTCTAATTATCGTGTGACCTGAAAGAATACAAGTAGACAGCCCTGTATACTGGCGGGTACATACTTAAACCAACTTAAACCTTTTATATTTCTAATAAAGCTTCCGTATATTATGTTACTAGGCAGGCACAACAAAAATTAAATTAAAATCGAACCAAGTATTATATTTACATGACGACCTACATTTTTGCTAACATCGTTTTGGTTAATCAAACAAATAAATAAAAGATTTAATTTTTGGGGTGAACAAATACAGTGACAGATTTTTACTTCCTGATAAAAGAAATGTAACTCATTTCCATGAGGATGGGTTGGGCAGCATTTTAAGTGAGTCTGTAAATGTTGCTAATATATATACAAAAACAGAGTTTTTTCCCAAGACAATTTGTAGGGTTCTTAACTCACGCCGCCGTCTGTCTGTCCGTCCGACAGTTTGAAACGCTATAGGCAGCTAGTTGAAATTGTTACAAAATATATATTATTTTAACAGATACAAAGGAAAAAGGAAAAATTAACAGAACTCAAACAAGGAACAGAAACTTTTTTCAACGAATTTGTTTGATTTTACTCTTGCCTTACATAAGAACAACATACAAAAGTGGTGAAATTGCAGTCCATATCCGTCCACAATCCGGTCCGTAGTTCGTAAAACGACAAATATTTAAAAAAAAACGGCGTGTGAGTTAGACAGGTGTGCGTGCGATAACGGAATCGAACTGAACAAAATAATTTTTTTTGTGAGTACAATAACACATATGTTTATACGGAACCTGCAGTGGGCAAGTTTCACTCGCACTCTGTCCCGTGGCTTGATCCACTTTGAAGGTGACTGATGTGGTGAGCCATCGGAGTTAGTATAATCCGAAAATTCATTAGCGCACTTATCTGTTTCTTGTTTGTTCCGTAAACTTCTTTATCATACGAGTAGTATCCATCAACCCATTTTCCAAATAAATTATATCCTTTTATACCTATCAATTTTACATAGAAGACACGTAATACGACAACATGCGACCTAAACCTACTTAGTTAGTGCCTAAATAATTAGGCTGATAATGAAACGATCCACAATCGATTCTTTAAATCAGATACTTGTTTCTGAGTTGTTATTTCACACAGATCTTTCATTTCGCCTCAACTCAGATTTTTCTTCTTAGCCTATATAAGAAAAATGGTGTTATATTCGTGTTGCCGATATTGTACTCACTTTGCTGGGTTATCTTGTGAAAGAAACTTAGGAAGAATTGGCCCATTGGTTTCGTTAAACTTCTAGGGCCTACGAAATGATTGGATAATGAGTACAAAAAGTAAGCTTTCGTATTTTACACCAACCCAGCTCAAACTCCAATATAATCTATATCGAACAGTCTTTTGAAAAACTCTTATTCATCATCAGCTATCAATAGAAAACGTACGGCCTGACACAGATGGGACACCTGTCCGTCGCCGCCAGGCACCTCCTCAGACAGTCTGCGTGGAAGAAATGTGCACAAGGAGTCACCCTCGCAGACTTCATGGTCCCTAAACATACCGCACATACATCCTCCAACGTTGCAAGCTCTTCAGCAGTCGCTCGTCTGAACCTCGCTAGAGAACCACACGCCTCATTCAGCTTCGTCAAGGCCTCTCCCAACCTATGTCTTCCCTGGACGAAGACACATATGTAGAACAGTAAAACAGCCAGTCTCCAACGCTCATACCACGCTAAAGCTGGCACTAACGGCAGAGCCAGCAAACAGGTTGTCGCTCTTGCCCAAACACCGAAATATAGAGCTTCCATGCCCTCTAGTCTCTCGAATTTCATCGCTGAAAGTGCTATCGGCCAGATCTCTAGGAACGTCCTCTCCGATAGTAGATAATAAACTCCAGTGAAGGCTGCATATATCGCAGTAGGCTTATAATGCTCCAAGCCTTGTTCCAATCCTAGAGTCAACAGTATAAACGTGATGGTAACTATGAAGGTGACAGCTTTAGTCCATTCTAAGACGATTTTCGTAGCAGACATGGCCAAGTGTTTGACCCGGGAATGTCTGGTGACATTGACGTATGGGGACCAGTCCTCCTTGGTGCATATTTCTCGGACGTAGCTGACGGAGTAGGTGATGACGTTGTAGAACATGAGGGAGTAGAGGGATGTGAGGCGTCCCTGAGAGACGAACAGGCGGTCGCACGCTGTGAACATCAGCAGCTGAAAGAGGTGAAGTTGTCGTAAGAGACACATAAATTGTTTTATAAGTGCACGAGAGATTAAGCATACAATGATGTGCTAACAACTAATTAGGGTCACTGTTTATCTTTAAAAGTGTTTGGCACGGGAAGATTCTTTAGGCTTGGTTATCTCAACTTATTTTACATCTACCATCAATATAGGACTTGTTTAGGTACACAAGATAACATTTGCGGAATTTTTAAATACACATCCCACGACCCATTTACGACCAATGGGAAGAGCGGGAATAGAAGATGGAGATATTGGGGTGGATATATTGTCAATCCGAAACCAAACGACCAGCAGTTTTCCGGGGAATTTCCGCACTTGGCTATAGTTAGGTCTGTTTGTCTTGTTTTGTTGTTTTTTGTCTGCAGTAAGTAGTAACTGGGAGTTAACAAAGTGTGAAGACGCTAATGATTTTCGCACGCCTTCAGGGAATTCTCAGAACACGTAATTTTATACATGAACTTCATCTTACCTGGTGGTACGCACGGCTACAGGTCAAGCTATACATTTCCAGTATAAGCTGCACTAGCACCATGCGAGAATACATTCAAAACGAGGTCAGCTTATACTGGAAATATATAGCCTCATGTGTAGTGTGTACGTGATTATAAGGCCGTTGTATGGAAAGCGTGACCCAAAACCCTCATGCTAATCAGGCGATGTCTCTGCTCCCTTTAATACCCTTTAATAGTATTGCTGTTTGGCAGCAGATTTGGGAATCGAGGAGGAGGCACGTTGTGAGTGCAAGTGTCCAGGAGCCACCCGGCCACGGAGGTGGTTATGTACCTACCTGACTGATCATAGTGGACAGGTTTTTCATCTGCAGAAAGAGTCTCTCGGCGCGCTCTAGCGGCGCGTACACAGCCTTCACTACACCGAGGATGCGCGCAACGGGCGCCTGCAGCCTGCGCGCTGCCCCTGCAACAAAGACACATAATTATGTTCATCATCATCATCACAATCTGCTCACCACGTCGGAATTTTCATTACGGAATTTGGCTTTGTCACCGCGTTTCGCAAAGGATCATAGCACCCAGCTTCTCTCTTAAAAATCATTTATCTTTTGAATTAGCCTTGAAGAAAAAAAGGAAGACTGATGGTCGCAGTAACATGTTGTAGACATTTTCTATGTCCGCCTGGCTAGCTACCACTATGTTACCAAACAGCAGTGTTGGTGGCACTGCCAGCTCCTAATTATCATGAGGCTTCTACACTTATCATCCAACGGCTTTATCGTCATCATCAGGGGAGTAGAAGGCCGTGCATACCCATTCCTAAAACCCATACATAAAAAAGTAGAAAAGGCGGTTTCTGCTCTACATATTACTAGTATTATTGTTACTTTTCAGTGCCAGCACCGAGTTGACGACAGCGTGCCGTCGCGTGGGTGTTTCGCCCTCGAGCTGTCACCTCGCATTGTCCACCGTCTGCACAATGACCAGCGAGCACCCTCCACTGGGCATTAGACAGGTTCACCGCTCATTTGCATAGATCGACTTAAATAGTTCGATTGGGGTTGGGTTATTAGAGATGTAACCAACGGTTGTATAATATTAAATAACGAGACTTTGCAGCGTCGTGATAACTGATAAAGCAACAAACAGATATCTTCATTCCCACCTCCTGCTCCCACTGTTATTCCTGTTTTTTATTTTAGCCAGGATCTACAGCGGTACACTTGAAACGCGTCCATTGAAGGTGGATGAATTTCCTACGGACTTTTATACGGTTATAATGATACGGACGGATTCTTAATCTCAATTAAAACTTTCAACAGAATCTAAATGCTGACTTTTTTTTCGAAACGAGAGTTTCGAAAAAATAAGAAGCTTATACATATTTAATAACAATGTGTGCTGGTGTGATAAATAAAATTCAGTTTTCAAAAGTTGGCTACATTTGGTTTGGCATCATCCCGTAGTCATCCCCATGGCAGCAAGTATTTTTTAAAGACGAAGTTAAGTATAAAAGGGCCCCCGTCGGCTACGTATGGTCAGTTCAGAGCAACCCTCCACAACACCAAGTCAACAGCAACAAAAAGGCTCTGGTGAGTACCTTACTGTTGTCGGATAGATCAGGTTCCAGTTTCACATTCACATTTTGTACCTCGGTTTTTTTAACCTACTTCAAAAAAGGAGGAGGTTCTCAATTCGACGCGTATGTTATTTGTGTGTTGTGTGTAACACGATAACTCCGCCAATAGTGAACCGATTTTGATAATTCTTTTTTTGTTTGGTAGGGAATAGTTCATAGGGGGTCCCATATAAATTTTATTGAAGTTGATTGATCTTTCTTTAAAAAAATTAACAAAAACCAATTTCAATAGCAATTGAAGTCGGTTTTTAGTTCTTTTTGAACGCGTTAATTACTTTGCTCAATTTTTGCTTGTCGCCCAGCTAGATAACACCATTTTGTCTGTCTACCGCCAAATAGCAGTGCGAACTGTTCCGGTCAGTTCACAAAAGAAACATACATAAGCTGCATGCATTCATTCATCGTACGGACTTATATCTTATCTAGGTAGATAAAGTCATTTGACTGCTCAATTATGAGTTATAAACAACATTTTGAATGTTCAACAAATCCCTGAAGTAAATCTTTTGGTCTGTTTAATGTGTAGTGGCAGAATCCACAGCAGTGCAGAACTAAGAGGATACTTATGATTCCGTCCAGATAATCAGTCCCAAGCTAACGAGTTAGTTTTACAATGTTCAAAGTAAAAGTTTTAATAATGATTTTTAAAAGTTGAAATGGACCATGTGTTTTTGCAATTATCATCACGATGAAATAACGAACACAAACTATCGTGTCTTGCAAGTTGAAGAGGACGAAGGGAAAGCGGTTAAACACATCAATTTTCAAAGCAAAATTAAAGAAACCGTATATCGAAGCTAGCCATCATTTAATCATCATCAATGTTTTTGTTGGTACGTACTTGATAAAATCCGGAATGAGGAAATTCGTAGACGAACAAGGGTCTCGACGAGTCAATGAGCTGAAGTGGAAATGAGCAGGCCACATCGCACAAAGAACCGATAAAAGATGGGGAGTAAGAGTTCTCGAGTAGCAACCACGTACCGGGAAGCGTGTACTGGTCCGTCCCCCTACTATATGGACCGACGAACGCGTGGGGAGTCGCTGGACACTGGCTCGGGACCGGTCAACCATGGAGGAGGCATGTCCAGCAGTGGACTTTCCCGGCTGCTGCTGATGTTGTTGGATTACATTCAGTGTCGTAGATAGACATTGTTTAAAGGCATGTTGTTGTTCTTCGTAGCCATGTGTTTAAATGCAGATACTCGTATGTTCGGGTGCAATGACGCACGCCGCTGCTGGAGAGATGCCAGCTTCCGTCCGCGTCCGGTCCATTCAGCTCCACGTCGGCAATGACCCGAGACCGACGGAATACTTTAATGTTTCCAATAACAACGATACATAAATGCCGATGTGATTCGGAAGGCGGTGGCCGTCACCAATGACAGTTTTTCAGTAAACATGACAACATATAAGTCTTTGCATTTTAAGACGTTGAAGAACTATTTTAATATTTTTATTTTATTTATTTATTAATCAAACATATTTTTTACAAAATTGGCTTAAAGTGTACTTAATCCTAGAAAAGGTTTGTCTGTACACCATGTGGCTCGTCTATTTTATTTTACAATACTCACATTCTATCGCATTTTAATGCAGTGTATTGTAAGATGAGAGTATTTTAACAAATAAGGTTAACTGTCGTCAATAACAGTTATAAGAATTACAAAAATGTAGTTTTTATTTTATTAAATTAGTTATGTATGACTATGTAATTTACATATAGATATTGTTGGTTCTTTCGCGGAATCCACCTAACAAATCCTGTGAGGGTAGCATTTTTAAGCCGAGTTCAGACTCTAAAACCACGGCTGCTTATACTGTCTCATTAGAATTACAATTCATATTTTTCTTAATGAAAATTTAACGAAACTGTTTTTTGTAGTCGAATATTTATTTACAAATGTATGCGTATATATAATTAATTCACTGTCTGTCTAGGTCCTCCTCAAGCCGCTAGGGCTGGCACGCCCTTCTATTTTCATTACACCGTGTATTTTGTTTTCAATTACGTATCATTTATCTATTTGTAGAAGTATTTGTGTTTATGTTCAGACTATGACTAATTGCGTTGTTTTTGTCGGAGTATGTACATGCAGAGAACAGTTTCCCGCTATCGACCGTCATCACGAATCTCCTCCTTGGAATTGTCATCTCTTAGTCAATGTTGAAACTGTAACTGACTATGATACAGCACAGATATTTTCATAATTGCATAGTTATAAAATATAACGAAATATATTTTGACGTCATGGTTTTATAGTACATTTGGATAGTATAGAAGGTCATCATATATCAATCCTGAAAATTGTAATCCCCTTTGATCGCAGAAGTGGTTGTTAATATATGCGTCACAGCTTTCGCAAGCTTAGGATAAATCGTCTCTAACAACAAACTTGCTCATACTTGTGGAACGTTCAATAGCTAAAGTGATATTTGTATGTAGCCTCTCCAGTCCTCTTAGTAGTGTTCAAATTGTTCAGAACCCGCTGTCTCCGATAGTCTTTGAAGCCCCATTATCGTAATGCCGCTCAGCTTCGACCTGGTATTTAGAAGCAGGCCAAAGACCTTCCGATGCCTGCGTTGTCATAACATGTTTACTTACTTCTTGCCGCCTTGGCGACGGCAGGGTACCACCTGGCAGGGTACTTGTAGTTTGCTGAGATCAGGACCGGTACCACTAAGCAGGTGTATGCTGCCATCAGCCAGGCTCCTCCCAGCGCCACCAGCAACCCTCGCGGGGCCCAGTACGGCAGCAGCAACACCAGGGATAGAAGCCATACTGTAATGCGACAAGAATAAAAGTTCATTGTGATTCTTGTCGATTCAGAAGTGGGATATGAGGTTCCCCTTGACCACAATCTCATCACATGTAACAGAACCGGAGGTATGGGTGCAGATGTTACACGGTGTCCTATAAGTAGCCTATTCACCCTAACCCTCAAGAGATCGAAGTTTGGGAAGCAAAGATGCTTGCTCAGGATTCTTTTATTTTAAATCGCGTCCCTATGAATTGCTTTCATTTGACTGTAATCGACTCACGTAATAAATAATGATAAATGGTAAGTAGGTCCTCCGCTGCTTTGCTTGTACTCGTGCCATGTCCACTTCACATAGTTAGTTGCTTTTACTACTTAGTCACAGACGCTGTTATTATTTGGCATTACGAAAGCACAAAATACGTATGCGTGGCGTTTATTTATGGCGATAAAGTTTTACTACACCAAAAAATTGAAAAAACGGCTGCTTTAAAAAAATATAAGGTTGAATTCTTTATATTTGCCTTAACACATTAGCTTGGAACATGCCTTCTTCTCATACAAACTCACACACTTGCATGGAACAGACCCAGTGTTTTTCAATAAGTTGATCAGACAGTCTGCCCCAAAACTGTCGTATTCACTTTACACCCGCGCCCGCTACACTGTACTCTGTCGAAATACTTTACACGCTTCAGTCTGAGAGCTTCAGACGCGTTTCTCTGAACCCGAGGTCGACAACCGGCTGCCTAGCACGGTTTACGAATTTTAGTCATCGCCCTTATTAATTGCGTGTGCCAAAACCAAGTCTGCTGAAAACGAAGTATTCAAATCAGATGTCAAGCCCAAAGCATACTTTTTTGCAAGTGGTTCTCACAAAACTTTTTAAGCAATAAGAACGAATGGAAGGGTACTAATTCCTTGTCCTTCTCACTAAATATATGTCTATGTAATTCATAAGTATACATTTAATGAGGCACTAGCAATTACCGTTGCTTGTCATGCAACGGTGTTTAACACTGATATTGGCGACAGACAAATCTTGATGAGAGGAGGAGGACTAATTAGGTGGCAAACCAGGACTAGACCCTGGGCAGATTGATGACGAGCAAATGCTCGATGGAGCGGTCCAAGCCAAATTATTTACAGAAGAAAATATCGGGCAAATCAATAGTGAAACGCAGTTCGTTGCTTCATTATTTCAGAACCAAGCCAACGATGTAATCACACCACGGCAAAATGATAAACTTTTATCATTGCAAACTTATGATATGCGTACTAAACAGCTGACACTTGCAACAGAGTAAATACTTGATAAAGATAAAGATATGTATGTATAGGTTTATTGTTGATGTGACGCCAAATTGATGCACTTGTCTCATTTTAACTAAATGAAAATGAAAGGGACACCTAGCCTTGGCTGAGTAACAAGCCAGTGCATCCTCGATCACACAACCTCGACCCGATATCGAGTCAGAATCAGCTGGATTCGTAAGTGGACACTGAGAGTTCCGCTAAAAGAGTCTCCTGAAATTTATGATTCACAAATATTTTTGTGTGACGCATGAACAAGTCCATGACCCGTTTTGTGCTGAAACAGATTTATCGTATAATTAAAAATAAATCTTGGAATATTTAAGGGCTTTCCTTTTATGTATCACAGAAACTGTGCAGGGAAATGAGTTAATAAATCAAGTTTTCTAAATGTAAAACAGATTAAAGGAAAAATATCAAGATAGATAGTATATTTCGATTCATCAGAGGAAGATTTAAACTCATGTAGCGAGTCACCGCAGTTATTTATTCGCAAAACGTCCTTTAAATGTAGAACAGAATCAACCCCTTTCTTCCCTTAGCGTTTGAGTCGACTGGGGAAACTTCCAGTAGACGTGAATCAGCGACCACTTATCTGATTTCGACCACCAACTTCTTGATTGATGTGTTAATTAAAATATACTCTCGTGAAATGTTCGTTCCTCGTGGCATCTATTAGAGACTCTCATAAAACATGAGAGTTCAAAACGAAGTCGAATTTTTCAAGTGACAAAAATTACAGTTGAAAATCACTACAATGATGGTGCAATAAATGAAACATATAAACAATACCCTACCCTAGTACTTTCCTATTTGGGAGGCTATAGTCTCGCACTAGATCTAGTCCACAAGTCAAGCGATTCGTTTCAAGCAAAAATCACAACTCAATTTCGAGATAAACTAAATTTCGAGCAATTAGCGTCATCAAAACACGCCTTTAAAGATATTCTCAAAAAAAATTAGCTCATGAACGTTTTTCACGTGATAATGTTCGGTCAGCTGAAGTCGAGAGTCACGAGGTATCTACAGGAAGAAGCACGCTTTCAATCATCGATAGGTTGGCATATCTAGACGAATACGATAGGAACGGCGGCGGATCCGTTGTAAAAATGCAAGCCAAGTTTATCAGGCATTTGTTGAAATCGAAAAACAAGTCATGGATACTTGTGAATCTAACAAGAAGAAACAAAGGGTGAACTAGACAAAAATGACACAACAAATGGCACAAAAACATATTCAGGAGATGGGTAAATCATCTTCACCTACGTAACAACTTCTTAATGCGACCACCAATCCGCCTGCGTGGTGGTAAAATCAACTTTTGAAAAGTCCAACGACATCTATGAAGAAGGCTTATGGCTTACCATAGGGGAAACAAAACTATTTAATGTTTACCATTACACGTTTTTCGGCTGACTTACAACTCTCTCCGTCACTAACAACTCTCTCTGTCTTATTTCATCAAGAAAATTTGATGTTTTTGGTAAAATCATAATGTAGGTCAAATACCTTTCTATGTAGGGTAAATGTAGCGTCATTTGGATAAATAGGTCACGCAGCATCATCGTCAATTTTCAAGTCTCACGGCCGAACAGAAATAATTCAACTGTTTACGAGAAGTTTTGTTTTTCCTCCGTCGAACTGTGCAAAAACAACGTCGATCATAATGTAAAGCAATCAACAAGTGAACGAAACGGACACGGCGAAAATAGAACACGTGTGTTTATTGTTTTGAATTGTTTGTTTGTGCTGTATGATGCGGTATAGGAAAATGAAAAGTCACAAGGAATGCTGAATATAAGACTTTCCGAAAGTTTTCATAGTAAATCATCGAAAACATTAATCATTTTACAATCTCTGTTTGGATATAGAAATTGAAAGCAAACAAAGCAATGCGTTTAATACACTTAAAATAAATTGTTTATACTCGTAATCAAACCTACACTAAAGTCAAAATTGCAAAGCAGAGAGCTATAGGTTTAAAGCGCATAGAAATACACGAAAAGATCAATTGATAAAAATCAATTTAAAATGTCGTAAAACTTTGGCCTTGTTCAGTAAAAGTATCTTCTAGAATAAGTTTCACATCTAAAAGTCATAAACGTTAGGTTTTTGCGATGTTCGTCAAAGAAAACGAACTTTCTCTTTTCGAGGCACCTCTGAACTGGGCGCTAGACGACCTGACCTACATCGTGTCAATGTTTCCACAATACACGTACCGATATTGGCGATTTTGTCTTCAGACTTGAGCTGAATCTTCGAGAAGGAATCACTCCTTATGCGTCCGCGCACTCGCGATATCATTCCCATGATGATATTTTTCAACTCAACTGCACACAACTTTTTGTTTCTCAGCGAAAAAATCACGCGTTGATAACTTTGAATACGTTGTAGAACTTTGGTTATTAGCAAAAGCTTAGTGAATAACAAAGATCGACCGTGTGGGGCGAAGTGTGTCACATGAATGCGCATTAGGCGGGCGGCTGGGCGGGCGGCCGACGCTTACGCACAGGCGACGCGTATTTTCGTATGCTAAACACTCCCGACCCTGCGGATTCGCTTACTGTACATTGCTGCTTTAATACTACAGACACAAAATAACAAAAATAATAAAATTAAATATTAATCTGTAGTTGTATTTTTCAAGTGCTCGTCTAAGACTTTAGATACTAAATGGAGCGATTCTTAAAAACAGTTGCTAGATTCCTTTATGATTGTTATTCTATTAAAACTCTTTTCTAATTACATATTTAAAAATACATCACTTTCAACTTTTATTGAACTTCTCAATTTTTTTATTCTCCTTGTATACAGTGTACTAAACAAGTCAAATAGCATTAACCGCCTGATTATAACAAATGCTCAGTATTTAATATTTCTTACGCAGCAATGTACATGAAAGTTTCAATTTCCTCGACACCAGCGCCGTGTGTTACGCAGTCTGCCCACGGTGCAATGACGTTTTATTTTTAAATTTAATTCTATGTCACTGACTTGTGAAATAAAAACACGCCTTTATTTAAAAATAAGCGCTCTCTATATATTTTCAATAATCATCATCAACAGCCTATATATGTCCCCACTGGAGGGGCTCAGGCCTACTCTCCTACAGAGAGTGTATGGGCCATAGTCCACCACGCGGGCCCAGTGCGGATCGGCGGACTTCACATGCCTGTTCAAGACATGCAGGTTTCCTCACGATGTTTTCCTTCACCGTTAAGCAATCGGATAATGTACTTGAATTGAAAACAACTCATAGGTACACGGCTGGATTCGAACCCGGTACCCTCAGATTGAGAGTCCGCGCCTTGTCCACTGCGCCACCGATGCTTTTTTTATTATTATTATTTTCAATAATATTTAGACACAATTCAAGTTAACATATCTGGCTTCAACTTGGCTGCAACAATAAGTTGTTGAAAGAAGTTGTTACAGTTGCCGAGCCAGCAGTAGATCATGCTGAAGAGGCTATGTTGGTAAGACCACGTGGTCGGTTTCAAGGTTGCATTGTTTTGTAGCTGTCCCTCTCCGAGCCCTATCCTACCCGAGCGCGTACGGTGAGACAGCATACATTACGCGATGTTATCCACCCGTTATTTGGATGTTTCGTAGTCCAGGGATCATTTGAAGGATACAGTATATTATGTAACCACTTTTTTAATACAGTATACTAATGAAATTTCAGATGTCGGTGGTTTTTCCAAATAGTTCTAAATTGATTCATACTCTTGTAAATCAGGTTCAAAGTTGGGGCTTTTTATTACCGAAAAATACAATACTTTGACGCCCTGTAACTCTGGAAGTATATATTTAAACGAAAATCTGACTCACCACCGACACAGATATTTGTTTCTAGATTGTGTCTTGAAAATTTCATAGATTTTCATAGCTTAATACTCAAAATATGACTGGACTACGTTTGTATGGGCGCTTTGACAACAGCATACCCTCTGAAGTATCAATTATTAATGTATAATTGGGAGGCAAGGCAAGTTAGCGCGTGGAAAGAAATGCTAGGTCATGAATGTCATCTAGGGATAGTTATTATCAAAAATAAACTCTTCTCTTCTTTTTGTCGAGTCTAGACTGCCTGATGATGTATGAGGAACACTCTGATTATATGGCTGACTAAATAGTGTGTTTATTATTTAAACTACACATAATTTTATTTCATAAAGCAAATGACCTTTTTGCAAATTCTGTACGAAAAGAAAAGCAAATTATTGTACTTTAAAATCATTAAATATTTTTCGAATACCTATGTCTTCCCGCGGTAGTATGTAGAGGGTAAAAGCGACTGACGGAAAATGAGTAACGACAGTACATTGACTACAACTGACAACGATCATAAATCTGTTTTGACAAATTCCCTGAACTCGTACGTCCTCGGAATATTTAACTTATGGACAGGCCGTTTGATGGATATATGAGGAATTTATGCAGCAACTTATTTGTAATGTAATTATAAAATCACTTCCTCAGAACTGAAATAATCATTATAAGATTGTATTATAAGCGTATATCAATTATTTATTGACTTTGTATTACAAAAATAAATGACAATTAAGTTTTTAAAAATAAATCGGACAGGCTTCTTTGAGGCTAGATTAAACGTGCCTATGAAGATGGCAGCGTTGCCACGTTGGATGGCCAACGTTGAGCAAGGTACGATCTGGACCAAGGACCAGAACTCCATTTCCTCAGGCTGTGGTCGATCAGTATAATAAATGTCTTCGCTTCATAGCATCAAGGACCAGCCGTCTCCACAGCAAAAGGCACGTCAATCAAAGTATATGTATAGTATTTACCATGCTAGTATCTAGCTGCACTCTGAGCTATAAATGGGCGTGATTCTGAGAGTCTATTAGAATCTACCTCTAGACTCGTCACGTGCGACGTTCAAGTGCGCAAGCGCCCCTCCCCCGTTCATTCATGAACGAGAAGCTCTTAGGTAAACAAATAGATGATGCTGAAAACGAAAATAGCTATTTCTCCGCTACTATGTTTCTTTTTGTCACGTATCTAATCGTGCCTTGTACACTAATGAGATATTAGCGAAAAGCCAAAAATGTAATTGCTACACATTCAGTCAGTCATCCCGAAAATGCATCACAAATCTGGAACTCAATATCTCGCTAAAACAGCAAAAAAATATCGAGATTTGAAGAAGAAAAAAGCACCACTTGCTTGCATTAGAGACCTGAAAAACTGACTAATTTTTCTTCACATATTAATAAATAAACTTTGATTTGATGGTCTTCCCGTACTAGATGGAACTACGACCTGGCAAAGACCGCGGGGAGACGCTGTATGTATGATTATGATATATAAGTCTTTCATTTTTCTAATTGACCAATTTTACTTTTAATTTTACCAGGACTCTACACCACCATGCACCTCCTGGCGTACGTGATGCTGCTGGTGGGAGGAACCCTGGCGCATTACAGCTTCAAGCCAGGGTACGTGGAGACCCACAGCCTCGTCGAGAGAGAGGACCCCGATAATGACGTGGACGGGTTCGTTGACAGACATCATTGTTATCTTTATTTTAAAAAACTAAGTACCCACCAACTGCCTTCGTGTAGTAGTAGGGTCCCATATCAATAAATAAGCAACTGAAGTCGAATACTCGCTCAACGAGCAATGGAACGAGCGATGCTCGGAATTTCTCTACGTGATAAAATCCGTAAAGAGGAAATCCAAAGACAAACTAAGGTCATCGACACAGCTCGACGAGCCAGTGATTTGAACGAATAACCGATGGATAGTAAAAGTTCTCGAGTGATGACCACGTACCGGGAAACGTGTACCGGGCTTTAAAGTTTAAAAAAAAAGTATGATAAGTTTGAACTTGGCCTTCATCTCACCTGATGGTAAGTGACGATAAGGCCGTTGGATGGTAAGCGTGCGCACCCAGAAGCCTTAACCTAATGAGGCGTTGGCTCTGCTACCTTTCACACCGGAACACAACAGTGCTATTAACACTGCTGTTTGGCGGCAGGCTTAGGTAACTTGGTGGTAGCTAGCCAAGCGGACATAGAAGATGCCCTACCACCAACCAAACCGAGTACCGATAGGTACCTCTGGAAATCAAACCCGGGACTTTCGGATTGTGAATTTAAGTTTTAATCATTAGGCTACGGAGGTGGCTATATCCTGCTGTGGTCATTTCCTGGCTGCTGAAATGATGAAGTAACAACCAACTGTCTAGTAGTGTAGCGGTAGTAGGCTACATATAAATCTGAAAACAAACAAACAGGCAATTGATGTCGAATTTTCAGCGAGCACGCTGAGAAATTCGCTTTATAGCAGTCGTTACAAAACGGTGGAACGCAGGTAATTAGTTTTGACATCAAAATTCCTAATTTTGGGAATATTTTTTCTTCAATGTTTGTATAGATTTTTATAAACAAACTTAGTCTAAAAATATAAGATTGGTGCCAGTGCTCTACAGTCTTATAGTGTAGTTTCGGTGTTTGAATATGGCTATTTTCATTGGGATTGTATTGGAACTTTACATGAATATATCTCTAATGTTTTTATATGTTGCGTAGTTCAGAGTTAGTGGAGTGCCCCGTCTGCGAGAACGCTAGCACTCGGAGTATGTGGCTCTCCAGCAACGAGGAGTGCGCCGTGGAGCGAGGTGCCAAGGCCTACAAGAAGTGTGCGTACGGCATCTACCGGAACAAGGCGTGCGGCAACAGATGGGACTGCTACAGAGTAAATATTTCTCCTTGTTTATTATAGTAGGCGGATATCCGGCTGTTCTCCTTTTAGGTTGCATTCCTGAACCGTTTCTCGCGAAATTTTGTCGATTTAGTTTTTCGAAATTTTACAAAATGATTCAAATATGGGGGTCAGAAATGTGCAAAAATATTTCAGCCATAATTTTATGTTGTTGTTTTTCGTCTGCCGCGGGAATAGTAAACCGTGCGGTAAAGAGCGGGATTTCTATGAAGAGATTTTCCATAATACGAGTACCTAATATTAAATTACCAGAATTTAATAAATATATGTCGGAAGTAGACCATAATAAAAACATCTGGCTCATGTTTATTATCGCCATTGTTTTAATTCGAAAGCAGCACACGATGAATGATATTTAAATCTTAATTGATTGAATCTACAGATTGAATCGCGATGATCCCAGAGATGAGTACAATCAATCTCACTCTCCATTTTCTAATTCACTCTGCATTCTCTATGACCATTTTCTTCCTGCACAACCATAGCCACCCAGTCTATTTGTATTGCTGGTAACCATATTCTATGCCTGTAGAACTAGATTCCGATCGTTACGCCATCTCTGATTCCATCTTTGAGCGTAGTTTTAAAAACTTTTTCCCCGCAGGGCCCGAAACAACGTTGCACCGAGAAGATGGCATACGACCCCTTCGACCAGCGCTGCGCCCCTGGCCTCTACTGCAACCCCAACCTTGGAGTATGTACGGGCCTCGACTATGCTGTCGACAGCAACGTCCAGTGGCTCATCAGCCCCAACCACCGGTACACACTGGCTGACCACCGGGCACCAGCCACAGACCTGCACTATCCAATTCGCGCGAAACGAGCCGTCTAAATGCCGAATATACGAAAGACCGTATTAATAGATCGTACTCAACATTCAGTCGGTTGAAGCGTTTTACGTCCGATAGTTTGTCCAATTCTGTGTCCGATAAAATTTAATGACGCCTTATGATTTTAATTCAACACTTTGTGAGTCGTCCCGGGACCAACTCAATATTGAGTATCATTTATTATTACAAGCTGAAACTAAACATCAATGCCAGGATTTGTGAAGTAATATAATAACTTGAAAATGTAATCATTTTGTATTAAATGATAAGTTTCTATATGTACAATGACAAAGTAATACTTACGTACTTCACACATACGTACGTAGAAACACATTAAAGAAAAAATGTAAACGTATGTCATTTTGTGTCCAGCATTAAATTATTTAAGTTGTTCACGTGTCGAAAAAATGTATTCTCGGTATAAAAGTGCAACTGTAACGATCTCAAAAACGCAGCACCTGTAAATACATGTAATAATGAATTTATTATAGCAACTAATAATAAAGTAATTATATTAATGCATTTTGCGTAAGACACTTTTCATAAAAAGTATCAAATCTCCAGATAATTGTAGCCATTTAGCCAATGCTTTAATATACTTTATTGTATTCAAGATGCACTTGTTTATCTAATTGAACGCTTAGCTTGTGCAGGAGTATATACTTAGCTTACGCTACAAAAAAGGTGCATATGGATAAGTTTGAAGTAAGAAGTACAGACACCGTCCTGAATTATTTCTAGTCATGAACATGCTACCAAAACGCTATAAAGTAAACCCAAATTGCAAATAGCACATTCCATTGAGATTTTTTGACATTACACACACCCTATGCGCGGGAAATGAGACCCTGGACTGGAGGTTGTGTTACATGACTATTTAATTTAATTGTATGCCAGTGCAGTTGGTATCTATGTATTTCGAAGTACACATAACCAGTTTATAAGAAAATTTAGGTGAGGTTGGCATTTAATATTTTCTAATATACTGGACGCATACCCCTTGCTATTTGTTACATATAGTCTTTCCTGCGTGACATGTTTGCTCAAATGATCTCACTATATGATCTCTTATCTATAAACGTGTATTTATAAACTTATCAGAATCTGAATAAAATTCATTTTATACTCGTGTTTGTTGCTTTTGTTCAAACGAATTACAGATGAAACATCCTAAAAGCAATATTGCTTACGCCACCTTGATAGCTTGAAGCCTTGATATCATCGGCATCGACATTGAAATCCACTGACAATAAGAAATATTCAGCAATAGCTAGTCTATATAAATCCCTTCCAAGTCTATATAAATCCCTTCCATACATTGAATAACCGTCCCCTATTTAGCATAGCAACCTTAGTTGGTTTCCTCCATTTCGGAATATTTTAAGACAAAAATAAAAATGTATTCTTTATCAAAAGTAATTAAATTCAAGGTACAAAAGTAGCTCTATCATTCTGTCCGTTTTTAAGGTTTCCGTGCCTTTTTTCCTTACAGGATCACTATGTTGTCCGTCTGTCTGTCTTTAAGACCTTTTTTCTCAGGAACGCGTGGAGATATCAAGCTGAAATTACTATCGAATACTGAAGGCTGCAGTCACTTGGAGCTTTGAAAAATATAACTCACCATTTCCATACAAAATGCAAGACCAACAAAACCTATTATACATTCTTCTCGTTGCCCTAAAATCCAGAAATTTGGCAAGAAGCACGGGCTTACCATATGAATAAATCTGAAAACCAGGATTTTTAAAATTATATCAAGGTAAAAATTGCTTTTTTATGTTTGCAAACTTAACTTTGCAGTTGAAAGACATAGGATATGGAATGTAACCGCAAAGTAAAGTTGCTCCTTTAATCGCACATTTTCGGTAGAGCATTATTTTAAGTATGTTAATAATTATTTAAATATGAACCCTTCGTGCGCGACAGTGGAAAGGCGACTAATGAGTCAAGCGTTTTTCGACTAGACGAGTTTTTTTATCTTAACTATAAATCATGTTGTTACATTGTGTAGAAGTTACTAGCGCTGTTGGAAGAAGAAAAACTGTATACGTAATTTTTTTAAGTTTAACCTTATGTTAAGTAAGTACTTTACTTTTCTTTAAAAAAATTAATTGTTTATTAGCGAAGACCTATAATTGGCTTTCTGTCAACTAGTTGTTATGTGATACTTATATTATTAGCAGTTGGTCTTCCGAAACGATAAAATAAATAAAATAATTCACGAAACACGACGGATGATCGATGGTCGGCTCTCAACATATAACTACATACTACATTAGTAAAATGGTCGTCTTTTAGTTCCCCAATTACTAACAAGTTATTTATCGGTGCTTATCGGACAATAGCCATGTTTGCGATAACATTTCAAGGTTCCATTCCAATTCGCTTTTACTACATGGAATCTATAGAGTTTTAACCGTTCTTTTTCTAATCAAAATCCTTGAAAACTGTATGTATCCGAATGCTGTGTTTATTTGGTTTGCGTCTGTTTGCTCACGGCTTGACGTTTTGCTTACACCGTCACTTTTTTCAATACATAATTAACTTTCGTACGGTTGGATAAGGTGTTGGTGCAATTAAAAACTTTTTGTGTACATTTCTCTTGTCTATTCTCGGGTAGTCCTACAAAATAGCATAAATACTTAATAGTCGAGTTTTGTGTTTTTGGTAGACATTATTGAAATTGATACCTTACCATGTGGTTCTTGTTCAGTATCAAACACTGAATTAAATTACATAGAAGAGAATCTCTAACTCAGGTAAGTTGACAATTATATCCCTACATTATTCGTTCAGGGTCATTGTGATTGGCAACAACGGTTTCATATAATGTCCGATGTAACTCTTATCTATGCTCTGTAACATAATTACATTGAAGTCAAATTGAACTTGACGCTTCCTCATCATGATCACGAAGTCAAACAAACAGTACATATATAGTGATCTGTGCGTATGACTCACATCTTTGGATGATGATATCTCTCATAATTTGTTTGAGCCTCCTCAAGGAGAGATGAGAGAGAAAAGAAGAAACAAATTTTCTACTCAGCTCATCTAATCTCTTGTAGTTGTAACACAAAGGGATTAAAATTATTTTGTATTTTTCTTTAGACGACTTTACGACACTTACGGTATGACGTGAGGTGATCCTATTATAAAGTAGATTTCATTACACTTGTTTAGTAATTAATTTTTCCATAGGGGCCGGTGGGTAAATTTCAATTGATTAAAAGTATATGTTGCACTTGGCGATTTGCCTTAATTATTAGTCAGTGGTGTTTGTCGCTGCCCATCACATGGAAATTCTATTCTACCTCACCATTCTCCATGGTGTGCATTGTTTAAACTATATATGATATTATGATATTTCTTAACAAAAACTTCTAAACTTCAAATTTTATTGTAAATAAAGTTTGGGCCTTGCAATATGTGGCAATAAATAGGAAAAATATTATTATGAAAATTAGATATTCTTTTCAAAATTATTAAGCTGTGCGAAGCTACTATAAATGAAATATTTAAACACAGAAGTTGCACGGATACATTGCAGATTATTAGCAAATCAGTGCCTTAAATATTATATGTCCGTGCTACATGTCTTATATTGTTTGTGATTCAGAAAACATGTCTAGCCAGTACTCGCAGTGGGAGCACTGTGATGTGTGTGGGAACTACGCTAACCTTAATGATGAATCAGACTCGCACACGGACCACAATGCCACTCTGAGACACAAATGCAATATGATATTAGCTGACTATAAGGAGAGAAAGTAAGTTTAGTTGTCACAAGAAGAAATTTTAAAAATTTTACTTTTTAAATTGAAACATTAAGAAATTTCGATAACAAAAGTGTATTACTTTCTAAATTTCTTCTAATACAATCTGATAAATAAAATAGGATAGCTGCCTTTGTGCTAGTTATATAAAGTTAAGAAATCATATTAAAATGTTGGAAAATGAACGCTTTAATAATAGCCAGCTTTTTTTATTGTATGATGGGTTTGCACTTGGCCTTCATCTAACCTGATGGTAAGTGACGATAAGGCCATTGGATGGTAAGAACGCACACTCAGAAGCCTCAACCTAATGAAGCGCTGGTTCTGCTACCTTTCATTCCGGAACACAACATCGATATTAACACTGAAAATGAAGAAAGAAAATGCCCTACCACCAACCAAAATCTTTTCTATTGAATAGCTATGCTATTTTAAAAGATTATGGTAAAAGAAAGCATTTCACTATTTTGTTCTTAAGTTGTGTTTAATAAATATTTAAAATAAATATTTATATACTTGTAGTTATGTACTTCACATTATATGGTTCGTTTTAAACCAATATCACTGTAAAACTCCCTGATTGACGGCGACGATAAACTTTTCGTTAGGATGTTGGAGTATGCTATAGCATACTATAGTATAATATAATCACTACATTTGGCAGATGGATTGTTGATTGTAGCAAGATGTTATTAACGTTATCCCTCTCCTAACGCTTCCATACTAAATTTCTGTTGCCATAATCTTTTAAAATAGAGTAGCTGGCTTTGATCAGTAATTACCTAAAAATAGGAGATGAAATTATAGTGTCGCGAAATAAATAACATTAATTTACAACTTTATAGTTAGCCACAAAAGCCGTTACGCAGCTAATGGTTCATAGATGGCGCTTTGAACAATAATCGAAAAAAAGTGTTTAAAATAAAAATTGTGATTCACTGTAAAGTTGTATGTTAATGATACTCATTTCGCGACATCACAATCTGATGTCTTATTTTTAGATAGTTTTAACAAATTCAGCTATTATATATATGTATTTGAGAAGATTATGGCAACAGAAATTTAGTATGAAACTTTGATGGAGGTGGATCGCCTTAATAAATAAATTATATTAAACATTGACATTTCAATATTTTTTACTATCACTTAAATTTTTGCCATTTTTATATTTTGTGTCAAATTGCAATTGGTACTGTGTAATAAATCATCTCCTGTATTATACAACTGACTTACAAACAAGTAAGTAATTAAGTAAATGACCTTGTATACATACATAATGCTTACCACACTATAACAATTCTTTTTATTTCAGGAAAGGCTTCCTTAAGAACAGAAATAATTTCTATGTTTCATGTGATGCTGAAAAGCTCAGTGACAATTCTGAGGATAATTTCAAAGACTACACTAAACATAAAATAATGATAAAAGTAAGTTGTAATTCATATTCTGTACAGAACCCTCTGTGCGCGAGTCCGGCTCGCACTTGACCGGTTTGTTATGTGTACCTAAATTGTTTCAGACTTTCCCCAATGAACAGGTAAAGTTTACATTCACTGTTACAAATGAGAAGGATGACGCTTTGTTCCTTGGGTTACATCTGGCTCATCCCCAACCAAATTTCCAAATGAGTCCTCATCCATACCTTTTTGACAATGAGCCGTTTCCCCTGAAAAATAGTAAGTTCAATTCAATTCAAATAGTCTTTATTGCACACACACACACACACACACACACACACAAAACAAAACAGAAAAGTAAGTACAAGTAAGTTGTATTTTTCATTTGAAAGTTTTCAGTTTTAATTATATTTTAACAAGTGAGTCTAGATAATGCCATGAAGAGGGACATAGGCTATTTTTTATCATGGTAAAATGTTCCCTTGGCCACATTTCTGAAGTCGCAAGCAAAGCTCATATAAATATGAATGTATACATATTTAACAAAATAGTATGGAATTTTTGATGAATCTTTACGCACGCTTGACTTGGGGAGTAAGCTGGTGAATGCGTGACGATAGCGTTACGAAAAGTGTGATCGCGCGAAGCGAACAGAAGTTGAGAGGGAGATTTAAGTTAGTGAAGATAGAAAGAGAGAGATAATTACGTTTCGTATATCTACGACACGATGCATTGAAGCAGGCCTATTGTCTCTATCGCACTGTAGGAGCAAGAGAGAGTGGTGTGCGCGTGCACACACACACATAATATATATACATATAGATGCAGCTAAAGAAGTTTTACTTCAGTCGTTTTTTAAAAACATTATCATCATTTCAGAACAATCAATCAAAAATGAAATTATTGTGACATTCACGGGTGGTGATGTCGGGCAGTACGAGATGCCCATCATGTTTACATTCCGAAGAAAACCGACTGAGAAAAAATATAAGAAACAAGACGAGAAAGAGGAAGACACAACAATAATCAGGGAGATGGTAATATTTTATCCAGTGGCTCTGGACGGGTCACTGGGCCGTACCATGGCGGAGACCTATGTTTAGCTGTGGACGTTTGCCGACTGATGATGATGATGGAGCAATTGGTAGTTAACAGCATATCCAGCCCATGTATACTGCTTGACTGAGCCTCCCACGCCGGAATTTTTTTCTTCTTTTGGATTCCTTACCTCACAAGGAAATAAGGAACCTTTATGGGATCGATTTGTTGTCCATCTGTAAAGATCCTTTTTCTCAAAAACGCGTGGACGTATCTAGATGAAATGTATATCAAATACTCAAGTCTATAACCGCTTAAGTCTGTAAAAAAAATCAAACTTCTATGTCAACGCAATAAAATATATGACTGTTTATGACGCATATCTTTACGGTTTACCTTGCGAGCGCAAGAATAAAACCTACAAGTACTTAAAATGCAGATAGAACCATGAAAATTGGCAAGAAGTAAGGACTTACAGCACAATTATAGAAATAAACCTGAAAACCATATTTTAATCGAACTTAGACATTTTCGTTAGACATTGTTCAGTGACCTTACCCTACTTTATGATTTCTCTCAGTGAAACATACAGAATGAATACCATGTTTAGGTTAGTTATAATTTCTTTTCATACGCCCTTCTCCATGGCATAGTAAACATAATACATATATGGTTGATATGTACAGTCATTTGTAGATTTCAGTTAACCGGGAGCAATATAAGTATGATTGATAATGCTTTCTTTTTTTATAGGTTATTCATGTACAAGACACCGATAAGGAACTGAAATTTGTGAAGACACCATTTAAACCTGATAAACTGGAGCCATACAAGCAATGGGTTAAATCAACTAATTACCAGTACGTAAGCAAAGTGTTATATTGTACTTTGTGTAATGTATAAAGTGGCTATACATACGGACTCATAATCCTGAGGTGGCTGGTTTGGCTTCCAGTGGGATACCTGTCTGGTATTCGAATTAGTGGTAGGACTTATATGTCCGCTTAGGTAGCTACCACCTTGTTATCTAAGTCTTCCAGGAAACAGGAGTGTGCACTTGTGTTTAGGTAAAAATAGGCAATAGCCAACGCTTATTTACCTTGAGATTTCTGTCTGAGCACGCTTCGATCCTGCTGCCTTTTTCTCACATCCGGCGAGGTTAAGGCCGCCAGCAAGAACGAACTCACTTAACATTTGATCCAATGTTTACTCGTGATTCACTTTTTGCTGTCCAGTATAAGTGATTAATGATCGATTGGGATAAACAGCAGCCTATACCAAAGAATTAATATAGTACTACCGTACTACGTACAGAACGAACGTTCACCGCCTCCCACCGATCCGAGATACCTCACACACCCCGCAAGATACTGGCGCAGGCAATCACCATTACGTATGACGCGTGCTACTTACACATGCACGTGTCTACCGTTCAATGTGTGCCGATATCACGACATTTGTTTGAAGTATCCGTTCTGTACCTATACGTTCTTGTGCGGCCCTTCATCTATCCCCTTACAAAGTCGTTCTGACTCTCCGTTACGACGAGACGGATGGACAAACAACTAAACAAACTCACTTTCAACTTCATAATAATAGTATGGATTAATAAATCAATCAAACCATGTTTTTTCTGTTTCCAGACAATTCAAGGAATTGTTCAAAATCCCAAAGGATTTAAAAACTTTGTTGCCGAACTTCAGTGAGGATGCTATTAACCGACTGAGAACTGACGCCGAACGACAAGTACAATTGAAGAAAATGCTGGTGGAAAAAACGTAATGGCTGTTTTCTGTTGACTAAGCTCATCAACAACACACTTGTTTTAGGGTTCCTACCATCAAATGAAACCCTTATACAGTTGCGTGTCTATTCGTTCGTCTGTCTAGCTAATAATTTTTTATTATTATTTAAATTTGGAATCAAATTTCCAATTAGCAAACCCATGGGTGCCGAAACTATAACATTTAATATAATATCAAGGTGAAGTCAAGTCAAAATGGTATATCATATGGCAGGGCTTCATTTGTAGATTCTGAAACAGACTATCGTGAAAAATGTGTGTAAATATCCAACCTCCCACCCTATATACCTCTAATTTATCTTCTAGCTTATATATTTATTATTTTAAAATCCTTTACTCTGCGTTCGCAATAGTATAAATACATTGTGACATTGTTTATTTCCAGAGTAATTTTCAACAACGGTTTTGTGGAAGAAAATTACATACACATTTTCCAACATTTGTTATGGTGGGAAGAAATCATGGCAAAGATAAAATTGAAGGTAATTTTTAACTAGGAAAATCTTGCGTTGTGTAGAACGTCCGCTTTCTAACAATCGAGATTTGAATTCGATCCTGTCCACTGTTTCTATTTCCACTGATTCCTGTTACCATATGAATAAAACTATAGGTTGATAAGAACGAATGAACGCAACGTGCACGAGGCAGACCGTGCAAGCACTTACTTGTTTAAGGAAACGTCAGTTAGGCTAGTATCGTATCCTTGAACGCGTCCGGAGCGAGAGTTCCATTTCTATACTATTACTAGCGGCCCGCCCCAGCATCGCACGGGTGGACATTTTGGCACAAACGTAGAGTAAATGTAATCTTTCTAGATCATTACAGAAATTTTCACAACTTTCCATAAGTTCTCATGTGAAGTTCACCGGAGTCAGACAAGGACAGATATATATTTTTCACATTTTTGCCACCTATAACCACCCACTTCCACCCATCGCGACCAAACTCCCTTACTTTCAGCAGGAGACCAAGTTTTTTTTTCTTTATTCACTACCCCAACGGGAAGTATAGGGATCGTATAACTCATGTGCGCATGAGTTGACGTCAGTACCTTGCACCTAGAAATGTTTGTCTACCGTACTGTCGCTTGCGACCTCTATAAAATTACTTAGATATTTATGATGCTGACTGTACCAAAAAATACATACATATATATTTCCAGAAGTACAACATGCCCGAAGTGAAAATAGATAAGAAACCTGATGGCTTTTACTGGCTGGACGTGCCAGGTCTGGCGGAAAAACGACCGTCAGTTTTGCGGGGTCAGTAAGTTTTATTATTAATATTCATTATAACAAGGGCCGGTGTGGTTCCAACTCGCGGGGCAGATATGCAGTGGAAAATGCGTGGGCTAATTTTTGTTAAAAACAATTTACGGTAGGGTAGAGGTCAAAGTGCGCGTTTCAGAATTTTGAAAAGCTGATAGTGAGGACGCCCTGCACCAATTAGTTTTGTCCAAGTTTAAAATATAAGATCAGCCTACAAGTGTTTTAAAAGGTAACGAGAGGCAATCATTAAAGAATAGGCTTATTTAAAAAAATTGATAAAATTATATGTTTTACTTACAGGCGACAAAGTAATCATAAGACCGCTCGAAAATGTTGATATTGCATTTGAGAGTGTAATTCAAAGAGTTAAAGAAAACTGCCTGCAGCTTGGAGACATCGACGCAAAGTAAGTTTTTGTGCTTGTATTGAAGCAAAATGCCAGTTGCTAAATATAAGATTCTCAAAATTATAATATATGTGATCGTATCCAAGTACACCGCCCTCCGCTCACCGCACGCACATTCAGCTATGCCGTGACATGCCTATAGCCAAGCGATAGATGCAGTACGTCGTACGCGAATCCAAGCAATTTTTTATTTATTTCAAGAATTTTAATTTTTGAAGATTATGTGTTTTTTTTAGCTTTGCTTTGTTTTAATCATAATATTTTTAGGTGCTGTAGTATTTTTTTAATTTTTAAATCCCTGCACTCGAGGAGAAACTCAAAACTTGAAATGTGATTTACTCGAAATCAATTACTTTTCCCTTGAGGTCCCTTTTTGTGTAACTACTCACATATATTAAAATTGTGTTATTATTTTTAGGTTCTCCGTGTACTATCGCGACGATGCGATGTTCAACATACGTTTCATGTTGAACCGGGTACACTTCGAACGCATGCACGAAGCCGTCTGTAGAATATTTTCATCTCGTCAAGAAATTCGCGTCTTTCCAAAGTTGACTCTGAAAGTGCCTGTGAAAAAGATCGAAAAGTAAGTATAAGTTACCGACAAACAACTTGAAAAATAACCTTGACTGCGCAGTAAACGATTTTCGGATCTCTTTGGCGGGGCTCGGGACGGGAATGTCATTTGGAACGCGTTGAGGGGCGTAATTGGCTGAACAGTCCCCCCTTGCACCCTTCTGTCACCCGGAATGCGCGAACTCATCCCCACTATGCCCATTATTGTTCAAATTGTTTGCCGGGAACTATATAAATCATACTTTAAGTGTAGAAATGACGCTTACCGTCCGCGCGGGTGGCAAGCGCGGCCCGTCAGCGCGCGGATGATCCAAGAGACGCAAAGCTCGTGACCCGCGACACTTACCAACCGCTGTCACGCTATAAGATAGAAGAAATATTATGTTCTAGTTTAACTGGATCTGAATTAATATATTGATTTAAAGATTTGGACAATAGAGTGATAATAACCAGCCAGATAGAAAAATGTCCTCACACCTACAACAATGTGTGTTAGGGTTAGACTAATAGCTATGGCTTTATCATTCTTTTCACTTTTTCTATCCAACTTAACCTTCCTTCATAATTTGCTGAAGAAGAAGCGCATGAAGTCGCGGGCAAAAGGTACTACCAGTATTTATCATAATGTTCTCGTAATTTCATCACCAAATCTCACTACCATATACTCATATAATTTTCCTTGTGACTACGCTCTGAATTACATATGAAATACTACAGGTTCTACAACCCATTGATAAGAGACAACGCAGAACAGAGGTCGGCTGTGGAGAACATCGTGTCCATGAGCTCCGGATTGTCTCCGTACATCGTGTTTGGTCCACCGGGGACTGGCAAAACAATGACCATCGTCGAGGCCATTATTCAGGTGAGATACCTTTGATAATGTGTTATAACGATGACCCAGAAAATAATATATCAGTCATCGGCGAAGGAAAATGTGCTGAAATCTGTGTTGGACTAAAAATCTGGAAGACCCAGGGTTTTTAATGTTAACTTAGAAGACTTACTACTTACTTGAATTACAAAAAATATGAGTAAATTAAATTGGGTGCTCAACACATGTTTGTTGTACTTATTATGTCAATCTTTACGAAATATCTGGGAAACGTGCCGCTTTAGGACAATATGATTCATTACATTTTTTGTTCATACAATAGTGTAATAAATCAGCAGAATTATATGCTGCAGACTTGAAAAGAAAAAAAAACAAGATGGCGCCCGGTCACTTAGGTCAAAATCTTTAAACCGCTTTACGTAAGCGTTTCAGTCGAGAAATGAATTACAATATTATTTCTCATGGGGTTAAATCACATACTATAGGTTCGCTTTGCAAGATATGTAATTGAACATCGATCGGTTGATCGAGAGGTATGAAAAATGTATATGAATTGCAGATAGTGGTTAGAGATCCCAAACATCGGGTTCTAGTGTGCACGGATTCAAACATGGCCGCCGACCACATAGCTCTGACGCTGCTTCAGTACAACAAAGTACTAAACATCAATAACTTTATACTGCGCGCTAGCTCACAGGACCGCGAGTGGTATGTTTCCTTTGGTACTTTTATATAAACTTTGGGCTGGCACTTTGTATTGAAGGTAAGGTCGTAGTATGGAAGCTTGCTTACCCAAAAGCCTCAAGTAAATGAGGCACTGGCTATGTAAACTTTACTGACGGAACATTCCGATTCATCATCATCAGCCGGGAAACGTCCACTGCTGGACACAGGCCTCCTTCAAGGTGTGCCGCTACATTGACCGGTCCCCCAGACTTTCCGACTGTCGAAATTTATTTATTACTCTAAACGGTTACTTTATATCAACTACATACGAGTAGGTACTACTTACAAGTACCTTTCTTAAAACCTGTCTGTACCATGTCAATACATTTGTTAAACAAGTCAAGTTTCTCTTGTGAGTGACATTTATGTTTTAAATGATAATTAAAGCTATCTTTAAACCGAATTGCTGTCAATGTTACCATATTCATTCCAGGTCCATCCTGCCGCCCGATCTGATACCATTCTCGAACGGCTGCAGCCGTGAAAATTTCACTCATGTCAGCAACGCAAAAGCTTCGACGTACAGAATTCTGGTGACAACCCTGTTCCACTCAGCGAAATACAGCGAGTAAGTATTTACTTACAAACTGGGATTGCATAAATCGCAAGATACTCGTGTTATGTACGTTAGACGCTTTTCTACTCAAACAGCATTACTTTTTTTTAAATAGTCGATGGTAAAACAATTTACTTATCGGAAATCCAACAAGCAATAGGAAACAGGCTCACATGTGTGTTTCGTTGGAACCTACTTAAGACGTATATGCAGAGGATCTGCACAGGAATTGGAAGCCAGCTGCAAAATTGCGGTACAAATGCAGTTGCCATTGTGCTGACTGTTACTCAACTGCAATGAAAGCTCACTCCGACTGGATTTTTACAGACCGTCTATTAGACGTGTGGAGTATCATCAACAGCCTATATACGTCCCCACTGCAGGGGCTCAGGCCTACTCTCATACCGAGTGTACGGAGTATCATCATCGACAGCCTATATACGTCCCCACTGCGGGGGCTCAGGCCTACTATCATACAGAGTGTACGGAGTATCATCATCGACAGCCTATATACGTCCCCACTGCGGGGGCTCAGGCCTACTATCATACAGAGTGTACGGAGTATCATCATCAACAGCCTATATACGTCCCCACTGCAGGGGCTCAGGCCTACTCTCAAACAGAGTGTACGGAGTATCATCATCGACAGCCTATATACGTCCCCACTGCAGGGGCTCAGGCCTACTCTCATACAGAGTGTACGGAGTATCATCGACAGCCTATATACGTCCCCACTGCAGGGGCTCAGGCCTACTCTCATACAGAGTGTACGGAGTATCATCATCATCAACAGCCTATACACTTCCCCACTGCAGGGGCTCAGGCCTACTCTCATACAGAGAGTTTACGGGCCGTAGTCCACCACGCGGGCCCAGTGTGGATCGGCGGACTTCACAAGCCTGTTCAAGACATGCAGGTTTCCTCACGATGTTTTCCTTTACCGTTAAGCAATCGGATAATGTACTTGAATTGAAAAACAACTCATAGGTACACAGCTGGATTCGAACCCGGAACCCTCAGATTGAGAGTCCGCGCCTTATCCACTGTGCCACCGACGCTTGTACGGAGTATACTAATATTGAAATACTGAATTTTGACATTGTGTCACCCAGTCAGCGGAACCAGATGATGCACATGCTTAGAATGAGCCACCTGTTCATCGACGAGGCTGCTCAGGCGTTGGAGCCGGCTGCACTGGTCCCCATCACGGGGCTCCTGGCTCCCCTGGGGCAGCTGGTCCTCGCCGGGGACCCCAAGCAGCTAGGTCCTATCTGCTTGGCGAAGAACGCCAAGAAAAGGGGACTCGGTATGCTCGTAACAATTTTATTTAATCGTATTGCAATTTGTTTGCGCCTTGAGACCGCAGTCGACAGTGCGGCAGCCAAAGGTTGTTGCTCGTTTAGCGCTATCCTTGCGACACGTGCAGGGTACTGATGTCAACTCCAGCGCATGTAAAAAAAAACACGCAGGTCTGTTTAGATTTACTCACGGTGGTATCCGATTTAACCGAAGTAAAAAGGCGTAAATGGCGACTAAGGAAAATATACAGAAGATGGGCGATGGTCAGCAGGATCTGCCTATGTAACAGCAATATCTTGCTCTGGTCACAGTTATATAGTCAATCGTGGTGACTGTGGAAAGCCCGATTTGTCGATCGGTGATGGGGGCTCATGTCCAAAAGTGACCTTGTGCAGACGATCACAGCTCAATATCGCGGCGTCCTCAAAATACAAATTTATCTATTAAAATCTATATTATTCAGCTTCGTTTTTCACAGTTCACGTGTATTCTTTGCTCAGTATTACTGTAATTTTAAGCGACACCATGGTCAAGACCACTCGATAGCGCTTCTAGCAGGCTACAACGCACAGTTTGCAAGAGAAACACTTTCTTTAGACAGTACTCCTTTAAGAAATCTGTCACGAAACTCACGGGGCATTGCAAACTTATCAAACACCTGACCTTCGTGTGTCTAGTGGACAATAAGATCTGCAGATTCTGTAAAGAGAAAGACGAGGCCTATCCACATCCTCTGTACAAAAGCACCTTGGAGGCCATATCGTCACACCAGACGATATTAAGGTCTCCATCCCTGGAGGTATCGTCCGATATATGATCGGAGAGGGCCTCGGGGAAGTGCCAAATCGTTACCACCACCATATTTCGGGACAATTTAATTATATCACAGCCCAAACAGACACAAAACACTAGCGCGCGCTCCTTGAACGAAGGGGTGACGCAATCTGCGGGGAAGTGCGGGGGTAGCGCGGGGGGTGTCGGCCGCGCGCCTCCACCACAGAGGTTAGCAAGCAAGTCTCCTTGCTAAGAACTACTGGCCGCATACAGTCAGTAATCTAGCTGTGGTTTAACTTTTTCTAACATTACATAGGGATCACAAAAGATCTATCAAGGTCGCAGTGCCTTGTTCCCTTGCCTCAAATACGAGTAATACCTTGCTCTGTGATTAGCAACTGTGTCAATTGTTAAATCCTCTTAAACTTTTCAGGAAGGTCACTTCTCGAGCGTCTCTGGAACAGTCACCACGACTTGTACAAAGACAGCGCGACATACGATTACAAGACTGTGCTGGTGAAGAACTTCCGTTCGCATCCAGACATATTGAAGATTCCCAACGAGCTGTTTTACAACGAGAAACCTTTGCAGGTGGGTGAAAACGAATGCAGATCGACAGGCTTACACTCGCGTTTGTTTGATATTACATTGTTTCGCACGAAGCGTTTCGCTTCTTGATTTTTGATTTAATTTTGGCGTCTGTGTTGCCTGAGCGCTTCTTGTGTGTACCCTCTAATATTCTGTTGCTAAAAACAATAAAAATCTCAATGATTCTAATTCCTCGACTATAACTTGCACTCCAACTATATATAAGCCTTAGGGCCTTATTTAAATGCTTTAAGCTCTATGAGTGATAATAGTATAGTAATAAGAGGGAAAAATAACTTTCCGTGAGATCATCCCGTAAGTGTCGTGAAAGAGGTTCCAGAGATCGGCCATGATACATAATCATCATCTTACGACGATCACGGATCCGCCTGACGAGGTTGATGATTATGGCAAATAGCCTCACAGGAATTATGACGTGCACTTTTTCAGATGAAACTACAACATCGAAATTTATGTATAGCACGAATTCATAGCACACTTTTTGACGATCATCCAAAAATAAGGTGTACTATTTATTTATATTTGAAGCCGAGAGCGGCATTCGACGAGTTGAGTGAGACACGTATCTTCCCTGATCTGCCCGGCGGCGAGAGCGCGGTGGTGTTCCACGCCGTCAACTCCAAGGAGCAGAGGATGGGAAACGCACCCAGGTTGTTATTTATTAGCTGGATGACGCGCACGCATTACTCGACCAACTCAAGCATCACGCATCACTCGGCATTCCGCGAGTATGTCTTCTTTATGCTCCGCTCACTCGCACTTAGCGCAGTGCGAGCGAGAGGGCGCGCCGCGCGGGCTCGGATCCTTCTACAAAGACGCATATGCAACGCATATGTTACAGAAATGCAAGCGTAGGGCAATAAAACTTATATTCTACGTATTTTAATTTCGAGCAATTCCAATGTTTAGAGAGCATGGTATTACAAATACAACAACACTAAACATACTAATAAAAAATTGGCAAAGTATGAGAAGGACTCGAGCTCGAATCGATTCCGCACATAATATGGATATTTAAAATACGGAAAATCATAAATAATATGCACCGAACAATCCTCTAACTAAAAACTCTAACTAAAAAAAAAAAAAAAAGGAGACAAAACCCTACTGAAGAACTACAGGCCCATTTCACTCCTGAGCCACACCTATAAGCTGTTCTCGAGAGTCATCACAAATCGTCTCACACGAAGATTTGACGAGTTCCAACCTCCCGAGCAGGCTGGGTTTCGACAGGGTTATAGTACCATAGACCACATACACACAGTGCGGCAGATTATACAGAAGACTGAAGAGTACAATCAGCCCCTGTGCTTTGCATTCGTGGATTATGAGAAAGCCTTTGACTCTGTTGAAACCTGGGCCGTTCTGGAATCCCTGCAGCGGTGCCAACTTGATTGGAGATATATCGAAGTGCTGAGATGTCTGTATGACGCCGCCTCGATGACCGTCCAAGTCCAAAACCAACAAACAAGACCTATCCCATTGCGTAGAGGAGTAAGACAGGGAGATGTTATATCTCCGAAACTGTTTACGAACGCATTGGAAGATATCTTCAAATCGTTGGATTGGACTGGCCGGGGAATCAATATCAATGGCGAGTACATCTCCCACTTACGCTTCGCTGACGATATCGTCATCATGGCAGAAACCCCGCAGGAACTGCAGGAAATGCTGGACACCCTTAATGTAGCCTCTAGACGTATAGGTCTCGGAATGAATCTGGACAAAACTAAGGTTATGTTCAATGATCTCGTCGTTCCGAGACCGGTAATCGTCGATGGAACAACTCTCGACATTGTTCAAGAATATGTTTACCTCGGACAAACGATGCAGTTAGGTAGAAACAATTTTGAGAGAGAAGCCGATAAGAGGATACAGTTGGGGTGGGCAGCGTTTGGGAAACTACGTCAAGTCTTTAAATCGTCGATACCACAATGCCTCAAGACAAAAGTCTTCAACCAGTGCGTCCTACCCGTGATGACTTACGGAGCCGAAACGTGGACACTCACGGCACGACTGATCCACAAATTTAAAGTCGCTCAGCGGGCTATGGAAAGGGCTATGCTCGGAGTCTCTCTGATGGACCGCATTCGCAACGAAGTGATCCGTCAGAGAACCAAAGTGACCGACATAGCTCACCGTATTAGCAAACTCAAGTGGCAGTGGGCCGGTCATATTTGCCGAAGGACAGACAGTCGTTGGAATAGACGAGTTCTCGAGTGGAGACCACGCCTAGGCAAACGTAGTGTAGGACGTCCCCCGGCGAGGTGGAAAGACGACTTACGTAGGGTAGCCGGACGTGAATGGATGCGGAGAGCAGAGGACCGAATCGAGTGGCGCACTCTGGGAGAGGCCTATGTCCAGCAGTGGACTGACGCAGGCTGTACATGAATCCTCTAACATTCGTTAGAGCGCCTCGCCGCGCCTCGATTTTCGTTATTAATTTAGTTTTCCAGTAGCAATAGTAGACGAGTACGACACTAGATAGCGCTAGTAGTATGTTACATCGCACGTCTCCAAAAAAAATATCGATTATTTTATTCTGGTTTTAGTATTTGTTGTTATAGCGAGAAATACATCATCTTTAAAAGTTTCAACTCTCCAACTATCACGGTTCATGAGATACAGCCTGGTGACAGACGGAAGGACGGACAGCGAAGTCTCAGTAATAGGGTCCCGTTTTTACCCTTTGGGTAAGGAACCCTAAAAACCATGTTACCTAAGTCTGCTGCCAAACAGCAGTGTTAGTAGCACTGTTGTGTGTTCCAGTATAAAAAGTAGGTATTAGAGTCAGCGCCTCATTATTTTGAGGGTGTGCACGTTTACCATCCAACGGCCTTATCGTCACTTACCATCAGATGAGATGAATGAAGAAAAAACTGCAAACATTTATCAAATTATTTCCTTGTTAATTAATTAATTATCTCACTCATTCTAGCTTCTTCAATGAAAAAGAACTAGAAATGCTGCAGAGATACACCATAGCGCTGGTCCACCAACACAACGTTTCTCAGAAAGACATTGGAATCATCGCTCCTTACATCAGACAGGTAAAAACACGTACCATGTATCCAAGAGACGGATAACACAGGGCGAACACATTCAGAAAACACATCAGGCTTATTTGTCTCATATACTTTGTTTCCGACCAATTACGACATGGGTAGTTTGAAGGGACCAATCAGCGCGCCTCTCTCCTATTGTGTCCAATCATCGTCATTCCCGTCCCCCCGCACTTCTCACCGTTTTGGCGACTGTTTTGTTTGTGTTAGACATAATGAACATTATACGTCTCGTTGGACAAAATCACTTAACTAATATTAAATTAGGCACCAACTTATTATGCTTCTTTATAATTTTTACGAATAATGGTTTCCATGGCCTTCATCTCACCTGATGTTAAGTGGCGGTAAGTCAGTTAATACTACAGTTACCTTTTATACTGAACCGCAAAAATGGTTAATAGAGAAAGAAATGCAAGGAAGAAAAACAGTAGCGTGGAAAAAGTATTAGAGCTACATTGTAATTACGAAAAATAAGCAAATAGACGTTATTTAAAAGAAACTTTTTGACGTAGACATATTACTAAGTCGTAGTCTACTTGCCAAAGGAAACTTAAAAGAAGCATGCTGAATCTGTCTCACAGGTTCAGACAATGCTATATTATTTGGACATTACCTTACCACCAACCAAACTTAGTAAAGACAGGTACCTCCGCTAGCAATCAAATCCACGTCACAGATGTGGACGTAATTCCCTGTAAGTACTCGGGTTTAATAATAAATAATAATATTATAAAATCAGGATTAGTTTGTGGTAGGGCATTTTTTGTCCGCCTGGCTAGCTACAACCATATTACCTACGTCTGCCGCCTAACAGCAGTGTTAATAGCACCGTTGCGTTCCGGTATGAAAGGTAGCAGAGCCGGCGCCTCATTAGATTGAGGCTTCTGGGTGCGCACGCCACCATCCACAGGCCTTAACGTCTCTTTGTCATCAGGTGAGATCAAGGCTAAGTTTAAACTGCTACTTATCAGGTTTACAAGATGCGAGATTGGCTAGAACAAAACGACTACAAAGATATCGAGATCGGCTCCGTTGAAGCATTCCAGGGTAAAGAGAAGAGGGTGATTCTAGTGTCGACAGTTAGGGCTAACTGCCGCATGCTCGACTACGACGCCAAATATGATCTGGGGTTCTTGATTGATGACAAGGTAACATATATTACAGGCTATATTGTGTACTGTAGCATATAAGCAGCACGTGCCATGGTAGCTCAGTTGGGTTAGAGCGTCAGTCCTTGAATAATGGAGGTCTGGGTTCGATCCTGACTCGTACCAATGAGTTCCAATTTGCTATTTGGAATTTATGTACGAATGATAACAATCATTACCATTGACTTTTCGGTGAAGGTAAACGTCGTGAGGAAACCTGCACACCCCTGAGAAGAAATTCAAAGTCTACTAATCCGCACTGGTCCTGTAGGAGAGAATGCCTACGCCCCTGCTGTGGGGACATATATATAGGCGGTTGATGATGATGACGATCCTTGAACAAGGCTACGCTCTTTTTGAAATTTGATATACATAAATAATAAACAATATATAAAGTTTATGACATCTCAATATCAAATTATTCAAGACTAGCTTCCGCCCGCGACTTTGTCCGCGTGTACTTCAGGATTTATTCTACTTGTTCGATAGGCATAGAAGGCATCTATCTCCATTTCCAGCACAAGGTACAAAATAGTGTTTATTCTGTTACGTAGGCTAATAGTTTAAAGAAACAAAAGAAATTTCAATATCTGACATTCAAATAGTCTTCACACCAATATTATAAACGCGAAAGTTTGTATATACGAATTACATATTCTATGGTCGGTTGCTAGGCAACGCGTTTTTGTTATGCCAAAATTGCCCATGTAATCCCACTAATATTATAAGTGTGATTTTGTACAATTTACACAATATGTCTTTATAAACTATAGCCTATATGTTATTCTGATGTAAAAGCTATATTATTGTAAAGTTTCATTCACATCCATTCAGTAGTTTTTCCGTGAAAGCGTCACAAACATCCAAACTTTCACACTTATAATATTAGTAGGATGTCAGTGGCGTGCATGAACATGACAGCTGAAGTCATTTCCTTAGTTCTTTTTGAACGCGTTATTTATGTTTTGTAACATGTCATTTGCAGAGATTCAACGTCGCCCTGACGCGAGCCAAATCGAAGCTTGTGATAGTGGGTAACCCGGCGTGCCTAGACAAGGACGTCAAGTGGAAACGGTACATGTCTCTCTGTGAGGAGTACAAATGCTACTACGGTAGGGAGTACCAACAGATGAACAGAACGTCGATGCTGCTAGAGGATGTGGCGATCACAAGGTTCAATAAGTGTCGCCTCGACGAACAGATCAAAGCAAAGAAGAAGAAAAACGAAAAACAAAATTAGTATATAACGGTTACGATTTTCGAAGGAGTTTGTGTGCAGTTGATTTAAGCTGCCAGACATCATAGTATTTTTAAGATTTGCATTAAGTAAGGTGTTTAAAATATTTGCAAACCATAGTTATGTTTCACATTAACTATATAAGTAATATAGTTAAACATTTAAAAAGTGTGAAAATACCACAAATAAATGGATTCATTTAATAATACAGCATCCTTTTTCAAAATTGATACGAAGTCATAGATACGGACTCTCCTAATTTCATTTTCTTTAATTTTTATTTATAATTCATTAAACATACGTAAATATGGTTATCTATTTTAAATACCTATTTATACATAAATAGATTATTAAGTAGAAGACTGTCCGTTAGTGACTTATGTTGTTTTAAGTAGAGGTTACCAGAAGAGGTTAATAGAGGTACTCTACTGCTAGGACTCATATTTTGACGTTAAATCCATTAGCTATACTTACGATATAATAAATATATGACGGTGCTTTTGAACTATCATGAATGTTTGTTACTGAAGCTGTACGCTCAGGGCCAATCGAATCGTCAGCGAAGCAGTTGGTCACCTGTTTAGGTCCAAAATGTCCCCGACTTTGCAAGTCGCCTAACTTCGTCTGGACTTAGACAAATAACTTTTCTTTCTGTTACTTTATTATATTATTCTGTATTCCTTATTTCCTTTAGATTATTCTGATATGTGCTACAATAACCAAATCTAAATTGACTGCTATCACTCTAACTATACATACATGATATACAATTCATAAAAGCGTGGGCAAGAAGCGAGCGCGGCCGGCTTGAATTGGTCCTTGTGCCATACAAGATATTCAAAATGACATTTATGATATTCGTATATGTCACAAAAATTCCTTTCGAAGTCCCATCCATCAAATGATAAAAATTTATAAATTTTAACACCCCATAAAAATTCATGTGTTCAGCATAGACCCGAAAAGCAGTCGACCAATCAGAACCGACACATTATTTCAGAATATGGCAATTTTAACACTGGAGTCGGTAATGAAAGAGTTATCATTATCACACTATAGCACCTATTTACAAAGTTTGTTATCAATTAATGTGTTATTTCATTATATTTTTTTATACGTGTAAAGCTTGTATATAGCATTACAAAGGTTTGGAAGGAATGAATAATTTTGGATTATACATACAACGAGATGAATTCAGATATGAAATGTGTTGCTTGTTGTTCTCTATTATGTTTAGAATTATTATGATAAGAAAAAGTGTTAATTGTTAAAACAATGTTTTATGTTTCTAACTTTGGTACGGAAGAGACAATACATATTATAATGTTAACTGGCCATCTTGATTGTATTCTTTCCTAACGTCACATACTTCTTTTTTCATGTTGTTCTTTTCTCTTTCATTTCACTTTTCAAGCCTAGACATTCCAATATTTGACATTCCTTAATATGGCCAGATTAGAAATAGATTAGAAGAAAAATCGTCGTTTAAATCATCGATCATTGATTGGGAGTAATGATGCAACAAATACCATTTATACGAATATTTGAATGCGTTATGAAGATGTTCGGCGAATACGAATATTCATATTAATTGCTAACCAATATCAGATAAATGTGGAAACGCTCTCGCGGCTTTGATCAGCTACTATTGAGAATTAGGTACGAACCCTAAAATTAAGTTCCTCAAAATATTTTAATTCTAATATATAATTTTAATTCTATTATATACAAAACACTTTTAAAAAGCGTGCTTTTATACAGTGATATGTTATGAAATATTTGAGAACGGAATAGTCTTTCTCGTAAGGATTAATGAACTAGAGATTTATTAAAATTGTAAAATAAAAAATATTTTTAATAACTTGTGGCTTTTACTTTAACTTAACGACTTTAACAGATTGTCGTCTCGGCGCATGCTGTCAAACATGCGGGTCATATATATGAATAATTTGAGTAGTTGTAAGCTTACAACAGGAGATAAGTTGACTTTGGATGAAATGCTCAAGGCGGCGATTAATAATATCGCTAACTTTTTTGTAGACCTAGCCTATATAAGATAAACATTCCCACCACATATATTATTTTGTTATATCTCAAACGGATTAGGCAGCGGCGGCAGAGATAAGGGAGGCAGCGACTTGTCCCCCCAAAAACTGTTTTATCATATTTAGAATTTAAACTCCTGAAATTCCGTAGATTTATGGTAGTAACTTAAACAGGAACAAATTAAAAAAAAAAACATTTAGAGAAAAAGTTTATTGGAAAAATAACTAAATTACAGTATACAATATTTTAAAAATTCAAATTATGTATTTTATAATATTCAAAAAAAGTTAAGAGTAACTTCGTAGATTAGTTGATTATTTTATAAATTACGTTTACCGGATAAGCTGTCGGAGACGAGGTAGCTGCGACCCATGGGGGTAGCTGCACGCGTTTCCCTACCCCGTAGCACCCTGGTACTCCGCCCCTCGAACGTTTGCCTCTAGCTAGCTATGGTGTGAGTGGTCCAGCGAGGAAGGGAAGCGCATGCTATCAGCAACATCGTCTTGCTCAAACATCATTCGCCGGCCGGGTAGGTACAGAAGGGTCGCGCACGAACTTGTTATTTAAAGTTTCGTCACATGAACGCAAGTCTATCAGTTATTAATTAAACATCAATTAAATTGTACGTCCTTATATAAGCATCAACAACAAAAAAACACTTTAAAATTGACTTTACGAAACTAAGTTCCACAAAAAGTAGCAATATACTGACGACGTGATCGACGTATCATAATTGAACAGCAAATGCAATAAAGTCCCTATAGTATACTTATTCGGAAAAGTCTTTGATTCTAGAATATCCGTGTTAATTCTGTTATAAAAACAAACAATACATAATCAACTTAATTCAATTGAATGTCAATCTTCTTCACCATGTCCTCGTCGACACGCTTCAACACCTCCAACAAAATATTCTTCAGATTATTCCGCCCGCACATTTCTATGGTTTCGATTGCGTTTTCATGAGTGACACTGTCCACTATAGCCTCCTTACATTCTCTCTCTAGCTCCGTCATCAGGTACATGGAAGCTAGTGGCAGCAGCTTCTCGACGCCTGTCACCGGCAGTTTGTATGTGTAGACGTAATCTTTGAACTGTTGGAGCGTTGTTTTGGAAATACCAGGGATCACCACGTGGCCCTGGCTACTCTCCTTCCACTCTCCAGATAACATTCTCCTCAGCACCGGGCAGGCAGCCGCCAGCACCACCTTGTGGACTGCAACACAACCACCGTCGTCGCTCCGGAGCTCAAAGTCCGTCAGTTCTGTGTCGTCGTGCATTGCCGAGAATGGATTGTATCTGGGTCCCGTGTCATCCGCCAAGCATGCTATAATGTAAAATTTGAGATGATTTGTCTCTGCGGTCACATTGGCAATTAAGTGCCATTTTTCATCAGAAGTGTTGACCACACTGTTCATGTTCAAATCTTTGCTTAAAAGTTTGATGTTTCGTTTGTTTACAATGTTTGGCATGTAGGTAGCGTTTATGTAAACCAAAAAGTGGTTGATAGACTCGCTCACGCCCAATAAGTTGTTGTATACATAAAGTATCTTGAAACTGAAGCCAACATGTTCGCCAAGGCTGTAGTTTGGAGATGTGACTGAGTTGAGGATGTTCTTATTGGTATTGCATATGATGTTCAGATTTATCTTAACATATCTGCTCGATACCTCTTTTTCTAAACCTTCTAGTGAATTTCCTTCTATCGCAGGGAGGGCTTGAAGCCTACAGCAAAAAAAAAAGAATGTTTAAATGAATTTACAAAATATTAAAATATGATATGGCGTATTGTCGCGTAAATAAAATAATGAGATAAACATATACTACATAGGGCCATGGTAAAATAATGGAGTTCCATTGTAAACACTTCTTCAATACATAATTTTTTCAAGACAGATAACTGTGCAATTCACTAGATACAAACATCAATTACACCCTCAAACTTTGATGATACAATATTGATCCTTGTTGCTTAGGAAAATAGATATCGTCTGCAAAGGTTTAGGTGCGTAGTTTTTTAAAGTTTTATTAAGAGGGTATGCTGTTGTCAAAGCTTTGTCAAAGCGTTGTCAAACGTTGGCGCTAGCGCCCATACAAACGTAGTCCAGTCATATTTTGAGTATTAAGCTATGAAAATCTATGAAATTTTCAAGACACAATCTAGAAACAAATATCTGTGTCGGTGGTGAGTCAGATTTTCGTTTAAATATATACTTCCAGAGTTACAGGGCGTCAAAGTATTGTATTTTTCGGTAATAAAAAGCCCCAACTTTGAACCTGATTTACAAGAGTATGAATCAATTTAGAACAATTTGGAAAAACCACCGACATCTGAAATTTCATTAGTATACTGTATTAAAAAAATGGTTACATAATATACTGTATCCTTCAAATGATCCCTGGACTACGAAACATCCAAATAACGGGTGGATAACATCGCGTAATGTATGCTGTCTCACCGTACGCGCTCGGGTAGGATAGGGCTCGGAGAGGGACAGCTACAAAACAATGCAACCTTGAAACCGACCACGTGGTCTTACCAACATAGCCTCTTAAAATCGTGAATAGGGTAAAATTTTAATAAATGGTACCTATCATACCCTAATTTTCCACACTTTAGAGGTGGTGGATTTAAAAGAAATTAAATAGGACTACCGTGGTTGTGAGATATACACGGGCGCTGCCAGTAAGTACTTCTGCCACGGATAGGTAGGTGCATATGCATCTAAATTAATATCGTTATTTTGTACCTTTGACAAGGTCACCTTCTGTATACTTTATTTTCCGACAGGGGGATGCCCCCTTGCACCCTACTGCCCGCGCCTTGGAGATAAAGCTTATACCAAAAAAAGAATTACGAAAATCGGTTTAGTTGGTAAAGGTATGACCGTATGACGTAACATACACAAAAAACATACAGCTAGATTGAGAACCTCTTCATATTAAAAACAACTGGCTTGGGAGATGCGAGGGAGCAGATACAATGGTTGCTAAAATTATAACTCCTTTTGGCTTCCCTGTAGCCGGTTCTAAACCAACATCTTTCTGTGCGTTTTTTAAACCTTTAAATCGCAGTTATTGTTGTTTTTATATTAGTTAGGCTTCCGTTTAACCACAGATGTTAAGCGACGATGTGGTCTAGGATGGTTCACGGTTGCCCACAAATAGCCTATTCACCAGCCTTGAAGATATCCAGGTTGTAACGTACGGGAAACACTAAAGCCGGCAGGGCATTCCACTCCTTAGGTGTACGCATAATATCGTGGACTCGTGGACTGTCAACCAAGTAGGGATGAAACTCTACGAATAATCTATTCGTAGATGTAACCCTGTCGTTCTTCTGGTTGTCAGTTTGGAAAAAGGGGACGGTGGAATTAGGCCGTGTAATGCAATCGCACAATAAATAACAGAAGTTAACATATAAGTCAAATAAATAAATAAAAATATGAGAAACCCGGGCCGAAAATATTAACAAAAAATATCAACTCACTCCATGACGATCACTTCTTCTGAAGAATGATCACTACCAAAAAACTGTAACAAATTGAGAGAATTGTTAATAATAATAATAATAATATTACAAGAAAGCATGTTTAATTGCCTTTTTAGGGTTCCGAACATGCGATGAAAAAACGGAAACTTTATAATAGGTCAGGATGTACATACAAAAGGGGGTGCTGAGAGACGGGATTATTTGCTTAAAAAAACTATTTACATTCAATTTTTTATTATTTATGTTATCATTATTCAATTGATTTTATTACGTAATATTATATTTATTTATGAATTTTTGTGCACAAAAGAGGGCGCTAAAGCGGAACTTATGTAGGGACTAACGGACTAAAGTATTAGGTAAAGCCCAATGAAAATGACCGAACGAAACACAAACTTTCGTAATCATAAATAATATTAATAAGAACCTGAAAAAGGATAAAGTACAGCAAACAAGGATTTAGAATTTTAGATTGTATTATTTGTGATCTAGTGCTATTTAGGAATTTAATATATTGCAAGAAAGTTGCTCTCAAATAATTTTAAGATTTTTTGATTTAATTATTGATAGTTTTTCATTATTTATAGGGTTTCTTACCTGATACTTGATTTGTGTTTACTCTTTAACGGAAAAGCAAGACTGACGGAGGACTGTATGTGGATGATTAATACTAGCTGGCTGGAGCACCAATACTTCCCTTCCCCCGAGTTTAGATATAGGTATATGACGGCACGCTTCCGTTCAGTGACTAATTGACTATATGGTTCTCGATCACACTCGCCAAAGTTTGAGGGGAAACCTGAATTTATGGAAGCCCCCAAGCAAAAACAAAATACAGTGTTGCCAGGAAAAAATGGTCAGGAGGGCAACAAAATATGATGAAGTGGCCATTATAGTTGTAAACAAGAAGAAGGTTTAAAAAAATTAAAAATAAAGTTGTATATGGTATTGTTATTATATACTCCTTGGTATTGTACTGTGGTCTATAGCACAGAGTATCTGTCTATGGTTTCGGATTCTTGGCGCGAACTAAAAAATTTCATAATATAATATAATGGTGTGATATAGTGCAAAAAGTGTCATGGACGGTGTTATAGTATCAATTACGAAAAATTGTGAGGGTTTCGACGCGACCGAAAGGGTTTATCACGTCGAAACCAAGGCTGCCCTTTGAAATTTTCGTCAAGAATCCAATAAAAGCGATAAAATGTACACATTATACATTTTATTGAGAAAACTGAAGAAATATCTTCGGCCTTGTTTTCATAACCTCAAAATTCTAAGATAGAATACATAGAATATTATCAAAGACATGTAATGTACGGTGTTTTTCCTTTGCCTTTTCCTGGTGGGAAAATCTTACCCAAAAAAGTCTATGGTTTAGAATATATTTTTATATCCTTCCTTGCACAGAGTACCTTTATTTGTTTGTTTAGCTGAGGTTTAGCCGTTCCTTCAAGGTTTAGCCAGCCGGGTAGGGTATATAGTAATATGTGGTAGGGGTACAAACAATTTAATAAAATCAATTGAGAAATAAAAATACATGTACATGGTTTTACAATTTACTTAGAAAAGGTAAGCCCAGCACCAGATATAATTAATATGATAACTTCGTAATCTAAAAAGCTTTTAACTTGCAATATTTTTTTTTGTCGTCTTCAATTGTTTTTTTGAAGAAGTTTTATTAAAGTTAGATTAATGAACTAATAACTAATCAGTTAATTAATTTATTAGTTAATCCTGCCTACGTTTTGATTGGTGTCTTGGATCATTTTGTATATATGTACAGTACACTATTCTTTGATTAAACTTACTAGTTCGAACAAAAAATGAACTTCACAAATACCTACATATATATAAATAAAAAATTTATTCATTGTTTTGTTTAAGTTTCGCTTAAAGCTTCGAAAATGAAATGCGAACTTTGCGCCGAGTTCATTGATGGGCCAGATCACGAAATTTCTGAGAAACATATCAGGAACAAGGTCTTGTTTGACTATGCTGTAACTAGGTAAGTTTGGAACTATCAGCGTAGAAAATAAACATTAATTTTGTTTAATAAGGGGTTAATGTGTACAATTTTAAAAGAAGCTTTTCCTATTAATTTTGGGTTTCATTGCACTCGGCCTTCATCTCACCTGACAGTAATTGTTGGATGGTAAGCGCGTGCATTCAGACGCCTCAAGCTAATGAGGTTTATGTGCTCCCTAAATGAGTTTTCGATTAGGGTGTTAAAAAGGGAGTGCCAGAGAAAATACTTAGAAAAATGTTGTGCAGTCATTACGATTGTAAGTCCTTCCTGACTACTAACCCCATTTTTGCACCCCAACCACACCTTTTTCCTTCTGTTAACATATTTTTTTCAAAACCCGAACCCCTTCTTTTACAGCAGATCTAGATTCAGTCTCCAATGTTTGTATATTTCACTTTGATTGAGGCCTTCATGAAATATAAATTTGGAGCTCACCAACTTTGGGGTCATAGCAAAAAATAAATTAATACCAAAATAGCCTTAATATATGATTAAAATAATTGAGCTCCATAGTTCTTGACTATTAGACTAGGAATTATTGCAATTTTGTCTATAACATTACCTGTCCCAGCCCCACTGATTCTACATTTTAATCCGCCTCAGTGGCCTAATCGATTCCCAGTGGGGGTACCTATCGGTACTCAGTTTGGTTGGCGGTAGGGCATTTTCTGTTTCTATCTACCACCATGTTACCTAAGTCTGCCGCAGCAGTGTTAATAGCACTGTCGTGTTCTGGTATGAAAGGTAGCAGAGACAGCGCCTCATACGTCTGAGGCTTCTGGCACCATCCAACAGCCTTATCATCACTTACCATCAAGTGAAATGAAGGCCAAGTGCAAACCCATCATACATATTTAAAAAATCTTTGGATATATCTAGAAGAAATTTCGTATTTATATTCTGAACCAAATTAGGTTATCAATCAAGAGGTAATCAGGCAAGCAAGCCCATCGAAACTGAATTATTTATGGTGCTAGTCTTCTATGTACAGGAAGCAATTTGCGGGCAACAGGAAGGGTGTCATATTAACATGCAATGTAAACTGCTCCCCATTGGTTATTGACTGTGATGAGAAGAAAATACGGATCTCGGTAAGAAAAATCTTACTACAGTGTAAATGGTCTAACACAACCCAATTTAAAACTCCCCTACACAAAAACAAACAAACCCCCCAAAATTGAAATATCTGACGTCCAGTTGTGGAAACCTGCCAGATAACGAATTATAATTATAATCGTATGCATAAGTCCACTGTTGGACTTGAGCTTTCCTCATAGATCTTAGACAATATGTTAGACTTTCTATGAGGCACTGCACTCATCCATATTTTGGCCATTGTAAAATGACATTTGACGCGGTCACTTAGTAAAGAAAGAATGATTTTGTACAAATAAAATAAATGGAAAAATATTATTTTAATATTTTTCTATAAATATTATTTCATGATTTTTTAAATAGTGTACAAGTTCAGGCCGAATTTGAAACATCTCTTTTCAACCTTTTTTGCAATTAATGTTTAAACAAACAACTTTTCAACTTCTACACTGTATTTTAAATGTGAAGTTTAGAAGTTTGTTACTTACCGCAGATATCAGCGCATTACGGGCCGATTTTCTCCGATCTCTTCATCACAAAGCAACGCCCTAAGCCGAGGACGAGCCCGAGCGGGTGCCCTTAGGCCTGTTGCTAGTAATAATAGTACCGGTTGAGCGCCTTCCGCGCTCGCCATTGTCCGGGTGAAGCTGTAGAGGTCGCAGGACCAACAGCATCAAGTCCATTCGAAAAAAAAAGAAGTTTGTTACTTCAATTATGCATAAATGGCTGATCTGATTGTGATGAAATTTGGCACACAGGTGTTCATGACGTTTTCAGCTCTGTAATGTCCATGACAACTATGTGGCAAGCAAAAGTAATAATTCAGAATCATCATCATCAGCCAGGAAACGTCCACTGCTGGACATAGGCCTCCTTCATGGTATGCCATATTGACCGGTCCCGAGCCACTACTTAATTAAAAGTTATTAATTATTTGTTAAAATATTAGTTAATTCAGAATAAATATACAAAAATTGATGATCCACCGTATGAAAGGCGATAAAATGTTTTTATAAACTTAAAGTAGGGTGTACTTCAAAAGAAGTCTATTAGTCTCCTTTTATTTACAGGTGAAGCCTAAAGAAGCAGTGAAGTTCAGTTTCACATTGAAGAATGACAGTAAGAAAGATAATGTGGTTGTAGCGTTTGTGCAAATGATGCACACCAGACTGAACTTCCGTATTAACGAGCATGGGCTGGGCGTCGGGTGCGCCCCTGTCACCGTGCCCCCTAGTGAGTCATCAACAGATGTATGTCCATGAGCCTTCCTCATAGATCACCATATCTACTGTGATTTTGGCTATGCGGAAAGGTGATGATGAAAATTTCCCATGGTTGGCAGAACCATGTAGAATTTTTACCGTAGCTTTTACTACAAGGACTAGTGAGGAACAAGTTACAATGAATAAGAAACAAATAAAGATCAATTCATCATCATCATAACTGTCCACTGCTGAACATAGGCCAAACCTAAGATCAATACAATACAAATGCATCCAGTAATACCCCGCATCTTAACCACATCGATGGTCCATTTAGTAGTCACAGAATACTTTTCCTGGTATATGGTCAACACTCAAAAAATCTTACTTCCTTCGTTCTTCAAGTGATGCCTGTCCATGGCCACTTAAGCTTATCTTACTTCCTTCATTCTTCGAGTGATGTCTGTCCATGGCCAGTTAAGCTTACCTTACTTCCTTCATTCTTCGAGTGATGCCTGTCCATGGCCACATAAGCTTATCTTACTTCTTTCATTCTTCGAGTGATGTCTGTCCATGGCCAGTTAAACTTACCTTACTTCCTTCATTCTTCGAGTGATGCCTGTCCATGGCCACATAAGCTTATCTTACTTCCTTCATTCTTCGAGTGATGTCTGTCCATAGCCACTTAAGCTTATCTTACTTCCTTCATTCTTCGAGTGATGTCTGTCCATGGCCAGTTAAGCTTACCTTACTTCCTTCATTCTTCGAGTGATGCCTGTCCATGGCCACATAAGCTTATCTTACTTCTTTCATTCTTCGAGTGATGTCTGTCCATGGCCAGTTAAACTTACCTTACTTCCTTCATTCTTCGAGTGATGCCTGTCCATGGCCACATAAGCTTATCTTACTTCTTTCATTCTTCGAGTGATGTCTGTCCATGGCCAGTTAAACTTACCTTACTTCCTTCATTCTTCGAGTGATGCCTGTCCATGGCCACATAAGCTTATCTTACTTCCTTCATTCTTCGAGTGATGTCTGTCCATGGCCACTTAAGCTTATCTTACTTCTTTCATTCTTCGAGTGATGTCTGTCCATGGCCAGTTAAACTTACCTTACTTCCTTCATTCTTCGAGTGATGCCTGTCCATGGCCACATAAGCTTATCTTACTTCTTTCATTCTTCGAGTGATGTCTGTCCATGGCCAGTTAAACTTACCTTACTTCCTTCATTCTTCGAGTGATGCCTGTCCATGGCCACATAAGCTTATCTTACTTCTTTCATTCTTCGAGTGATGTCTGTCCATGGCCAGTTAAACTTACCTTACTTCCTTCATTCTTCGAGTGATGTCTGTCCATAGCCACTTAAGCTTATCTTACTTCCTTCATTCTTCGAGTGATGTCTGTCCATGGCCAGTTAAGCTTACCTTACTTCCTTCATTCTTCGAGTGATGCCTGTCCATGGCCACATAAGCTTATCTTACTTCTTTCATTCTTCGAGTGATGTCTGTCCATGGCCAGTTAAACTTACCTTACTTCCTTCATTCTTCGAGTGATGCCTGTCCATGGCCACATAAGCTTATCTTACTTCTTTCATTCTTCGAGTGATGTCTGTCCATGGCCAGTTAAACTTACCTTACTTCCTTCATTCTTCGAGTGATGCCTGTCCATGGCCACATAAGCTTATCTTACTTCCTTCATTCTTCGAGTGATGTCTGTCCATGGCCACTTAAGCTTATCTTACTTCCTTCATTCTTCGAGTGATGCCTGTCCATGGCCACTTAAGCTTACAGACTCATAGATCCTAGATTTCCTGTTTCTTGGTTTAAATTCCTGAGAAAAATTCTGAGCATAATAGTTACCATACTGTTACTTAGAGTGGTAGATGACTAGCCATAGTTTTAAGTATTTGATCTGCTATCTATATAGCTCGTATAAAACGTCGTATTTACCTTCAGAGCGGACTCTGCAAAGGGAGATCTACGTGACGTTCCAGTCGCCAGACGTTGGGCAGTATGAGATGCCAATTATGTTCTCCATGCACAAGCCTGCGACCAAGGAGAACATCGTAATCGTGAGAGACATGGTAAGTCTAGCATCTTAAATTCAAATTCTTTATTTAAACCACTAAAGTTGCAAATTGCAAATCTTTTGATGCCAATGAATGTATATCCACTTCCGGGGAGGCGTTCCGACGATTGGGATAATTATCCTTACATCCACATGGCTCGAGGATGTCTTTGCTAACGTCATTCAATATTGATCTTTGTCGTCTTGCCATGTGGAATTTATCAAAGTCTTACTGCCACAATTACGGACGTAACTATGCCACAAAGACAACATGGCCCTGTTTCATAAAAATACAATTCGTAATAAACTGATAAATGGCAGCCATTTTCGACTTTTCGAGCAACCAATAACGGACACTATGGGCGAAAATTACATGGAACACACAAATATTTATTAAACAGGCCTCAGGATATCACATAAATGGAATTTCCTCAGATATAAAGTGTTTTTGTCTAAGTTTCTAATACTATATGAATAAAATCAGATTACGTATGGTACTAAATGTAAAAGGTGTTTAATATTTATACGAGTTAAACTTCGAAATATTTACGTTGAGTGTCGAAAAATTTGAACAGAAAACTGTAAACCCGCTTAACGAAAAGTAGCAATAATTGACATTCGGCCTTTCACCTCTCGTAGTTCATGCCTTCAAATAGATTTAGGAAATCGACTTAAATTGCCCACAAAGTTATTTTAAATAGACTTAACGTTCTATTAAAATCAGAAAACGCGAAGTGAGTGAAATTATATCCCTAGGGGTGGAATATTGTTATCAAATCTAAGCTAGGCATAGGCTATTTAATAAAATATTGAAGTTTTGGGCTACGAACAGTACCGACACGAATTCTTAAGTATTATAAATTTTTTGCAGGAAATGATAAAAAATACTCCCAAACTGAACAAAGCGTCATTTCATTTCAAAAAAACGTCACTAGTTATTTAGAGTCGCTAATATAATGAGCCGTGTGTGTACAAAGGCCATGCATATCATAACCACCCATTATTGTTATGACTTCTGAGTATCGCTATCAAGTGCAATATGACACGAATATGTATTGCCATTAGAGAGTTACGAGTATTTAGTTATAGGCATGAGTCAAGTGGTCTGGGACCTTGAAGGAATGAAAGACCAATGCAAACTTTATTAAATAAATATTTTGTGACAATAATGTTAGAGTTTATTCTGTAATATTTAAGTGCTGAATCCGTGTGTAGAGATACGCTGTATTACGTAGGCAGTACACACAACTTCACACAAACTTCACACATCATCATCATCTTCCTGTCCTTATCCCACTCGGAGCGTGGTCGTCACAACATGTTTTCTTCTTCCACTCGTCTCTATCAACCGTCATATCAGTGCTCACACCTTTCACACATATATTATTTTTTACACAAAATATAAATATGACGCCGCGGTGTATATATTTTTTGTGTTTTTCATTTTTCATTGTATCTTTGCCCGCGACGGTTCCCCACAAGAACTCGTTTGATCGGGATAAAATTAGCCTTCCTTAAAAAATCCTCGGAACCTTAAACTATTCCAAAACCAAAAATTAAGTCATTCTGATTCTACGATACGACGTGAAAGAAGGTCAAACCAACAAGTAAACACACTTTCGCATTAATAATATTGGTATCAACTAATTCGTTTACAAATGTATGTCATCACGCAGGTGTCGTAAAAGGCGATCTACCTATGTAATAACATCTGCGGTAACATTGTACTGCGATCACGAAACCGCTTGCTAAGCGTGATGCTCATTACAAATCACCTCACAGAAAGTGCAGTGTAGCGATATATGAGATAGCAGTGGACATACGTAGACGATTATGATGTAACTCTAAAAAAATCATCAATTTTTTCGTTAGGTATACTCATGAAGCCAAAAGATGCGATAATCTTTTCACCTTCGTGGGTATACAGTATGTGTGAAAAAAACTTGGTGGTTCAGTTGGGTAGAGCGTTAGTCCTTGAACAATCGAGGCCTGGGTTAGATCGTGGCTCGTACCAATGAGTTCCAGTTTATTATTTAGAATTTATGTACGGATGATTAAAATAAATTATTATTCGGTAGGAAAACATACTCGTAGTAAGGAAATCTGCACACTCCTGAGAAGAAATTCAATAGGTGTGTGTGAAGTCTTCAGGGCCCGCGTGGAGGACTATGGGCTCATACACTCTCTGAGGCCTGAACCCCTGCAATGGGGACATATATAGGCGATTGATGATACTGTATGTTACCATTACCAACGTAAAATGACTGAAAACCGAATCGTCAGATCTTCGAAACATTTAGGTATGGGCGTACCGCGACACGTTTTCCGGTTCGTGGTCGTCACTCGCCTTGACGTCCGTATTGTAATATAAAGGCTGCGCCCAGATATTACTAAGTAACTGAATATCTAATAATTATCAACTTCAAAGAACATTTAACATTTTATGGCTTTATTTATACAGATTAACCTACCTTTTATTTTGCGGTTATCCTTCCCTAACGTATAAACAGAACACGATTATTAATTTACTTTAAATAGTGTACACGATTGGTATTTTTGAAACCGTTCAAGTCCGATTCGGGTTCGTTCACCAAAGGTTCCGAACCAACCAAATTAACGTACATTCATCGTATATTGAAATACACCTTGAAATAAAGTTCATTTTGCCGATCGCGTAGCTAAGTTTGCTTTGTAGCTATAGATCCGAGACAGAGGTACCATGTAGGGTTACCTGTAATATTTACGCAATTCCTGTTTTGTGACTGTCTAAAAATCAATTCGATTTTAAAACTGGACTTCTAGTGCATGTTTGTTCACTATGAGCCAGAACAGTCAATTGAGAGGGCACTCAATTATTATTATTTATTTAAATCAAACATACATCCATAGTGTTAGTAAACTTTGTGCTATGTTAGTAATTAAATATAGCGTCAGACACGATACTGGGACACTGGTGCATGTTATGACAACCAGTGTCGCAGCATCGGTGCGTCGGTGCGTTGCGACGACAGCGAGCAGACTGCTACGGCTGCGCACCCTGCGCGCGCTAGAGGCTGCACTCTTGCGCATCGTGCTGTAGAAGCAGTCTACATGTGCCTCGGCAAACATTCCCGAAGCGCTGCAGAAGCGAGGCAGACGCAGCAGAGCCCTAAAAGCATTGTTGTATTGAACGCGAAGGGCGTTGTAGGCCCTCAAGCCACAAGCTGCTCGTGTAGAAGGTGGTAAAATAAGCTCGAAACAGTGTAATTTTAACTTCTTTAGAGCAACGAGCGAACCTATTCGCCCTCACCGACAACGCCCTTCGTTCTCGTTCAATATCCTCATCGTCGCGCATGTCGTCAGTCACGATGTGGCCGAGGTACTTAAATCTATGTACCAGCTTTAAGGGTACTCCATCTAGCTTGACACTAGAATGAAGCTCACCAAGCCTCTATGTAGGAGCAACCCTAGGAGACACTTCTTGCCTAACCGTGTAGTGACTTCTTGGAACGCTCTGCCTGAAATACTTATTACACTACACTACTACTTACACGCTACTTCAGTTAATTGTTTTAAAAACAGACTAGACAAACATTTAGAAACATTGAAACAAGTGCAGTGATATACACGCATCAGCTCGAAGAGCTGCTAGTGTATCAATCAAATAACAAATAATAATAATTATATACCTCTATTTTGACCCCTTTTATGTAGTTTGCGTTAATAATTGTACAAAATAATCGTTGTACACTCTAGTACAAATATATGTATCAACTTTTAAACCATGTAACATTCACTCTTCCTTGTTCGTATGTAGTGTGTCGAAGGAAATGTCAATTAAAGGTGAATATAAGATGGTGCAAAATGGATACATATTTTTGTACTCGAGTGTATTATAACCATTTAAACTAAATCAATGTATTGTGTTGTGTTTAGGTGGTGTTTGTGGAGGAGCAGCCGGCCGTGCATACCAAGACGACGAGCCCGTACGCCCAGAAACAAGTCACCGCAACTAAGCTGTTCAGGGCAACATTGGCAGAGTGAGTAACACTCACTAAGTTCATATCTCACTACGCTGAACATAAAACAGTGCTAGGTTACTGTTGCGGCATACCATGCAGTCCCACCGAAGTGTTTTTAAAATAACTACTCAAAACAAAAGAATATTTAAAAATATCAATCCCGCGATCAATCACGGCCGAGGTGAAACGCTACAAAGAATTGATGCTTTTGAGGTAAAAGACTAGCAAATGGAATTTTAGTGTGTCGCAATGGAATATTTTCTCAATTATGCGTGATGTTCTCTTATCTATCTGGTAGGCTATATTTTTAAGTATGATGGGTTTGCACTTGGCTTTCATCTCACATGGCGACGATAAGGCCGTTGGATGATAAATGTACGCATCCAGAAGCCTCAAGACAAGGCGCTGGCTCTGCTACCTTTCATACCGGAACACAACAGTGCTATTAACTGCTGTTTGGCGGTAGACTTAGGTAACATGGTGGTAGCAAGACAAGCGAATATAGACCTTACTACCAACCAGTCAGAGTACCGATAGGTACCCCTACTGGGCATAGTACCCGGGACCTCCAGGTTGTCAATCCAACATTTTGCCATTAGGCCACAGAGGCGGTTAGAAAGGAATCCAGGAATTATCCTTTCGTAGTCTTCGAGACCTCCATGGAAAGACATGGATTCATCCCAGACTAAATTTGGGACCACACTGCTTTTTTACAAACTAGCAGGGCTAACATGAAGGCCACGAGATATCGACATTCTGCATAACAAAATGTCGTGACAAAATTATCTCGTGGCCTTCATGTTAGCCCTGCAGGAAGATATATTCCATCTCAGTATTTATGTATTTTACAGGCGAAGCGACGACATGTTTCGCATCCCGAAGGACCACAAAACCATATATGCGAGCGACCTCAAGCCAAAAAAGAATGCTTCAGAAGCAGAAAAAGCGCTCTATAAAGACATCAGGCAAGTGTAAATCGAAGAAGTTCATTCATATATCATTTGTCGCAGTTGCATTGCTTAATAAGCTGTTTTACATAAAAGATACATAATAGATAGCTAGTTTACTATGCAGCTTCGTTATATAAAACAGTTGATCGACGTTTAGCGGTTTTTCATAATAGCTGAACCTTAACACGAGTAATTGAATGAACGTTATGCAGCGGGTCAATGATTGACGGTTTTGTAAAACAGCTTAAAATGAGACTTCTTCTTATGGTTCCTCTCCAACTGTGTGAAGACTCCAAGTGAAGGTTGGCTGTCAATTCGCTGTGCTTTTACTTGTCTGTCGCGAGGCGAAAAAGTTCGTCGGCGTTTCCTGTCCACTCTTGAATGTTCCGCAGCCAGGACTTCTTCCTGCGATTGACTTGTCGCTTTCCAGATACTTTGCGCATCATAATGAGTTGCAAAAGTGCGTAACTCTCATGCCTCATAACTTGTCCTAGATGCTTAATTTTCTTTGTCTTTATGATGGACATGAGTTCACGTTTCTGGCCCACACGTCGCAGGACATTAGTTACCCATTAAGTCCAACTTATGGCTAACATTCGTCTGTAAGCCCACATTTCTAATGCTTCTATTCGTTTCCGGAGATGTTCCTTTATTGTCCATGAATCACAGATGTTTAGAAGTATGGGCAAATATAGCAGTGCCAGTATGTCAGCTCTTATGGAAAAATCTGCAAAATGACACGTTGGATTGTAAAATTTTAGTTGGAAATTTTACCGTTAGTTGCTCTGTACGGTATAAAAACAAGAATGGCGTTCGAAGCAAAATGTAGTTCGTTAAACTTGACGAATAGAATCAGTAACATGAGTCAATATTACCCTCATTCAAGTTACTTTTAAGGATTTTTAGCCCCCGACGCAAAAAGAGTGGTGTTATAAGTTTGACGCCAATGTCGGTCTGTCAGACGTAGCTCTCTCTCTCTCTCTCTCGAATGATTATTACGCAGTTTTTTTAAACTTTAATTTAATTCACTTGTTAGTAGTCGCCTTAACCCAACGCTTGTTGTGACTGCAGAAAATCCTTAAGACATTCCATCCATCATCCAACATTCCATTCATCCAAATGTAACTAATGGCAATCCAGTTACACATTGTACAGCTGTTTTATAAAACGGAGCTGTTTAGTGAAACAGTTTAAGAAACAACGAAGCGTTTATAGGAGACACCCTGTTATTTATTGTTTATTGCAGAGATATCTTTGACGTGGGCGTTACTTCGGAGAATTACGTGAGGTACTTCCATAACCTGTTGTGGTATGAAGAAACTATCGTCAGAATCAATTTGAAGGTACGCTTTTACCCTAACGAAATCATAGTATCTTACACATGTATGTGTGAAACTAGGCAATAAACTCGTGTCTATGTCTATTTGGATCAAAAATACAGGAGTGTATAACTATATATGCTGCAGTCGGAATGCTATTTTACATAACCGCTAAAACAGCTCAATGACGAAAGTGTTTTTTCTTCATAATAGCTGAACATTAACACCAAGAAGTGAATGGACGTTGAGGTTGATGTAAGCACTATAGGGGGCGGGGGTCTTTGCTTTGCTTATTTTTGATGACGGGGGGAGGGGGGGAGGGGGTTGGGCTAGATGGTGATTACGTCAGCAGTAGTTATTTGCTTTTTTACACATATGGCAATCGAGTTAGACATTGCACTACTGTTTTATTTGTTTAATGTCTTCTTTACAGAAATATAATATGTCCGACGTATACCTGAAGCAACAAGGGAAGACATTCTGTCTGTACGTTCCGGGCCTCGCTGAAAAACGACCTTCTTTGATGCGCGGTAATTACGAACATTCATATATTTTCGAGTCTCGCTCAAATCGCCACAACCATAAAACTATATTTAAGCTTTTCTAACATCATTGAATTGACATAAGACAGGTTGAGATAAATATACATTCTCTGTCGCATGTGTCAAAATTAAACGAATGACGCCATTTTGGTTAACACTTCTCGGAAAAAGTTATCCTTTAGTACGGCATTACTTAACTTTCAGTACAACCAACGGACATTTCAGCTACTACTAGTTTTTCTTTGCGTATTTTTTGTATGTACGATGTGTGCACTTGGCCTTCATCTCACCTGATGGTAAGTGACGATAAGGCTGTTGGATGGTAAGCGTGCGCACCCAGAAGCCTAGAGGCGCTATTCTAAACAGTGATGATGATCAATTGTGTTTATTAAAATATAAATATAAAAATAATATAGATAAACATATATTAAATTGCACAAATTGATAATGATAAATATTTAAAAAAGACATATTCTGATTTCAGGCGACCTTTTGTTCGTGAAGCCGCACTCGGACGATGATGTAATGTTCGAAGCTATCGTCGCAGACATATCGGAGAACGTCGCTTTCATACGAGGCATGGATGTAGAGTAAGTTTTCTTTAAGAGGCTATGTTGGTAAGACCACGTGGTCGGTTTCAAGGTTAAATTGTTTTGTAGCTGTCCCTCTCCGAGCCCTATCCTACCCGAGCGCGTACGGTGAAACAGCATACATTATGCGATGTTATCCACCCGTTATTTGGATGTTTCGTAGTCCAGGGATCATTTGAAGGATACAGTATATTATGTAACCATTTTTTTAATACTGTATACTAATGAAATTTCAGATGTCGGTGGTTTTTCCAAATTGTTCTAAATTGATTCATACTCTTGTAAATCAGGTTCAAAGTTGGGGCTTTTTACTACCGAAAAATACAATACTTTGACGCCCTGTAACTCTGGAAGTATATATTTAAACGAAAATCTGACTCACCACCGACACAGATATTTGTTTCTAGATTGTGTCTTGAAAATTTCATAGATTTTCATAGCTTAATACTCAAAATATGACTGGACTACGTTTGTATGGGCGCTTTGACAACAGCATACCCTCTTAACGGAAATTCATTCAGAGACGATATACAAAATTGTATACCGCACTGGCTCTCGACCCCGTAACAAATCATGTCGTAAAAAATTAATTTTAAAAGTGAATTAAGAACCAGAAAGCATTACAAAAAGAGAGATAATGCAATTTGGAGAGCTTGACGTTGGCGCGCTTTTTTTGTCACAGGAAATCACATGCGACCTATTGAACAAAGTTTGGTAACATTTGTTACCACGGGCGCTCTACTGAATATGTTGATGCTGGTGCTAGTGTCCTGAACTCGACTTAGTCGACATTTACGACACCAGCGCGATGACATGGGTGGTCATATTCTATGCGGACGACCGTTTATTATTATTACATATTTTTATTGTTGTTAAAAACGCCATGGAGAGACCATTAGCTTCGTAACGGCTATTGTAGTTGACAAAAAAAATTACGATAATGATTTAATTTCGCGACACTATAATCCGATCTCTTTTCAGGTAATTATAATTAATAAAGCCGGCGGTTCTATTTTAAAAGATTCTGGCAAAAAAATAATTGTATGGAAGCATTCTGGGCGTATTCCCACTAATCAAATCAAATATTCTGTATTTAAGTCACGTAGCATAGCATGTACATGAATCTGGTGTCCGAGATAGGACTTCCCCGAGTTTCAGATCACCAAACTCTCCCATTGGATCCAGTTACAGATATCTCAATTCAAAGTTACAAGCAATACATAGTAATTGGTGTTTTATATATAATAATATAAAATAATAATATCATCAACATCAGCCTGGAAGCGCCCACTGCTGGACATAGGCCTCCTTCATTGTATGCCGCATTGACACTTGCATCCAGCGACGACCTTAGACCAGTCTGTCCTGGGGGACGGCTCGGTAGACGTTTCCCGGTACGTGGTCGCCACTCGATAACCTTTACTCCCCACCAGTTATCGGTTTTTCGAGCGATGTGGGCTGCCCATGTCAACTTCAGCTCACTGACTCGTCGAGCTATGGCGGTGACCGTATTTCGTCTACGGATTTCCTAAATAATATAACTATATTACTTGTAGGTTTTTCAAGTACTACTCGCCGGAAACTATGTTCGACGTTCGCTTCTTCATGTCTCGTCTGCCGCTGGAGCGCATGCACCACGCGGTGAGCCTGGCCGCCAGCAACAGCCCCAACCAGAGGCGGGTCTTTCCCGTTGAGAACCAGAAAATACCAAGAATCAACTCCATCGACACGTATGTCCTCTTTCTTTTCTTTACGGCATTTTAGTAACCCCTGGGAACACTTCACCGAGATAAAAAATTGCTTATGTCGCTCTGGCTCTATACAATAAGTCATTTATCGGTCAAGGCTTTCTGTAATAAGTTTTTTAAAATAAATATTATGTCCTTGTATAAAAAAGTTATTCTTATATGTACTTACAAATTTCAATTAAAATTTGCAACTAACTTCGAAAAGAGGTTCTCAATTTGAATTCCATGATGACTCAATAAACTGAACTCCAGCAATAACTACAAAAAGTCCGCCTTGGTTCTATGAATTTTTGTCTATTTGTGCAGAAACAAGTAAATGAGTTCAAAAAGAACTAGAAACCGACTTCAATTGCCCTAAAAGTCTACTTTTACTAAGACAAATTTAAGATTTATATCGTTTTCTCGTGGATGCCGTTGTCAGAACTAGACCAAATGGGACCACACGGGAAGTACCACCTTTCAAATAAAAAAAGAATCATCCAAATCGGTTCTCCCAGTCAAAAGTTCTGAAGTAACAAACATATAAAGAAACATACCAGTCGAATTGATAAACTCCTCCTTTTTTAAGTCTGTTAAAAAAGAACGATTGAGCCGAGCCACTTGCGTTTTCGAATGTGCTACCTTGAGCGACTATCAGAAAACAAAATGCGATCAAGCTCGACTTATTTCTACACATAAAAGTTCAATTTACGTAGATATTTCAACCTGGAGGTGGAACGCAACCCTGAACAACGTTCTGTGGTGGAACACATCCTGGCGGGGTCATCAGGCACCGCGCCATACTTGCTGCATGGACCGCCGGGGACCGGCAAGACTGTCACCATCGTCGAAGCTATACTGCAGGTATGCATAGATTACAAACAAATAACGAAGAATACGTAGGTTGTGGATCCTGGGTTCCGAACGCACCTAGTCTGTTTATAATAAAATGATGATAGATCAGCGCCATGTATATAATAAAGTCTTTTTTTTTTGCTCGAACTTGTGTTAAAATTTTGTTGTTGTTAAATTTATCAAACGCGACATTTTCTGTCGGAGAAATGCGTGTTTTGTACAGTACTAAAAAGGAGTTTTGTTTCTCTTCGTGTATAGATTTATGAAAAAATATTATATAAAATAAAAATAGCAAAATAAAAATTGCTGTTAAAATAAGATGTGTGTTTTTACGAGGATATTGGATTTTCGTTTAAGGTTCAGTTACCGCAGATGTAACTTTGTTTTTCAGAGTGTTTTTTAGAAATGCAAACTTATTTTTGCTGCCATAAAAATAATTTTCTAACGCAAGCAAAATTTTGGTCAGTTTTTACATAATTGACACGAGTACAGCTTATGCTTAATCTTTCTACTATGTTCATCCATTTCCATTTTTGTTTAGCACGATAACGGTTTTATTAAACACCATATATAGAGAACGTGCAATCCGATGTTTGTTATACGGGTCAGGGAAGTGTCCTTTACCATGGAAGAATATCATTTAGGAGATCGTGGCCTCGTAGAATATTTGTAGAATTTACTATTCGATGACTACGTAACAAAACAATCTCGAACGAATATTATGGCCCGGTCGGTTATAAGTAAATTGGTTTATCTAACAATGAACTGTCGTGTTTCTATCATTTGCGGGTGGTTGTCTTTGCAGCTGGTTCGAAAGAACCCCAAGAACCGCATATTGGTGTGTACGGATTCCAACATGGCGGCGGACCACGTGGGCACCGTGCTCATCCAGCATCTACACATGTTGTCGGGGGAACACCTGATGCTGCGAGCAAACTCCAAGTATAGAGTGTGGTGCGTATGCCCAAAATGGCACCTGATAGTATGACGGTTAGAGTGTGGACGACGACGGTGCTTACGCATTGGACTAAAAGATACCATATTTAACTTCAGTTTAAAGACTCCCATATCATATTAACGTTATCCCTCTCCTTAAGCTTCCATACTAAATTTCTGTTGCCATAATCTTTTAAAATAGAATAGCTGGCTTTGATAAGTAATTACCTAAAATAGGAGACTAAATTATAGTGTCGCGAAATAAATATCATTAATTTACAACTTTATAGATTTTAACTACAAAAGCCGTTACGCAGCTAATGGTTCATAGATGGCGCTTTGAACAATAATCGAAAATAAAAAGTGTTTAAAATGAAAATTGAGATTCACTGTGATGTTGTATGTTAATGATACTCATTTCGCGACATCACAATCGGATGTCCTATTTTTAGATAGTTACTGCAGAAATCCAGCTTTTATATTTTAAAAGATTATGGCAACAGAAATTTAGTATGCAACTTTGATGGAGGTGGATCGTCTTAAAGCCTATAAATAATAATTTGCCTGTAGGTTTTGCCTGTGACTTTGAATGCTTAGATTTTAGAAAATAACCCACGGGAACGCATTCCCGGGAGTAAGCGCTATGTTTATCCAGGACATATTGTTGTCAATTTACGCAGAATCATAATTTTTGACATTTTTATGGCTCCGAACATCCCATGAAAAAACGGAACCCTTATAATCTCATTCTGGTGTCTGTCTGTCGCACCTGGAGCATCGAATTTCTCAGGAACTACTAATACTATCGACTTGAAATTCGGAAATGGTTACGGGAATTTGTGACCCACAGGTGTTCTTCCTCGAGTCGTAATGGAGAATTGCTTGTTTTTTTATGGTTCGGTGAAGGACATAGGCTACTTTTTATCGCCATCAAACAAGTAGTTTCTGTGGGATCATTACAGAAGGCCACGCCGGCGAAGTCGTCTGCAAAATGGCTAGTAATGCATTATAATATTTACAGGGGAACGTTGCCGAAATCACTGGAGATGTATTGCAACGGTCACGACCGCGATTCCTTCGAGGTGGTCAAAATCCAGAACTTCATGAAGTACAACATCGTCATCACGACCCTGTCCCACTCCGCCAGGTTCGCCAGGTAATTCAGTAACAATAATAGACAATATTTCCGTATTTAGCCACATACCAACCAGAGACGCAGAGCGAACACTTTCAGATCAGACTTATTTGTCGTATAGAGTTTTGATTCCGACCAATGATGACATGGTGATAATTTGAACGGGCCAATCAGCGCGTACTTCTCTCCTAGTGTATCCAATCAGCGTGCGTTCCCTATATATGACGCACGCGAATAACCTCACACATGCGCGTGTACACAAACGTCATCCGTTCGATGTATGGGAATAATAACAATTAAATTAAATTTGTTTGAAGTGTCCGGCCTGTGGTTGCGTGCGATTTGTCTTCAGGAAATTATATATATTATAGCCAAAGTCTCATTGTGTTATGAAAAAAAGTCAAGCTGCGTATTTGCAGTAACGTCATATATCCTCTAGGGAACTGGTCGCTAAGAACTACAAGCGTCACATCACGCACCTGTTCATCGACGAGGCGGCACAAGCTAGCGAGCCGAGCTGCTTGATCCCCGTGTGCGGCCTGCTGTCGCCGCGGGGGGTGCTCGTGCTGGCCGGGGACCCGCTGCAGCTGGGACCGGTCGTCATATCACACGAGGCGCGACGACGAGGTCTCGGTTAGTACTAGCGACACAACTGTACAGTATTTATGTAATCGTTTATCATATTTATTATATCGTACACGCCTAACCTTTTCCAAGGGGCACCCCTTTCTTCAATATTTCTCCTTGACCTAGGACTGCTGGAAGAAATTTCTTTTAGAAATAAGCTGTTCCTTTTGTATATATTATTTGTGTTTTTTCCGTTTGTTATTTTCCGTGTAAAATAAACTGTTTAAATAATAATAAAAAAACAACTGTATCTGGTATCTGATGAAGTTTATTATGATAGGCTAATCACTTAAGGCGGTTCCATGACACATACATCCCAAATTATTATACTTTTAAGAGAAACTCTAAGATTTATAGACGTGGAAAAAATACATATGAATCTTGAGAATATTGCCTTTGATAAGACATCCGTCGATACACGATTCAAAATACTTCGCTCGATAAAATTAAACTCCAAAGTAACTGCCGTTTTTTGGGTTTTAAACAAACTTTATTTACACTTAATGAAACGTTATGAAAGTAGATGAAAAAATTAATGATAAGTTTAATATTAATTTATCTTATGCCAATAATTTTTAATAAATTGAGACAAAAAGCTCTCGAAATCGACACGAGAGGTCGATATGTACTGTTTCTAACCTTTCACTCTACGTGTTACGATTAGAGGGGAAGTGAGGCAAAAAATTAAATTTCTTCTGGGTCAGGGAAAGGCCTTAACCATAAAAATTCCTGTTTTCTACAAGGTTCCTTTCAACTTCTATTTCAAAACTCCTAGACTACCTACTTGATGTATGTTCGAATTAAATTGTAATAGATTTGGATATTATGTAAAGAAAATGTAAAATGTCAGGTCTGTCCCTGATGGAGCGTCTGAAGATGAGGTGCGAGCTGTACAGCGACGAGCGTAACGACCCCAACTACATGGTGATGCTGCGGAACAACTTCCGCTCCAACCCGGACATCCTCGAGATACCCAACGCTATCTTCTACAAGGACCAGCTGAGGGTGAGTGAGACGGTCGCTATGTCCGTCCTATGTACACATTGTGGCTACATAACACACTTGCACCTAAGGCTGCCAATACGACGTCATTTAACAATTCATTCCACTAGGAAAGGTACTCGACTGTTCGGCTCAAATTTGATATATTTTTATACATGTTAGGGAGTTTAGCTGCTTGAAAATGGTCAAGAACTACAAGTTCTGCGGAACAACTTCAATGGTGGAAAATGAAAATAATAACACTCAGTGTTTTTCTTCAAAGTTGTAGGAAAACCCAAAAATATACGCTATATTACTAATATTGCTTGTTAATTTTGATTTTTCAGTAATATAAATATTTTTTCCTTTATTTTTGGGTAGTGTACAAACACATGACCCCCAATAATGGTGTCCTTTGCCGCGCAATATACTCTGGTTAACGCATAGGACAGTTGTTATTCCAGTGATGTGATCCTGTGGGATAATATCTTAATTCCACGCAGATGGGTAGAAGCAAATAGAAAATATAATTACAATATTTGACTATCGGAACACATGATGTTCTCCAATGTCAGGCCGTGGCCGGCGAGGATCCTATCAGCAAGGTGGACATCCTGGGCGAGCGCGCCGCGAGCAGAGCCATCGTGTTCCACGGGGTGTTGTCCAAGGAGCAGCGCATGGGGAAGTCTCCAAGGTAACGGTCCAATCACAAAAGTTACATTTCATGGTCATGATAAGTTAATAATGTGTTGCTTTGTATCAGCTTCTACAACGCGATGGAGCTGGAGATAGTGCAGATGTACGTGACACGGCTCGTGAAGGAGCACCACGTGTTGCCCGAGGACATCGGCATCGTCACCCCTTACATCAGACAGGTGACTGATTCATACATGTATATATATTATTTCTAGTAAAACATTATACTGTGCCCTTCGTCCACTTTAAGTCCCAGACTCGAGAAAAGAATCATCATCATCAGCCGGGAAACGTCCACTGCTGGACATAGGCCTCCCTCATGGTACGCCACATCGACCGGTCCCGAGCCACCTGCATCCAGCGACTCCCTGCGACTCTAACCAGGTCGTCGGGGAAAAGTAATAATTCTTATTTAAATAAGATTTTAATGCATCAGGTGTATAAAATCAAGACCTGGCTTGACACCCAGCGGTTCTCCGGCAAGATAGAAGTCGGCACGGTGGAGGCGTTCCAGGGCAAGGAGAAACGCGTCATCATCATATCGACGGTGCGCGCCAACTGCAGCATGCTGGACCACGACGCCAAGTTCCAGCTCGGGTTCCTGGTCGATGACAAGGTGAGTGACGTCATTCCAGTTATCAGTTATTCCAAACACAGGATATTTAAGGCTCATGGTAAAAGTCGTTATGAATGATGAACAAAGCTACTCCCATGTCATATTAAGAGGCCATAGAGCGACAGTGGCGCCCGCATTCGCTCTTTCTTACATTTCTCCGCAATTATAGAAATATGCAAGAAAGCTTTACGAATAAGAGTATTTTTAACATAACTTAGAAACACTAATTGATTTACCGAAATTAATAAGTCGCTAATAATATAATTGAGTCTAACATATCATCAACAGCCTATATACGTCCCCACTGAAGGGGCCTCAGGCCTACTCCTACATAGTGTATGGACCATAGTCCACCACGCGCGACCAGAGCGGATTGGTAGACTTCACACACACCTTTCAATTTCTTCTCAGACTGCAGGTTTCCTCACGATGTTTTCCTTCACCGAAAAACCAATGATAATGCTTGTTATCATTCGTACATAAATTCCAAATAACGAATTGGAAACTCATTGGTACGAGCCAGGATCCAGACCTCTATTATTCAAGGACTGACGCTCTACCCAACTGAGCTACCACGGCTTTTTCACATATGTACAGCTCTAATTAAAGTGTAATAATTGTTCACAGCGCTTCAATGTGGCCCTGACTCGCGCTAAAGCCAAGGCCATCATCATCGGCAACCCGCTGTGCCTGCAGAGGGACATAAAGTGGCGCAAGTACATCAACAAATGTCGGGAGTTCGGCACATACTTTGGCTATGACGCGGAGAAGTTTGACGAAGATCAGAAGGACATTGTGAGCCGCATCTCGCCCTTGCTGAAGGATTTGAAGATCGGCAAGGATAAAGCTCAAGGTTAATACATGGTATAAATACATTATGATATCGAAAAGGGCTTCCGAGGGATTCATTGTTTGCTTTGTATTTGTTATCTTAGAGTTGTGGATAGTGGGGAACTTCACTATTAATGAATATATATTATAAAAGAAAGTGTTCAAGGTGTGTGCCGCTAAAGCTCCTGGTATTTCGATTAAACAAATATTCCTAACGCTGTAAAAATTAGTTTTAGGTCATGGTTGTTACAAAATTGTTACAAAAATTCAAAATATTTATGGTTTTGAATATATAATTTGGTAGTTGTTAAACACGCTACCTTCAATGGAAACTGCAAAGGTAATATTTTTCCATCGGTTCGATGATAAAACAAAGCAAACAATGTGCGCTTTAAAAGTTGATATAGTTTTATGTAAGACAGCTCTGGAATGTTTGAGACTATGAGAAAAGGCTAAAGGTTAGGGTTAGTGTCACTGAAAGTGTTCGTACAAACGCTTTAGTGTAGCTTAAGTGTTTTTGATCTAAGTAAATACATACATGTTTCCAAATAACCATATCAATGTTAATAGTGTGAAAGTACACTCGAGCACAAAATATGTATCGACTTTTGAACCATGTCATATTCACCTTTAATTGACTTGCTTGATTTGCTTCAACACTACATAGAAACAAGCAAGGATGAGTGTGACTTGGTATAAAAGTGGATACATATTTTGTGCTTGAGTGTACAATGTTTTCTCATTGTCAAATAAGCTCTCTAAACACATAATTGACGTCAAAGGACGATTTTGTAGATTCATCATCAATTTGTGCAAGGCTTCTAGAAAAGTAGTGGTTGGTTTACACTCGCGAGAGTATTGTCGTAATGTATAAATGTATCCCATCGAATTATTGACATTCGGAGAATTCTGGCTCTTAAGACCTAGGTGTGCCATTTTTTGCTATTCAATTCTAAAGATTTATCGTGTGAGTAGAGTGAAGTTAATAACGATTTTAAACCCAAATACAGTTACTGTAAGCTTACATTCCGTCGATATGACAGCGTGCTATTTTTTACCTGGATGCTACATTCCATTAAGTTGTTACAAGGTTTAATAAATAGTTTACGATACAATTTGGATCTGATATAAAGTAGTTTTCTAATTTTGTTTATGAGCAAAATAAGAAAAACTTGTTCAGTGATCTGCTACTGCGTTTTTCGTTTTCTTTATAATAGTATTTTTGATATTGTTATTTACTAAGTATTTTTGATATTATAGATTTTTGAATACTATTTACTAAGAATTTATATACACAATATGTATTTTTTATCTGGCCTTAAAATCAAGCTATATATTTCAGTATTCCGTCATTATTTCTTCAGATAAGTTGGGGGCACGATAATTATGTGCCATTTAAAAAAAGTGTTACCAGTAAAGAAATTATACTTGTATGCATAAGTGTTGTTTTGATAATGTTGTACTATTCTAGATCTATATTCTGATCGGTGTTCATTCTGTGTGACACGTGAGTCGTAGATATTTTTGGAAAGTGTTTATCGCCCAAGATAGTTGGGATAATAAATGTCAACAGTATTCATTCATCAAGCTTTTCATTTTCCTACTATTTGAGTTTTTGCGGAAACATTTATTTCTCCAAATTATTTACTAGATAGTATTATCCAAACGTGAAGTTGGAACAAAACTGATCGCAAAAATTAAACATGTAGTCAGATAAACTAAAATACAAAACATACATTTTCAAAATTATCTTTTTAGGGTTCCCTAACATCTGATGAACAAAACGGAACCTTTACAAAAAAATTCTAGTCTTTTCTGTCTATTATCTCAGCAAATACTATCGACCTGAAATTCGAAATAGTTGAAAGTTTGGAACAGATTTCTTTTTTCAGTGTGGCGTAGTTTTTTATTTTTCATGAAACTACCATTTATTCTGTGCTTGCACTTGACGTTCCAGCGGCCTTATCGCTGCATATGAGACGAAGGCATATTACAGAAAAAAAGTTACAATTTCTCTGTTACGTATTGCTTCGATAATAAACTCGTTGCGACGATAGGTATTTTAGCGTAAATAAAAACATCTGTATATCTTAAATAATTTTTTTATAAGAAATAAGAAACAATTTCGAACCCCTAGCAAATAAATAATAGCGTTTTAAGTAATACACACAAAATACACCCGACTTCAAATAAAACTAAATTGGTAACATTACAACGTGACTAAGGCCCGTTTGAATAGATTGCGCTAGAAAATGAGACGAGCCCGAGATTTTTAAATCAATGCCTCATACCTCAAGACTGGGTCCATTTTGTCTTGAAATTGACACCTGTGACGTATTAACTGGTCATCTTGAATTACTTCATTGTTTCATCTTTATTACCATTGGTGGCTGTTGCCATCCTACAAAAATACAGAATCAATATATATTTCCGGGCAGACTCATTTTTAAGAACGACCTATGAAGGACGGGTTTCTGGCATATTATACTCATAAAATAATCATCTTTTTACTTACACACAAAAATACAAACTTAATACTGTATTTAAAACAATTGAGCAACTAAACCTTAAATAAAATAACAAATGGCACCTTGGTAACTGGTAGCACATGAATTCGAGCAAATAGAAACGTAAATATGCAATTAACAACAAAAAATGTACACAAACATGAAGACAAGAGACACAGAGCCGATAACGATGATACACTTCAGCATAGAAAATTAAGCTGTCAATATTATCAACTCTACAATGTTTATTCTAAGCCAAATAAACAGTAAATTGCGTAAATCCATTCATCCATCATAAATTAAATAGATATAATCTAAAAGCGTTCATCAAATACTAAACTTGTCATTCACATTCTTAAAACTAATCATACCAATCGTACGTATTACATTTATCACTTCAAAGCTTCGGAAATTCGTCAATAAAATAATAAATAAATTTGAAATAAGCGTCGATATACATTATAATGGAACAAATTTGATAAAATATATATTTTACGACATTGTATTGCTGATTAGGGCTCTATGCCACTCATCTAATATCTTTGTGCCATGTGCATTTGATCACAATTTTTTTACAATGCTATTCAAAGATTTATAGATATCAGATTTCAATAAAAACCGGTAAAGTGCGAGATGGACTAGTCTAAAAACGAAGTGTTCCGTTTCTTATACAGGTACTCCCCAGATTTTTAACGTCTATCATATGTTTTTATAGCGGCTATTGACACACTGAAATTTTCAAGAGTCCTATCTATTACGGTTCAAAAGATACAGCCCTGTGACTGATAGACGAACCGACAGGGGAATCTTAGTAATCAAACTCTTCGGGCACTGAACATTAACTTTGGTCCGCCATTTTCTCAAACGATATTGGATGAGTGTAATGGCACCTTCCCCCCCCCCCCAAAAAATTCCACGTCTTGGAAAAATATGAATAAGTGGCATGGGTACCCACCCTAACGTAAAACAGAAATCATGTAACTTTGAGGTTATATTTTATAAACTAGGTATAACAGTAGAATTGCACTTATTTCGGCTGGACTTTATAAAGTTAGAGCACTAGTAGTGAACTACATAGAAGATGTATTGGATTTTTTTATACTGACGAAAAACTGGTAATGGCAAAACCTACGTAAAAAAATTTAAGATTGGCCCACGACATATAAATGGCGCCGGCTCGGCTTATAAAAGCGTTATAAAATGCACCTACTTTGTATTCTGTGAATCGCCTACTTTGTTTTCTGTGAATATGAAATTTGCCTGCACTTGGAAGCAAGCTTTGTAGCCCCATCTAGTTACTTTTGGTGTAACTTTTTTGGTGTCATGAAAACCCCTTATTTCTATAGGAAATTGTTTCATCTCAAATTGTCTCATCTTACCATAGACCGTATTGGATGCGATCTATTAATGTCCTTATAGTCTAGACACGAGCGTTTGTTCTAGTATGACTGCGTTATTCCGTCCGAAGTCTACGGCACATGCCGGCAGTATGGATGTGACTAGTTGACGACACTCCCGCGCCACCTCGCTCGACACATTGTACACTACATCTGTGTCCCTGGAACAACACACATATATAACATGTCTATACCTACGTTTATTAGACATTTGTCTACGAGTAAATCTATATCTTTATCCATACGACAGACATCCTTCATGTCAAATTAAATCGCGAATAGTTGTATTAATTATAACGTGCTAGCTGTTGACCGCTACTTCATTTGAGTTGACTTCAGAAATTATCCCAAGGGGATTACCGGTTCGATTGGGATAAAAAAGTAGCCTATGTCCTTTTCCAGCCCTTCAACTATCCCCATACAGAAACTGAATCATTTTGACTGTTCGTTATGTCTTATATCTATACTAGTATGTATGTATCTATGAGATACAATATGAGAAATTACGGCATATCTTCTTGTCCAAAATACTTCAGCGTTCAAAGACAAGTCTGTATTATTCTAATGTCCAGTGCATGTTGCTACTACATACGGAACCGAAACGTGGTCCCTTTACTGTGGGCCGAATAAACAAACTCAAAGTCACTCAACGAGCAATGTAACGACATATGCTCGGGATTTCTATACGTGATAGAATCGGGAATGAGGGAATCCGTAGACGAACTAGGGACACTGACATAGCTCGACGAGTCAGTGAGCTGAAGTGTTAATCGGCTGGATACATCGCTCTAAGAACGGCTAACGGGATAGAGGAGGCCTATGTCCAAGTGGACGTATCCCGGCTGATGATGGTGTATGATATTGTATGAGCTACCTTTTGTCTCTGACGAGGGCTCCAGCTATCGCCAGCCCCTGCAGACAGTTTGCTGCGCTCTCCAGGCTGAGGCAGTACGGGTGGCAGCGAGACGTCTCCGCGCGACGCTGGACACACTTGAGGGCGTGCTTGTGAGATACTGGGCTGTGCTGAAATAAACAAAGGCAACTTGCAAAACGTAGTGCGAGACGAGCGCACAACACAACCATAAAATTTTATAGGTTAGAGAAGCTTTTACAAACATTAAAAGCCTTCTTAGTTAGGATTGCGTTCAACCACAATCTCGCCTGATGCTACCGGGAATTCGCCTACAATGCATCAATAAAAAATTCCTTTTTGCCACAATCTCCTCTAATCTATCTCTCTAATAGAATAGCTGGCTTTGATAAGTAATTGCCCAAAATAGGAGATCGGATTACAATGTCGCAAAATGAATATCAATATCGTACAACTTTGATGTAAGCTACAATGGCCGTTACGCAGCTAATGGTCCCTAGGTGGCGCTTTTGAACAATAATAATAAGTGTGTAAAAATGACAACTGCCATTTACGATGAAGTTGAATGTTAAAGACACACATTTCGCGACATAATCCCATGTAATTTTTTTTTTGTAAATAATGGCTTTATCCAGTGTTTATCTAGCCAATGACGAGTAAAATTAGGTGAACAAATTTTGAGGTTATAAACTATGCCGAAGCCATTTCTTCAGCTTTCTCAATAAAAAATTTTATGTGTACATTTTATCGCTTGTTTTAGATTCTTGACGAGAATTTAAAAGGCCAGCCTAGGTTTCAACATTATTCGAAAGAATCCATATGCCGAATGTACTCGTATTCAACATGGTAAACTCTTCCGATCGCGTCGAAACCCTCGCAATTTTGCGTAATTGATACTATAACACCGTCCATGACACTTTTTGCACTATATCACACCATTATAACACACACAATAAAACACATAACAGTATTAATAACCAATTAACAAAATTGCAATGAACCACTATTTTTCAAGATCGCGCCAAGAATCCCCATGTACTATTATTTTGATAATTACTGCACAAAGCAACTTTTATCGGGGAAATCGCCTATGCGACGATGTGGTCAGATTCCTAGAAATAGGCAATTCACTTTGGCCTTCAAGACATCCTGGTTGTAGCGTTCGGGAAACACAAGCCTATAGCCTAATTCTATTCATAATTGAGTCTCCCTCATTTAACCGCCTTGGACACAGCCGAACTCAAACTCTAAGGTCGCGGGTTCAATTCCTGGCGGGACACCTATCTGATGATCTGTTCAGTTAGCAGGGCAGGGCTTCCCTAGCCTTAAATCTGCCGTCAAACACCAGTGTTAATAGCACTGTTGAGTTACAGTAATGAAAGATAGCATAGCCAGCGTCTCATAAACCTGATGCTTCTGTGTAGGCACGCTTCCATCCTACACGCGTATCATTACTTAACATTAGGAGAGGTGTATTTGTGAATTCATTAAAATGTACACTATAAATGATTCAACATATGTCCAAGGATAGTTGAAGAGTCTGAAAAGGCTATGAGCCACTAATTATCCTGATCGGACAAACTTTGGGATAATATATATTTTAATACGCAACCGACTGCTAAAGTGTATCGCTCTTATACTATGTTGAGTACGATAAACTTTTCACATTTGTTTCAGTCTGGTTGGTGACCTGTTTGACTCCGACATAAATTAAATGTTTATATAAATATGGTAATTTAATACAATAATATCGTTATTTCTGATACAGTAAATATAATTTTTAAAAGAGCAATGGTACAGGTAGACTCACAACCAAGTCTGTTCCTGATGTATGCGAGCTGTACGGGGGGGAGTTATAACGCCTATTAAAGTTATGCGTCGTTTGACGTTCTCTAAACACACCCTCCCGTATCGCAGCCATACCTCAGGAACAGACTCAGTTGTGCGTTAGACCTGTAGCTCAGTTAGGTAGAGCGTCAGTCTTTGAACAATCGAGGCCTGGGTTCGATAATGGCTCGTACCAATGAGTTTCAATTTGTTATTTAGAATTTTTTACGAATAATATATAAGTATATAAATAATAAAGTAATAATATAATATATAAGAATATAAAAGTAATTAACATTGGCTTTTCGGTGAAAGAAAACATCATGAGGAAACCTTCACAATCCTGATAAGAAATTCAAAGGTGTGTGAGAAGTCTACCAATCCGCACTTGGGTCACGTGGTGGACGATGGCTATACACTCTCTGTAGGAGAGTAGGCCCTGCAGTGGAGACATATATAGGCTGTTGATGAAATATAATTCCCTACTAGATGGAGCAATGACCTGGTTAAGGCCGCGGGTAGTACTCGTAGCTGGATGCAGGTGTCTCGGGACCGGTCATTGTGGTGTATCAATGAGGAGGCTTAAGTCCATCAGTGGACGTTTCTCGGCTGCCGCTACTGATATTAGCGTCATAATAAATAATAATACCTCAAGCAAAACGTCAATGCAGTTGAGCATGGTGTTCAGTGCGGGGTATATGGAAGACTGAAGGAAACATTGCAGCTTGTCATCATCCTCCGAGGAAAGCTGATCTTCTATCCTCTTCACAACTTTGTTTTGTATACAGAACTCCAGGGCCGTGTTGAATGTCTGAAATACATACGAGTCACAATATATTAGTCAATATTACTCGCTATCTTGTAAAGACTAATTAATCCCTAACTTCACTTTTCTTTAAAATCATCCCCAGTTTACGTGTATTATACGACGAAGATTTTTAGAGTTAACCCGCGGACCGACCGACGAACTGACTGACGGATATGGTGCAACTATAAGGGTTTCTTGTTGACCACGAAACCCTAAAAAACTGCGGCCACTGTAGCGTTTTGTCCCCTTCCAGAATACCTATCCCGAAGTGTAAGTAGAATTACTAAAGCCAAAAGTCACTATCAGCATGGACATACTAAATGAAATTTACTATCTATCTAAATGAATGTAAACAGTAAAATTCTCAAATAAATTACTTACGGCGTCTTCATTTCTTTCAACGTGGAAGAACTCGTGCTTGAGTAGTCGTCTAATGCTGCGGTAATCGTCGACTAGTCCTTCTGTGAAGATAGTGTGAAAGAGTGTACTTTATTCTCAGTATAGTTCCCGGCAAACAACTTGATAATGGGCATAGTGGGGATGAGTTCGCGCATTCCAAGTGACAGAGGGGCGCAAGAGGGTTCGTCCAATCACGCGCCTCAACACTTTCCAAATGACATTCCCCTCCCGCGCCCCGCCAAAGAGATCCGAAAATCATTTACTGCGCAGTCAAGGGCATTTTTCAAGTTGTTTGTCGGTGACTATACCAGTTTCGATTATAGAACTAAATAAATAAACTCATTAAACAGCTGAAAACTTCTAAAATTATAATTGCCGAGTGATTTTCAGAGCGTTATTCAAAGTTGGACCTTATACTATATGTGATACGGAGAGCTTGTCTGTCTCACCTCTCGATATGTTCCCCCTGCGTACCACGAGGCAGATGATCGCCGGCGGTACGAGATAGTGCAGCACCGGGTTCACGTACAACTGAAGCTGTATTATCGGCACCGCGTGAACCATCGTGACAGCGTTCAGAGTGTGACCTGCAAGCAGTGTTTTAAAATAGTAATAGGTTATAGAGTGCGCATTGGGAAACCTGTCCTAGATAAATGACACGTTCCGCGAATGAATGTAAGCCCGGTCTGGTCTTGTACACTTGTAATTTTACAAGGAAAATAAGTGATTTGATTACCATTTTTGTATATGTTCAAACCAGGTGAAACAAAGGGTTATTTCTAAGCGAATGACGTCAAAGTGTATTTTATTTAATCAATAATATATATGTCTAATGTGGAGGAGCGGGGCTTCCTACTACAGGTATTTATATACTTACCAGGAAGCTCCAGCGTAAAGTATAATAAGATAATGTAAGTTTATGAAATAAATATATTTTCATTTTCATTCATTTCAATCACAATAACTTATTGCAGCCAATGTAGAGCATCTGTTACGGTACTTATTAATGAAGACCTAGGTATTATTAGTTTAGGTATAGCTATTCATAAGTATCATTTTTCAATAACTGTAAATCTTGCTAAAAATACTAAAATGAAACATATATGATAGGCACGGATTATACAACGATTATACAGCAGTTCGGAACATGGGACGATGTCCGATAGCTGCTATCAGATACATACACATATCGCTATCAAACTGTATTTAATGCATGAATTAACAAGGCCTATCCGTTAAAAGTGTGATTGTATTGTACGGTTATGCGGAAGTATGCATTAAATGACACGTTCCGCGAATGTATGGAGCCAAGGCCAGGTTTTGTACATTTAAAATTTTAAAAGGCCATTATCAAATAAAAGTGATTTAGTGACCATTTTTGTATATTTTGTTTTAGTTTATTTGTACATAAATATATAAACCGCACGAAAAAAATCTTAACACTGAAAACAAATATATAGTTCGTCAATAAAATGACATTTGACGCTGTCACTTGGTACAAAAAGAATGATTTTGTACAATTAAAATAAATTAAAAAATGTAATTCTAGTATTTTTCCATACATATTTAGATAATTACTTGATATTTTAAAAAGTGTACAAGTGTAGGCCGAATTTGAAACATCGCTTTTCTCCACGATGATTTTAAACACGGTCTGATCGTGCAAAGTCTCAGAGCCACCTACACCGCCTCTGTGGCCTAGTGGCTAGTGTGGCTTCAGGATTATTAGACCAACTTTGTAGGATTTACAATCCAGTCCCGGGTTCGATTCCCAGAGAGGGTATCTATTGGTACTCGGTTTAGTTGGTGGCAAAGAATTTCCTATGTCGGCCTGGCTAGCTACATTCATGTCTGTCGCCAAACAGTTGTTTTAGTAGCACGCTTTCCATCCGCTGGCTTTGTCACTTATTATCAGGTGAGAAGAAAGCCAAGTGAAAATTCATTATACATTAAAAATAAGCACGGGGACATAATCAGCCAATCAGCTATAGTTATTGTAGTCCACGCAAAAAAGGTTCCATTTTGTTTAGCCACTGCCAATATTATGTATGATATTGACGGTATAATGTATATCTTCATCTATACTTAGGATTTAACTAAGTAACTCTTGAACATGGGTGTACTGTCGTAAAAATAGGAACAACAAAAATTTTATATTAAGGAACCTAGTAAAGTACCTTTCATCTTCTTCTTGACTTCCTCGGACACGTCCATGAGCGCGCTGGACAGCAGCCTCAGCTTATTATCCTTATCCAACTTCATCATTTTTGCGTGCACCACCAGTATCCTCTCAACACTGCTCCGGACATCGTTCTCGAAAACCGTCGCTCCCAAACTCTTGAGCACCTCAATCATCCACTGAACCTCCGTCAAAACATCTTCGAAATTCAACGGGTTCTCCTTCATCACACTGTTCATTAATACCAAAGAGACAAGATTGGATATCGAGGCAACGGTGCTGCCCATTTGTAATGTCACCACGTAGTTCGCTATGTCTTGTACTTTGGTGAATTGTTCCGGGGTCAGTTGTTGCAGATCGATGGGTTTGAGGCTCTCGCTTGACATGGGATCGTCTGAGAGATATTCCCGCACGGAGAGCGGCGCGCCGAGGTTGATGTAGATGTTGCCGAAGTGGTCGTTCAGACTTCGGAGGGCTTTCAGTAGACCCTGTTCAAATAAGAAGAGTTCACAATAAAGTATCTGTAACAAGTAAATAAAAAGTACTTTATTCGAATTAGACGACACCTCTCTAGCTACAATTCATCGAGACGTTCATGCCGCAGCGCGTGCCTAACAATTATACACATACATAATCTCTCTCAAAAACATAACAACCCCCCCCCCCCCCCCCCCCCCCCCCCTTCAGGCGCAGTCCAGTAAAAACAAGATTAAAGTTACATAAGCAAAACCCAATTGCCAAAAAAATACGATAATTCATTTATTTTCGAGGGTTTGTGTATGTTTTCTTTTAGACACTCCGAACAAATGTCGTGATATCGGCACACATCGAACGGGTGTCGTTTGTATACACTTACACGCGCATGTGTGAGAAGTCCACGCGCGCCACGTAATAGTTATTTGTTATGCAAGGCTGCAAAGTATTTGTTTGGCGCGAGTTCTCATATTGAAACCCGAGCTAAACAATGATTCTAGTTATAGTATAAAAATAGAACCCTGAACGTAGCGAGGGTTTCAAGGCACGAGACGCAACATAACTTCGCTGCCGAGCGAAACACACCACTTTTCATCTCACTGCAGCAAGGAAAATGGCAGATTAAAGGAAAACAGTTGAACCATAACAAATAAGTTTTAAATTATTCATATGTATTGTTCGTTGAGGTAAAATCCTCAAAGAGGATACATTAAATATATTTTTTAAATCGAAAGAAAAAGTCAAGTTGGGTTCATCATCGTCATTTTCGAATTTCAAAAACTCTTTCCACGCTACCGCAGATTTCGAATAAACCAGAAAACCTTTCCGAGCTAGTGAGGTAAAAAGGCCATTTTCTGCGCCAGTCTCTTGCGGGGAGAGGTTCTGTACGCAGTACTATATTAATTAATTTATGTAATTTTAGGCAACAATAACATTTATGGAATTTACTCATATATACCTTTCATGTGTAGGTATCACATCACACAATTCACACGATAATTTGTACTTGAATTTTATTTTTTGCGTTCCGTCCGTTAAATTTTATGTGACGTCCTGTACGACGAACTACTTATTCGATTGGGATACAAAGTACCCTATGTTTTGTTTCAGGCAAACTAGACACTCTGACTCTCCGTTACCAGGCAAATCACTTTCGTTTATAATATATTACACAGTTGTTTTTTTCGTTAGTCAACACAGACTTTGCTTAACACACGCTACTGCTACTCGTACCTACAGATAGTTGTCCGTGCAAAAAACACTCGACGCTTGAGACCTACTGTATTGAATGTTTGACCCTGTGACTTTTTTTAGCGTAAGCGAAGCGTTGGTATTAAAGATGCAAACAATAAAAATTATTTCTCCAGTTCCACATCAGTATCATATCATAAACAGGTTTAAAGATATCACCTACAAGCGAGAATTATTGCAGAATCAAAATGGGAAGTCCTTCTATTAATGACAAGTTTGCACTTGGTATTCCTCTCACCTGATGGTAAGTGACGATAAGGCCGTTGGGTGGCAAGCGTGCGCACCCAGGAGCCTCAAGCTAATTCATACCGGAACACAACAGTGCTATTAACACTGCTGTTTGGCGGCAATCTTAGCTAACATGGTGGTCAGCCATAGCCTAGCCAGGAGGACAAAAAATGCCCTGCTACCTACCAAACTGAGAACCGACCGGAAGGTACCTACAATGGGAATAGAACCGGGGATCTCTGGACTGTAGGCGCAAGCGCGTAGCCCACAGAGACGGTTAAATAATCATATACTCCAAAACTACGAATCGCAGGTGATCAAACAAAAATTAACGAGGTGACTGTAGGCATGCGATAACGTTTATATTGACAGTATAAATATTTATTGATTTCATTCATATTCATTGCGTTCACAGCGTGTTTACAATAGTACATTCGGTTGCAAAACTTGTTGAACTAATACGAGTATGTTAACAATATTTGTCATTTTTCTTGAAGGGAAATTTTTTGGAGATTTTAGAAGTAACTGCAATTGCATCATCGACTATATACTCGTAATGCAGTATAAACATAACTATACCTCTATCATGATTGCAGTGTAACAATCCGGGAACAAACTCATATTACCTTCTGCCCACGCAATCTAACAGGACGGACTTTTCCCGAACCGTTATATCGGTCGAGCTAATAGTATAACACAAGGCTGCCCAACCCCAGGCCCGCGGGCCACGCGAAAGAATTTTAAGTGGCCTGCGGAAGTATGGTTTAAAAATACGCACCAAATTCAAAAATCCCACCCCCGCGTCTATATTCCGCGATTTTATAAACAAGTTTTAAGTTCAATTTTGTTTCTTTATTTAGATTTTAGAATAAGATACTCTTTGTTCCTAATAAACAATAATTCAATTTTATTTTCTTAATAATTAAGTTTTTATTGCGTTTTTCCTGAGAGTAACTGAAAGAGGAAATGTAAGTGGCCCGTCGTTGACGACTTAATCCACCGTTTGGCCCGACTCTTCAAAAGGTAGCCTTGGTATATATAACAGATTGTAAAAAATTGAAGCGACAAAGGGACAATCATACTTATACCACAGACCAGACACTTCGAACAAATGTCGAGATCAGATATCTATATATACTATTATCATACATTAAACAGATAACATCTGTTTACACGCCCATGTGTGAGTGAATAACGCGCGCGGTTTTTTATTACCGATCCTTGAGCGGGTCACTTTCTTGCGGGGAGAGATGAGGTATCGCGGATGGGGGAGGGTCGATTTAAATATTAATTCTGTGACCTATGGTTGGATAGTATTTCCCTCCTGAAGATCATACTGCGATTATCTATGGTATTACCTGGTAAATGGAGAATACGCACAACGCTCTCAATGATAAATTTAGAAATAATTAACGCGTCCAAAAAGAACTAGAAACCGACTTCTACTGCCCTAAAAGTCTACAACATGAATCCCCTAAAATGTTGACCCTTAGAAAAAGAATTATAATATTTGTTTTTTTTGTCGATTTTCTCAAAAAGCGTTGAATCAATTTCGATAAAATGTATATGGGACCACCTCTGAAGTAAGTTCTACCAAACAAACAAAAAAGAATCATCAAAATCGATTCATAATTGGCGGATTTATCGCGTAACATACATAAAAAAGACTAATTGAAGACTTCCTCCTTTTTTTAAGTTGGTTGAAAACGACGTTTCTGGCAATGGTTTACAACTGAGATCCAATGATGTATTATTGTCGTATCTCACAAATCGTACCATAAATTACAATTTAATCCCAGCGCATACTTTGTTTCGTGTAGATTTATTCCAGTGATATTTATTTATCGCACGTAGGCAGTTGTCGCAGATAAGAGATAAAGAGAACTAAGTTTCAAGTTGTCTTACGTTGTTTTTAGCTGTATATCGTGGTACAAAGTCTAACAATTTTATGAAATCAATGATATTACAATAAGAAAATCTATTTATGAGCTCGACAATCAATCTGTTTTATTTTAGATTTAGGAACGAAATGTATTTCCAACTTAGAACTGGTACATTTAATTATGCCAATCTACTTATTCCGTAAGACTGTTGCTCGGTCAGCGCAACCCTTGAGATATCACGCGGGTTGTGACATCAACACCGACCCTGACCACGGGGAAAATATCCAGTAGAGAACGTGGACACTCAAAAAGTCGGTTTAGCTCAGTTGGGTAGAGCGTCAGTCCTTGAACAATAGAAGGTGTGGGTTCGATCCTGGCTCGTACCTACGAGTTCTAATTTGTTATTTGGTATTTATGTACGAATCATAACCATTGGCTTTTCGGTGAAAGAAAACATCGCGAGGAAACCTGCACCCTCTTGAGAAGAAATTCTACAGTGTGTGTGAAGTCTACCAATCCGCACTAGGCCTCTACATTCTCTGTAGGAGAGTAGGACTCAGCCCCTGCAGTGGTGATGTATATAGGCTGCTGATGATGAGACTCACCCCCGTGGACTCCTTCGGCTTGGGCACGCCTAGATGCTCGTACGCGAAGAGCGAGTGCTCCATGAGGCGGTCATACGATATGTTCACTGGAACTATCGTTATGTCGCTCACTTCCCGCGCAAAGTACGGCACCAGGCTCATAGATAGCATGCCTGTAAACAAAACCATCGATATAGCAGACGGTCTTCATATGTTTTTAATGTATGAAGGGTTTGCACTTGGCCTTCATCTCACCTGATGGTAAGTGACGATAAGGCCGTTGGATGGTAAGCGTGCGCACCCAAAGCCTCAGCTAATGAGGCGCTGGTTTTGCTACATTTCCTACCGTTTAAAACAAAAAGAAATTATACCAACGCTTGACGTTGACAATGTCTATACATGTTTAAAACATGACTCGATTTTATTCCGAAGAATTAATAAATTATGTAAATAATGTGCGCAAAATGTACATAATTTTTTATGTACGACCCTTTTTCAATTTACGCGGCCCTAGCAAAACTGGAAAACTGGTACAAAATAAATTGGGCCAAGTGCCCATGTTTCAGTAAATGTAACAAAAATATATGTATCCACTTTTGCACCATGTCACATTCACTCTTGCTTGTTCCTATGTAGTGTGTCGAATGAAATGTCAATTAAACGTGAATGTCACATAGTTCAAAAGTGGAACATGAACAGATACGGACGGTAAAAGTTCTCGAGTGACGACTACGTACCGGGAAACGTGCACCAGTCCGTCCCCCGACTAGATGGACCGACGACATAGTTAAGGTCGCGGGCAGTCGCTGTATGCAAGTGGCTCGGGTCCGGTCAATGTGGCATTCCATGAACGAGGCGTGTCTTCATGATTGTCCAGCAACGGACGTTTCCCGTCTGATGATGAATGTAAAAGCAGCCAGGAAAAACATTCAAGGAATTATTATTTTTTACCAATCCCAGTGAACGTTTTTTTGCTTACACGTATTCTAGCTAGAATAATTTTTGAAGTCAAGGTGGAAAAGCTAGTTTTGAATAGGTCAATAGGTTAGCAGAACTCGTGATTAAAATGGAACAATACTCGTTCGTACAATACGAATTTAACAATGCGTTGATACAAAAATAAGTTTATTTACAAACAGCTACCCCTTTTTATGGTTCCGTACCCAAAGAGTAACCAACGGGACCCTATTACCAAGACTCCGCTGTCCGTCTATATTTCACGGCTGTATTTCACGAACCGTGATACTCGTAGTAAAACAGTTGAAATTTCCACAGATGATGTATTTCTGTTGCCGCTATAACAATCAATACTAAAAAACAAACAGAATAAAATAAATATTTAAAGGGGCTCCCATACAATAAACCTGATTTTTTGAGACGCGCGTTTTAACGTTTTAGTAGCGACATCTAGTGACGAGTAGCAAAACTAAATCGAGGCGCATTCGTTAGAGGATTGTTCGGTGCATATTATTTATGGTTTTCCGTATTTTAAATATATTCATTGTAATTAAGTAATTGTATTTTAAATATAATTCTATACGGAACCCTGGGTGCGCAAGTCCAACTCGCACTTCCCCGGGTTTATCATTATCATAAATCAACAATTTGTCCAAAAAATCACACTACAAAGTCACACTTCAGTAATCACAAACAGAAACTGTGTCTCTGTCAATAAACATTGACTATGTCAACATCCTCGTCCAACAAATCAACCCGATTTTACTAAGTCAGGTATTTCTGTAAACTTAGCCAGTCTACGTAGTGTGACATGTAAAGTTACTGATGAACACATGTACCACCACACATTTTTAAAAGCTTTTTTACTTGTAATTTTACTAGTTTATGTACGCGACTTCGTCTGCGTGGATTTCAGAAATACCACGGTAACTGTTTGTCCGCAAAAAAGTGGTGTATGAAAAGATAAGGCTGTTGAACGTTCAGAGAGTTAAGAGTTACGGTGTGTCAGGCACCAGAGCCAGCTCCTCAGTAGCTTGAGGCTTCTGGGAGCGAACGATTACCATCCAACGGTGAGATAAAGTGCAACAAACAAAGGAGTAATGGAGACTAACTGGATGCAAGTCACAGTCAGAATATCTAGAAATCAAGGCTATTCGAGTGGCCGTGACTTTGCTTTTAGAATCAATGCTCTCACCATACTTGGGGGGTAGGCTCTTGTTGCTTCGACTCCTGGTGCCCTCCAAAAAGAACTCTATGGGTGCGCAGTGCTTAGCCACAAGCGTGCGCACGTACTGCCGCAGTGTGGCCGCGTACAGCGGGGAGCCCGCCAGCGTGCGACGGATGTAGAACGCACACGTCTCCCGCATTCGGCGCCCAACCACCGCCATCGAGTAGAAATCTGAAACATAATACACATGTACAGTTTCTGGCAAACAACGTGAAAAATATGAACGTGGGCATTCATTCATTACTAGGTTAGTTTCCGCACTCAGCCATATGTTGGCCATTGTGCGTGAATGGGATGTGTGTGTGGCGGCCATTCCAGCCAGCCGATCTCTTCTCAGAAGTGTGCGAGACGCTTAATGTCGCTGCACGCCTCCCGGAGTGATCCTGGATTATTTAGGATCGTCGCCCGTTGTGTAGCTACGCTGCTGCAGGTCGTGAGCGTATGGGCGAGAGTTTCCTCGGCAGCCATGCTCCCAAGACAAAATGGGCATAGTGGGGACGAGTTCGCGCATCCCGGGTAACGAAAGCATGAGGAGAGGGGTGTAAGTAAAAGTAGTGACTGTTCGCCTCAGGGCGATCGAAATCACTTTAAACATAAGAGTATGTCGTGATGTCGGTTTCTATTCCCATACATCGAACGGATAACGCATGACGTTTGTATACACGCGCATTTGTAAGTGAATTCTTGAGCGGGTCACTTTCTTGCGGGGAAGGTGAGGTATCACGGATCGGTGGGAGGCGGTTAAGGTCCATTCTGTACGTAGTAATATATTAATTCTGTGCTCTAGTTCTCTAGCTTTTGCTAATACACAACTTTTCCGAATTTTCATCGCTTCACAACTAAAATTACGAAAAATCATATCTTAGTGTTACTCTTAATTCCTTGCTCAACCGGCTTGAGTTGGGTGTTGGCAGTTGTAAAGAGTTTTATGTATAAAGATGAACTGGATATTTATATTACCCGATAATAAGTGACATTAAGTTCATAATACCTACAGTAGCGTTCTCAAGCAAAAGCCTGCAGTGGCTTGTATTATCTTTCGTTACCGGAACACAACAGTGCAATTACCACTGTTGTCTGGCGGTAGACTTAGATAGACAAGGTGATAGCTACGACGACGGGCATATATTTTTTGATTGTCTTGACGGTTTCCTCTTGCGGTTTTTTTAATATATAAAAATACAATGTAAAATATAAGATAAAACTATTTCACACGTCTGCATATCTCAAACGTAACGCGATGATTATGTTATAGCAAATAAACAACAGGTACGTATGCAAGGTAAGGTCAACAGTACACCATAAGTAAGCATTAAAAGACAAGTATTTGCTGTTATTACGAACAACCTTGTTTAATGCGAGATTTGTTTACCACAGGGATTGTGAAATCGACGTTTTATGAACCATTTTCGCTGAGTTGTTATGAGTTACTGATGATGATGGCTATTGTCTTTACTACCATATCTTCAATTTTGCTGTATTTATTGTTGTTTAAATTTACATTTTGTAGCAATCTGACATAAGATTCAGGATAGAAAAAATCTACCCGATATGATATAGCCACCCGCACATTGTGTTCCAAAGCATGGGAGTAAATGTGTGTGAGTGTAGATACTATATTAACATGTAATAAAGTTGAAATTTGTAAAAGCATTTCACTTGCAACATCTGTGGGTCGCCATTTTATACATTCGATGTTTGAAATTATTAGAGACATTTCGCATTCCAATAAAATAACGCGTTAATCATATGAAGTACATAAACCGACAGTAAATTCTACTCTGCGTACAAATGAAAGTTTACAATTTAATACTTTTATCTCTATATCTCTTACTATCACATACCTCTATCTCATTGACATAGCTTTTGATGTAGTATGTTTATGCTTATTTCGCAGCCAACCTACTAGTCCAACATAACAATCATGTTTCATGTCATCTCACCCATGCCCGCAGCGACGGCGGGGAAGTCGACGTCATAGTGATAGGAAAGGTACGTCATCAAGCAGAAGTCCGCGTAGCTGCGGTGCGTGGGCAGGAACAGGACAGGGTTCGAGCCGATCGATGACTTCAACTGTGAAAGAGTGGGACGGTTGTACATACAATTGTAATACATCAAGACAACCCTTAGATGATCACTACAGAACAAAAAGAGAGAGAATGAATACAAGTTGCTACCCACTGTTGGAAATGTGCCTACCTCATAAATCGGCACGTCAGACTTTCTATGAGGGGATTTGCTGAATTTTTTTCCCCTTCCACTTATACAATATTTACAGGATGACTCGAGGTGGTCCTATTCTAAAGCTGAGACCAAATGCCTATGAAATATAAACCAGTTTAACAAGGACAACAGCGAGAACTACTTGTTTGATTAGGATAAAAAGTAGTCAATAGGCTTTTACAAACCTTCAACAATTCATTACAATGTGAAGGAAGGACAAATACATTTCCGCAATTATAACTAGTAATAAGAAAAAATTAATTTCAACAAAACAATTTCCTATCTAAAAGTTTTATAGGGATGGCATAAATAACTGGCAATCAATTTTTATGGTATAAACATTGTTGTAATTCTGCTAAAATTTGGCATCTAAAGAGGCAACATGTAAAATTACAAAATCATAAAGGTTTGCACTTAGCTTAATTGCCAAAGTTAAGAAAACTAAGTAAGCAGTAATATGTTTATGTTTGTTTACTGATATTGTGAATAAATTAATTCAACATTTACATGTAAGAAACACTTGAGTTTATTGCAAATTACTTGCAATGCTTACTTGCAAAAACAATCACAACATAATGTTAATTATAAAGGTTTTGACTATATTTTTAAACTATAGAATATAATTTCCTTATCAGATAACAGATCAAAAAGCTTCATCAGAAAATGTACAAACAGCATTTTTATTTAAAAATAGAAAGATTATTCCTTATTTATTCATCAATTAAAATTACATGAATTATTACATGAAATCAACTGACTAAAAGACGGTGATGGGATTGCTAGATATAGTACTCATTCAAAACCTAAATTATTTGGATTAATTGAATTTCTTTCATGAGCAGTGAAAGAACTGTGGACATAAGGTAAGAAACAATATGGAACTAAGAGTTCGGATTTACATTTATTTTCAAATTTTATTTTAAACTTCATGGTTCTAGCATTGAAAAAAAATATATCAGAGTTCTAGCATCGAAAAAAAAATTACTAGTAGTTCCTGGTCAAAAAAAGATTGTCAACTAGTGCTATAAATAACACCTTGAGGGATATGAGTGAGGCCTCTCTCCACCAGCGGGACATAGTAGGACAAGAATAAACTAAACATTTAATTAATTCATTAAAATTAACTGAATCAGTTGCATCAACTGTTTGCTTTTTAAAAAAAGATGGTAGGGAACTGTCAAGCTAACACATGATTATTAAATCTTTTGTTTTTCTTACCTTCAGCATGGCAGGTTCATTGACAAACACCCCAATTTTCATCATGAAGGATATCTTGAGGAACACCACCCCCATCCATCGAATGATATGCAGTTTCTTTTCGAGACCCATCTCCTCCAAATATTCCAGTACATCTCTCTTCAACTTTTCCTTACGTTCCCCTGTTCTTGAACTCTCCTACAAAATGAGACTATGAAATTATGGCAAATATTAATAGCAAAATTAAATCTATTGAAGCCAAATCTATAGGAACAGTCATATAAAAAACAATTAAAATAAATGCCTAAGCGCCTAAACTATTTGTGGAACAATTATTTATTTGTCTTCAAATTGTTATAGAAAGTTATCAATCAAAACTTTACTTAGTTTCTATACAGCAGTGTAATTATGTCAACCAATACATGATAAGGCTAATAATTAGTATTTAAATATATTCGTATTATTTGCCTTACCGCCTCGATAACAGCATCCAAGTAAACAGACTTCGTGACTAGGTCCTTCAGATCTTGCGGTGAATATATTTTGTCGTGAACAAAAGTGTACTGAGGGTTCCATCCCCGAGACATGAACCTGAACGTGCCGCATTGTGTCCGTCTCGGCAGTATAATATCTCTAAAACACACTTCTTCACTCATTTTTATAGACTTTTATTACCGGAAAAATATTAAACCATTTTTGCAGTTGCACTGATTTGATTACAGTGAGGTTATGTCAATATACTCAGACACACATTTAGCATAGAAATAATATTTATCAGCGAACAACTAATTTTTTACAGCGTCCGTATTTTTGATATCTTATAGCGAATTTTTATTGAAAATACTTAGGAAAATAGCAACGACGGAGACACCTTTACTCACACCAACTTGAAGGCGAACTGAACCAAAGTTGCCAGTTCCGGAAAGAATATACCCCTAAAGTAGCATAAAATATCCCTGAAACCAATACCTGTGAATATTTACAATATTTTTTTATTAATATTATATGTATATGTCAGAAATAGTTAAGATTTATGACATGATTAAATGAAAACATATTTTTTTAAGAAAGAAAAAAGACATAATGTTGGATTGTTTGACACAGTGATGAATTTGTACGCGGTATCCAATTAGAATACATATGATATTAAAAAATAGTGACATTACTGTTGGGTTTGATTTGCTTTTCAAACTACGGCTTGACAAATACGAACACTGATAGATTAGCATTTCATTTCTCAAAACTACAATTCTTTAAAATTTACCCCTATTTTATATAAAAAAAATTATTACTATTCAGAAGAAAAGTTAAATTACTTATTTTAAAAGTTTTTTGACGATCTTTACAGTTTATTTTACCCCATTCTAGCGGTTATGATAATTTTTAATTTACCTTGATTGCAACGCCCTAACATGTAACTGTACATTTATAGACCTAACTACTTATTAAAAACAATAAAAGTTTTAAAATAATTGAATTAATTTTGTTTATAAAATTTATATTGTATTAAACTGCCTATCAATGATTGTAGTGTTTACTTATTATGCCCCTTAAAATCCAAATCCTTCGCCCCTAAGTTTACAGGTAAAACTCCTAATCTGGCAACCCTAAGCTAAACCTACGAACGAACAAAAATGTCTGAAAGTGATCCTTTTACTATTTACGGCTGTAAATAGCAGGCTTTTGAGCTAGAATTTATAAAGTATTTTTAACCCACGTCGACGGCATACGACGGTACTGACGGTACGCAGGTGGATGCGATTGGAGGCGCTTAGGGTGAAATGTTGTGTGTGTGTACAATGTACATACATACAAATCAATGCTACCTTTTATATCCAGAACCATCCAGAACGGTTTGACATAGCTAGAAAAACGTGTTTGGTCTCTCTTGAGTGTGAGTAGCATGTTGTACATGAGCTGCAGAGATTCTGATAAGTAGTAGAACGAACAGATTCCGAGGATAAATATGAAATTCTTTAAAAAAAAAGAACAAATTTTGAACAAAAACTGACGTCAAATATAAAAGTATTAAATACTTTTCTTTTAATGGAAAACACAACTCCTATGTATAGGTACATATATTAGTCTGTGACTGCTATCAAAGGTGACTGGGGAATATTATTTAAACAAATCTAATTTTAATGACATAACAGATGCAAAATAAAACATAGCTTACAACGACGAAACGTTTATTATACAATCATTTCAGTACAATATTTATAATACAAAAGAGGACACTTTCTACATATGTTATATTGAATCTATTATACACATAATTAACTAACGACTGTCTACTTGAGTTAACAAACGAAACTTATATTCACAATCAAAAAATTGTACATCCATTTGTATTCAAGTCTCTCAAGTATTTTTACGTTTCACAGGTATTCGCTAATATTAAATAAACATTTATATATTCAGATCAGCTCTCAAACATCGACATATATACTACTTACATTACGTATATACATGAAATTGAATTGTAAACCACTAGAATAGATAATTTACCAGTTTTATTGCACTTCATAAAATATTTACACTGAAAGTATATTTTAAAGGGTTTAAGTACATATGATAGATATATGAAAGAATACTTCAAATTTTTAAATTTTCAGTATTTGGAGGAACTTGAGAAAATTAGATATTTGGTAGGTACTGAATTACTTTTCTAAAGCTTTACTGAAGCGTCGGTGGCGCAGTGGATAAGGCGCGGACTTTCAATCTGAGGGTTCCGGGTTCGAATCCAGCCGTGTACCTATGAGTTGTTTTTCGATTCAAGTACATTATCCGATTGCTTAACGGTGAAGGAAAACATCGTTAGGAAACCTGCACACTCCTGAATAGAAATTCAAAGGTGTGTGTGAAGTCTACCAATCCGCACTGGGCCCGCGTGGTGGACTATGGACCCATACACTCTCTGTAGGCCTGAGCCCCTGCAGTGGGGACGTATATAGGCTGTTGATGATGATGAATTACTTTTAACAGGCTTAAAAACGGTTTTTTAAACTAAAAAAATAAGTTATTGTAATTGGCTTGTATTTAGCTTGCACTTGTGCACATCGTATTTTTATATTAATTGGAATGAACTTAACAAACAATATTTTGTCACTAATATAATATTTACCTCCAGTTTATTTCAGTACTAGCTTTTGCCCGCGACTTCATCTGCGTGTACTTCAGAAATATCAGGGTAACACTTTATCGGGATAGAAGTATCCTATGTCCCTCCCTACGATATAGGCTAGCAGGAAGAAATTCGTACGCGGTCTCAATATGATTAAGCGCGGGTGACGGAAACAAATAATGATGCCTAATATCTGTGCGATCGCGACGGCAATATATGTATGCGTGCGCGATCGACAGAGATAAATAATTACGGGTCAGTGTACGAATTTCTTCCTGCTCCGCGACCGCATTCAGCAATTTTAGTTTAACAAATAAACAAACCAAAAAATTAAAAACGTAGTTTTACGGTCTTAATTTTAATAACATTTTTCCTTTGAAGGAACGGAATCTTCGAAATCTCCAAATCGCACTTGGACGGTTTTATTTGTATTTAAGAGACTTGTGACGAAGAACATTTTGACGCTATTTCCCAAGTTTATAAATTATACTTGTGCGCAAACAAACATGTATCAATAAATTTCAGAATAACCGTCTTACTAGCTTCTTTAATCGAACAAATTTCCAACTAAGAGCATTACACATTCATTACAAACCAACTGATATATCACATTCATACCTCACAACTCATTCATTGCAGTCTCAATTCTCACCCCATAGCAATGAGGTACCTCACCGAACCTCAGCCGTGCTTCATAGTATGGTTGAGGAACACCGACCTCACTTCCATCGGACATAGCGTTAGTATACCTTCTGGCACAGGATTCTTGATGTGGACGAATGAAAGCGAGCTCTCGTACATTTGATCGGTTCTGACGCGTGCTAGATCAGTCAGGAGGACCTATAATAAACAATTTTTAAATTAAAAAAATATATTTTTTGGATAATGGGTTACTACATTACATTTGGCCTTCATGTCATAAGGCCATTGGACGGTAAGCGTGCGCACTCAGAAATCGTAAATTCTTATATATAAACTCTTGCTATTAATACTTACAGACATTATTATTTATATTACAGACATTAGGCCTCAGAAGCGTTTAAATTAATTCACCAATATTTATCACAGTTATACAGGCCTTTCATACAATAAAACGACAGTTAATGCTGAAAATTTAAAGCTTCGCCTTAACCTAGATGGAGCGGTGTACATGAGATTTTGAGAACCTTGGGCTGAAGGACTCATGCTTGAATAAAGGAGCTTGGGAGTGGTTAAGACTACTATTTTCTAACCATTTTTTCAGAAGAATCATTTGCTAGAGGTATTCTTTATCATCAACGTGATTGGTTGTTTCTGAGCGTTGAATTAATCAGTTACAAACCCACCAGATGTATGATACAAATGAAATAAATTAAAACATAAAAAAAACAGCCGGTCTTATCGCTTTACACAGATTTATTTAAAAAATTAAATAAAGCTCTAGTAATCAATTGAACTTACCCGTCCATCTCCAATAGGATATTGCTCAGATATCTCCTTGTTGTCGTAGCAGGTGTCGGTTAGCACTCTGTGCAGCGTCATGCCCATGCCTTTCACTATCTTGCCGCTCTTCGACTGCAATATATGTTTTAATTATTAGATTGGCTGAGGAATAGTCAGTTATTCGTAGCTTTATAAATAATAAAATAGTATATATCTCCCGAGTGGTATATTTATACTCGTACTAATATTGCTTTAAGTTATACCTTTGAGGGAATTAGGCGTAATCAAATCTTCACAGACTCGAGGACTCATTTAAGCGGTTTACCTATACTAGGCCACCTTTTGAATTTGAGTAGCTTGTAAAGAAAATTTAAATAGCGCTTTTTACTTTACAGATGTTATCCAAAAAATATTACGAAACAACAAGTTAACAATGAGTTTTTAAACACCTTTTAAAATGATTTACATATAAATCGGAAAGTATCCGTTTAGGACTATCAATGTGTGGTTGAAGATTATTTCAAACATGCTTCTTCATTTACCTTGGCAGCGACGTGCGAGTGGAAGGTGGCCAGCACGAGGTCAGCGTGGTTGGTGATGGCGCCCGTGTAAGAGGCGGGCGTGTCGGGTGCGGGGTGCGCGGGCGCGGTGTAGTGCATCGCGACTAGCGGCTGCAGGAGCAGCTGTTGGGAGACGTGCGCGCCGAGAGACAACAGACCGCTGGGGTGATCGGCGGGTTTCTTGGTCTGAAACGTAATGATGAGTAAGCCCACTGTTGGACATAAACCTAGATCATAAATCGCCACGTCGGACTTTCTATGCCATAATGTCATAAGTATTGCTGATTGGAGGAAGATTTTGATGTTTATGTGATGCTGATGCCAATCTCCAGAAATTTTTTCCTTAGTCGCCTTTTGCGACACCCGCGGGATGGCATGGGATGGTCTTATTATAAAGCCGAGGACACACGGCGAACACTTAAATACCAAAGTCAAATGGAGTTAGGCTGATTTTCCTCTTTGACCACATTTGATTGATTGTAATTCTACCCGGCAAACCCGCAAAATCACTTACAATATGTGACAAATATCTATAGATATGTTATTTCAAGTTGAACAATTCCATCAATATTGGATACTCGTCATCTTAATGGCAGTATTTCGTGCATTAAAAAGAGATGACAATAGCCACATTTGCACGTCTTGTCATCTCCGCAGTTTTTTATAAGTGAAATGTTTTTTTTTTATATATGTGGAGACTTATTATTTGTATATTCATAAAGTTATGTATTATTTATTTTCTTTATATAAAACTATCACTAAAATTATAAAATAAATAAATAGTTGTCCTGTAGGTTAAGTAATGCAGTACTAAAGAATAGCTTTTTGCTCGAAAAGTATTAACTCAAATGGCGTCATTCTCTTTATTTTGACAAATAATTTGCGACAGAATGTATATTCATCTCATTCTGTCTTAAATCAATTCAATGATGTTAGAAAGGCTAGAATATAGTTATTTGGATCCTGATTCTTATAATGTATATCTATGACATACTATATTTCTGCTTCACAGTAATACTATGATAATGTCATATCGTAGTGATGGGCATATAGGGACTATCACATACCGAGCATGGTGTGTGCTGGTGCTCTACGAGGATCCTGAAGTTGTGACGCGTCGGCACGTTGTCCAGCACGCCCTGGCCGACTCCCAGGTTGTCATCCTTGGTCAGGCGACGGTCTTGAACGATCTAAATACAATTTGATAATACAATTCTCCTCCACAAAGTGCAAACCATAATGCAGAACAAAGTTGTTGAGAGTTCCATAAGAATAAACAATTCATATCATAAATAAGTTTATTTGCATCGAACTTGGTACATACGATGACAGAAAGTTTTAGTTTCTCAAATTCCAATCAGTTTGAATTTTCGTGACTGTTTACAGAATTATCTCAGAACCATCTCAACTGCTATTCAGGACCGAGTAGAAACTGTTCTATAACTGCCAATCACGCAATTTACGCTCGGGAAAAATTCTCGGCAGTTTTCTACCTAATCTTTTCTTTTCTTCTAATCTTATTGTAAACTTTAATAGATATAATATAACAATTCTATCTATAAATGGCAGTTCTTTAGGTATTAACAGACGTGTTGGTTTTAATGTTGATGTTTGTTAAAGTATTGAAGACTGATGACCTCACCTCGATCTGTCCCGCCTGCAGGGCGCCCATCCCTAGCGGCGTCGACGTCAGCACCGTGAGGCGAGTGTTGTCGTCCTCGATGTACGTAGCGCCCGGGAGCGGGTAGAAGTTCGCTTGTAGCGGAAGCTTCTTGAAGTACCGACGCTTTATCATCTGAATAGGGTGACACAAAATCAGATTGGGGGTGAATTATATTTTAAATCATAAATTTAAATAAAACATCTAATGTTATTTTATATTTTACTGAAGTTTGACACAGTATGAAGACCCCTAAAAATTCGAAAAACCAACCTACTTGAATTGATTCACTGTTAGATTTAGTTTTTCAATTACACTATGAATGTTTTTAATAAGCGCGTTGTCACATAAAATCTTTGCTTTTCGAGATAGCTCAAAAGTATTGTCGAAAGTTTTATATTTTAACGCTCCAACGCTTAGCTGTTATCACACCCATGGATCGATTTGCATAGTGCGATTTTGCACCACGTGACTAAAATCAGTTTTCATAGCGACAAAATATCTGTCAGGGCTATTAATCTTTTCATGAGAGCATAACAGTTTGTTAGTCGTCTAATTGTAGACTTTGAATTTCAATTAAAACTTTCGGTTTTTTAAACGGTTATGGTATTTAAACGGATTTTATTGTACCTGAAACCCATTGAGATCAGTATAGAATACGTCTCCGTTCTTGATGTTGGTCGAGAGCCGCATGACGACCTCCTTGTCGTCCGCGTTCGAGCCCAGCTCCAGCCAGTTGGAGACTTCCACCTCCGCGTGAGGCAGAGACGGGTTGTTGCGGACTGTTATCTGTAAATATACACGCACGTCACTACCTACGAGCAACAACACGACAATATTATTACTGGTGTTATAAACATGTATGATGGTAAGTGACGATAGGGACCTTTCATGACGGAACACAACAGTGCTATTATGTAACACATCTGCTTGGCGGCAGACTTAGGTAACATGGTGGTAGCTAGCCAGGCGGACATAGAAAATATCATCAACCAAACAAAGTAACGAGATTTGTCAATTGGGAATCGAACCCGTAGCTCCGGATAGTAAGTCTTGCAAACTTGAAAATGGAATAACTACCTTTTACAAAGTACCGTAGATACATAGAATTAATAAAGACCCGGAAAAAGGATAACCGGTGGAGAGTAAAGGTTCTCGAGTGGCGACCACGTACCGGCAAACGTATACCAGGCCGTCATCCTTCTAGATGGACCGACGACCTGGTTAGAGTCGCAGGGAGTCGCTGGATGCAGGTGGCTCGGAACCTATGTCCAGCAGTGGACGTTTCCCGGCTGATGATGATGAATAAGGAACCATGATGCTGATTCAGCATAATACTGTTTTTCTGCTCATTGTCTAAATAGAGCTACCCGATATGTATATATTCAGTCAGAATTCGATTCAAACTAAACACATATTTGCATCTAGAGGTATATTAAAGGTGTTACCGTGAGTATAACCGGCGCTGTGTCCGGGCCCGTGAGGGCCACATAGAGGGACGCGATGAAGGGCCCCTCCGTCACCACGATCTCGGGGTACGGATTAGGTTTGAGGGGTGCCGCTGGACCGTTCGGCATGAATAAGTACGCGCCGCTATTGCTGTCCATCTCGTGTTTAGATTCGTACCTGTCGTCAAAACATGTATTCTAAATATATAAAAAAGAATATGACTAACTCGCTTATAGCGGATTGTCCCCTTCGAAATTCAATTCCTAAGGGCAAATATTTGTAGTATATAGACGAAGTCGCTAGGACAATTTATTTCATTGATACGTAGCGTTTACAATGTCAAACCGTATCTGCAATTGTATAAAATTGAATCAAAACTGAGAATTAAAGAAAATTGAATTTAAATTTTAAACCTTTAGTTCGTAGTAACGCAAGTACAAAGCTTCATATTCATATTTATTTATTCGTTCATATAGTTTATGTTTTTTTGGGGGATAAAGTTGATATTAAAGTATATAATTAACCAAGTTTTCCAATTTAGTCAACTAGCCTATTATTCTAAATACTCGCACATAAACTATTTCTGCTGACTGAAACAGAATATTGACGATGTAGTTTTTGTAACAGTACTATAACTCATTCTTAGCGAATATATCGACTATTATAGAAATTTATCCAAGCCATATGCAATAATCGTTGCCCTGATCAAAATCTGTCACTTCTTGTCACCAGCCTTCTTTCACTTACCACACGAAAACGGGCAAGACAAACCCACTGAATATAGTAAAACAATATGAACATGTGACAGTCTTCGTTCAATGCGATCTATTGGTCTCATGTCCCACAGTGGACTATGCAGGTGATGATGATTAAGGCGATGAAAACATGAATAAGAAATAAATATTAAACTAATTTAAACTCTGAATCAACGATACATAGGCTCCCTCCGTACCTAAAATGTAAAAGGAGGTTCTATTGACACGGTTTTTTCTCCAGCAGTGGAATGGTGCGTTAGACTTATACAATATGCCTCATCGCTAGCAATTAGACCCCCGAATAGACAAGTTGATTTGAATCTTTAATACGTTACAGAAAGGCATTAAGACATGTGTATGAAAGAAGTTTTGTGTGTATGTTTTGTTAATGTGTGTGTCAGTGTATGTGTGATGCTGCGTAAAGTGTGCGAATGGAAAGATGTCCACCGTACGAATGAACGAACAAAATAAAGTAAATCATAAATTTAATACAAGGGCAAAACAAAAAGGGGAATTTATAACGATGAAGGCAACTATTATGGTGAGAGAATCAGGGCATACATAGAGCCTAGAATAAATAATAAACACCCTGTTATGGGAACTGTTATAAAAAGCAAAAAGATACTAAAACAAAAAGAATGCTTGATGTAGTTTGTAAGTTAGTTTAAGTTTAGTAAGTTAGATATAGAATCAGATTAATATAAGAGCGCGTCGACTACCAACTGCCTTGGCGGTTTGGCGATATAAAAACATGCAACATTTGTAAGATTTTTGTGATAAAAAAAATGTTTTGGGGTCAGTTATGAAAGCCATATCCATCCAAGGTCAGTCCATAAGAGATATACCCCAAAACTCACGTAACATAATCCATGTGCACAGGTGTAGTGACGCCTCTCGGAGAGACCACGGCCTTGATGAGACCGTGGCTGGTGGCCACGACCCTGGTGCTGTCACCGGCTTGCAGGGTGATGTCATCCACCAGCCGCGCCGAGGGCTGGTCCACGGCAAACATCTTGGGGATCTCCGATGTGGACCAGTAGTCCGCGTTGTAGATACGAACCATTGAGTATGATGTGAATCTACCGAAAAGAGATGTTTTAACGGACGGCACTTTACACTGTTAAAAAATCAAGGAATAATCTAAAGAAATATAGAAAAATAGTTGAATTGCATTTTTACTTTGTACTAAATCATTCTTCTTTTTAGTGTTACCGACTTCAAATAATTAACGCGTTCAAAAATAAATAAGTAACCGATATCAACTGCCCGAAACGTCTAAAGCAATTATACCCTTTCACCCTTAGAGGTAGAATTATCTGAGTATATATTTTGTTCCTGTTGATTTTCTCAAAAAGCCCATAATCAATTTCTTCAATCTACCAAACAAAAATAGAATCATCAAAATTGATTCATAATTGGCGGAGTTATCGCATAACATACATACATATAGCATAATATGCAAATATTTAATAAAGCGAATTTATAGCGAGGGCCATGAATCACTCGCGTCGCTCAGGATCCTAACACATGAAACACTCGCTGCGCTCGTGGTTCAATCATTCGTAAGTCGTTAGAATCCTTCAGTTGCTCGTGATTCATCTATGGCCCTTGCTTTTAATCCGTTCTTTATTCACTAATGCATATACTATTATTTATACGCACCTGTTAATCCCCCCCTCCTTGCGTACCGCGACTGTGTACGTGGCTATCGACAGGGGGTTGACGGTAACAGGGAAGGTGAGCTGGTACTTGTTGGCAACTATGTTGAGTACGCGCCCCGCCGCCAGGAGCGACACTTGAGCAGTCATCGGCTTCTGATCCTGGTCGAACACCTGGCACAGCACAAATACATTGGTGTCAACTACGAAACTCTTTCCTTGCAAAGCGCTGTCAATGATTTTTTAAATGTTAAAAATATTGTAAACAACAAAGAAAAATGTCATCCATAGAGAGAGCCTACACCTGTCGCACAGGGCTTCCCCTATGACAGACTGTATGGCTATACTTTTGTTACACAATTGTTTATCCAATAAATATTTTTGTATTTGTATTTGATTAATTCTGAGTCTGAATGCAACAAATTAAAAATAATTACTTTCTCTCCAAGGGAAAGAAATGCGATTTTCATACCGCTGCTTAGATAATAAAATACCTATTTTCAGAACAGAAAAGATAAAAAAGAGCTCAATATCATCTGACTCACCTCCACGTGTGGCGTAGACACAATCAAATTAACCAACTCCGTCCTCCTGAACATCAGCGCGTTATATAACACGATCTTCCTGGAAGGCGACACCTCATCTAAGCTGATGGTTATTCTGCTAGGTATAGAGTCTTCCTTGCTCCAGATATCATCTATGTCGAAGTACACGTCTTCTTGGTTCTGTCCCTCGATTTGTGGTTGTCTGAGGAGGTGGTATGCCGCTTGTTGGATTGTCGATTGACTGTGGAGTATTGCTTTCTGTAATCTGTAACAAAAAGTAAATCTTGTCATTTGGGTGTGACCGGAATAAAGGTTTTTAAAGTAAATGTTTGTATATCGTTCATAATCGTTAACTCGGTCCTTAAAAAATAACAATTATGATAAGTCATTTACGTAAATCTAAGTCAGCAGCAGCCGGGAAACACAGGTCGCTGGATGCAAATTGCTCGGGGCCGGTTAATCTGGCATACCATTGAGGAGGCCTTTGTCCAGCAGTGGACGTTTCCTGCCTGATGATGAAATCTAAATGCAGCCTAATTAATAAGGTATAAACCGCGATTTTTAAGGGTATATACTTAACAATGACCTTCAAAATAGAAAGATAGTGACATACATTTTATATTTTCTGTGCCTTTTATTTCCTCGTCGACCACAGTTGCATTGAAAAATAAATAGCGCCTTATATGAATAAAGCACTTTTTTTACAGCACAAAGTGCAGATTACAAAATGCTTTACCTATTATTTGAACTATGCTTGATCAATCATTTAGATTAATTAAATGCCTTGTCGTCCAATAGTTGTGATACTCACTTCCTCGCGTAATCTCGCCGGACCTCATCCTTGGACGTGCCGGTGATACCGTCGTGGTGCTGGAAGAGCGAGAGAGCGCGACGGGCCTGTTCCACCTTGTCTCGCAACTGGAGCGACACCACCTCGCTCACGGACTTGCTAATCATCGCTTGTGATGTTATTATTTCTGCCGCCCTGGTAGTTATCCGGAAAATATGTATATTACAATTGTTTTCTATTAGACTTATTCCTTTTTAGGGTTTCGTACTTCAAAAAGAAATAAATTAATATAAAAAAAATTTCATAAAGAAGCTTTTATTTAAATGCTCTAAAAAGAAGAAAATAAACTTTAAATTAAATCAAACCCATCAATTGATTACATTGAACAATTTATATGCTATAAAAGCTTGTCGCGTGATTTTAATTGTATTGATGTCGATGTGGCGTACCATGAAGGAGGCCTATGTGTCGATGAACTAGAATACAAGAATTATGTAAACTGATCTAGAGAAAAAGTATGTATTGTATAAAATAGATAAATCTACATACATCTACACTAGTAAATCACGCGACAAGCTTTTATAGCATATAAATTGTTCAATGTAATCAATTGATGGGTTTGATTTAATTTAAAGTTTATTTTCTTCTTTTTAGAGCATTTAAATAAAAGCTTCTTTATGAAATTTTTTTATATTAATTTATTTTTTATTTTTTAGTTATCGACGTGTTTCTTAAGACTAAAAAAGTCTAGTTAAGTTACTGAATCTATTTCAATTTTAAAAAGCATTGAAGTGCAAGTTAGGCCCCACCCAGGACGATGTAAAGTAATTTTGATTGGAATTTGTACGGAACTTTCATTATGGCACCTCGAAGTCTATTTTATAATTTAGTCGACTATTACCCATTCACCTGCAAAGCCAGCTTAGTCTTGATAGTTTTTCTTTTAAGTTCAGTTTACATACTATTGTGAAGTATTCAGATTTTTAAAAGCAATAGTTTAAAAGATATACGGGGGGAAACGCGAAACTAGTTTCGAACGTCATTTTTTAATAATACATTTGCGAAAAAATATAACAATAGTAAAATTATGATGAAGATGATTGTGTTCCGGTTAGCACAGAAAGCATAGCTAGCAACCTAAGTAACGTTTCTAGGTGAGAACGCTTCCATTTGTTGACTTTAATCACTTAACATCGGTTGATATGAAGACGAAAGTACCAGTCTAACTACAACTTCAAAGAGAGAAAAATAGATATATAATACCTTGGCATAAGGTCTCTGTCATCTCCATAAAATTAAATGAAATCATTATCAACATTCGAATTTAAATATGTATATTTAAAAAGCGAAGGCCCGCGTTCTTTTTTCAAAAACACTCGAACTGAAGCCAATCCTCTTGGAGCATGTGAATGCAGCAAAAAGTATCTAATTAAACAGACCCCGATCTTTTTTCGGAGGTTAGTGCGGAACAGTTGTCTTACACGCTCTCTGACACTTATGTCAACCTGGTAGTCTATTATTGAGATTGTGGCCAAGAGTGTGTTGCAAATACTGCCCAGTGACTCGGCAAAAATACTAGTATTGATTTTTGAATGAAAAACATTCCTTCAGTTAATAAGAAAAAAAAGTACTAGTGCTTTTGGCTTTATAACTAGTTAATAAGAAAAACGCACGTTTGCCTTGCGTTTTTAAGACAAGCTTCTGAAATCACGAACTTTTAGCACGCCAAACAGCTACAAAACGTATCACTTTCTGAGCACAAGTATTAGAAAAACTATATATACATTATTCCCAAGTGACGTGTATGGGAGCCACCCTTAAAATATGTTTTGCAAGATTTTATTCTACTACTTTGTCGGCGTGATTAATATGTATACCCGTACTAAATTACACCTTTCTAGTAAGGGTCTCTAAGCAAAGCCGCGGACTGACAGACGGACCGACTAACAGAGCGAAATTAAAAGGGTTCGTAGTTTTACTGCGGAACCCTAAAAAAAGAAGTGACAGAAGCTACGCGTTCTCATTAGTAGTATAACCCGCGCGTAATATGTCATGTGAGCTAAATCAAAACTACTTCTGTTTCTGCTAACCTGGTACTTCAAATGATTTTAAGTAGTTTGTTAGGAATCAACCTGCGCTACGATACGATATATAGAAACGATATAGCACGCTCCCTTGCACTTATGTCAGCCTGGTATTCTGATTTTGAGATGAGCCCGAATTCGAGGGGCCTATTGAAGAGTTTCTCTTTATTCCTCCTGACTCCAGCATCAGACCAACTCGATAGTACCAGAAAAACGCATTGTCATCGGAACTGAACCAACGTACAAAATTTTGACAAGATTTGTACAAGATTTGACCCGAACATACATACATACATACATACAAACATTGCAAGTTAAATAAAAGCTTTTAAAAAGGGACTCTTATAGGATCACCTGGTTGTCCGTCTGTCAGTCAAGACTCTCTTTCTCAGAAACGCGTGGAAGTATCAAATTGAAATTCATAATAATAATCAAGTGCAGTCCCTTTGATCTATGAAAAATCAAACTGCTAATTCAACGCTATAAACAGATACAGCCGTTTTTGTATTATTTTTTTACATTTTAAGGAAAACTATTAATATATATTTAGCACCACCTACTTACCCCTTCTTAATCACACGATTCTTCTGCCCCAAGGTTGCCTGGAAGAGATCGCTTTTAGCGATAAGGCCGCCTTCATTGTACCTTTTATGTTCTTCTCTTTTCTTTTCTGTTTTTTTTATTTTGTGTGTGTGTGCAATAAAGTTTATTTGAATTTGAATTTGAATTTGAACTATCATATTTTTATGTTGCTTATTTTGACGATTTCCCTTGAAAGCACACCAGCACCTATAGAGCATTTGCCATTGAAATAGAATGATGTTTTATGAGTTAAGTGTACCATCATCGGTGACGTCGTCTCTTACCATCAGATGAGATCATCAGCGTTTTCCAATTATAAATAATCTTTAAAATTTTCACTTTATCTGTAGTAGACTCGAGTACAGAAATATGTGCCAATTTTTAATTTACCACATCATAGTCCACCAACACACTGCATAAGAACAAGAAAGGATGAATGGTACATAGTAAAAAATTGGTACATATTTTTGCACTCGAGTGTACCAAAGAGGGAAAGAGATAGAGATTGCATTATTCCTACTGTGTCATCGAAGCAATTTTTCTGTTGTATTATTAAATATTCTGGACCATGCGAAATGCATTTCAATGCATAATGAAACATAACTCAGTCTGACAAGATTCAAATGTGGTCAAGCACTTTCTGGATCGAGTTTATAAGATAAAGACTTACCTCAAATATCCTAATAGCACTCTATCCATGTTCTTGTAGAAGGGTCTGGAGGTGTAGTATCCGCTCCAATAGTGGTCATTCCTGTCAGAATACGTGAAGAAGTCGCCGGACAGCACCGGGAAATCAGTCAGTTTCACCTCGTCATGTAACGCCTTGAAGTAATCTTGGAGGGTACCGAATTGAACCTGCATAGGACATGTAACATCACCATTCTGTTTATTTAATCATATGACAATAAAGTTTCCTAAAATAAAACTTATGTACGCAGACGCCATATATTTTTATACTTATTTGTTGTGAAGGAAAACAGCTTGAGTAAACCATAAGGGGTCAAAAGTCGCTCTAAATGGTTCGGGTAAATATACACACGGCGCTGAGTCGCCAGTTCTTTTACTTGAACTTGGCTTGACACACTGCCGCGCGTCTAGATGTATCAGTTTATAAACTATGTTACATTCATTTTAAATTGACATTTCCTTCAACTCACTATATAGGAACGAGAAAGTGTGAATGTAACATGGTAAAAAAGTGGATCAACATTTGTGTACTCGCCCGGTCTGCGCTTGACACCAATATCACTAACTGTACGCGTTGTGATTTAAATCAAAATTTTGATTTAAATCTTGATAGATGATTATGTATTAAAATTTACACACATTGGCACAGGTCAGACATTTCAAACAAATGTCGTGATATTCCCATTCCCATACGTCAAACGGATGACGTACACACGCACATGTGTGAGTGAATTCGCGCATAGTACCGATCCTTGAGCGGGTCACTTTTTTGCGGGGAGAGGTGAGGTATCTCTTGGAGGTATTGCGGATCAGTGGGAGGCGGCGAACGTCCGATCTGTTGTACGTCAATTCTGTGCTAAAACTTTAAGTTACATAAAAGATGGGATAATATTTGACAGAAAAAAATATTTTAATTTTTAATTTCTAAGACACGCGCGTTTATGTCTCTCGTGTTGTCTCTTTCTTATACACGTATATGTACATTATAGTCGTTGTCTCAGCGTACCTCGCCTCTCGACGTAAATCGGAGTTTTGTTCACGCTCTCTCACCCATACCATGCTTTTCATCAAGTGTGCGTGTGACAGTTACCTCAGCGTTCCATGCCTCGTTGCTGTTGATGTAGTCTATGATCATCTCATAGTTCTTGTACTGCTGGTCCCACTCGTTGGCTCGGTCGTAGCGGAAGTCGTCTCCCAGCGGCACGAACAGAACATTGCTGCGGTACAACTCCGCTTTCTTGCGCCACTGATCCAGTATTAAATGTGATCTACAAGTTCACAGTTTACAAAATTTATTTTGGTAAAAATAACTTTATTTGCCATAAATATGGTCCAATACAGTTGTACACACACAAATATAAACTATTTATAGATCACACATTTAGCCGACCCGTTGCCATGCAAATACAAAAAAATCTTTAAAATAAATATTAATATCGTATTCTGTACGGAACCCTTCGTGCGAGAATCCGACTCGCACTTGGCCAATTTTTGATACAAGCGAAACCATATTGTTGATCTAACATTTAGTTGGTTAAAATATATTACAATTTCAAACACCTTTTAGAATAAGGTGAAAATTAAAAAAGATTAATGAGGAAAAAGGATTTATATTAATTACATAATTTATCTGGTTTTGTTCGAGTACTTGTACTACAAGGTCCTCACTCACCTCTCATCTACATTCTTCTCAACAATTTTCCTAGGGGGAATTCCCCAAGGACACGTCACACCATTGCCGGGCAACCTCTTGAAATCAAACTGGCAACAAATCTGCAAATTTCCAATGTTATTATAAGGCTTCATCATTTACAGGGGAATAGCAGTATTAAATATGTGTATCGATATCATCGCCTAGCCTAAGCAAGCAAAAGGGTTCGTAACTTGAAATTTTGAATCACTCTAAGTGGTTGAAGAAGAGTATTTTTTGGAGGCAAACTGAGCTAGAATCTAGAAACTTGGTACCTCGACCTACAGATTAAAATAAAACGTCTCGAAGACTTTAGTCTACAATTAATCAATACCGGTTTTGTTCATCATAGGCATGTAACCTCAAATTACTGTCTTCCACCCACCTTTGGATCAGGCCCGCACGTGTGTGGTATATCGTAGGAATAGAAGGGCATCATATGTGTAAACATGTCAGTCTTGCCGACTCCATCTGAAATGTTATTATCAAACCCTCACATACTGGACACGACAAATTCCACATAGAACATAGAGATGGATTATGAGCTATTCCAACAAAACCATATCGTCAAAGAAATTTTTTTCTACTTTAGTTACGTGATTGTAAACGACTGTGATTGGCCGAATGGTTGATGACGTCAACTACTTGTAAACAGTTGCGTGTAGACAGTAGCCAAGTACCAAATTTTACAAGCAGGTGACGTCACGCTGACATGAAGCGCCATATTGTCAGGAGAAGCGTTTTCGAGGGATATTTAAATAAAAATTCCAGTTTTTATTGCGCTATATGTTGTAATGGAACGTAAAATATACATTTTCTATAGAGTGATTAACGTAGAACATTAGGCACATGACAGGGATGCTCGAACCCCGCTCAACCTCCGCAGTCTATTAGGGGGAGTCGCAGAAACTGTCATGTGCCTACTTGTTTTGGTGGAGTAGTAGGTATGTGTTTTTCTAGGGCTTTACCTAATTATCGATATCATAAGATCCAACTTTTACATGTGAATTAAAAGGTAACAAAACAGCATCCAGAAACGTGCATATAGGCTATTTTATCGCGTTCGAACAAGCAGTTCCCGTGGGATAGCTTCTGAAGTCCACGCATACGATGTCGCGGACAAAAGCTAGTATATATGTACCCCTTTGTTGAATTAGAGTAATGCCACTAAAGAAACATTTTCTGACTATATCAAAAATGACAATAATCTTAGGTATTGCATGAATATAAATTAGTGATTTATTTAAAACCTTGGAAATAAAGTGTGAGGTGTTGATGAAGATAGGGTAAGTATGTAATATATATATATATATATATATATATATGTATGTGTAAGTAAGAATGGATTTTGATATATAAATAAACTGACGCCAATCTCACCCCATAGCTGTCTCCATTTAAACTCCAACTGCTTATTCAGAGCCAGTTCCTTCTTAACTCTATAATGCACTCGTTGTATGATAGAATTCTCGAACCCGGCCAAATTAAGTAGGTACGGCTGCGTACTAGAATATCCGAATGGGTCTATGGACCAGTGATTCTTCGGGATGTATTCTAATTTGTCTATTAACCATTGGTGTCCGGTGGTCAGCTGTTGTGCGATCGAGAGCCAGTGAGAGCTCGCTTCGTCGTTCATCACCCATCCGCCCGTCACTATTTCTATTTGGCCAGAGTTTAGGAGACTGAAAACAATAGTAAATATCGTTATTAACAAAAGGTCAAATGCTAAGCCTTTTGTAATGCATACAGCTAAAGTATAAAATGTCCAATGCTCAACAGTTTTCTTGTTATTTGAAGATTCTATCTCGTTAGGGAGCCTGCAAACGAAGAGTTTTCCTCATCGTTACTTAACTTCATGTGAGACTGCGGCCAAGCTATGATATATCATTTAGAGATATATAAAAAGTGATGATAATGTCGTTTGAAAGAAGTGTGCTCACTCAAAAGGCTCAACAGAGCAGTGCTATTAAAACTGCTAGTATACAAACATAATGGTGGGAAACAAATAGAGTACCTACATGTATCCAATTGGAAATCCCAGTAATTCGAACCCGCAACCGCAGGCTTATCACTTATCAGCCCAACTAGACTACAGAAGTCGAACCGCCTTCGTGGGCTTAATGGCTACACGATAAGACTACCAATCCGAAGGTCCCGAGTTCGATTCCCAGTGGGGGTAATATCGACAAAGGTCCCGCCTGATCAGTTTCAAAACCAAGTTGCTTGCATGTCGCGATCTTAGCTAGACCCGCGTTTTCTTTTCTTCAATAAGAGAGACGAAATCGCTTTTGGTTTAGAGTTTTTATGACTTTCTATGGTCCATTGTAGTAGTTATTGTTAAGGGTCATTTTATCATGCATCATTGTGGTGACCAACTTGCGGGACTTTCACAAATACAGTAATACTTTCCTGTTTTTTATAGTTTTATGATCTATCCCAAAAATCTAGCAAGGCGGAGCAGCGCGAGCCACGACTGTAGGCAAAACTGGCCCTAATAGTGGTCAGGCGGGAACTTTGTCGGTAGTACCTAACGGTACTCGGTTTGGTTAGTGGTAAGGTTTATTCTACTATGTCCGCCTGTCTAGCTACCATCATGTTACCTAAGTCTGCCGCCAAACAGCAGAGTTAATAGCACAGTTGTTCAATATGTAAGGTAGCATAGCCAACGCGTCATTTGCTTGAGGGTTTTGGGTGCGCACGCTTACCATCCAACGGTCTTATGATCACTTACCATCAGGAAAGTCTAAGGCCAAGTGCAAACCCATCATACATTTAAAAAATGATTACACCCATTTAATATCCTGCCATGCTATCGTACAATGTTTATTGCTGGAACAGATCCTTTTTGTACGGTTGCTTAATAAACCATAAACATTCGCATAAATCCGATATCGTTCACGGTCGCCGGTACTGTATTGCTGTGGGTTTTATAGCGATAACGTGACAACTATTCTATTAAGGTTTACGGTCGCGGCGACGTTCGTTAACAAGTTATCGGCCGATGATAAGACGAGCGCATGAAAACAACGAAAACACCCTTATCGTAAGGTACTAATTCAATGAGAATTTTGAAATAATGACTCGCATCATTATTTGAACTAATTGATGGTATGATTAAAGCATGCAAATTGTAATTCCATTGTTGTGCCGTATGAATTATATTGTTTCTATTAGTTATCGTATAATATTTAATTATAGATTCATTATCAGTGACGTAGCTATGTAACCGAGGGCCCCTGGGCAAAAGTAAATTGAGGTCCTATTAAACTACTTTATGCGTTAAAGGTGCAAAACTGGCATCACATGGCATAATAAATATTTCACGTCTTTTTGAAGGAACGTCAACCCTCAAATTATACTCGAAATAATTGATTATAACCATTTAACGATGGAAAAAGTTTTCTTGGGTACATCAATGGAACTGTCTAAGGTATCTGAGTGGACGGAGGTAAAAGGTTTTTGGGTTCAACTAGGATATGACAAAACTTTTTCAAACGTCATTCATTGAAGCCAAGGGGCCCCTAGAACATGTGGGGCACTGGCCCCGCCTAGCCCAACGGTATCTACGCCACTGTTCATGATTCAACAACTCCCAACAGTTGAAAAGGGGTGTCTCTATTCATTCAGGACCTTGTGACCAATTATAACTATTTGACGATGTGACGAATCAAACATATTTGCACAGAATTAATATAGTACTACGTACAGAACAGACTCACTTCACCCCATTATACCTCATCTCTCCCCGCAAGAAAAGGACCGGTAGTACCGCACGCGCGAGTCCACTCACACGTGCGCGTGTATACAAACGTCATCCGTTCAAGAATAAGAACCGATACCACGACATTTCAATGAAGTGTCCGGCCTGTGACGTGGCCAAACAGAAATAAATTTACATATGTGCTTTTTGCGTTATGACGAATTAAAACAAATTATCATTATGACCAATTGTATTCTAAATCAAATTGCGTACATATAAACGATATTTTAAATACAGATTGGATAAATCTATTGTTTCTGTTCTGTCCTTATTTTCCTTATCTCGCTTTATCCTCGTATTTACAATGTTTTGACAATTTAATAACAAGAAGGAATAAATTGCTTTTCAGCGATAAGGCCGCCTAAAGGTAAACCGCAGTCCTCGCCCGCGTGGTACCGCGTTGCGGGGGTACGGCGACAAAGGGTACAGGGGCGCGGGGGTATGGTGATGGGTGTACGTACCCCTGTACCGCGGTGGGCGAGGACTCATTTAAGCGGTCGGTCTATAGCTGTTCGCAGTATTTGCATTCTTTGTCCATGATTATGAAAGCAAATAAGTTAAATAAAGTGTTTAAAATTACTACACGACAGCTTCTCTTGGTTAAGAATAATAACCTAATATCATGACCAGAATTTTGCTCGCAATGCTTCTTAATAATTGTACACTCGACGCAATGGCAATCAGCTCTATTTTGACAAAATGAACAACATTCATTCATTCATTCAAAACATAGACAACACAATGGTCGGGCCCGAGCTGCTTTGAATTATTTAAAACTGGCATTTGACCGCGACTTTGTAATCGCAGATTACAGAATTTATCCCACAGGAACTACCTGATCGAAAGGGATAAATGTACGAGTATACTGGTTTGCCATTGGCCTTCATTTCAAGTGATGTTTAATGACGACAAGGGCGTGCTCACTCAGGATATGACACAAGCGAATGATGCGCTGTCATAATGAATAATATTTCTTTACTTACTTCTTAAAGACAGCCTTGCCCTTGTCGGTAGCATCTGAGTCCCACCACATAGAGAGATAGCTCGTCTCCGCCCATATGAACTTCCTGCCGACACCTTCCACCAGTTTTTCCACCATGTTATTGAATATCGACCTCGTCTGCGTCTTGTAGTAATTCTCAAATGTTTTTATCCAGCCTGGAAATTTATCCATCAACAAATGTAATCGATACTAATGTTATAAATGCGAAAGTTAGTTTATTAACATACTGAAAATCATAAATAATAGGTGCGGTCACAGACTCTCTAATGAAATTGTAAGTTCGATTGAAGAACAAACTTATCTTTGCAGTTGGTATTTTTTTATCCCGTACATCTGTATATATCGCGCTCAAGACTCCACTGCAAATGTAATTATGATGCAATTTTAAAAATATTGGTTTCTAATGACCTTGCTTCCAGCCAAATTCCAAGATTCTAGGTCTACGAGATGTACCCTATAGATTTTGACTCCTTGCGGTCGCAAGGAAAATCGTCAAAACATGTGTCAAAACGACCGTATCTTTTTATTACATTGAATTAGAAGTTTGAATTTTAACAGATTTGACAATAATTTCAACTTGATACCTCCATGCGTTCCTGAGAAAAGGGGTCTTAACAGACAGACGGACAACAAAGTGATCCTATAAAGGTTCGTTTTGAGGAACGGAACCCTAAAAACCACTAGCAACGTATCACATAACATTCATATATCAATAACTGCATAGGACCACTGCTGTACATGACCCTACCTCAAATCGCCAAGTCTTCGGACTTTCCATGAAAATTTGCGACATACTGTTAATTAAACTAAATACTTTCATTAAGCAGAAATGTAAAGCCCCCTTATGGTGATTTATTTAATTAATGAAATGTCATTAATTTGGTTCAATCGAACTGTTTGATAGTTTATTAAATTTTTAATTCCGGAACTAAATAGTCCTGTTATCACTACTGTTCGATCTAATACTGATAAGACGAAATCGAAATCTGACATCAGTTTGACAGACCAATTTGCAATTCCAATACATTTATTAATACTTCAACTTTTATTTTATACATTAATCGCGTGGATACTACTAGATACCTAACATTGGAAGAGCTGACTTATATTTTGAATGCAAGAGCATGGGCAATTGGGCATAGCTAAGGGCGGAAAGCGTGAGCGGACTTTCCATCCATGGAAATATTTGCCTTCATCACCACGCTTGGCAGGCAGATTGGTGGTCGCAGCAAGATGTTGTCATTACATAGGTAGATAATGCTGTCCATATCCTAAATATTTTTCTCTTAGCCGCCTTTTACGACACCCGCAGGATATCATGGGGTAGTGCTATTCTAAAGCCATGACCACACAATGCTAATGTAGACAGTAAATTAAATACATTATTACTAGATTACATCTCTCATTAAATCACCTATATTCATTACTTTAAAAACTTCTTAAATTTGTCAAGGCTACTGAAAAGTTCGGCTGGTGGTAGGCCATTTTCTATGTCAGCCTGGATAGCAACCATCATGTTACCTAAGGTAGCAGAGACAACACTATCACGCTTCTGGATGTGCACGTTTACCATCCAACGGCTTAATCGTCACTTACCATCAGGAGAGATAAAGGTCAAGGTCAGGCAAACACATCGTACATTTTTTTTAAAGGACGTTGCCTGCCGCCTGCCACCGGTTTGCGATACCACACCATCCCCCGCAAGAACGTGACCCGCTCAAGGATCGTTACTATGGTCCGCCCGAATTCCATCCATTCGATGTTTGGGAATAGGAACAGATATCAAACATTTGTTGGGGTTGGGCCACCTATCAACAGTTTACTTATTTTCTTTATCATACCGACATTTACCTGGATCATTATGAGAATGCGGCACAATGTATACTTTGAGTTTGTTGATACGGTTGTAGCGGTCCTCCTTGTATTTGACGTCCCAGCCTTGCTTCCACACACCACCGTCAATGTCCTCAAAATCCATCCTCTCATACATTGACAGCATCTATAAGTGATATTCGTTAAACATTGATCAGGGGTAGGAAGGAACATTTTAAAAAAGTAGCACCACAGTAGGCCTTCTACTAAAAAATCCCTGATTTACATCAGACTTTACGGCTAAAATAAAAGGTTACAAGGAAAATAAAAACATAATAGCCAGTGCCTTATTAAATCTAGTTTTCTAGGTGCTTACATCTTATGGTCTTATTTTCACTCACTGTCAAGTGAGTGGCCAAGTCCAAAACTCGTTCATAAACATGTGTTGAATTAATACAAGTATACAGGGTGGTCCAAAATGTGACGTCCAAAAATTTTTTTTAGATTCCTTACACCTGGGTGTATCCGAAAATACCCCATGTATGTTCCGCGATTTTTTGTAGTTTAGAAGTTATGATTTTTTAAATGTATATTTCGAATTTTCTGCCGGAGCGACTTAAAATAATCGTAACTTGTTTAATAGTAAGGTTTTTTTATTTATTTTTTCTCGAAAGTGATCGTCTTGAATCACCCTTTCTACTTTATTATCAACTACACAACGTTATTCATTACAAGTTACCGAAAAAAGGGATGAAAGTAAAAATTTTAGGTTTGAGTTGAACGGAGCAAAATTTTCAAAAATTTCTTAATAATACAAAATTAATGTTTCATTGGTTCAAACTAATTTTAAAAACCCCAGCAGTTTGTCAGCTTACCAAATAATAATAAAAAAGTTGTTCTTAATAGGCGATTTTACGACGAAATTGGCTTCAGAACTTAGTTAGGTGAGAATGCATAAAAAAAAAATGTTGTCGTAAAAAATGTTTAAGCTTATTTTTTTTTTCATTTTTATGGCCTACATTAGCAAGGCATCAAAAGCATTCAAATAATCTCAAATTGAACGATCAGTGACACATTTCATTTTCTGTTTTTAGACATGAAATTATGAAAGCTAGAATTAAACCAAAATCTACTTCAAGGCCAATCACACACAATGACACAAAGCAATAAATAACACGTTTCAAAAGGCGCCAGGCCAGTAAGGTCTTTCTCTTTCGCACTGTTATGGTTGCGTAGAAGTACGAAAGAGAAAGACCTACTGTCTTGGCCACAAAAGTCAGCCGTGCGCGCTAGGGGTTTTTTACCTGCACTTCCCTCTCCCCCCTCTCCCCATACATTCTCCGTAGCATCTCACTGTATCGTCCGTCCGCTAGTCGTTCACTCACTTCCATCGCGTGTGATACTACTTGACGTTGCTTCTTTCCGATACCGATATTTTGAACCTACTTTCGCTTTGTTACTGGACTCCGATTTGCCTTACGACTAACTTGTGCTTGTGTTACGGACTCCGATTTGCCTTACGACTGACTTGTGCTTGTGTTACGGACTCCGATTTGCCTTACGACTGACTTGTGCTTGTGTTACTGACGGCAACATGAGTAATTTTAGTCTAAGCCAGTACGCAGAAATGCACTTTTACTATGGTATGGCCAAAGGAAACGGTCATTTAGCCGCAAGGCTATATCGTCAACAACTGGACCGGCGAGGAGAAATACTGGACCATTACCCGGACCATAGGGTATTTATTAATACTCATAATACGCTGATGGCCGGGCGTATCCCCGGTCGTAGCCAAAGGCACGAAGGAGTACCCAGAGTAGATCCGGACAGAAGAGATGAAGTCATCGCAGCTGTAGAAAGAGACTCTTCTACGAGTTCCAGAGCAATAACCAGAAGGACTGGAATACCACGGACCTCAGTTCTAAGGATATTGAAAAATGGTATGTCGTTTTGTTTTTTATTTACACAAAACATAAATCACAGATACAATGCCAGGTATTAGACTTCTTCCTGCCTAGGTGGTGAGTAATAGTCCTTTTCTTTTTTCAGAAGGCTACCACGCTTACCACATTCAGCGCGTTCAGGAGCTACAAGCTTCAGATTACCCTAGAAGAGTTGCTTTCTGCGAAACAATGATACAAAGGTGTCAGGAAGACCCAGATTTTTTTAATAAGATCTTATGGACCGATGAATCCCGTTTTGAAAACACTGGAGTATTTAATATCCATAACTATCACAGCTGGGAAATTGAAAACCCACACCTTGCAAGAGCATCAAATTTTCAACATCGATACAGCGTAAACATGTGGTCGGGAATTGTAAATGGAGAACTGATTGGGCCTTTCGAGCTGCCGTCTAGGTTGGATGGAGACACATATCTAAACTTTTTGCAGAACAACCTTTTTGAATTGCTGGAAGATGTAAACTTGGAAACAAGAAGGCACATGATATTCCAAAATGATGGTGCTCCTTGCCATTACGCACGCCAAGTGAGGGGGCACCTTAATGAAACATACCCGGGCAGATGGATTGGGCGTGGCGGCCCAATCGAATGGCCTGCACGTTCACCGGACTTGAACCCAATAGATTTTTTTATTTGGGGTTACTACAAAGAAGTTGTCTATGCTCAGCAAACTAACTCCGAAGAAGAACTGAGACGAAAATTGAGAGAAGCAGCGACGAAAGTCAGACAAAATTCAAGCGCTTTCCGCAGACTAAAAGATAACTTTTTAAGACGTTGCCGATTGTGTATCGAAGTTGAAGGGCGTCATTTTGAAAATCTTCTTTAATAAAGTAGTTGAACTTAATTTGTGTTTTCTTTTATTGATGCTAAAAATAAACCAAAATAACCGTATTAATAAAAACTAAACTAAGCTTTTTTAAAATAAAATGTTTTCTAATGTGTCACTGATCGTTCAATTTGAAATTATTTGAATGCTTTTGATGATGCCTTGCTAATGTAGGCCATAAAAATGAAAACAAAATAAGCTTAATATTTTTTTTTGACAAAATTTTTTCTTTATGAATTCTCACCTAACTAAGTTCTGAAGCCAATTTCGTCGTAAAATCGCCTATTAAGAACAACTTTTTTTTTATTATTTGGTAAGCTGACAAACTGCTGGAGTTTTTAAAATTAGTTTGAACCAATGAAACATTAATTTTGTATTATTAAGAAATTTTTGAAAATTTTGCTCCGTTCAACTCAAACCTAAAATTTTTACTTTCATCCCTTTTTTCGGTAACTTGTAATGAATAACGTTGTGTAGTTGATAATAAAGTAGAAAGGGTGATTCAAGACGATCACTTTCGAGAAAAAATAAATAAAAAAACCTTACTATTAAACAAGTTACGATTATTTTAAGTCGCTCCGGCAGAAAATTCGAAATATACATTTAAAAAATCATAACTTCTAAACTACAAAAAATCGCGGAACATACATGGGGTATTTTCGGATACACCCAGGTGTAAGGAATCTAAAAAAAATTTTTGGACGTCACATTTTGGACCACCCTGTATATCATTATATGGTAAAAAATGATGCCTTTCCGATTGGTCATTAGTATTGGACGTATAATAAATATACATATGTATAGCCCTTAAGAGACAAGTTAGAGAATCAAGAGTATAAATACTTTAAAAGTGCCTTGAACATAGACATGCCTACTATGGAGCTACAAAATTAGAAAAAAATTGCCATCTCAACATAGAATCGTGTTCAATAAACACTTCTTAGACATTGATTTAAATAACAACAACAATATTATCAACTTATGAAAATTTTACAAAAATAATAATTATAGTATATCCTGTATAAATAATTACAAAAGACACTCTTCATATTTTTAATTTGGCCTGCCGAAATTGTGAGTTTCTTGAGGATTCCTTGACCTACATGAAGGTAAAATCAGTATAAAGAAGATTACTTTAAAAAAATATATATTTTATATGGAACCTCGCCTTACAAAACAGCTACGTTTTTCAAAGATTCAATGCTCAGCAATATTCTTAGCCTGATTATGAAACAGTTTAAATTTATATTGCTCGGTTAAAACTATGAAAAACACTTTGCTAAATAGAGCTGTTTTGAAAAGCAGTAAGTTATTTTGTGTAGAAGCTGGTTGTATGAAACCTCTACAACATATACATATTATAAAAATTAAAATGAGTACAGAAAAGACAAAAGATCTGTTATTCAAATTGAAGATTTTAGTTTTGGAATACCTTTGACACACACAGAAACACTTGTTTAAACATAATTACACATACCTGAATATCAGTTTTAGGTGCCACATCCATTTGCACAGGGCAAGATACATTCTTATTAAATTTAACTGTATCTGTAAATTTTTCTACATATGACTTTTTGAGCTTATCCTTTCCAAGCAGCAAGTTTTTATTTATATCTGGGACTTTGGGTATTTGAGCATTCTGCTCAGCAATAGCCTCAGCTTCAACATTGGACTCACGAATGTCTTTGAACTCATCGGGACTGTCAACTATCTGATCTACAGCCGATCTTATCTCTCCGACCACTGCATGATGATGGCTTAATTCTTTTTCTATGTGACGGAGTTTAGACTCTAATGATGACCATTTGCTCTAAAAACAGGAAATGAACATAAATAAATCTCATACATTCAAACATATGAGGGCTTTTTGTATGATTTATATTAAGATACATTCCTTTTTATTTCTATTTTGTGTTTTTATGGCCTTAGGATAAAGTCACTTCCTATATAAAAACAATTCATAAAATAACAAATAAAAAGGTAGTAAGCTTATTCAATAGTTTCTATTATTTTAATTCAATGCCTCTTCCATACGTGCATTCTGTGTACACATTTTATTTAATTTGAAATTGTTTTGGATAAGTTACAGGTATTTTATAATTTTATATCAATATAAGCAGACAGGTAATTTATACTTTTTAATTAAATGTGTCAACTCACGTCATCAAGCTCTCTCATCACTGGTTTGATGCTAGGCAGCTTCAAGCTCAGGTCTGTCACAATGTACAAAATGAAGACAAAGGCGATGATGCATGTTGACCAAAAGACCGCTGATAGCTTCCTGATTCTCATTTTGGACTGAAATTCAGTGCAGTGTTGTTCTAAAAGCATGTTGATTGACAATTAACATACTTAGGCAAACTATTGGCTAGCTTGGTGTATAATTGAGACTGTGAAATTTCATTTAGATTCATTTTACACAATTTTACGTAACACAATTATATGTAAAACTAAAAAGCCACATGAGAATCATATTTTAATTAACAATGGTAATTGGAATCATTGCTTATCAAATGAACAGGAAACATTTTTAATAACTCTATACCATAGTAGGACACTGAATCAGACCTAATCAATTTTTAACAATACTAGTAATACTTACAATTGACAAAATAGGTCTCATATTCACAGAGTGAACATCAAATTATATGACTTTAAACTTGAGCCTAGTTCAAATGTACTCTTGCTTTTTATACAATACCGACATTTTATCATATTATCACGAAAAAATAAGAACAGAACTTATAATGATTACAATTAAGGTCTAATGAGGTATACGAAATGTAAAAGTTAAAAATGTTTACGAAAAACTAGCCGTAGTAAGAAACACGGTCACATTTAACTGTAAACAGGAAATTAGACCATATTTTCCGTAAAAAAGAAAAACAATCCGGCGTTTCTGTATCGTAACTATGTCACTAAATTACAGTTACGCTACGTGCTAGTTAAAGCGATTGTTGTGAAATGCACAATTTACTACAACGACCGCGCAATAATTAACAAAGGTAAATATTTTATAATAAATTTAATTCGCTAGTTAAATAATATTTGATAACTAACCAGAAGAACTTGGTGCATCTAGAAGTTCATTTTGAAGACACCAGCCGTATAAACAGTGTTTAACGCCTGTAATCGCTTATCTACCGAATCGATCGGTAGCTAAGATAAAATTTACATACACAATGGGTAAATAGTATTAATTAAATATTAACTAAATTCACGAATCAAATTGTTTTTCACGTAGTATTTTGAAATTCGTCTTGCGTGTCCTTTGTTTTTGACATTGACATTACGTCTTGTCACTTGACACTTTGCACACCTGTCTACCCGACCGAACCGTCAAGCACGTCTGGCCGGTCCGGTCAGAAAGAGGCGCGAATTATATACAAACACAATATACAAACTCCATATATTGTGACAAACTGGCCGCTGTACACATGCAGTTGTGCACTACTAACACAGCGAAAGTAAAAGGTAGATTAGGACTGAGCGCAAATCAAGCAAGCCTGACGACCGGTAAGTGTGGTGCGATCAACCCGGACCCTTTTCTGATCTAGGTTATTCTAAGTAGATCAGAACAGAATCTGTAGGTGCGGCGGAACCCTTATAGTGTGTTCAAACACATGTTCAAATGATGTCGCATTTGATAAATTTCATTATTTTCAAAGCGACAAAAATAATCAGAGGCATCTCGCCGGCCGCACTCAACCAATCAATAGGAGACAATCCCGCAAACTCCAACTTTCCGGAATGCGCAGTAATAAATGCATGTAAAATCCACTGCAACCACCTTAAAAGAAGGTGTCCTACACTGCTTTTGCCTAGAGCGGTCCGATGCCATCTAGTCCGATGAGTAATTTTGGGAGAACTAAAGTATAGTTATCAGACTGATAGCTTCGTTTCTCATGCGGCCTGCATGGTATGAATGAGAGACTGGGCTTGATGTTTGAAAGAGATAAATTTACTTTGCATCACTAGTTATGCACTAGTGTCATGGTAGTTGTATTGTAGTAGGGTAATGGTGATATGAAGTCAGCGTAGTTTCCTCAATGATCACCCACCACCACTGTATCCTCCTTTCCATCATTGCACCATATTAACCAGTGCAATCCAAAGATTTCTAAGAGGTCATTTTAATGTACGAGTATAATAGGTAATTCTGTGCTTATAGTAAGATTGATAAATAATGATAAGGCCGTTGGGTGGAAATCGGGCTCAACTAGAAGTCTCAAGCCAATGAGGCACCGTTTGTCTCTTACTCTATAAGCATAAGATACCGGGACACAGCAGTACTATTAAAACCGATGTTTGGCAACAGATTTAAGTAGCATGTTGGTAGCTAGCAAGGTAGACTGAAAATGCCCTCAACCAATAAATTAGTATTCTTATATAATGCGTTCCTTTAGATAATAGAAATAATCTAGTTCCATTTACAATATTGTATTGAGCATATTCAGCAAAGATTGAGCGTATTTAAAAATATATATTTTGTGCAATGTTACAAGAAAAGCGTGTACTCGAACGTTGGCGATATTTTTGTGTGTGAAATGTGTGCTAAACAAACATTGCTATGAAAGACAAGTATAAAATTTAGATAAATTTGTTTTTTCTTTCGTAGCATTCAGTGCTAATTCCATCTCTTTTTAACGTCATTGTTATCGATTTTCTGAAAAAACGTCAAATTGTTTGTGAAAGATGGCGTCTAAGGAGTCTCTTGACGTGAGTATTGAAGAAATTTTAGATTTAAGGTGCAATTTTGTTAGATTACTGACTGAAATTAATGTTTTTATTGTAGAGGAATAGTTTAATTTATCAATTGTAATAAGTAGAGGTATCAGCGATGTTTACTTTTAGTTAACTTGCTGGAAAAGACCACGCCCTGGTTTCGATTTTCCAATTTTTTTGCCGATTTACTCTTTATTTTGAATTAAACTGTTGATGATGGCTTGGAAATGAAAAGTTGAATAAGTAAACCCCTTATATACGGTTTCTTTGAATACTTAGCGTCTTCATTAAATCGATAAATGTATAGCTTGACTGCAGAATACGTACTTTCGGCGTTTTTGTTTTTCAGGACAAAGATATTTTTAAAATACTTGATGTTGATGACTCAATTTTGTGCACCCCAACTCCAAATACATTTTACTTCATACGATACAATACATATACGAGATAATATGAAACAACCAACTGAATAGTTGGTCAGGATATGATTGTAATTAGTTTACAGATATTATTTGTAACGTCTTCAATTTATTAGGTAAATAGGGAAAAAGCATCTCAAAATTATTGGACCCTTTATACAGGACTGCAATATAATTAATATTTTTTAATTTCACTACCTTATGATTCCAATTAGATTGAACAGGTAACTGGTGTGGTAAGTGATGTATAATCTAGCATAGTTTATGAGAAATTATCATTAAACCTTGACAAATAACTTAGTTATATGTTCTGGAAAATGATTGTTCAATTCTAGCATATATGTATGCATGTATGCACATATGTTTATTCCATCATTCAGAACCCTTTGATACAAAAACCTGACTCACACTGGGTCAGTTTTTTTAATACAAATGAATTCAATCAATATTTGCTTTGGGTTGTATATAAGTCTTTCCTCTCTGTCATATGTGTTGATATAGCTGCACCAGCTATATGAGAGCCTTATTTTTTCACATAACTAGAAAACCTTATAACAGAGTTAATATATTCATTCAGTGAAGTCTAAATTCACTAGTGATTATTGATCTATGACATATTAATAAAACCTATTAAGGGAGCATCAAACCGTTATTATTTTATTTCATGGACCTGACTCTCTACAGAATGAGGCCGATGAAGTCAATAATACTGGCTGGACTGAATACTTCTTTCATCAACCATGCCAAGTACTGATGAGTCCTCCAAACAATGACTAGATCTCAGGAAAATGAAAGAGAAATGTTATTTTTCATGGATTAAGCATTAATTAAATATAAAAAAGTTCTACATTTTACTCGGCCCTGGGAGAAACAGCATAATGTAATTGTTTTTTAAAAATCTGACTCTAAATACTGTGTGGGTTTGGCTTGTAGTTATCCTTTAACAGGGTTCCATGATGGTATATCATTTACATTTAATTTTATCTATCCAACTCATGGAAAGCAATAAACAATGTTAGTATAACTTTTAAAATAATGTGATTCCAGTAGTAAAAAGCAACCAAGTGCATGTCGTTCCACTTGAGTTATGTCATAGATACTTACCGGATATTTTAAAATATGTACATAATGAACATCAAAATGTTAAAATTATTCCGAAGGAATATATTCGATTAAAAAAATTGTGTGTGTGTAATGTTAAATGTATTTTGAGGAAAACGATGAAAATCCAATCAGGATAAATCTCAAGGAGCACTATTTATCCCTCATTTAAATAATAGGCAGTTTATATGTATGTATTTATTTATAATTTATATATTATGTAAATAATGTTTTTATTTATTGTTATGCATTTTTTCTTTTTCTTTATACATTATCTTCTGTAATTTTTTTGTTTATGTACATGTATGTAGGTCTACTTTCAGTATATTTATTTTTTGAAAGCTCCAGAGTGAGTGCCGGGAGAAATCTCTCATTAGGGATAAGCAACTCAAATTGTACAATTTTAGGTATAATTGTCTTTGTAATTATTATTTTTACAAAATTAACTACTCTATCAGTCATATTTTTCATGGAGGAAGCCATGCTTCATGTTCGTCTTAAGACCTCTGGATGACGATGATGATAGTCAATATGTTGCACTTTCCACTTTGAATCAATGATTTATTACATGACCCAAACCATAAAATATCTAAACAAGATTGCAAGTCTGACATCATTTCTTAGACAGATTTTTTCTATGTTGGTATCCCTCATTCATATTTGAGTCAGACTATCTCCCAACTAATTGAATTGAAACGCTTGTTATTAGGTATATAATTCTTGACAATGAGTTGACTAGAAAATATTCGGCTTAAAAATATCAATATCAAATTATCACATTCACGCACGTCCGTCATCGGGAAATGAATTTCACTAACGTACACACGACTACATTGGCTACACCTCAAGCTATACAAGGCCAGTATAAGCTGAACCAGCATCGTGCGGGAATCCAATGTGAGGCCAGCGTTTACTGGAAATGCGCAGCTTAATGTGTAGCAGTTTGTACATCAGTTGTTACACAACCAGATAAAATTGTGCAAAACTAAAAATTGAGATGCATTTCCCGTCCTGTATCGGATAAATACTGCACTACAGTACTGCTGGACAGTATGGTAAAATGAATTTTTACATGAATCTCCGAGCAAATCACCTTATTACTTCTAATAAAAGCTAAATCAGTCTAAAGTGTGTAGACTATTTAGCTATAAACCCAGTTCCTAAGACTGTCACAGCGAGTTTCTAAGACCTAGTCTTATATTGCAAAAGTGCGCTAGGTGCAGCCTTGCGCGGTGTTTAGCGCGGTTCGATAACGGTTACGCCAATTGAGCGCATCCGCATTTGAGTCAAAGGACACGCACGCGCTTCAAGACGCGCTCATCTCCGTCCAAGGTTACCTACACATCCGCAGGCGAAACCCCGCTATCGCTTCTCCAGCTCCGGTAGGTTGCGTTTTATAGCGGATACATCGCTCTTCATTTTCTGCTTCATGGCTGTCGAGAGTGGGCTACAAGAAAATTCTAAGAATCATGGACACGTTTGTGGAGTATACATACTTAATTTGTGTCTCGATGTTTAGGACCTACCTCTTCAGTCTGAATATGGCGCTGTATATTAAGAAATCTAAATAGAAAATCTTCAGTGGGAACATTCGCGTATTTTATGGTGTTTTCCGCCATGAGCAGGAATACCATTAACAGACGGAACTAGAAGGACAGGCCACTCGTTTCGACCTTATCGGTGAGCTGACGCGGCCAACTAAAATGACGGTTGCCCCGACAACTCCAGCCACTGACCAATACCACGACAATATCGGTCGGCCGGTCGAGCAAAGCGGTGGTCGGGACCAACTAAATTGTAGCGTGTGTTAACTTACCTTTTACCGACCAGGGTTTCCAATATAAGGCACGATGTCTCTAACAAGCGAGATTGTCTTATTGATATTTGATACCGATGAAATGTCGAATCCCACTCCTGACCGCCGACTAGGGGCTTACCCGTAACCGCTGTCTGAATGTTTGAGAAATGATGTAGTATTTCCCTCAATAATGAGCATTACAAGCGAAATCCCTCAAACCGCGAATTCGAACACAATCTCTTCATCACATGATTTGAATTGATGAATACAAAACAGCAAGCTATGCCAATACATGAATAGTTACGACCTCACTAGCCCATCCCAATATTGTATGATTCAGTGGATGAATGGAACAGCCTGAATAGCACGCGTTCCATTTTTCAGCTTCGCTACAGTCATGGCATTCAAAATATTTATATTCGCACGTATCATTTATCCCTGCGAAATTGAAAAGACGACCTTTTCAGAAAAAATCTGTTCATGACACCTTCCTAAAAGCTTTTGGTGACTTGCTAATTCAGTTGAAAGGGAAACTGTCGGTAGCTGTTTGCGAGGTGCCGGATTACTGTGTCGACGAAGACGCCCGAAGATGTTTTTAATTCCAGAATCTTCCAGTTGGTCCACGTCTATGAGTTGGGGCGCTCCTGATATCCGTTCGGGTGTGAAATTAGAAAACATTTTCACGGGTGGAGTAGATAGAGAGGGCGGACGGACGTCTAAGCAACCCCTTTCAGAGATAACTCGTCTCACTACACAAAGGCCTGTGAACAACTCTTCGCTAGAAACGAACTCATTACAAGTTATTCGTTTCACACCTCACCTCGCTGCACGCGTAGATTCATCTTGGGGAATTTCCATTTATAAACCGTTATCGATCCACCCCGGGTTTTACACGTGCCTCGGGGACGTTATTGTACAGCTACAAAGAGCTCTTTTCACGGGTTTTTGTAGTTATTTTGACAAATATCCTCATATTTTCATAGATATTTACGTATTAAATTGAAATATGGACGGTGATTATTAGTCTCTCTTGGGATATTTTTACGCTGTTCCAGTATGCTGTGGGTCTGTTACGTAACTGTGTAATAGAGTTGTTATTATGGAAGGTCTAGACGACTGTAGCCGTATATCATGGAAATCGTCTGACAGATCGTCTAGTGTCCGAGCGAGGCTAAGGTCCTAGCTGACGCAAGTGGCCCGTTCCCGCAGGATGTCGGGAATGAGCCGGTGTCCTCATAACGCACTGTCGTCGTGGGTGGCGTGGCTTGTGTAACTTGCGTCTAATGAGGATATTATTCAGGACCGTCTCAACCTTACACCGTTACACATATGATACTTCCACTAGGAGTACTTTCCGCATAACTAATTCCACGACAACGCTTGATTGTGATGCGGAAATATCAACAATTTATATATATACGGTTGCGCAAGGCACTGCCCTTTCTGTGCCTCCCATTTCTGAAGCGCACGGGCCTTTCGTGGCCGTTAATTGTATCCCACCCAACGTGGCGGCTTCGTTAGCCGAAACAGTAGACAAATTGTGTCATTAATTTAAGTTTCTCGTTAGCGATGTGAATTGTGTCTAAGATTAATGAGAAAATCTAGACACGCTTATCTATTCTTAGTGTTAGCTCATTAAAGAAAAATATATCTTATTTTTCACGGACATATTTCCAAATACCTACTTTGGAGATTTCCAGGAAAGTCTGAAACTCATTATCTCGTCAAGTATACGTCCGGAGGATCCTTCGGATTGCGCGGGGATAAAGTATCAGAAGCGACGTCCCTGTCAAAAGTTTGCGAAAATGTGGTGTTTATTCTCGTTAAAGGCAAACTTTGACAAGTTGCATTAACTGTTTAATTTCGAGACGTTGTTTATGAGCGGAGAACATAAGAGGGCGTGACGTGGCAAGGCTGCTTTTTAATATTGAACAAAGTAGCTAACTTAATTTAACTTAGCGAGTTGAGTACTCGTACTTTTAAGTCGTAACTTACCTTAAGTGGAAACATTACCGCAGATTTCACACAGGCAGAGATAAAACTGGTGAGATGGTATGTAGAGATAGAGTGGAGTATACATTGCGTAAGTCCTTTACATATTAGCATCAATGTATTTCGCTGGTTTCTGGTTTAGACAGTGAGGGGTCATACATGTATTTGTATACGTGCATAGTAGGTTGCAACATGTATCTTATTCTTGATGCTTCAATGATTATATATTTGTCTTGAAAATAGGCCATGCAGTTTCGTCTTTAGGATATAACCACCCCATGTATTTCCGCGAGTGTCGTAAGAGGCGCCTAAGGGAAATACTTTTGTAGACAGGCAGCAGCACTCTGTTACTATGCTAACATCTTATTGTGGTCATCAACCGGCCTTCCACAAGGGTGAAGGTGAATTCGCGCATGGAAAGAAGCTAATCATTTTGCAGCTTATAAATGAACATCTAATATCTTTTCTCGTGTGGGATAGAAATCGGTTTAAAGAATAATTTATTTTTCTCAAAAGAAATTGACATTTCACTAGTAGAGAAATTAAGACTAATAATTAATGTGTAAAAACCAACAGTAAAAAGGCATGCAGAAATTTAGATTTATACATTTTATAGACTAAGTATTTATATTTAACAAAATAACAACTAATATTTATTCTTAAATGTGTTTTAACAGTTTTGTTTTGAATTCAGATAGTTTCCGTTCTTGTAGTTCCCTTGGAAGACCGTTAAACAGTTTAACACCTTCAAACAAAATACTCCTCTTTCCGTAGTTGGTTCTCGGTCCTCGCAGTTGTAAATAGTTTTTGTTTTATGGTTGTAAGTTTGTTTGTTTAGTACAGTGTTTGTGTGTATGTCTTTTGTTAGAATTTTTTTTATTAATATACAGGTTTTACATTTATATGTTTGAGTTATATTGAGAATCTTAGTTTTTTCATAGAGTGTTTGTGTTGGTGTTAGGTAATCGTAGTTATATAATATTTCAATAAGTTTATTTTGTGTTCTCTGTAATTCGGACAGATTTGTTTTGGCTGCACTGCCCCAGATTTCAATTAAGTACTCTAAGTTAGGCTTTACCAACGCATTGTAGATTTGTGTTCGTAGATTATAAGGATGCAAAGAAATGCAAGCTATAAAGCTTGACCGTTATCAAATTGTTGAGGAGACTTGGCTGTGTAGGTATAACCAAAGTAAATTCCTGGGTTCCTTCATGAGTTTGAGCTCTGTATGGCTACAAGTGAAATATAACATTGCACAGGACAACTTGTCAAAACGGGAAATGTACATACCTACTAACGTAGAATAGTAAATTGCTTTTTTAATAAAGTGAATTCCTCCATGGGGAAATACTGCGGCGAAAATTTCGGCCTACGATTAGCATTGGAGACGGCTCAATATTTTATCCCTCGGCTCCGTCCAATGTTGTTACCGGAAACGTAATGACCGCTGCTCTGGAACAAGATGTTTTCTTCGAGAATTCTCGACTCAAGGGTACAATTACAAATTCTTTTTAACGCAAGGTCGTCCGTTTAAAGAATCAAATTAAATATTATCTTGGAAAGGTCCGTTTTCTTTTATTTGATTTTATCACGAATACCTGAAGATGTATGAGGATGACTAAACTTTGATACACTCTAGTATCTTCTCAGACAGTAAACCCGTGTTTCCATTGTTTAAAAAAATTAGACGTATAGTGAGGGTTGTAGGCATTGCATAATTCACGCATAAGTACCTCTGTCGAAACAGTAACCTGTAAAATTCATGGCTGTATGGTACTTGTACAGGGCGAAATACATTGCGTGCCCTAGTCTGCCCAAGATAAGCCTCCAAACGACGTGGAATATCTTTGAAATGTTACAAGGCCGTTGTAGGAAATGGAGTCGTATAACCGGGCCCTAGAGCGCAGAGTATCCGTAGAAGGGGTTGCTTCTAGAAACTTCGACGTAACATTGGCAGCGTCTGGTTGGGGATATTATTTGGGGTGTCTATTTTAAGTCCAAGGTCTGTCTGGATATTTTAATATATATTTCTTAGATTACTGTTGCTAACCGCAAACGTGTAGTTTTTATACACAATTCCTGAAACTATTCTGAGATATCATATATCATTTTGTTAACGACATTGCCAAGGCCTAAAAGCTACGTCAAAACATTGCCTTAATTGCTTTCAGTAGCGGATAAAGTAAATTGGGCAAAAATTCCACAGTGTACGCAAAATATCACCTGCCAATTTTCATTAAAACGGGTATCGATTTTCAATTATCGGGTACAGGAGGATTGGGAAATGGGCTCTATATTGCAAGCCTGACAAGTTGTCTGTTTAAACGAATAACAATTGATAAATGGATTGGTCTTTCATTTAGGCTCATACATTCGTATTTTAAATTAATGGTCAACAGATGGTACAACGATTTGTTTAGGATACATTCGATTGCAGAATAACGGGTGTGTTTCTACTCAGATGTCCCAATCTGGTTTTCAAAGTGAAATAGTGCTTACGTTTGTTCACTTAAAAAATGTATAGTAGCATGAATTACGTTCAGACATGTTAATGTATGGAAGTTACTATTGCTATTTAACGGTAAAGTGGAGAGTGTATCTCTAGCTTTATAAGACAAGGGATAGATTTTAACTGTTGGACAGGACTACCGATCACTTTGTTCCCTAACGAATAACAAGTTATTTTTAGAATGCTTGAGCCCTATTATTAGGGTTCCGTACGCAAAGGGTAACTAACGGGACCCTATTACTAAGACTCCGCTGTCCGTCTGTCTGTCCGTCTATCACCATGATGAAATGTGAAAGTTAGACAGTTGAAATTTTCACAGACGATTTATTTTTGTTGCCGCTATAACAACAAATACTAAAAAACAAATAATATAAATATTTAAGGGGGCATACAACAGTGTTTTTTGGAGACGTGCGTTTTAAGTTATTGGTAACGCCATCTAGTGGCGAGAATTAGTTTTGCTACTCGACACTAGATGGCGTTACTAAAACGTCGAAATCGAAAATGGTATTTAATCGCATTCGCTTCGGATCGGAATCGGATTGTTCGGTGCATATTATTTATGATTTTAATTATCCATATTTTGCACGGAGCCCTCGGTGCGCTAGTACAACTGGCACTGGGCCGGTTTTTATTCTTTATGTCCAACATTAGACGTTTCGCGGCTGATGATGATGATATTATTGAGTCCTGTTACAAACGTCAGGTCCACTTACCAGTGATTTGGAAAAAGTTCGGAATATCTCTCTGGTGGTCTCAGTTCTCACTCACTTACACAGCTACGGTAAACACTTTCTAGCTTTTATCGTCTGATCAAAATCCTCAAGGTTCACTAGGCCTCCAATAAAATTTCGTACGCCTTACGTGTTATTCGTGACATGTTGGCATCAGCTATTCGTTGTAATGTCAATTTTTAGGGCACCAATAAACTTTACCTGCCTAGCTACCTTCAAGTATTATCGTACCCACATATTTATTTGTCGAACTCATTATTTTGTCATTTGTGACGTTACTTTAAAAGTTTATCGCACCATTTGGTGTGTTGGAACATTCCTTCCACAAAATCGATTCTTTTAAAACAAATACGTGGCTGCTGAAAGCGGACTCAAATGCTACAAAATGGAGTACATTGTCGGCCATTTTGAATTTACTACTCTGATCAGAGACGAGTTCGAAATTTGAATACTCCCATAGATATCTGTCCGGTAATTTGAGAGTTAGTTATTTGGGAATAATAAGACAGACAAACACATACATGGACATTTTACCATACATGAAATACCCCCTCTTTCCTCCAAAAAGAATCAGCAGTAAAACTGAGAGACCTTTGTGTAGTTCTAAGTACCTGTTCGGCGGGCAAAATTTGAATAACTGCCGTTGATTCTGGAACATTCACCACTTGTGTAGTTTCCGCTGAATAGCAGTTTAAACCCGCTCTCGACGGTCCTTTGCACGCTGCTGTTGAGTGATGAAGGGACGTGACATGAAAAGCTGAAATCGCTTAGTAATGTCGCTTACACAGTAATTTCTGTTTAAATACTATACGTCATTTTGTACATCTACTTTTGAGTGGATTATATAAGCTGTGTGACTCAGCATTTTTCTTATTTTCTATTTTACAAAGCTTTTTGACGAAATACCGCTGCTGATTATCTAATTAATTTTGTTGTAATTTGTAATGTTGTGCTGTATTGAAATTGTTTCTAACGATTTTGATAGAAAAGATAGTAATACAATTTAAATGCAGTATTGTGTACGAGGGGCATACCGAAATGATCGGGAATATAAAACAATACATACAGGAAATAACTAAATTTATTTTTATTGCTTTTCGAAGTATTCTCCGTTGCAGTTAATGCACTTTTGCATTCGTTCGAACCAATTATTATAGCAGCAATTCCAGTCCGAAGTTGACATGGTCAAAATCGTCGATTTGTATGCTTCCACTGCTTCTTCTGGACCTTGAAACCGCTGACCACGCAATAAATCTTTGATTCTAGGGAATGTAAAGTAATCATTGGGACTCAGATCAGGGCTGTATGGAGGATGATCCATTAATTCAACGTTTTCCTGCTTCAAAAACTCGCTTGTTTTCTGAGCGGTGTGAGAGCTCGCATTATCGTGATGGAGGATTATGCGTCGTTTCGGGTTACCTCTACGGAGTTCGGATATCATCTGTGGCAAACAAACCGTTGTATACCAATCAGCGGTAACCGTTCTCCGTTCCTCTAAGGGAACTGTGACTACATGTCCTGTTTTCGCGACAAACGAAGCGACCATTTTCTTCGATACGCTGCGAGAGCGGACAACTTTTGTTGGCTTGATCTCACCTGCGAAGACCCAGACAGCCGACTGATGCTTTCTTTCTGGCTCATATGAATAGATCCATGATTCATCACCAGAGACAATGTTATAAACTGCTTTTGACTTTCCTCCGTTGAAGCGTTGCAGAGTAGACCGGCACCAATTGACACGAGCCGCCTTTTGCTCTTCGGACAAATTATGGGGCACCCAGCGGGAAACTAGCTTTCTCACTCCCAGTTCACCATGTAAAACAGTTTGTATCGCAGTCATACCTATCCCTAAAGTAGCCCGAATCTGCTCATATGTAATATGTCGGTCATCCTGTATCATTCGGCGCACAACAGCGACATTTTCTGGTGTAACCGCTGTTTTTGGCCGGCCTGTGGAAGGTACGGTGCCAAGAGAAGCACGTCCACGCCGGAATTCAGAATACCAGCGATATATTGTCGTCTGGCTAGGCGCTTCACTCTTGAATATAGATATAAGCTCAGCGAGACATTGTCCCTGAGATAATCCTCGTCGAAAGTTGTAAAAAATTATGGCACGGAAACTTTCTCTTGTAAGCTCCATTTTTTTATCGACCTATCAATTTCAAACTGATATTGTTCTTTAAAAAAAATTTTTTTTTTAATTCTGTCAATTGTATTCGATTTTCAACTAACCAGTGTTTATTCATCAAAAAGAGTTTTTAATCTAATTAAATCGAAAGTACTCGATTACCGATCTTTTCGGTATGCCCCTCGTACTATAAAAGTCAACGCTAACGGAGGCATGGAAGTCGCCCACCGACTAAAGATTATGTAATCCTTATTCGTAGCTAATGCAGAGCGGTGAAACTACCTATCGATTCATACATTAACTGGCAAGCTGCCTTCAAAAACAAATCGACAAATATAAACTTCTGATTCTGCGTAACTTACATACAAAAATCATAATTACAATTAACCTGAAATCAACTGTAATAGGGACGCATTTGGCAACCGTCCAAAAGAAACGCGTATGAAGGCGCTTATTTCATGGCATTAAGTGGAATTAATTTGATCGTCCCCATTTTATTTGATTTAGAAATTACAGCGTTCCCTTTCGTTAACATAAAGGTCCAGTGGCTGAGCATGCCCAGAACCTTTTTCATTGTAATGGCCTTCACAAATCTTGCCGAAAGGTCACACGAATGAGAACGTCCGTTTCTTGAATGTTATAAGTATTTCACTGAGATCTGTAAATAATTTAGGTCGGGGAATATTGACGTGCCGGCTCTCTGTATCTCGCGCAACATGAACCTGTCTTTAAATTTGAATGATGGTGGTTGTCTACCAACTTGACGGACGTCCAAGGAATAAGATTCTTCATCCAGCTATTACTTTTTTGCTTCAATGTATCTCCCCTTCACTTTGTAAACTGTCAGGCCTCCCAATTTCGGCTTTATATCGAATTTCGTACATAAAAGTTGCTCCGGAATATCTCTAAGGCGTTCCTTTTGAAATGAGTGTATTGATTTACACGGGCAAACGATTTGTTTTCGCACTCTGAAGATATTATTCCGTACTTTGTTGTTTGTTCGCTTGACGTTGATTAATCTGCGGTGATATGAAAATAGAGTGATTACGTCGTCGTAATGCACAAAGACAATCCCATTAGCATTGTGCGCGACCTCCTCAAGGACGAGAGGGGGTGTTCGTTATGGCAGCCATGACGCTAATTCAGGAGGCGCTAACAGCTCCATAACGTTTTTCATTGGGCTTTTTATTGTCAACGTCATGTTATTAAAGAGCCGCGAACATGCACGAAAATTCGCCCCAATCCTCTATTCGCTCTCCAGTGTACCAGAATTCTTTTGTCTTTGTCCTTTTGACCTTCCAGTATCGATTCCGGTCGTTTATCTCCAACACCGGATTAGTATCGAGTAAACCCTCGGGCTATTTCCTTTCAACTTCGACAGCGACACAACTCACTGCTTCCTTTATCGGTAAACATACCTTTTGCTGGAAAATGAAAGGTTATATCGGGAGGTGTACTCTGGAATTGGCTATTTGATACGGATCCGGGAGAATTGACGTCTTATTTACGGATCTGTCGATCTGCAAACTCTTTTTAGGGTCATATTGAGAAAGTGTAATATTTGTAGAGGAAATTCACTTCAACGTTTATTTCTTATTTGAAGTTTTTGGAACAAGAATAGCCCTAGGTCAGATGTCACCCTTATTATATATTTACACACCCATGTATAGACTGGAACTACCAGATGAATATTGATTTTGATGATGTCATTTATTTGAGAGTTTGATCAACCGTCCAATGTATTTTTTACTTGGTTGATGTGTTTTCAATATGCGATAGCTTGTTAGTCCTCTACAGTACTTTTCCGTCTGGGTAGGTACCACCATATTAACCAAGAGGGCCACTGAACTGCTCACCTACGTACAAGTTCGTTTTTTTACTATCGTAAGACTTCCCAAAACCGCAGCTAGTTTTATCAAAACCCATCCAAAGTGCAGCTACTACTGAAATGCTGGTATAAGTAAGGCCGACGTGCTCGTAGACTAAAATCGATGGTTTGGGCGGGGTCGAAACGTGCTTGTAAAATATTTCTAACGTCTATCTGCAGCTGCATTTAGAACGTAGCATTTCCCACAATCCAACTAACAGTAAAGTTTAAACTTTCGTTTTACCCTCACAATCTAAGGGTGCATTTCATAGCGGAGCCCCCATTTCTTTTTATAAAGTCACGGAACGGTTTTCCCGGGCAGTTAGCTCGGTGCATCGTTCGGTAAAGGGGTCGCCATCGATCCGGGCTGGCCGTCGCCGGGACCATAACTTAGGTGCACTGCCGGCTTCGCCGACGAATTGACGCCGTGCCTTGTCATTTTATGTACAAATAGTGAGCGGTTTTAAGGAAGTTGTATTGTTCGAAGCACCTACATTTTTAAAGCAGATAGGTTTTGATAAAAGTGTCAGTTTCTTTGTTTCACAAATTATAGAGCTTTTAATTGAATTGAGTCTCTATTCTTCTAGATCTAGATTCTTTACTCCTTATTAACAGGGTTTTTTTATAGTAAGATTAGGTCTTCACGCAAATCCATTCATCAAGGGCCACTTGTTGTTATTATTTATATCCTATTTCTATATTTTAGTCCTTCGAGACGGATGACTGTTATATATTTCTTATTCTGCCTAATATTTAAGAAGAAAGATGCGTATTTCCTGAAAATTTGCGCCATGCAGTTGTCATCGTTGATCGTGTCAGGTCAGACAACCAAAAGCTGCTCATAACTCTGTGCGAGTCGGCGCCAAATTGATACCAATTTCTGTTTGTTCGAGCGGGCGTTTCGCTCGACAAATCTCCTCTTTTGAATGGGTTCCAACTTTTATGCGGAATTTCGCTAATTAATTGCTGAATTATATTTTTTATTGTTGCCGTATTCGGAGTCTTTAAAAACGGCTAGATTTACGTAACACTTTCGAACGTAGCTCTCACCTGCGCTTTGCTACGAATCGTGAAAACGTCTACGAATTCGTAGCAGTCAGTGCACTTTGGCTTGATAGCCGCCCGCGCTGTCTTTAAATGTTTCTGATATTGAGAATGATTTTTGTGATCATAAATTATGTTGTTTTTTATTAAACCTACTACTGCAAGAGAAGAAAGAGTATAATGTGTTTTATTTATTTAAGTCTCCATCTATCTCCATCTAACATCCTTCTGATCGAAAACATTTTAATGAATATGCTTAGAGTTGGACAATGGCCTTTTGAATGCAGTTTTGTAACCTCACCTATTCCTTTCGTTATTTTACCCGGTTTGCCGAGATCGGGCGTCCCGTTTAAATGCAAATACACCGCGAACAGCTATGTTCTAGTCCAGTACATCCTAACCTAGATTCACATACATAAATTATTTTATCGTAACCTCGTTTTGCCTGTTAGATAATGGCGGTGTGCACATAAGTTGAAACGGTGCAGCTCGCGTCACGCCCTGACCCCTCGTTTGATTTACTGCAAATTGGCTACACCCTGTGCATTGTGCATAGGTGTCAGATAGTCTTCTGATGTGAGTTTTCGTGTACCTTGCATGTTTACATGGTTCACCTGCTAAAATCTTACTAAACAGGTTGAGAAACATGATTATTATCGGCTACATCAGTCATTTGCCATGTCGGACTTCCTATGAGGGTGTTTGATGCGATTTGCCCTATTGTAATCACCACTCTTGTCAGGCAGATTGGTGATTGCAGTAAGATGGTAGACACTGCTGCCAATCAACTTTTTTTTCTTAGTCGCCCTTTACCTGTTGTTGTTACCAATATGACTAACCTTTATCATCCCACATCGGTGTCGTTTAATGGTTCTCAACATTCGTAGCCTAGTGATAGGATTAAGTGGTTTGTGTCATTTAGTAGAAACAATAACCTTTTTATATTATGAATCGAAACTCGATTCTTTGATTAAATCTGAAGTGCGACGCTTCCGTAGTGTTTGCCGAGTTAAATCACAAACCGAACTGATTGGGCCCTTGTTTCAATTTGGGAATTTCCCCAAGCCCAGATCGTTTTCCCTTTATATTCGATTCGTTGGCGTGGACCTCACAAATTATTCGACGGCAATACTATTGCTTTTCTGGAATATAATGCTGGCTATATCCTTCTCCATTTGGATTTGGGATTGTTTGCGAGATGCTAATAGGCAACAAAGTCACTTTAGCATTTATAATCAGTCTTGTGATTGTAACGCTCCTTGACTCAAAAACCATCTTTTCCGCTATGAACATTTACTGTTATGAAAATGTCCCTGATATAATTTATTAATTCTTTTGATGGTGCACACTATAATTTGAGTTTTCGACTTTGTATACGTTTATTTCAACGATAACAAAGGGGCCGAGCCTCACAAAGCAGTTAACTTTAAATTTTTCATGAGGAGCGCGAGTAAACATGGCTATACCTTTTCCCTTCGTTTAAATAATATACATTCAATAGAAGATGATAGGTTGAACGTCGAACACAAATGGATATTTGATTGGATCCATCGTTTCTGTACTGTACATCTATCAGAACAGGGCGTAAAGGTTAGAGGTCATCCAAACCTGGTATTCACTGGAAATGGATTTTTCCAGATTGCAATATATTTCAGCAGTTTGCTGGGATAACTCAATTTAACTGGGGATTCGTAGGCCAAAATAGTAGTAGTAAATGTATTGACGTCACTTGTTAGTTATTAACATAGTAATAAGTTCCGACGTATCAATAGTTTAATGGACGGATAATACGGATATGCCTGAAATAAAGTTTGAAATAAATAAATGTAGAGTACGAGTATGGACTAAGAGATCGTAGAATTTGGTTTAATTTGTAGTATTTCGAATGTGCTTTATTTAATTGAAAATTGTTCATTTTCGTTTACTCATTGGAAGGTTTTCTGAATAGGATAAAATAATATATAATAAAATAAAAATGTTTTCTCAGAAATTACTTATTTAATACAAGCTTTTTTGCTGGCGGAACTTTATTATTGCATTGTCATCGGATGTACATCCCAGTACCCATTGACAAAACAAATGAGACCAAACGTTTATCACGTGCAGTTTAGGAGTTCCTATGACCACCTTCCGGCTTCATCATCAGACCCTGGACACTGCAATGTTATAGTGTTGGTCCAGACAAATCAAATGAAGCGAAACACGAAGGGTTTATCTTGTATAGTTTAGGAGTTCTTATGACCACCTACCGTCTCTAGCATCAGAACAGCTCGATAATACCATAAAAATGTATTGTAATCGGAACCAACATTCAAAAAATTAAACTCCTTAGGCTAAACAAACTTACAAATATTGCATGTTAAGTAAAAGCTTTTTATGTAGTGACACATATTGTTTTACGTTTTTTTGTGTTCGTGAAATAATGACAGTTTAAGAACCGCTGCTCTAACTAAATGACACAAGCGTAACGTACATGTCATCTACTTACAAATCGATGCGATAATGTTGCGACGATCCGATAATAACGGTATAATGGTGGCAACTAGATCAACAATAACCGGTGATTACTTAATGAAGATTCTATTTACGGAGTGATACGTCGTCATGGGCCTGGACGAGCGGAACCAATTAATTCCCCGAAGGTCGGTTTACTTTCCAGATTAATTTCCTCGAGGGCGTGTCTGTTAACGAATACATGTATCACTAGAATAATAGGGCGATACTTATTCACTGATGTTGGCATAAGTGCCTAACTATGTAAAACACACATACTGGTTCCACTTCTACAGTATTTCAATGAATCTTGAATCAATACCTTTTTAAACGATTACCGATCGTTTCGAGAATATTCGTTGTGAGTTTGAAATCGATTTGAAAAAAGATTGTCGCAGATATATTTAAATGTAGTAATAGTAATAAATAATAATAGGGTATTGAGAAACTTTGATCTCGAAAGTCAGCGGTACATCAACATGTCTTGTAGCTTTAAAAGGAATACTTTATTTGATGATTTTAATTATAGTTTTAAAAAGCAATTGAGACAAGTTTAAACGAAAAGATATTTTTAAACCAAAATTTTTATGAACTTAAAAAATGTAGTATTGCCGGTAAATTAATAAAACAAAATTAAATTATTTATTCCTTAATGCCATGCTTTGCCAGTGTTACAAAACAAATATAGTCGCAATAACAAATTCACGACAGTAGAAGTAGAAGAATATAGTAAAGATGCATACACACAAAATAGCTAAAAGAATATCCTTCGTTTTCGTGTCGCTGTAGTCGGGTAAAAATGGCAGGTGTTACTTTCCATTGAAGTAAGCTGGTTAACTCTTATTAGGAAGGTATAGTGCACTGCAGTAACTACTATATAACGAACTAAAGCAAACTGTGGGGACACTTGGAAGTTTAACTTTACTAGAGTCTCTTTGAATACAATAGGATAAGAACTTTAAGAGGACTCCTTTTTATCGTCTTCGAAGTTCTCTTTGTTGAATAGACTGGGGTTTAGAGTAAAAAGTGCTTGGTAAGATCTCCTACACGGCTTGACACTGCCTTTGTCCAGTCGAATGAAATATGTATTTCTTCACTAGTAACCCGGATTATAATTTGCTTTCGGTTGCAAAGACTTTATGTTCTGAGCAATAAGTTTTACATTTAAATAAACTTTCTTTGTAATAACTCTATCTTTTAAAAACAGCTATCATGTTGGTCGAGGATTTCTAGCGCGCAATCTACTGTTTCACTTCCTCCGTTCTCTACAAATACCTAATATTTCTATCAGATTATAGGGGTTGAGCCATGTTATATAATATCCCTTACATTTCCCGAGACTCCTTTCTGTGAAAAAATTTCTTTGTGGAATACGATCGATCATAAATTGGATTTGCCGATAGAACTTCGCAATCTAATCAGTACTTTGTACGGCGAAGATGTCAATTTGTATGTAAATGAAGGCGCAATTTCTCTGATGTACTGGTACAAATTGAAGGTCTTTTTGTATGTTTTATTAAAAGAAAAAGATATTTTGCAATGCCGAATCGTGAATTTATCCTTGTTAGGGTCAGAGGGTAGTAGCGTGTTGTTAACATGGGCTTCGTGTTCCACTTCGCAAACGTAAACAGGGAACAAAAATTCTTGAAACTTCTTTAGGAATCCAGTCAGTTTGATTGTTGAATGTTGAACCGCCAGCATTATGTCAGTAGTTCTTACATCCGGTAAGGTAGTGTGATGTCATTTGCGTCATGTGTGTTTCTGTAAATATTTTAGTAGTATCCGTCTATTTTGTTTAAGGTACATGATTAATCTATGTACAGAAGTGTTCTCCGCCTCCCGCTGATCTGCGATACCTCACTTCTTCCACCAGAGACTGGCGCAGAAAGTGACCGTTAGTATAGCTTGCAGGGACGTAAATACAAACGGCACCCGTTCGATTCGTGCCGATATCACGTCATTTTTTCGATGTGTCCGACGTGTGACTTATATGTAGGTATAGAATCACCGACTGCCCCGTGGGTCTGGCATGCGACTGACAAAGTTTTGCACATTTATGAAAGTCGTCATCCATAAACAATATGATGAAACATTTTCGAGACTGAATTACGCTCATCCTTTTCCTCGCACCCAATCAATTATTGACACATTTATACATAAAAACAAAATTTACTGCCATATATATATATATACATACACAATACCGACCGCCTACACCTACGTCAAGTTTCTATGTAATACACATCATGTATTATCAAAGCCACTATCCCGTATGCGCCTAATGTCCTTTGTTCGGATTTGTTCACGTAGAATTTACTATGTTCGTCCCAATATCTTTCTCCAAGTAATTTGACATAATGGTCTTATGGCCCAGGATCCCTAATTCCCTTCGCAAAGTGAATAAAAGTACCTTTTATTGTTCACCTTTGTTTCCTCTGAAACATATTCCGCAATATTTTGCGCTACTGTTACATAATTCAGAAGCGTCGCTTTCCATTTTATACGCTCGCAGTGCTTGTAGCCTGTAGGGTGTTTTAAGAGGAACTCTTTTTTAAAAAACGTTTAACAGTTTCGGTGAAGAGAGCTGTATAATATTTTTATCGCAGCGAGTGATCCAGAAAAATTCTAGAAGCTAATCAGAAATATATATTGCAAAAAATATTTAGAAGATCGTTCGCAGCATCTATGTATATCATCTTACTGCATTCTCCAACCCGCCTGCCAAGCGTAGGGAATTTGGCAAACACCCTACTATGGTGTATGTTCAAGTCCAACAGAGGACTTAGGCAACCAATTATGATGTCGGTAAACCAGCAATAACCTGAATCAAAAATATTGTGAGACAGCTTGAAAGTTGTTCGAAAATAAAAACCGCGAAAATAAAAATACCTAATTGACTTGAAGAAAAAGTTGAAGATGGAATTAGAGAAACATTTTTGTTACCTATTTCAATTTTATACATGTTAGATTGCTTTTAAATTACGCATATAGAATCTAATCAACGACTTTACTACTGTTTAAAAACCCTCGTCAAAATCGGTTTCACAATTTAAAAGTTATGAGCGATAAGGTGTTAAATACATCACCCGTCCTTGGCCCGTAGTCAAATAAAAATAATAACGTTTGTAAAGTAGGCTGTCTGTTCAAATATTCGTATTAAGTAGGTTAAACCTTCCTTTGTCGTAAACAAATAATGTAATCGGACTTTGTTGTTTCTTTGTGCCGAATGCCTTCTCTTAATAAAAAATGCCAGGCAATATATTTGATTTGACTGTCGAATGGTCGAAGCTATTACGAATCGTCTATCTATTTAGGAATACGTCATGACACTGAATATTTCAGAAAGGAAAATTATTGTTTTATTAATTTGGTTACAGTTCGAAGACTTGACTCAAAATTATATGAGAACTTCATACTAAAAAGCTTGGTGAGCGATTTGTAACGTCGTCTACATACAAGATTTTAACCACGTCCGGAATACAACAGCCAACCAGAGTGGTTACAATGCCAAAATGGTAGCCAAGCGATTCATAAATTTCGACTTTTCATCCGTACATTGTCCCTATTATAACTGGAATGGACTGGCACTGCCGAGACTTGTTATATAAGAGTTCATTAAGATTATTACGACTTCACAGATTGCGTTGGACCGTTGCTCGAAATTGGATACTTAGATACTTTTTTATGTAGCCATTTATCTAAATGTCTATATACATAAAATCACACAAGACATAGACTACTTCCAGCTTGTCTATACTATCTTGGTATAGCAACCAAGCTTTCTCTACATTTATTGTATCTCTCCCTCTTGCCTAGCGGATTTGTATGTGTCCATTTGACCTATCTGAAGGGTATCCCTCATTTAATTGTGCTTCCTATCATATAAGTATGCAATTAATTAGTATTGCAAATTATAAACTTGCGTAAATTACCTGCAAACAGACCAAAACGCCCCATAGATTCCGGAACTCTTCGTACGTTGCCCCTGCTGAAGCATCTAGCTAGGTAGTATTGATTAGTGACAATCGCTATGTTATATAACAGTATAGAACTAGAACCCATTGTGCAAGAATAAAATCCGCCTAGCAGCAGGTTTTTGCAGAACTATGTTGTTATTAGAATGTGTGCCAAGATTCCATTGGTACGCTCTGGTGCTGTAGTAAGTTGAAGTAGTATTGATTGGGCAGGACTGCCGACTGTTACGTAAGAGACGCGCCGCCGTTCGTAGACAGCTAGACTGCATTGGTTTACTTGTATACTGCCTCGTGGCTTCAATTGTATTTCTATTTTAAAGCTATTTGAAATTTTTGTGAGGTGAATTCAGGGAGGTGTCCGCCGCCGCCGTCGTCTAAACTTGCATTTTAGCTACTAAATATAACAATTTATAGCGAATGCGAATCAATATAACATTTCAATACGTCTCAATATAAGTATCAGCAAATGCAATGTCTCCATATGTACAACATCGTACGTGAGAGTTTCGTGTTCCAAAGTTCTATCAACGTAATTGAATTTATGTCGACTCACTGTCTGTTCATCAAGAAATCGGATGTCGTCGAGATACCGAAATAAGGCTTGACATGCGCACCTCTTATCCGTGGCGTGGTGCAGATTCAATTAAATGTGCTTATCTTAGATCGGATTTCTGAGAATGTGTCTCGAGATATTTCCTTAATTATATCGACATTGTCTACGTACTGTAGCTCCAGATGAAGATATATTCTAGAAATAGAATGCGTTTCAAACTAAGAATAAAATGTAGACTGTTTCTGCAGGCTTTTTACTTTGTTTGGGCACTTTACAAAATGTCATCTCTCAGTTACGTGACGAACAATGTAGGTAGAATTTTATCTCCACGAGACAATATTGCAGTGTTAGATTCTGGCGGGAGACGTCATGTGTGCGTCAGTTACGATTCTAAATGAAGACAAGTTGTTCGTTGTTCCCGAACATTTTAAGCCGTCATTGGCAAAAGGGACGAAACTTGGACGAAACGAACAAATGCTTTTCCCCCGCAGTTATTTTGGTTGTTCCGTTTCCATCTATATTTTCCTCTCAGAGTTTGTTTTACCTTCGTCACACTAAGTAATTTTGCTTGTTACCGGGGAAATGTCAACAGTGCAGGCAGGGTAATTATATTTGCTTTGGTGTTGTTGGAGACAGTATCATAAAAGCATGCTCATGTATGGGTACATTATATAAACCGTTCAAGTCGACCCCATGAGCATGAAGATCTAGCCGGTTAATATCTAATTTCTCGTCTATTTCAAGCTCGCTTTTAATTAACTTTAGCGTAAATGTAATTGGCTAATAGCAATGCTAATAGTAATTACGTTATAATTAACTTGAGTGCCAGTATACAGGCTAAATGATATATATTATTTAATAAGCTAGACATATGACACAGTCTTGCTCTATCTCTCGGTTAATGTTATTAAATCCTTAAGCAATCCCTTTTGGTTCAGACTCAAATACAAATTAAGTAATCTTGATTTAAGGGTTCCAAATTTTTGTGGCAAAAGCTGTCCAAATGCGTGTCGAGCTACGCCCAATTTATGGTTCCGCAGTTGCCCGTCACAGGCTTGATGATAATCAGCCGAGAACAGTGCACTTCTAAACGTTGCCATCCCCATATAACATTCCTAATTACCTTTATTACCTTACCGTACCTTTTTACCATTCATCAATCATCATCATCAACACCCTATATATACATGTCCCCACTGCAGGGCCTTAGTCCTACTATCCTACAGAGAGTGTATGGGCCATCGTCCACCACGCGAGACCAGTGCGGATTGGTAGACTTCACATACACCTTTGAATTTCTTTTCGGGAATGAGCAGGTTTCCTCACGATGTTTTCCGAAAAGCCAATGGTAATGATTTTTATCCTTCGTACATAAATTTCAAATAACAAATTGGAACTCATTGGTACGAGCCAGGATCGAACCCAGACCTCGATTATCAAGGACTGACGCTCTACCCAATAGAGCTACCACGGCTTTCTACCATAACTTTTCTAAAAAAAAATTTTTTAAAACTTACAAATCCTCTCTTGTTTTGAGGAATAAAATAACGAATTTACTGTATCGATAAATACATAGGACTGAGCTCAACTCCTCGAAACGTACAGTAACCGGCAAGGTTGGAGTGGTCTGTACCAACAACACAATGACGGGCGGAGGACAATGGAGGGCTTTTGTAGCTCGCCCCTGTACTCTGTAGTAATCCCCAGATAGTATGTCGTGTACAGCGGATCAGGTGTAGACTGTGTAGAATTGTAAACTATCGGAGGGCCTAACTACACTGTCGTCTTTAGGAAATGACACCGCGTTTGCTTTTGAGACTAATGTAATTCTATCGCCAAGTTCTGACTTAATCACTTACCCGAATACATAAATCATTCACATTTCTCAGTCTCATAAAAGGGTTCCTATGTTTAAAAGGTCGTCCATCCCTAAGAAGATTATTCCAATTGCTGAGGACATCCCAGTCGCCATCTGGAGCATATTACTTTAGCGAATAATTAAATCCTCCTCGGTTAGAGTAAAAACTCATTCAGAGTAGACGATGAGAACTGAATTAATGCTAATTCCTAGGGCCAATTCAATTCCCCTTCAAGTGAATCGTTTTCTGAGAACGGAATTATTCAGTAGTACCCCAAGCCTCAGACTGCCAGTGTATGAGAGCGAATTCAAAAGATTAGTTTTGTCTAAATTCCACTGCACTGCGCAAGAGTAATGAATTCAAACTGAATCCTTTGAGCTGAGGCTGCATTCATGACAGCATCGTTATTGCTCCCGCCGCGCCGCTTTTGATGCGCTCATTTTGTGCGTTTTGAATCAGCATGCAAGTCGTTTATTATGTTTGTACCATAAGCTTTATGCAACGGTTGTAACTCGGCCTTCGTTGTCAGTCAGTCATTCATACAACACGACTCCACATGCAAGTATATCAATAGGTTTTGTACAGCATTCTGTCTTATTTACTTTTTATTATTATTTATAGAAATCAGATTGGGATGTTGTTTATAATTTAGGTTATGCCAACTGTGAAGATAGCTCACAAAGTTGACGTTCTTTTAAATTGACCAATAGTTTGATCGTGTTTCAATTCAAGTTACATCCTGTTTTCTAGGCGTATAGCATTCCGGCACTCTTTTCTAGACTAAGTTATTTACAGACAGAAATATATGCGAAAAGGATGAATCAGAGAATCGTAATCCTTTCACAAAATTCGCCCGAAAACAAATCTGAGATCGTGTAAATGATCTTTTTCTCCTATGTCCCTGATGTTTGTGAATGGTTCTATGTAAAAATATTGTTCGGCATCTTCGTCAACTGGTCATTTCCTATGACTACCATGCTACACCGAAGAAGATGTAAAGAGGCTGAATCCAGTTTTAACTGCAGCGTGCCCGTGTAACTCGGTCTGGTAATTGTCTTGCTAATAACGTAATTTGTCACGAACTGACAAATCGTATGACTCGTGAAGTGGCTCAGTTCTGTGTTATTCGTACTGAGCGTTTTCTAAACAAACTATATTCATCAACATCGGCACACGCACTTCTATTAAACATATATTCTAATGAACAAAATCTCTCCCGACCGACAAAGCCGTAAAAGTAACGACAAAAGTTTTCATATTAAAGCAAATTAGCATTTCATAAAGCGTCACAGTATGAATTTATGAATGTTTTATTTTCAATTAGGCAACTGGCCGGGTCTTTAATCAAAACACCGGAGGCAGGATAGCTGCGGTAGCGGAATTACATTTTGATTGCAACTACACGCAAATAATCTAAAAGAGTAATTTAAGCTTCTATGTTGTCTTTGACGTCATTAGCTAATGTATAAATATTACATTGTCCAAAGCATTAAGGATCTTAGTATTTTGTCATCATGGATGAACAGTATGCGGCAGTAGTACGCTCCTGAACAATAGGCCTTTCCCTCTATAATATACTCTCTTCATGAAGTCTTTCCACGTGGCAGACGCTACAGCGATTATTTATCGGTCCTCCGGCATATGACCATCCTACTGTCACTTCGACTTGCTAATCTGAAGTCCACCCAAAACGTTATTTGTTAGAACTATTATATTTTGTTTAAGTGCGATTTATACATTATTTTATCATCAATAAAGATAAATAATCATAAAAAAACATCTTAGTTAAATTCTATAAAACTATTTTATATTCTGAACATTACGGTTCTTGGTTGTCACCTGTCAGGACCGCGACAAACAGGCGGCAAAATTATATAATAACTTCCACAAACCATTTTCTCTAATTGAATCTGTTTTATTATTAAAACCAAATTAAAACGCTCATAACTAGATCCGCCATTTTGAAGCCGCCGCCGCGCGCCGCCAAAACCGCTATAGAGCTAGAGCTCAGGGGAAAAATTAAATCTGCAGTCGTAGCAGATGTCTGAGCATTTCCCTCTAATCTCGTTTAAACCCTCGCTCTCGTTCCTTGTCGCTTGTGTAATTTTATGAAATTGGTTAATGCATTAAACTAGCAAAATACCTGTTTTTACTGCCTTAGTGTAACTTCCTTCAGCCCCAGTTTGAATTGGTCTGGCACGGGCAGACTACTGTCAGACTTGTTTTAAAATTTTATATTCCGATGACTATGAAAGCAATGGCAGTTACAATTACAGTAAAATTGTCCTTGTCACTGGAGTACTATATTGCTGAGATTACTGTAAACTGAGTACGTCGTGCTACAACGGCCTCATGATAATTGTGTCGCTACGGCCGAGCGCAAATTTCATTCACTCATTCATACGGCGGCGCGCCCACGCGCAATTTGCCCATTCTCAGTTACAGTGTAATCAGGAAGAGTTTGTAGCTTTATTCTGTGTAACTCATTTGGCTAATCGCATCATGCTATGGTTCGGCATGGCCATAAAGTGTTTCCCGCCGCGGATTGCTGTGGGAACATAAGACGCGTTCTTTTCCGCCTCTCACTAGTTTCAACTCTTTAATGAAACTGCCCTGAGTATTAGTAATCCTTTATTTCTAGGGTCCGTCCGTACACAAGGATGTATATTTTGAACCGTAATAGATAGACACTTGTCATAAAATGTATATTATTACGGCCACTAGCAGCAAATAATAAAACGTTTAATATTAAAAGGGAAGAAACTGTTTGTTTTTTTCGTCGATTTTTGTTCGATATTGCTTAATATTGTACGGAGGTACGGAACCCTTCGGGTTTTTAGAAAACAGAAAGGGCAGGGTTTGTGGTCATAGTAAGAGGTCAGTTGACGCTGCCATTTCTGTCTGTAATTTCCCCTAAATCGACTTCTAACGCCTACCACGGGAAGAAAGATCCTATAAAGCCGAAACCACACGACTAAGAACATTACTGGGTTCATAATCCTCTTATGTCAAAAGATTACTACGTTGCTTATCTTCGCCAATTTCCACCGCTTTGATTTATTTTAAGCCTTTTCCTTAGGTTATCTCGGTCCTGTAGTAAATGGGTTGGGATGTTGTTGCCTGAGAAGTTTCTGGGAAAAATTCAATTTAGATATCTAATGTATTTTTTTAAGTTCCGAAAGAAGTTTTGTTGTTTAGGCTACCATGTCCGTTCGTTTGTCGGTCTATCTGTCAGAAACTTCTTTTTAGCTCATATATGATTGAAAATATAGGGGCTTCAGATTTACATAATGTGGCATAAAAATATGTATAAAGTACATTATATCTTAAGCCATCATTTAATTATATATTTTAAAATTTTAAATAAAAAATAAACAATTCAATTCTTTGTTATAATAATGTAGCATTGTAACACTTTTAATTGCTCTGTTTCGCTTACTGCTTTATTGTTTATGTCGACATCTCTTATATTAAAAATAGGAAACTGAATGTCTAGAGTTAAATTTTAAATTAGTTCAGAGTATAGTAAGACTGTTTGTTTCTATATTTCAATAAATAGCCGTACACGGAAAGAGTTTCATTAAATTTAAAAAATATTTACCTGGACTTATTGACCTCGAAACATTTACCTGGGGGTGTAGTTGAATATATATATTTTAAGTACATTACGAAGGTGTGTTGTCGAAAAAATATCGTAATGTCGTAATCTTCAACAAGAAATGTAAAAATTATGTAAATAGGAATGTTGTATACCTATACAAATTAACACTTAAACTTATTATATGCGTCTGTATTCAAGGCAGACATACTTCTACTGACCACAAATTAAGTTTATGTTTGTTTATTGGTCATAATTTTTGATGTTTTTGTGGGTACTTCATATACTAGTCGAAACCCAAATTTGACCCTTCCATGTGCAAGTCTCAACCGCACTAAACCAATTTATTTGTTCTCTGGTCCAATGACATGAACTGATTTGGGCGTCGCAGAGTGGTTAACACTAGTCATAAGAGAACAATCTGGCTGTGATTACTTGGTTGGAAGTACATAGTCTACTAAGAACATTGTTTTGTAGACCAAGTTTTGGTTGGATTTCCCATTACGCGGATAATGTTTCGACTAAACGTAAATTACTTCGGGACACAAGTTTGGTAAATATATTATCGTCTGTTTGTTAGACCAAACAAAGAATTGGTCTCAGTTCGTTGTTTATTCACGCTCCACTATTGATAATTGTGGATATATAAATCTTCTGCACGACAATTTCGTAATTTGTAATATTGCTTTAAGTTTTTTTACTTCCCTAACCCTGCGATCTTTTATATATAACCCTGCTCTCTGTCGCCATTTTGATGTGTTGTAAAAGCAGATGAGGTGCCGTGAAGCTCATAATTGAGTTATATGGAGCGGGGCAATTCTCGAGTGCACTTAACGCTGCTTATTCACGGCTCGGCTTTAACGCGAAGTGCCCTGGAGCCTGTTTAGCGACGAATGGCGACCGACCCGACCCCGCCCCAGATCATACGTAGACCGAATGGTGTTATGTTATGTTGAACCAGTAGCTCGACGATTGTCCTAAAACATGCTCCTATTAGATATGTTACTGTGATTATTCGACGATCTTATATATAGCAAGGTTTGGGAAATACGAATCATCGGTAATTTAATGTGCAAATTATTGAACGATATGATGTCAGGAGGCAAATGGCGCGGGACCGGTCAATGTGGCATACGATGAAGAAGGTCTATGTCCTGCAGTTGATGTTTCCTGACTGATGATGATGTCTGTACACTTTTTGTATGTAAAACAGAGTGAATTCTCTATCTATCCGGAAGTAATTTTCATCCACCATTTTGTATCTTCCCTCGTTCCCCATTTGTTAGTCTGCGAGGGTAGCTTCTAAAAAACATATTTTCAGTAGTCTATTGTATGTATCCCTTACCTTTCAAAATCTGTTGGAAGCCCGTACTCGACTCAAATTGGAATGTCTGCGGCCTCTTGTTTTGTTCCATTTTTATTTCTACCCTCTGACTCACGAATAAGCACGTTTTACATTCGTTAGACATTCGGATTTAAACTGAAAAGACGACCGATGTGTGCACTCGGGAAGCTGGGATCCAATCGTCATCGCTGATTGCAAAAGTAAAGTTCATTATTAATTTTGGATGGACAAGGCACCACTATAGCAATGTTCGTGTTATACTTTTTAAATCGGTGGTCTTTATAAATATCGACATTTGTTTTTTGGGGAACTTTAATTTTATTTTCGGCAACTTATGCTACAAGACATTTAGACAGGCTTAAATAACCAACGCCTATTTATATCGAAGATGTGTCTCGTTCAACTCCGAGCTGTGTGTAGTTTCAGTTCCCCTTTTAGAACATACTGTTCAAACAAATCAAATATCTATAAGAAAAGCTATCAACCCAGCCTGTCCTATTACAAACGTACTCAAGTTTTGAACTTTTCAAAGTAAAATCTCCTAAGTATGTGACGTTTGTAATACTCTTGCGGTTCTCCTGCGAGCATTACATAATCTTCTTTGCAACTCGCACGTAGTCTGCGGTGTCTCTACGAGGGGCATACCGAAATGATCGGGAATATAAAACAATACATACAGGAAATAACTAAATTTATTTTTATTGCTTTTCGAAGTATTCTCCGTTGCAGTTAATGCACTTTTGCATTCGTTCGAACCAATTATTATAGCAGCAATTCCAGTCCGAAGTTGACATGGTCAAAATCGTCGATTTGTATGCTTCCACTGCTTCTTCTGGACCTTGAAACCGCTGACCACGCAATAAATCTTTGATTCTAGGGAATGTAAAGTAATCATTGGGACTCAGATCAGGGCTGTATGGAGGATGATCCATTAATTCAACGTTTTCCTGCTTCAAAAACTCGCTTGTTTTCTGAGCGGTGTGAGAGCTCGCATTATCGTGATGGAGGATTATGCGTCGTTTCGGGTTACCTCTACGGAGTTCGGATATCATCTGTGGCAAACAAACCGTTGTATACCAATCAGCGGTAACCGTTCTCCGTTCCTCTAAGGGAACTGTGACTACATGTCCTGTTTTCGCGACAAACGAAGCGACCATTTTCTTCGATACGCTGCGAGAGCGGACAACTTTTGTTAGCTTGATCTCACCTGCGAAGACCCAGACAGCCGACTGATGCTTTCTTTCTGGCTCATATGAATAGATCCATGATTCATCACCAGAGACAATGTTATAAACTGCTTTTGACTTTCCTCCGTTGAAGCGTTGCAGAGTAGACCGGCACCAATTGACACGAGCCGCCTTTTGCTCTTCGGACAAATTATGGGGCACCCAGCGGGAAACTAGCTTTCTCACTCCCAGTTCACCATGTAAAACAGTTTGTATCGCAGTCATACCTATCCCTAAAGTAGCCCGAATCTGCTCATATGTAATATGTCGGTCATCCTGTATCATTCGGCGCACAACAGCGACATTTTCTGGTGTAACCGCTGTTTTTGGCCGGCCTGTGGAAGGTACGGTGCCAAGAGAAGCACGTCCACGCCGGAATTCAGAATACCAGCGATATATTGTCGTCTGGCTAGGCGCTTCACTCTTGAATATAGATATAAGCTCAGCGAGACATTGTCCCTGAGATAATCCTCGTCGAAAGTTGTAAAAAATTATGGCACGGAAACTTTCTCTTGTAAGCTCCATTTTTTTATCGACCTATCAATTTCAAACTGATATTGTTCTTTAAAAAAAAATTTTTTTTTAATTCTGTCAATTGTATTCGATTTTCAACTAACCAGTGTTTATTCATCAAAAAGAGTTTTTAATCTAATTAAATCGAAAGTACTCGATTACCGATCTTTTCGGTATGCCCCTCGTACTCAAATGTCAACTGCCCCGTTGGTTGGCTTCATACGTGGCATACAATAAGGTTTGTTTGCCTTTGTGCGATTAATTCGGAATGCTTGTCTAATTAGATTATGTAACGAAGGCATCAATTGGATTACGATTGTAACTTTTTGTTACTCGTATTATGTCCTCTTTCGACTTTGTGTTAAAATGTAGTATTTAATGCCGTCGTGGGTAACGTTTGCTTTATAATGTCTATTCACAGATTCCTTAATAGTTTGTCCGAAATCCCCCCGCATACAAACTCTTGCGATGATGAAATAAGCGCAATTTTTAGAATGTTTCAACGAACTATAAATCTTACCTAGCAGTACATATTGCAATAAACTTCCTTCTGCTTCACCTTCGACCAGAAAGGCGAGTGAATCAACTCTGGCTATGACGCTGCCCGCTGGCGTAGCAACGGCCGTGACGAGTGGTGTTTATATTCACTCATATTATGTTTACTCTATAATAATTTCATTGACTGAAATGTTTTACGGAACGTGTCCGTCCGTTTACCGAGTACCGCGCTAAGTCCTGTACGACTACCAGAATATTCGATGCAATATAAATCTGTTTCCAGTCCTATTCGATGTTATATCCGTAGAAAATTTCCTCCGTTCCTCGTCAGACTAATTTCATTGCGCCGAGAACTCTCGAGAGATTATTGTGTTGCGGCCCTTCGGGATATTACCCATTCATTGATTTATTTATCGGATTCCTGTCTATTGAGTATTACCGTTGTGAGTTACTTGTGTTCGTAACAAAGGTCTGATGGATTAATATAAATTGGCCTAGTTTACTAAATTTACAACATCTGCCTAGCTAGAACTATGTTATATTGAAGGAGCTGATACATAATTTTCACAAACTGGTATATTTCAGCGAGAAGAAATGCTTAGGTGGTGAAAAAGTCCTCCACAGTTTTTTAATGTTTCACTTCCACTTTCTCATAATTTCCTGCTGAATCCAGGAATTGATTGAAGATAAAACAAGCCTCCACTTGAACGTAGCACCGGCGCCGTGTCGCTCGACTGCCCGTAGGCAAATCTAATATCGCAAATTGAGTTGAATCGACGGTTTATTCACTTTGACCTCGTCTCGACTCAGCACGAAGTGAGGTAAAACTGTTATCTACCACTCGCGAGCCAGCCGCTTCAACTACTTTATCGCGTTTTATCGTTTGATAAAGAATTAGCTTTCACAAAATTGAAACCTCTCACGACAGTTTGATTACTCTGCCGAGTTTACCCGAGGGGTGAAACAAAGCGGGGTGGAGATACAAAATCTTTCATGTATCTAACTGCATATAGTACGTGTCTATGCAGATTTGTTATACATAAATCCTTTTCCATTCTTTTGAGTAGCGTGGCGGGAATAAACATGTTACGTCAAATATGTACACTCGCTCTCGGCACGTTCTGTATGGAAATCTAATATTGAAATATCGGCAGCGTAGCGGGTGAGCTGTATCAATTACACGCTGTATCTTCTACGAGGCGGCTTAAAGCGGCTGCTGCGCCATACAAACAACCTTGAGACTCACATCGTATGCGTGCTTTGACGTGCACTTCATATATCAATTTCATGTTTTACGTAGTAGTCGCGCTTGACGTTAATTCATATATAGGTTACTGCTACTATTCCGACAAGCCTTCGATCCGACGGCCGACTGACCTTTTGTAAAATGATGTTTTATTGAAACCGATTCAATTTACCCTCTCTGATCTATTGCGGAATCATTGACGTATTTGAGCTTTGACGTGGAAACATTTTACGTAAACTGAAGCTTACTCGTTCATTCGACATTGATACTCTATAAATCTTGATCACAAAATAGTTTTAATATGATTCAATTACACACCACTCGGCCACGTGTCTACCGCTGAGGTTTGATTGTAGTAAACAGCTTTCGCGATTAATTTAATAAATGGACCATTATTTCTGTGCACAAGATCGAGAAGCTGCCCCTACCAAATTTGTCGAGTGCTTGGGATTGTTTCACAAATTGATTGATTGGGGGTTTCAATCTCGTTAAAGCTTTTTCAAGGTCTAGAGATTTTTGTAGATAAATTACATTTGTCGAAAGAAAATTCGATGTTCATATTTTCATATATATTTCCTTTGTCTCTGAAACATTTAATCGAACTTGTTACTTTACTAAAGTGTGTACGAAACAAACGTCCATTAATGTAGTGGATATACGATGGATTAGTAGAAATTTAGTGGCCGCCCGGATCATTTGTCCCTCGCCCTGGTCTCATGTCGCCCATCAACCCAAAATAATGGGTGTCACGTCAAGAGGACTTACAATTCTCTCGAATGTTTGCTCGTCTATGGACACATCTACTTGCTAGATCTACTTTATAGTATGAATAGTAATACTGTAATTATTTTTTAATTTTGGTTCTGCATTATTGTCTCAGTTCTACGTATACATGCTCAGTTTATACCTTAATTCAAACACAAATGCCTAAAGACAAAACTAGATCCTAAACTTTAGCCTCGGAACGTACATGCATCTTAAATTGTTGTATGTAGTATTGTTTGCACCGATTTGCATCTTATCGTCCGCTTCAAGACATAAAGTTGTCGTTGAGCGAGATTTTCTCGAAATAAATATCTCAGACAATAGACGCTGAATCAAAACTACTTTGTTGAGACATTATTACACTTGGAAACACTTTGAGTCCGTTGTTGTAACATTCGTCACACTACGTGACAGGGAAGCTTTGAATACAAAAGAAAATCTCGGAGTAAGGTTTTATGGAGCTACATGTTACTTACTAAGGTTTAAGCTCCCGAGATTTGTAGTTGAAACTTTTACCACATGTGCCGCGAACAACAATCTTCCTTCCCGTGAAACAGTTAGCAAGCAGTAAGTTAGTGAGTTTTATGACCACATTTTGGCACTGCGTTGGTTCGTCTCTGTACCGATTCAAAGTTTACCTTCTATTTCGCTTCGGCACCCACCGGGCTATTTCTGAAACGCGAATTGCGGTCTAGGTGTTATACCTAACAATAGAAGATTTATATGCTCATGTAGCATGTGTGGAATGTTTATTGAACGGAGAATATGATGGTGTATGAAGAAATCGAAGTATATGCGATGGACGATTTATGTCGGTAGATATTTACGAAGATTGAAGGTTCGAGGGAGGAAAGTTTCCCTTTCGTGCTTAGCAGTACTTATGTGCCATTTGATCATTTGTGACAAGAGATCGGGCTCAGTCAAGCGAACGAAACTTTGAGCAGTGAATTGACTAATGATTGAAGTTCATCTGTCAATGAGTATAAATCCACTTTAGGTCGCAAAAGCGCATTTTTAGTTATAGCTTCCAGTTCGTCGTTACTTCTGGTATTCTGTCCATATAGTACCCCCCAAATGGTAACCTTAAAATATATAATAACCGACAATTTATTCCTGAAAAAGTTTCCCAGATTGTTTTAGCCTAACTAATGTCGTAAACTTTGTGGAACGAGACTTCACAGAGTGGCGTCGAAGGCTGATTCTTACTTCATTGATGCTAATCGGGACACATTGCCTAATTTTAATACTTTTCAGATGTAAACAGTGTTTATATTACAGTATAGTTTTATTTCAAGATTTCATTGTCACGACATCTTTTATTCTATTTCATTTGATACTTGAAGCGCTCTACGTCTTTTATTTGGCTTACAATAAATACTTGAAATAAGTTCAGCCTGTTATCACATATCTGAGACACATCTACGATAGCTGATGTGACTACCGTGAGAAGTGTACTTGACAATGCAATAAAAGACAAGGGAAAATATAGCTGGAATATATTGTGTGTCTTTAAGAGATTTACTCAAGGAAGAAGTTTAAATAATGATTTGTATTTTGGACTGGCTGTTGATGATTTAGAGTTCCGTAATAGTAATAGACTCCGTTTGGACACTTAACGAGTTCGCGGCTCATCCCGCGCAATATTTATGCCACTTGAGGCTGCTAACGTTCAAGGCACCTCATTATGAGCTCCCTGCGTACTTTTAAATATGACTCGCGCGAGATATTCTCTCACCGGCAATTTATTGCGCCATCCATCCAAGTTTGAAGACGCTCGCTGAATTTATATAAGCACTTCTCGCTAAGTTCGTTTCGTATTACCCATAAAATGAACAACAGTGGTCTTGAGATGTGTTTGAGGATTATTTTTATGTCTATTGCCCTATCCCATATTATAAAACGTTACGTCGACTCACGCGAGGAAAGAGCCAGTCAGGGAACAATGCTCCATGTGATCATTAGTATAGCGTATGCGATCGCGTCTCTAATAGTGGGTGGTCATACTAGGTCAGCTTGGGATTGTAGTTCTGTCTCTATGACTGAAGAACTCATTTATGAGAGTGTTTAGAAAATAATTAATGTTGGTGGGGCAGTATGCGAGACGCGTTAGGTAACCGTCGTGGTGGTGGCGGGGGTGGGCGGGGGCGCGAGCGAGAGGGCTTGCGGCGCGCGCCGCCCGCCTCGGCTATTGATCGTGGGGAATGACGCCCGGGGTGACCCAAATAGAGCCTCCGTGCACCCTCCGTCCTCAAACCATCCACCTCGTGCCTCCCGCGCGCCCGACGACCGCTACACGACGAATTTTCATATCAGCCGGTCCTCCGCGGCGAAGGAATGGCCCGCTCGCGCTCTCCCGACTCCGATACCGACCTTACATAATACATCGCAAACGCCCTCCTCAATTATCTCGGTTTAAATCTCTTTGTCCTTTAAACATTTGACATCTGCTGTTACAAGGGCTCCATCTTGGGATTCCTCCTCACGAACCGGCAGCCGCTCGACGGCGCTTACGTGAGGCATGAAAGTTTTATGGGCTCGACTGAAAAGTTTGTAGGTCGACTCCTTTGCAGAATACTGAGAAGATGAAGAGATTTTTAGGTGGTTTGAGATTTCAGCACTGAAACTGCTAGTCAAAGCACTAGGTAAATATGCGCAACCGTATCAAACTTCCAAGAATTTAAATTTAAGTTATTTAAGCATCAAAGGGTTGTATGTAGTAACTGACCTATGTTTGGAAAACTCGGCTCGCAAGTAGCGCGGTGCATGCGTGGTTTGTGTAGAGCTCTGATGGCTGACACCCGCGCTACGTATATTGATCGACATATTTCACCTGCGGATTCATGTCCGTAATCCCTCGGCTGATGATAAATATTTAGGTATTGGGAATATTGATGATCCTTTCGACCCTTTTCGTGAAAAAATATACGATACGAATAATACCGACTTATAACATTAGTTCGTATTAGTTACAACAGACAAAAACGCTGCTTAATAATGAACACAATTTACTTGAGACCGTTCGTTTGGGAACAAAAGTACGTCGGGGAACATTGAAAAAATATCGCAACAACTATGAATCAACTGAAACAATGCGATGAAAAATCCTTTTGTTTAACGTTCAAGCCCAGACCTGGCGAAATGAAAAATAAGCGCTGAAGCAGGCCGCGACGGGCTCAAATTGAAAACTGCAACTTTTTATTGTGCCGACGGAGCAAGCATAATCTGCAGGAGATCGCAAATGAAATGTAGCGCAGTTATACAACTTTGTAATATTTTGTATAATTTCATAGTTGACTACGAATAAACTCTGCTGCGCTGTTTTCTACCTCTAGTTTCGAACAAGTTTCTGAACGTATGAACTAGATTAGCCATACGTTCGTTGAAGCGACGTCCACTCGATAAAGTCTTGTTTTGTTACGAGAGTTTCCCTTGAGAGTTTGAATTACGTGCATAAGTGGCGATAGGGCGTAAGCGTTTGGTTTATATAAGTATAGCTGTATTTGCTGATGGCGTGCTAAGGGCGAGTGGTGTTAAGTACCGGAAATTAATATCTGACAGGTAGTGCCCCCGAAGGGCTGCCGGAAACGCATGGTGGCCACCGGCCAAGCCCCATTGCCCAATGCTGTTAGGAAACTTATGACGTATGATGTTTCTATTGATATCAGATCTTTCGATCGAATAATCGATCCAACCTTCTTTTTTCTGATTCCAACAAAATTGATGCTAAAACGCTGAGAGTTATGGAAATTTCTGGTGTATACTAAATTGTTTATTTAAATATACTTTGCCAATAAACAACTGTCATTGATTTTGTTTATGTGAACCATTACGTAATGTTTGCAGTCACCGAGGACCGGAGAAAGCTTTCACAATAATATGTTTCAATTAATTCCGGTGATCGGTCACTGTCAATTTTCTTCCATTCGATGACTTGTGTTCAATCTTGTTTGTTCAGTACACAAGCTGTTACACTATACAGCTCCCTTTGTTTTCCTGTTCCCTTTCTTCCGTGGCCCAGTGGATACACCGACGAATAATCTCGAATTCGCGGGTTCGATGCCTAACGGACTTACCTATTCGGTACTCGATTTTGTTGGTTTTAGGACAATATACTATCTTCATCCGGCGCCACTTTGCTGCCAAACAGCAGTCCTTTAATATACAACTCTATAGTTTTACGGCAAGCAAATGTAAGAGTCAGTACCACGAGAACGTTAAAATTTGGCTTCTGGGTGAAGACATTTCTATTCTATGGCATTTCGTCACTTAGCATCGGAACAAACTAGTATCCATACTAATTTTATAAATGAAACATTGAGTTTATTTGGTTGTCCTTCCTTGACGTTAGAATCAGGTTGACTTTTTTATAGGGATAGTTGAAAGATCGGAGAAGGGTAGACTACGCATATTCCATGGAACAAGTAGCTCCGGGGGATAATGTCTGAAGTCCGCGCAGATAAAGTCGCGGGCAGATCCTAGTATATGATATTTATAGTATCATGACGATAGTTAAGAACAAGAACATCAGCTTCGAATGCGACAGTCGGTCGTATCGATTTCCTTAAAATAGCCTTCTGAATGCAGCGCTTGCAATGAATCTTTAACATGTTAACAGTTAGGTTTTGGTTTCTCAATGGCATATACTGATGATCAATATTTTTCAACGCTATTTTCCAATATCTTAGACCCCATGAGAATTTTGTCGATCCATGCCGTGCGTAAAATAATACAGCATGTACGAGTACCTACTGTACCCCCTTATAAGTAATGCTGTAATCCGTTAGAGATCTTCACCGAAGCACACCTTTTCGAGAGAAAGGATTAGATTTTCCCGGTCTAATGCGTCCAAAGCTCCTTTTGGATGTAATGTGGGTTTCCAGTCCCCAATGTGTGGCAATAAATTCACCGTGTGTTCCAGAAGGCGAGACTCGCGGATTTAGTCGGTAATGGCGGCCACATCTTGGGCCTCTACTCGTAAAATATTTACGTCTACAATTTATTTACGGGCCGAGGTTATGACATTACCATAATGCGAATGCAATAAAACGATCTAATATATATTTCACTCACCATAAACTCGTAATACTGCTGCTACGTCACATGAGATATTGTTTAATATTAGTTCATATTAAGATACATGGCAATAAAATTTTCATGAGAGACAGAGGTCGAGTGACCCAAAAAGCCTGTTTCTATCTACGCAGCTGTTACTGTATTTGTAGATACCCCGGAACGTTAATTGTTATCTTAGGAAACAGGTATTCGTTTCCTCTAGAGAATTTGCCCTTCAGATAAGCCTGTCTGTTAATACTCAATAGAATATTAGGGCTGGGCGAGCCGCGCCGCCGAGACGGTCTTCCGCCCGCCTACGTAGCCGCCTCCTTCCTATGGACGGAATACTATATAAAATTTTATTATCGCTCTCGGTGCGAGGCTTTTATGAGGTAGGCATTGCTAAACATTACAAATATAAATATATAAACGTTTCCTTTGCGATAGTGATATTTTGTGGGTTGGATGTGATCGTCTGCGCGGTGCGGCGGCGTATCGCGCCGGGCGGAAAGATCGCAGCTAAGAGGCTGTCAACGTGCCGGTTGTGTAAGGTTACGGGGCGGCGCGCGACGGCGGCGACGGGCGGCGGCGTGCGCAGGGCGGCGCGGCGCGCGCAGCCGGCGCTGGCGGCGTGACGCAGTGTGACGTCAGTGCGCCGTCGGCTCGATACGCGCCGGCCCCGTTGCCAGTCGCCGCCCGAAGCAGGCCACCAAGCGTCGCGTCCAGCGCTCCGCCTAGCGCACTCTCTCATACCGGGTTTTAGTTTCGTACCACGATGACATAGCCCCAGTGCCGTGCGACGAGAATACGTGGAAGCGCACACAATTTTAAGTTTTTTCGTTGGAACGAGGAAACCGTCACGGTCCCCCGTTGTTGCAGAACTAGCGACGATCCACCCCGCTCCGTTGAGGGACAGAGGCGAGACCGAGAGGCGGCAGCTCCTTTTATCCGCCTTTTTATAAAGACTAGCGAAAATGGGCGAGGTGAGTCCGGTGCCGCTTGCAGAGTAGTGCTTGCTCTTAGCCTTACCGTTAGCGAGACTCTGCCGACACGGCTGAATAGTGCTTTCGTGAAGGTGTGTTAAGTGCATGCAGTCAGTGAGTGCGGAGGTAAAGCAGCGGACCCGGCGCCGGCCAGCGCCGCTTCGCCTGTGGAGTGCTTCCGTGCCCGGGCATGTCCCCCGTGTCGTGTCACGCAACAACCCACCTGCACGTGCCCTAGCATAGCATAGCCTTTGTTCTCCACATTCTCACCCCATGAATGTGACCCTCATCCTATTACGCACGTAGTGCTCAGTCATTCTAAGATGTTTCCGCTTGCATTAATTCAATTTAGATTTTTAGGATCTGCACTTAGAGGATTCTTTGTGCTGCAGTAAAATGATTGATCGTACATTTACAATTTTATACAGTGAAATAAGTATCATCGGAGTCTATTGTAAATAGGGAAGATGACAGACCGGCGCCTGCCACCGCCGCCGGCTGGATTGCGTAACTGATGGTATCGATCTGTGCATAGAATGAGACACCGCTCGGTGGTTTCTCGTTTGCCACTGCCGAACCACTTCTTTACATACTAGTGACTGAAGCTGAAATGTCACACCCCATTTTATCCATCCAGCGGCAGTGCATTTTTGTGTAAAAAGAATCTTAAATTAATCAACCAATCTTAACTACAACTGTATTGCGCTCCAGCAGTCCAGTCACATATCATAGCATTATCAGATATCATTTTATTACAACATACTTGATTCTGAAAATGAAGAGCTCTGGGCCATGGTAACTGTGTTTTATTTCATCAAAATTTAATGTTCCTTAATATTTCAATATCGTTAAGTTCAACGCACGACACGGTTACGTCATTTTGCGTTTGAAATTAAAGTTGGAACATCATGTACTTTTCATTTGTACAAATCCATGTGCTTAAGAATATATTTCGGAATACATTTAAATCACTCAAATATTACCTAGTATTAACAAATCGTTCTTAAGGTTGGGCCAATCCCAAAGTCATCAATGTTACAAAGAAATTGACATTTCTGCGTTATCACATGTGTCGATCTATTCTAGAAAACGGTCTGTAAAAATAATAATTCTGCTCTGTTCATTCATAAATGTAATATTGCCTTCAAAGCTTTATGTATTACTTATTCCCGATATTATATACGGTCCCTCATTTAGTAGAAGAAATAGTCAAAGCGTCGTCTATTATAAATTTATACGTATTTGAATACTAAAGGATCGTTCATTTAACACGTACGTAGGCGAAACATCTCCTTGGTGGTTCGAAGGAAGTAGCTAACAGGTAGCAAGAGTCGTCCGTGCCTCGGACAGAAGCACTGAAGGTTTATTAGAAAATTGCCTCGTCATTATGTCATTTAAATCGCATAGAGTGCCGTCGCTCTATTGGAGTATTTCCTTTATCCTTTATGACGACAGCACGCATCAATTAGGATGCTAGACAGAGTCCTTGGGGAGTTTCCTAATGGCCCACATTATGTTTAATTTGATGTATGAGGGAATATGACTTGAGAATGAAAAAACTCTGATTATTATTAATGTGGGATCCATAATATTCCCTAACGCCAATATTTACCAGATTTTTCTTAGAGCGGTTGTGCTGATTCTACCCTAATACCCAGTTTTTTTTGAACAGATAATACAGTGGCAATTAGATATAGGGCGTTCCGTAATAATATAATTAACATTGTCCCAGTTAGTGGTTAATCCAAAAGACGTTCTAGTTAAAGCCGGTCAAGTGCTGGTCAGTTTAGAAAGGTCGCACACGAACATAGGAAATGAGTTGATTTGTAAAAAGTTCATTTTATTTAATAGTCTACAATCACGAGCTAATTTGAGATGGTTAGGTGGACAAACATTCGCAGATACGCGAACTGATTTTAGAGATCATATTCTTTCCAGGCTTGAGAAAGCCCTAAAGCAATCCGATAGCTTCATTCAACTCTTTAGCAAATTTTTGCAAGGGAGTTGCTGTGTTCTCTATAAGTTTTTTTGTTATTGTATTTGCGACACCCAATTACATTATCATGTTTGGTTTATTTATATTCATATTCTTTTGAACTCTCATATCTTATCTCAAGTGCATTGATTACTTATTTGAATGACCTATTTAAATCTTAAGGATATTACCCCTTCCTACTTGAATTTAAAATTTATGTATCTTATAATGTTTTACTTTACGTAAGAGCTTCAAAATAACAACTCAAGCCCGTGTTTCTATTCAGGTTTTATTGTAATTGCCAATTCATTTGTATTTCCCCTCTTTTTAAGACGGCAATAACATTAAATACAAATTCATGGCTCCTCTTCTCTCGAGTCCATTACGGTCTCGATCGGTTTTAGCTCTCAATTACTCAGAGATTGCACTGTAAACGCTCGCTGAAAACGTTGAATCAGCTCAATCTCTGAGAACAGCACTTGAAATATGCTGAGCGATCTTTCAACGAGTTGATCGATTATGCTGGGCTCCTAAGTCTTTACATCTCTCCGCTCTGAAGTTTGTAGTTTATCATTGTCGGTGTTTTTCTTCATTTCGTTTTTTAGTTCGTTCGTTATTTGCTATATTTGTGATTGATTTTTGTGAATATTTTGGATACTTTTCATGATCCTCTCGTTTGTGCTTCTTCCTCCTTGGTGTACAGGTGTTTTAAACACTATTTTCTCCAGAACTTTGTGTCTGACTTAAAATTATATCTTGTACATTAGTTCTTCCAGTGGCGACCACGTACCGGGAAACGTCTACCAGGCCGTACCCCTACTAGATGGACTGACGACCTGGTTAGAGTCGCAGGGAGTCGTTGGATGCAGGTGGCTCGGGACCGGTCGATGTGGCGTACCATGAAGTAGGCCTATGTCCAGCAGTGGACGTTTCCCGGCTGATGATGATGACATTAGTTCTTCCACCTAGTCTTTTCATCAGTTCTTAATGCCCTATTCGCATTTAATTTTAAATTGTTTATCCTTCATTCGTTCTTCTTACATCCGGTCCTTTTATTACTCCACATTTCTCGTACTTTGTTCCTATTTGCTCTGAATTATTTATGGCACATTATTTTAAGTTCTTTTATCACTTCTTTCCCTAACAATATTTTCTTATTCTCCTGGCAGGCAGGAATTTTCGTATTACCTTGATACCTAGCGTTACCCTTCGATCTAAAGCCAATTAAGCCCCGTCGGGTAGTTCGACTCCTAATTAAACTTTGCTCTTATCGTTGATCTCAAACTATCTAGCGGGTGGTTAAATATCTTCCCTTTATCACTTTAATCGTCAAAGTTCTTGTGTTGCCAATCACCATTGATAATTGAAGGAACCTAGAAAATGACGGCAGCTAAGCCGTTATGTTTTAGCTAAATTAATTGATAGAAATATAATTTTTAATAGTAGCATTACAGTTAGTAAATGGTACATATATAATGAAGAAATCATGTGCACAGACCCATTATTAACTTCTTATTAGCTACTAGTAGCATTTCTTCAGAGAATGGTAAGTTTCATGTGATCCAACAAAAGCTCAATATTCATATCTAAAGCGGCAACTTATGAAATATGGCGAATAAAATATAAAACATTGTATTATATAGGTAGCTATCGATAAGTCACTTATATCAAAACATCAGCTAATATGTATTATGTAAATACAATAACTTGAAATATCTTTCATGTAACCAAAAAGAAATAAATCGTCAATCATATTAAAAGTTGTGTTCTCACATAGCGATAGATATGTATTTGTCATCTTTTTTCTCAATAAAATTGATACACTACGATCGTGAGTGTCAATAAATGTTCTGTATACATCATTAAAGCGGAATCAAAGCACGTGCCAGTCTGTCTCGTGCTATAATAAAGTTTTGGCAGCAGCCGAGCATGCGTTCATTACTACAGTTTAAAAATAATTGTCTCATTCAAACGTCACGCACTACAACGACGCGATGATAGTAACCACAAATTTTCGGTGTAAAGCAGTTCGTTTCGTGACTCTGGTAATGAGTCTTTGAGTTGGCCCGCTGCGCTAAAATGTTACGCATTCTGAAACGGACTGTGTTGCTTTTACCAAGAACTGTGATTTGTTTATGTGAGCTTTGGAAGTCCGCGTTTCAGCGCATGAAAGCTTTGAATCGTTCGTGTTGTTTACCTTCTCAAATGTTTTATTTGTGTGTCTGAAATTATACGTGAATTAAAAGTTCATTTACGTTTTTATATAAAAGGGCGAATTTCGAAACTTCAAAATTTTACTAATTCTCACCCAAATACCTTTGTTCGAAAGCTATCAAAACCTAAAAACGTAAATCTAGTAAGCAACCTAGCAACAGCCCAAAGTCGTGCCGCCCGCCCATAAATATACTCGATAAATTCATTCGCATACTCGAGACTGGGGCAACATAAACCTGTAGTAATTTATCTGGTTACAATTAGTAGCAACTTAAACACGCTCACATTATTTCGTTATTCACAAAGCAACGCTTTTTCGCTCGGTCGGTCACCTTGAAAAATCTCGAAAGGGGGCACGTCGTCTTGCGTCAGATGGAGGGAACGTTTCTCACTAGGACCGGTTTCGATTTTCCATCAGATATTCCGGTTTAACCTTTATAGAGATTATAAATGCGGTCGCTGGGGCCCGGGGGTGGCAACCTTGTCTTTTAGCTATTTATGTCGAGGGTAGCGAGCGGGGGTTGGACCGCAGTGCGCATGAGCGGTGCGCGCCGCTTATGTAACACGGCCGAACACGCCGCTGCCTTCGTCTGCTTCTGCATTCCTTGCCCCTCATCGTATGAATATTTCATCATCTCATTGTCCACGTTCATACTCTCTATAATACTAATTAAATTCCGAACCAATTATAGAGTGGTCTGCAAAGTGCCACCATCAATTATTTACATCGGCTTGTACGTGTGCAGGGCTATCTCTAAGCTAGGACTGGACCCGCATAATGCGATGGCTCTCATTTCCAGTTGCGTGGTTTACTGAAGTGCCACTCTCATTTACGAATGAACTCAGCGGTCAATACATATATTAACTGTTTTTATTGGATTAATGCGAGACTCATTTTGTATTTAAAAAACGTCTCCTGTGTGGGATGGCATACACCCCGTTTTATGTGATTATTTATTCCTCGAACTCCTAAACAGATAGATGGATTTTAATAAAAGATCCGTCACTATAAACGCAATATATCCCGCACGAGACTTCATTTTGTGACTTTATGTTCACTTTTATTTGTCGGGTTATATGGTTAGAGTTTGTCTATTTTCTAAATCCATATTGCGATTCATGTTCCCTCCCTATACGCCGTTCAAATGTCTTGACAGTTAGAGTTTTAAGATCGATTGAACTAAAACTGGAAAATAAATGGATATGGATCATGTATGTTCTCCTGTTGTCCTGCCCTAGTTATTCTTACGATAACCTTCACGTGAATTCAAGCCGTTTAATGAGCCGCGCTTGAGACCGTTCGTCAATTATCGATGGCGTGTTGTTTACGGCAACGGCCGGGACGCATTTAGCATAGTGACATTATGTGTGCGCATGCACATTACAGCTCCGGTGTGGCAGACGAGTTTCCTGTCGATGCATGAACGTTCTTGCATAATGCATTTGTTTTCAAGAGTGCCAATGACTTTCTGTAATTTATCATCGGTCAATTCAAACTGTGAACCGCTGTTAGTTTTCCATTTTCAGTGATGGGATGTCAGCATTTATTTCAGTATTCCTCTTATGCATTAAAGCTCCTACTCCCAAACGAGGATCTGCATGGTTTGAACCATGTTACAATAAAATTGTTTGGGAATGGGATAAGATTTTGATATTCATATCTTACATTTTGCCACAATGTGTTAGTACCTGGGGAAAAAATCCGAAGTACCCCATTTGTTCACTTGAACGAAATGTTAGTCATGCATCGAATTGCCCGGCGTCCTTACAATAGTTCTCGGGTTCGCACACGCATCTAGCTCGTATCAATTGAGCGCCATTGATAGCTGGGCCCTCGGCAGCTACACCGCAAGGTTACCCACGCTGTTGACGTGCGCTCCACAATACCGCTTTTCAACCATTCATACACGTTGTACAAGCATTTTATCATCATCAACGTTTTTCAAATCAATTCGTATTTAGATTAGCATTAGAAGATACTTATATTAACTAGAAATTTTTGTTGCACCATACATGGTTGTAGATTTTGTAATTGTTGACTTTTTACCGTTCTAAGAAACTGGATTTCAGGTTGGTTTTATTGTGCTCACTATCAGTATTTCTAGTTTTTTTTTACGACGTGGAATCCAGTTTCTCCATTCATTTGTTTTCTCATATCATTTGCATCATAAGACTCTTTTATTTAGGCGTGCAATTCTCGTTACTAGCTTTCCAATCAGCATCCTGAATGAATACCGCGTTACAGTTTGCACCTAAGCTTACTTTTTTAACTTCCTTTTTTAAAGTTTTTTTTCTTTTCGTCGATTGCAATACCTGAAGGAGTCATATGATGCTATTATAGCCGCCGGATAACTTAAACCAAAAACTTTGATTGCGTTGAAACTATTTTCTGGTCTCTGGTGGGGAATGACATTTCGAGCGCGTTGGGCCGCGTGATTGGCCGGACAACTTACCCCAGGTCACCTGGACTTTTGTTTTAAGTTATTTGGCGGCTATTGTCCCAGCACTTTCACCTGATCATCCATGACTGCATGGCCCCAGGGCCGCCTGTAGAATGTGTTTAGTCTAGCCCCTAGTTGTGTTTGCAGCATGGCCGTTCCGACTCCTACCGCGTCGCCACCATCGGACCCATTAAGGATGATAATAGAACCGCTGACGGACAGTACAAGGTTTTTATTTACATTACCATCTTTCATTTGATGTCAACGAGTGATCGCTGAGGTCGGCCGACGATGTATTGGCTGCCATCAGTTGTTGGGAAGATTCACAAATTGCGAACTATCTATTAAAAAAGTTCATTTGTTTGATTTTCTCCATAGTGTTTGCTACAAGTCTTTGTATTAATGAACTGGAAATTTCAGTAAAATATTTCATGTGTCTTGCTACTTAAATGTTTTGCGTTTCAACCGTTAAATATTATTTTAAAAATTTTGAATGTAACTGTTTTTACATTTTGTTTATATTCTTTTTTTAAATATGAAGTAAATTGAATTGGCCTACATTAGGTAGACCAAAATATCCGAATACGTATTTTTGTGACTCTTCTCGTCGCCAATGCTCTATACCAATGCATGCTACTCTTATTTTTTGACTTTATTTGAATTTAGAACATGGAAACTCATTCTTGCATTTTACTGGCTTAAACTTAAACTATCAGGCTTGCCCCTATTGCATTGTCAGAGTGAAGAAGGTATAAAAATAACTTCCCCAAATGATATACTTATTGGAAAATGGAGAAAAAGCGATACTATTACGTAGAAGTAACATGTGTTGATGTGTGTTACAGACACGCCGGAAACCCCCCGCGAAGAAACGGAAAGCAGGAGACTTAGACGATCTCAAGCAGGAGTTGGATATTGACTACCACAAAGTAACTCCCGAAGAGCTGTACCAAAGATTTCAAACTCACCCAGAAAATGTAAGACTTTAATCGTTTTGCCGTCACATAAGAACACCTCATGTGTCTTTCTTTGTGTTGAAGATGGCAACTTAGGGAAAATTCTTACAGCTACCACTAACCTGCCTAGCGCGGTGATCAAGGCGAAACCGCTCATTGGGTAGCTTGTCCTCAACGGCGATCCTTGTGAGAGGATAATGTTAAGACTGGACTATTCCGCTGGCTTGAAAATTAAAACCAGATTCAACACGCAATCAACACATTCTGTTTATAATTCTCGATAATTGCAATTGTTATTGCTATAATTTAGTGCATTTAAATTATTTTTAATCAATGTTCTTTTTTTCCAGGGCCTTAGTCACGCAAAAGCGAAAGAGAACCTTGAAAGAGATGGTCCAAACGCACTCACGCCTCCAAAACAGACGCCCGAATGGGTGAAGTTTTGTAAAAATCTGTTTGGTGGATTCGCGTTATTATTGTGGATTGGTTCTATTCTATGCTTTATTGCCTATGGAATTCTGGTATATATATACTCTACATTTTTTTCTATTTTATAATATTTCGTATACAACCAGCGTTGATGATTTTTCAACACCTATTAAAATGTCAACAATATAGCTTTCGGCCGTGTAGCTAAAACATGGAACCTGAGGATAGAGCTGTTTATTGGCTTAAGATGTTAAATTAACTATCAAATAACTCGCAAAATATATGGCTTCTAAAACCATCAACGTCTAAATTTCCGGTTGTCTAATTCCAACATTGAATTGTTTGAAGTAAGATAAACAGTATTTTTGTGTGTGAATAGTTCGAGACGTGTATTTTGTGTTTACTATTGTAGGCGAGTACCGTAGAAGAACCGGCGGACGACAACCTGTATCTCGGCATAGTATTGGCGGCTGTGGTGATCGTGACGGGGATATTCTCGTACTACCAGGAGAGCAAGTCCTCCAAGATCATGGAGTCCTTCAAGAACATGGTGCCACAGTTCGCTACCGTCATCCGTGAGGGCGAGAAGCTGACTCTCCGGGCTGAAGACCTTGTCCTGGGCGACATTGTTGAGGTAACTAACATACTCGTAAATAAACACACTCGCAAATCAATCTTACGCTGAAGTAGACGCATTCATTCATTTAGCTGTCACCGTGGCTTAATGTTGGACTAACCATTCGGAGGTCACGGGTTCGATTCACGGGGTTTCCCGATTCCCTATCGGTACTCGGTTTGGTTGCTGTTAGGGCATTTTATATGTCCGCTTAAGTAGCTACCACAATGTTACCTAAGTATGTCGCCAAACAGCAGTGTTAATATCGATGTTATGTTCCGGTATGAAAGGTAGCATAGTAAATAGTATTTAGTAAAACGCTCAGGTTATTGGGAGGATTTACTAGCAGCGAGTTAAATTTCACGAAATATTAATAAGAAATGTTATTTTAGGTGAAATTCGGCGACCGTATCCCAGCTGACATCCGGATAATCGAGGCCCGCGGCTTCAAAGTGGACAACTCCAGCTTGACCGGCGAGTCGGAACCCCAATCCCGTGGCTCTGAGTTCACCAATGAGAACCCTCTCGAGACCAAGAATCTGGCCTTCTTCTCCACCAACGCCGTCGAAGGAACTGCCAAGGGAATTGTTATCTGCTGTGGAGATCAGACCGTGAGTATAATTTTCTGTTTTTTTTTTACACATTCACGCACACCACTCAATGGCAGTAAAGCAGTAAAAGTTGCAGCACACTATGTGACCGATTGTTACAAAATTAATGACAATTATATTTTAGATTAAATTGTATAAACAGTTTCAGTTTTACGTCTCATATCCTGTACCGTTTATTCGACAAGTTTATTACTATTCTTACTATATGGCATGATTCATTCCCCTTTTGAGTCTATCCCTTGTTTTTGGAACTTTTCCAATGTGTCATTTTTTTATGGATAACCATTTATTTGTGGAGAAATTTATGAGAGCTTCTTGTTGTAACCTTGATAGAGATTGTGCTTTGTTCGCAAGTTTCGTAAGAAATTGTTGTTTGGGGAAATTACTATATGAAATCGAATTGCTGATTAGAATAAATGGTTGGGTCGGATAGGGAGAAGAAATTTAAACAAATTATAATGAACCTGCTGAAGATAGTCTTACATCGAGCTGCTCCCAGCGATTTTTAACAGGTTTTCTATAGACTCGATACGACGAATGATATTTCTCATCACTTGCCTTTAAAATGTCACACTGGTGTAGATCTACACATTTGACATGTGTTCTTCGTTCGTTGTTAGGTAATGGGCCGCATCGCTGGCTTGGCCTCTGGCCTGGACACGGGAGAGACCCCCATCGCCAAGGAAATCCACCACTTCATCCACCTGATCACCGGCGTCGCCGTGTTCCTGGGAGTCACGTTCTTCGTCATCGCGTTCATCCTCGGGTACCACTGGCTTGATGCTGTTATCTTCCTTATCGGTAAGCAAACATTCTGCCTTCTCCTTTAATATCATACAAGTTCACTTCACCACAATTGGTCTTTCCAACTCAACGTTACTTTACGACAGATTAGAAATATATAAAACTTTATTACTCCGATAATTGAATACAGCATAACCTGTTCTTCAATAATGAAGGATTCTAATTGATGAAGCTTCCTCCTACCGCCTTAGCGCCTCTTTCTTACAATTAATAAAATGTACAAAAACCAAACAATCTGTAACTGGAACTTCGTGTCTCTTGCAGGTATCATCGTCGCCAACGTGCCCGAGGGACTTCTGGCCACGGTGACCGTGTGCCTCACGCTGACCGCTAAGCGCATGGCTTCCAAGAACTGCCTGGTAAAGAACCTGGAAGCCGTCGAGACCCTCGGCTCCACCTCCACGATCTGCTCTGACAAGACCGGCACCCTCACTCAGAACCGAATGACTGTCGCTCACATGTGGTTCGACAACCAGATCATCGAGGCGGACACCACTGAGGATCAGTCTGGAGTACAATACGGTATGTCCTCATGTCCAAAACTCATATGCAAATAGGCTATGGTGACAGTATTATTTGAAAACAAAAGCAGATTGATCACGGTCTTGTATATAAAATGATTAAGCAATCCCGTAGTGTATAAATACTAATTTAATTTTCTTTCTCCGTAGACCGCACCAGCCCTGGCTTCAAGGCGCTCGCCAAAATCGCCACCCTCTGCAACCGAGCCGAATTCAAAGGCGGCCAAGATGGCGTACCAATCCTGAAGAAGGAAGTCGCCGGTGACGCATCCGAAGCCGCCCTCCTCAAATGCATGGAGCTAGCTCTCGGTGACGTGCTGTCCATCCGGAAGCGGAATAAGAAAGCATGCGAGATTCCCTTCAACTCTACCAACAAGTACCAGGTCTCTATACATGAGAGCGATGACCCGAGCGATCCTCGACACCTGCTGGTAATGAAGGGCGCCCCTGAGAGGATTCTGGAACGGTGCAGCACTATCTTTATTGGTGGAAAGGAAAAGGTAAGGGCACTGAACAGAACTGAAATATTTTGACACTTTCGGGCTATGGTTATGCCTCGTGGCTTTAGAATAAGATGATCCATGTCTTTCCGTGATGGTCTAGTGACTATGACAAATCCTGCAGCCCATTCCGAATGGCAGTCCTTATGAAGAAGGATGATAATTTTTACAATAATTCACCAGGTGCTTGACGAAGAAATGAAAGAGGCGTTCAATAACGCATACTTGGAGCTTGGCGGTCTCGGGGAGCGTGTGCTCGGTTTCTGCGACCTGCAACTACCTTCAGATAAATACCCGATCGGCTACAAGTTCAACACCGACGATCCTAACTTCCCGCTCGACAACCTTCGCTTCGTGGGCCTCATGAGCATGATCGACCCTCCGCGTGCCGCCGTCCCTGACGCGGTAGCTAAGTGCCGGTCTGCCGGTATTAAGGTAATCTCTAGTTTTATTACTCAAGGAATATTAGCAATCCACAAATTGAAAAACCCTAAAACTTTTCGCAGAATAGTTTATTTTGAATACCAGTTTTTCCATAACGCGCATGGTGGTGTTTTGTACCATCATATTGTAGTTTCTCCTCGACATATTGCATCTTAAAATGTCATCGAAAACACCGGAATCAGAGTTCTGACACCCCTAAAGACACTTATATATATAAAATAGGCCGTTTGACCACAATCTCACCTGATGTTAAAGGATGATGTGGTCTAGGATGCTGAAGACATCCAGGTTGTAGCGCTTGGGAAACACAAGCCAGCAGGGAATTCCACTCCTTAGCTCTTCAATTGATCACCTGATTACAGGTTATTATGGTAACTGGCGACCACCCAATCACAGCGAAGGCCATCGCCAAATCCGTCGGCATCATTTCCGAAGGCAACGAGACAGTGGAGGATATCGCCGCAAGGCTGAACATTCCCGTGTCGGAGGTGAACCCGCGCGAGGCCAAGGCTGCTGTCGTCCACGGCACAGAGCTCAGGGATATTGGATCTGATCACCTAGACGATATTCTCAAGTACGTGCAGATGATTAAACTTATAGAAATGGTTCCAGGCCTCGGGTATTACCTCAGCAATCACAGGGTTCGTGTATGCCTTGGACGACGTCTTATTCCAGGCTCAATAACATAAGAATCAAGTCACTCCATAGTCACATGACACTCATATTACGTACAAATGCTATATGATATTGGCTACTCTTTATATCGAAATAAAGTGTTCCGCGGGGATAACACTAACAATGCAGAGGTCCGGGTTCGATTCTCAATGGTAATCAAATCAAAACTTTATTTATCAGAATTAAAAATTCCATAATGTGTTAGTAAATTTCTAGCCTAAGTTAGTAAGTAAATTTTAAATAAAAATTATCAAAGCATAATAAAAAATGTCAAATACAATATGTCAAAAATACAAAAGAAAATTATGTCAGAACTAAGAATAATATATTAAACTAATAATGTATACCGTTATTGCCTATGTAACTATGACTTGACTATGTAATACTGTACTGGTAGGTTACCGCCTGGCCGCCAAGCACCATTTTAACTAAATGTATGAAAGTTAACAAAACCACCGCCTCATTAGGTATGGCTTCTTGGTACGAACGCTTCCAAACAATGGTCCTATCGTCCAACAGGTGAGATAAAGGCCAAGAGCCAAAATTATTCATTTTTAAAGAGGGAAAAACAAATGTAGAACGATGTTTTCGCCTAACCATAAAGGAATAAGCCGTGAGCGTTTGTGTGTATTGGAGAAATGCTAAGAAAACGTCTCGAATTCAAGTAAGGCCATCAGTGTAACAGAGAATTAAGTTTGTAGGTTCACTGTCGTGTCACTTCTGCGTAAGTGAGAGTAGATCCAAACGCAGTGCAGGAGGTCCGCCGGCCAGGTAGACAGGACGTGAATGGATAAGGCCAGAGGACTGAGTGGCGTGATTTGCTAGGAACCTAACTCAGCAGTGGACTGTCGCAAGTTGTATACAAAATTTACTCAATTCTTTAGATTTTAAAAATTGACTACTTCCAGTTAAAAAAATCCGCTCAGTAACATAGATGGTATCCGTTTAATAAATTGTAAACTGATGTTGCCACGCCCTAGTCCCATATCGTCTACAAACTGTACTAAACACCCATTGGTCACGTAATACAATATCCATCTAGTCGGACTGGCACCCCGCGAGCATTCTCGCGTGTTAACAAGTCGTTGCTGTGAGTATAGTGCCACTCTGCCTGGCGACCTATTTGCCTGCGACGACCTTGACTCTCTGACATTGTCAGTGGATCAATACTCGCTAGGAACCTCGTACAGCAATAGATTACATCTGTACACATAAAGATACCGCATTTGCTACGTGTACGGATATTGTGGCCTATTTATGTATTTCACGAGTTTAATCATAATAAGTAGGATACGAGTAGTTACATATAAACTTAAATAGATTGATGAAAATTTAAGGATGTTTAATTTAACATGTAATGACGTATGAAATGCAGACCGAAGTCGTTTTAATAACTGTAAAATTCTGAGTGATTAGATTAGTTGTTAATGATTTCTGGTTAGTTGTCCGGTACCCAGACTTTTAAGCTCCGGAATAGTTCAGCTATTCCTGTTGGCGAAGATGTTGTTTATCAGGAGATAACTTGTTGTGGTGCTACATTAGAACTATGTACCTAGCTATTAAGACCTTTAAAAACTGTGATGTGCTGTAAATAAATTGAAACTGTCCAAGTGAATGCGGAACAAAAGAAACTTATCTTCTTCGTCTCATCTTATACGTTTTTTTTACTAAGAGGCTTTTAGATAACACAATTAAGAGATTTGAGCTATGTTCCTATTAAAGCCACTTCCAAGATAACATTAATACAATTTATATTTATTTATATAAAAACTAGGGACCGGTCAATGTTGCATACCATGGAGGATTCCTATCTTCAGGAGTGAACGTTTCCCAGCTGATGAGGATGATATCAAAAACATTGCTCGTACTGCAATACTGACTGTAAACGCTTCGTTCAGGAACCACACGGAGATCGTGTTCGCTCGTACCTCGCCACAGCAGAAGCTGATCATCGTGGAGGGTTGCCAGCGACTGGGGGCCATCGTGGCTGTCACCGGTGACGGTGTCAACGACTCCCCCGCACTCAAGAAGGCAGACATCGGTGTTGCCATGGGCATCGCGGGCTCAGACGTGTCTAAGCAGGTAGGTCAATTGAATACAAGTGTGAAGTGAAATTGAAATCGGTCTTTCTTTTAATATTTTTTATTGGGACTGTGAAGATTCCAGAATATGATTTTGTGTTATAATGTTATTTTTAATTGCTACTTGAAGAGAAAACATCGTCTAATTTCTATCCTGTTAGACTATTTCTTATTCACATATTTATATTCTGTATTTTACTGCTAGATTAAATAAATAAAATTGGCATTACTTGCTTGTATTAAAGTTGACGCCAAAATTTATCGGACAAGTTTGACATAACTGTGGTCAAAATTGTTTAATTTTAAATAGTGAGTTGACCCATGACAATTTTTCATTTACTGAAGCCGTAGTAAATAAAATTGTGTAACTATCAGAACAACACTGGGTGAATTGTGGCAACATTCGTGTCCGATGTACTGTCAAAGTAGTCCGTGATATTATAGCGTCGACTCTATGTCCAAACACCAAGCACAGATCCGTCACAGAATAATTTAGATGGGTCATAACACGTGTCTCAAACTCAACAGGCGGCCGACATGATTCTACTGGACGACAACTTCGCTTCGATCGTGACTGGTGTGGAGGAGGGCCGCCTTATCTTCGACAACCTGAAGAAATCCATCGCCTACACTCTGACATCGAACATTCCCGAAATCTCTCCCTTCCTCGCCTTCATCCTTTGCGACATTCCTCTGCCTCTTGGCACCGTCACCATCCTCTGTATCGATCTTGGAACTGACATGGTAAGTTCTGTTTTGATACACTATGATATTGTCTTGTTGTGTGATGTCACGTTATGGGAGTAACGTGGCTTTTGTTGTTTTAAATGTAAAGAAATTACAGTTGGGATATTAATTGATTTCTCATACGTAAAATATTTTTATTAATAAAATCTCAATAGAATGATGGTACTCCTGTAATGTAGCTTCAAAAAATATTGAGCTTGTTGTACAACGAGTTTTTCAGCTGCTAACATAATCACTTATGATCAGTTAAATACAAACAGTTGTATCATAAAATGTTGTTGTATTTACTAGTATATTCAATATTTCTTGCAATTTTACTGCTACCCCTCTAGTCTCGAATAAATAATTTTTATAGCAGCTACAAAACACGTTATGAGTCTCAATGTAAGATACGAAGTGTTTTATTAAATAACTGCAGCTGTCGTTCACAAAAGATCCAAATGAACGAAAAAGTGAATGAGAACTATATAATGTGACTTATGTCTTTTATTGGCGACAGTTGCGAAAAACATATTTTCCTTAGCTCTTTCAGCACTGGCGTATCCGGAGTTTAAATCTATAATTTATTGATAAGTGATTGACTTAGGTGCCGGCCATCGCGCTCGCGTACGAAGAAGCCGAGGCGGATATCATGAAACGACCGCCTAGGAATCCATTTTGCGACAAACTAGTCAATGAGAGGTCTCTATGAACAACTCTAGCGATGTGCTGCTACATCTAACTGGTTTTCAGCTAATATTTGCCGGCGTTGTCTTGATATCGTGACGAGTGGGTGTTTATTTAATAACTTAAGTTCGGTTTCGCGTACACATAGATTCTATTATGATCTAAATGGTTATATGTATAATACATGTGGGTTCAAAATGAGTCGGCGGATTCTTTCCAGCAATATTCAAAATAATTACTTACTCCAATAATAGTGACCTATGTTTACGCAAACCAATTACAATAATATGTGTTACGATGTGAAACCTGCATAATTCTACTAAAATCTAGGCTACTAATAAACTAGCTTGGTTCTTAAAATGTGTGTTCTCTGTTAGGTATAGAAGAAAAAAAAGAATAGTTGAGTTTTGTTTGTTCTAATATTGCAATGTTAGTGTCGAGCTACCGAGAATATGGGCAGGGCAGGTTACAAACTCCGCGGAGGCTCAAGTACCCATGATACAGTTAGACAGACACGACACACGATAGTACCACAGTCATCGTCATACCATCACCATCATCATCCAGTCACCGTCAGTGACGTACGCGCATTTACCATCATACAGGACATCATCACTCATGGTGCATCCGGTTAATTTTTACTTTTCTACATCCCGGAGCGAGCCCCGTATCTGCCACAGCAGATGTCATCTCACGATCTTACATTTTTTTATGTGTTCTCAATAATTTTTTGTTGTGTTAGTTTTTAAGCCTTCCATATCGATGCAGGCACACGCCAACGTTCTAACCGCCGCGCCGTAGTCTGTCCGTGTTTGGTAGCTCTGTGAGATCAATGTCTGGTGTGACGTTTGTTTGCATCGATTGGTATATATATGTTGGATGTTGTACACATGTGATAATGACGCACACGCTTGTCTGAGTGACGGGGGGCGGGGGCGGGCAGGTGGGTCGGTGGGCCCGCTGCCGGCCCGCTGTCCGCTCACGTCGCTAGTGTTTGTGTAGGTGCCCGCCATATCCCTGGCTTACGAGGAGGCCGAATCTGACATTATGAAGCGACAGCCGCGTAATCCTTTCACAGATAAACTAGTTAACGAGAGGTAAACATACGAGGTGTGGCCTCACACTCGTTTCCATGATATTTTCTCTATACGCCTAATTGCTTGCTACCACGTGTTAGTCTTCAATATGAGGTTTGGTTGTTGCCTGCAGTGTGTGGACGGACCCGCTACCCTCTATGTGGATATTGAAGGCGACAATCGCACCGCCGCTCCTAACTTCTTGTGCCTTGCGTTGTCTTTATATATTTCTGTACTAACCGTCTCCTAAGTTTTTAATTGTACGTAGTTTGTTTGGTGGATATGGAACGATGTGTTTGTATGTGTGTCGTCACGTCCGCGTCCGCTTCCCGGCACTGCCCTGGCTCGTCGCAAGCGCATCGTTCCATCGTTGTGGTTTTGCTCATTACGTTTTATCTCTGGTGTGATGTTTCGTGTGGCGAAGGTAAGTTCGGTGTCTCTCTCTGTCATTTTGTCTAACGTGCATGTAGTGCGAACACTAACGCCCTGTTGTACTATGTATATCGTTTCTCGTATTGTATATTTTAACTTTTGTCTCATTTTACCCTTCATTATCTTCATATGCACACATTACACTGTCTCACATAGGATATATCGCTCTCATTCTTTTGACTCACATTTGCGCCTCAAGCTCACCACGATACATGTCTCCTGTATATCATGAATCTATATTATTATAAGTATAGTATAGGTACAACTACACATTCGTTTATAAGTATTACATTGAATACGGCCAGGGCTTATTTTTAACTCTCACTAGCTTAGAAATTCGAATTTATATTTTATACTATCTCTTTTCTAGGTCGGCAAGGAGCTATTTTTAAAATTCTATACACGCCAGTTTTTATTTTATTACTACTAGCTAAATTATGCGTAATTTAAGTACAATTATGTCTAGTTTTTATTGTAATTTTATGTAATGTCGGTAGCTGTAGTTACGTCCGTGTGTATATGGAGGTGTGCCGCACGCCCGCGCTCGTGCGCGTGTGTGTGACTTGTCTGATTGCTCGGTGTTACCCAAGGTGCCTGCTATATCATTGGCGTACGAGGCGCCCGAGTCTGATATCATGAAGCGGCAGCCCAGGAACCCTTACACCGACAACCTCGTCAACAGAAGGTTGGCCCCGCACCGCGCCCACAGCGGCTGCCCACGCTTATTAGATACTCAACCCATGGGTGTTACCACAATGATTAGCCCACTATACAAACATTATTCAGACACGATTGGTGAGATAACAAAAAGCATTGAATGGTGCGGCTACTTGTGATACAACAGTACCATTGACACTCGATGTGGAAGAGATTGAAGATCCCTCCCTCCCTACAACCCCCCATACCACTCCGGTCTAGCACTGAACGATTATTGCCTCTCCAACCGAAATATATCAACAGTTGTTTACCCTCCAGTACAACCTGCATATAATAGATGGACCTACATAGAAACACAATGCAATACAAATATGTATATAAGAAATTTCTTCCTCTTCAAACTTGAAGTATATATATTAACTTCCTTTTGAATAAATACTATATAGCTTCACATAGAAACCTACTAGACCTCTAAATGACTGTACAGCCTTATTTCTGTCTCTAAGATCTTCACTCTTCCATGTTTCAAGTTTTAGAAAGTGAAAGCAACATCGCAGTGTCAATAATGCACGTTTAGCAAGAACGAACATAGAGAGTTATTTATTGATCGTCCTAGTAACGCACTAGTGGATTAATTTGTGTGTGTGATTAGTTCTAGACCGTAGTAGACCATTATTACTTAGATTAGCCGTCGTACCTAATATACAAGTTGATTTGTTCCAAGCAAGGGAATGACGTAGGAGACATGGAGCATCTCTCGATATTGTAACAGTTTATAATTTGTATTTTGTATTTACAGCAAACGTTTATTTTGTATTTAAAGCAGTATTTATATATCTTTATATAGTTGAGCACGTTGCTATAAAAATACAATCACTCTGCTGTAAAACGCTTTAAATAACTTCACTCACACACGACACTATTTTTTAGTAATGCTATTCTTTTTTTATTATATTTGTATTGTATTTTCCTAGTGAAGTTTATTTCGGTTTGCCATTCTGTTGGCTTACTATTTTTTTCGCGCCTAACCTTGGGTTTGCTTGTCTTTTTTCCTGATATTCATTTACGTTTGTGTGAAGCATGAGTGCTTGCATATTAACATAGAATAATACTCTGTTTACATGTATTTCTGCCAAAATGGTAAAGTGAGAAACTGTCTATAAAGTTTTAATTTTTTACTTTAAGACCGTTCATTCGAAATTTAAAGTGATTCTCACTTTGTCACCATTCCCTAGTAATAAACTGGACTGCTGAAAGAAAATCTAGAATACATTTTAGAATAATAATATTAATAATATATTTTAGACCAATTATATTATTTTGAACAAATTACTTACATCCAGTTTGTTATTAAAGTCAAAGTCTCCCTACGCCAATGTCTTTAAAAATGCTTTTAATTTTTTAAGTTTGCCAAATTGAGTCCAATGATTGCTTTAACATTAACAAAAGCGCAAAGCCAGTAGGTTAAAGGTTACGAAGAAGTGATCAGCAACTGTTGTTAAATAAATATAAAAATATACAATAAATCTAGCCATAAATATTGATCTGAATTAACTTTGTTATAAACCTGAAAACCAATTGCCAAGACTTAAATTATATGAACGTATTAAATAATCAGTCTATTCTCGAGAGTTCAATTTTAAAGCTATCTAAATGATTATAACTTCATGCCTTTAGTCGTGGCTTAGAGTCAAACAAATTGCTTGGAACCCTTGCTTTACAGCAACCAACACAGTTCTATATTCCGTTTAACACAACGATCATACAAAACTGTAGACAACTTGGATGGTCGGCGTTATATTCTGCTTCATAAACGATGGTATGGGCGACAATATAAACAACAATAAGAGAAAAAATGAAATAATGATAACATTTTTATTTAAATAATTCGATCCATGCCATCTTACTTGTTACTTATGTTTTTTCCTGACTTTTTATTAACGAACATGTAACAAAAACTACTGACAATATAAGTTAATTTTTTTTCTTAATTTAAAATGACTATAATTTAATAATATATTGAAAATCTTGAAATATAATTAAGATTATGATGTGAAAGAAATGAGGTTTCTGTATGTGCTTGAACACAAACCTATGAATTTAAAACAGTTGAAGTGCCTAAGCCAAGTAATGAAAAAACTCTAAATGATTTTTATTTTTAAAAAAGTCGGGACAATTCGTAAGTAACATAGGAAACAGATTATAGCAACTGTGTTGGGACATGGATCCTCTCTAACCTGTCGGTCTGCACAGGCTGATCTCCATGGCTTATGGCCAAATCGGGATGATCCAAGCCGCGGCCGGATTCTTCGTTTACTTCGTGATTATGGCTGAGAACGGGTTCCTGCCGTTTAAGCTCTTCGGCATCAGGAAGCAATGGGATTCCAAGGCCATCAACGACTTGACCGACTCCTATGGACAGGAATGGGTACGTACTCTCTAAGCACATAGCAACCCTCAATCGATCAATTCTATATTTTGCCTAGTTTTGGATACAAATGTTTCAACCATCCACGGGACCTAGCTACATATAAATAATAATCATCACTTACCAAGGCCAATATATTATGATTATTATCATAAAAATTGCGAGATGTGAATTCTCTTGCGCCCCCTTATGATTCTTAAATTACAGTGATAAAATACCTCCTTTTTCCATCATTTGAGGCGAAATATACGAACACGTCTAAACTTAATTTTCCCCGTCTTACTTAAAAGCAACGCTAGCAAAGGTAAGACAGAATTGGCATACCGGATTTGAAGAGAATTAGGTGTCTTTATTCCGCCTGATTGATTATTGAATGTTATAGATAAAAGATAGATACTAAAAAAAGATAAATAGAATAGAAAGATAGATAGATAGTTTTTAGGATTAGGGGTTTAGGGTTTTTAGGTTCGACATGACACAAAATCGTCAAGCTTTTCGATCCGTGTTGGTTGGTTTCTAAAGTGCCAACAGTGAAATACTTGTTTTGCCACATAACAAACCACGTATGAATAATGAACCACGCATATGAATAAATATTGTTAAATTTATCGATATATAATGTAAATTTTTCACAGAATTTGACCGTTACCAATGTATTTAAAACCTATAACTTAAGGGAGGCATTTGTTAAAACGGAGCGAAAGGACTAACTTGTCTTCTACCTACTATACACGTATGTATTTACATAACCAATTGAACATATAATTATTAGTAAACCTGCCCCTCAGACCTACCGCGACCGCAAAGCCCTCGAGTTCACCTGCCACACCGCTTTCTTCGTCTCCATCGTGGTGGTGCAGTGGGCTGACCTGATCATCTGCAAGACGCGCCGCAACTCGATCGTTCACCAGGGCATGCGCAACTGGGCGCTCAACTTCGGTCTGATCTTCGAGACCGCCCTTGCTGCGTTCCTCTCCTACACGCCTGGCATGGACAAGGGTCTCAGGATGTACCCCCTCAAGTAAGAATGCACACAATTTATACTAAACTCTCTGATAGCTCTGTAATTTCAAGTCTGAGAAATCACATAACTGTAATATTGATCAATGAATAGAACTATCACTGTTAACTTGTTAGGTTTTCTTAAGTTGTTTCCAGGCTTATGGTATACCTTTCAATACAAATTTATAATATAACATCTCATATATATAAGTTTCACAAAATGAAAACATGAAGCCCTTGTCCATTTCTCATAGGTTCCTAAAGATGATAAGCTCTGTATTAATCTAAAAGACTGGCTGACTGACAAACTAGATTTGGCCACGTCTATAATTAAAATCTATTTGGCCACGTCACATTACGGATTTTTTAAAGAATGAATGTTTGTACTAGTCATAATATCCGGCCGTCAAGACGTGTCAAATAGCGACACTTGGGAATATTATTATTTTACATTAGAGCTTTACCTTGTCCTTAATTGTATCGCAATAAAAAAATAGCTGTCCATTATTTGTTTGAGTTTTGTAGTATTTAGTAAGCGAGTGTGTTGACTGACGTGTTTGTTGTTGTGTGTCAGGTTCGTGTGGTGGCTGCCGGCGATCCCGTTCATGCTGTCGATCTTCGTGTACGACGAGATCCGACGCTTCTACCTGCGCCGCAACCCCGGCGGCTGGCTGGAACAAGAGACTTACTACTAGGCGCGACGCCCGAGCGCGCTCACTCACCGCAAACAACGTGCATATTGTTCATTTGTGTTCTCCAACAGACTGACAGAGGTTGCGGTGCCGTTCCGGTATATGTATAATCGCTGTCGTGTACTGTACGCTTCTCACTGCTTGTTACCGCGACCGCGCTCCGACCGCCGCCCGCCCGCCCGTGCGCGAGCGAGGGAGCGCACCGCGACCATATTACAATTATTGTTTCAATGAACTATGTATGTATATATGCACAGTGAAGTATGAAGTTTGATATTTGTGATGAAAAAAATGAAAAAATTATACACAATATTATTATTTGGAAAATCGTGGATCATGTTATTTTTATATTGAAAATTGTTTCAAATGAAATTTGAGTATCTCGAATTCGTGTCATGTGACAAGTTGATGAATCTTTTTGAGTATTTGTTGAATCTCTGTCTGATATTTATTGGCTTATGTAGCGTGTGCGGCCCCGCCCGCCCGCTGCGCCGTGAGTTGGGCGGGCGGGCGAGCGGGCGCCACGTAGCGTAGAGCATATGTGAGTGACTCGTGACGTCACTGGACACGCGCAAGCGGCCGCCGACTCGGAGCCGTCGTTACCGCCGTAGTACGCCCGCCCGTCGATACACGCAGACACTAATAATTACAATTATGTATATGATAGAATGTAATGAGATACATAAAACAAGTAAAATACTAACGATGTTGTTTTTCACATACTTATGGTATTAAGTAAATAAATAAATGATCGTCTAGCAGTATATATATAGTAGTGTTTGATAGTTCGTGAGTCGAGTGGGCAGTGTGAACGGCCCGCTGCCCGCTGCCCGCCGCCCGCCGCCCCCGTGCTCGTGCTCGGCGGCCAACGAAACTCATTTGTTATAAACATAACAGATAAGTCGCCATTATTATTATTATAATTTTAAGTGAAAATTAGATTAAGTTGAATTTTTCGAGTGGATAATTGTTTAGTTGACGATTCGATCGGATGTGTGTGCGTATGAGAGGTCGATGTGGAGTGCCTGAGTTTTAGTGTACTACTGCTTACTGTTAGGTAGGTAGTTGAAATTTTGATGCCGTATTTTCAATTGTAAAAGTAGATATCGAAGCATACACAGTCGCGAACGCTTAGAGCCGCGGCGCCCGACACGTTCACAGCACTGCCGTCGACTCGGCCGGCCGGCCCGCGCGCCCCCGCGCCCCCCGCGCCGCAGTGCGCCCGCCGCGACAACGCGCACGCGCATGCGGGCACGGCGCTTTACTTTTCTAAATGAATAATCAGATTGTTAGATTTCGTCAAATTTATTCAAATAGCCTGCTCATGGTAATTATGTAAGATTTTAATTTCTTAATTAAAAGATAATAAACAAAACGTAGGAATGCGTAATTAGAGATTTTTAAAATTATACAGTTATGATAGAGTCATCTTGTTTTAGTCGCCACTTGGCTCTTCTACGGGCGGTCGTTCGGCTGTTGCTAAGTAAAAGATATAGTATTATAATATAATATAGGGTGTGTCGAGTATCGAACTGCAGCGTAGCGAGCTCGGGCCAGGTGTGGTGGAGTGATGGTGGATGGGGGATGTGACTTTGGCCGCACGAGCCGGATAGAAGGACCAAGTGGAACGATTCATTACAATTTTTCGTAACGAATACATATAACATTATAATAATGGTTACAAAAGTAAAATATAACATTATAGTGACTAATAAAAATCTAAATTATATGAAATGTTTATAGATTTAAAAATGATGTTTGTTTCTTTAGGGTGACATACTTGTCTGTGCTTGTTTGATGAGAGCGATGTAAGAACATCTCACTGACAATAGACGTTGATTATTATTATTGATATTATTGTGTACGAGCTGTTTGTTTAACCTAAACACACTACAGTAGAAATAACATTATTTTGCGTTCGACAATTCTTTACACCGATTCATTTTATAGTATTACTCTGTTGGCTAGGAGCGCTGTAAAAATGTAAGTGTTAATAAAAAAAAACATTTTCAAAATATTAATCACAATCGTTTTATTATTGTTTTGTTTGTTATGGTCCTGTTTATTTTATACCCTTTAAAAGATTAATAATTTATAGTGAGGAACATAAATAATAAAAACACGGAATTGAAATTGTCATGATTTTAAAATTTCTATGATAATCTTATATTGTTGTTTAATTGAACATTATTTGGTCACTTAGATTTGAATAAACAATTCCTAACATTACTATTTACAAAACATTATTATTGCTCTGTGAATTAACGAAACATAGATCAGTATACAATATATAAAAATACAAAGAATTGCTTGGTATGGCAGTATTTGCCGAACCAAGTTAGTATCAAAATCGACACTGATGTCGAACGCTAACAACAAGTTAGCAGAGAATGTTGGAAGGAGTCGTATGAAATGTTGAGAACTGAGAGAAATAGAGAGCTGTATAATTAAAACCGACAACGGCTAACAGCCCTAAACACAAGAACAAGATGGCGCGATGCTGATTTCATAGGGCCGCACGTTCTTCATAAATGTGTATGGTGGCTGATTGGTGGCAGATTTACAGAATGTTTAAGGTGTCTAACATAGCCATCGGATGGCACATCAGATCATTTAGAATCAGTTCTGGCACACGGCATTGTCGAAGAAACTCATCAGAGAGCAGCTTAGACCGTTAACATCAGTTCTGGCACACAACTGTCGATGGAAGCCATCAGTTTATTAATAGAATAAGGTCACATTTAACCATGTAAACTGGATCAAAAACTTATTTTAGATACTATGAAATAAAAGTCCAAGGACAGCGCCATCTATGTGATTATTGTTGAACCGGGTCTGGAAAGTTGTCCATTAAAAATGACATAGAAATCTCTTGTACCCCATAAAACGAAAAAAGATTATTCATCAGAGAGTGTGCAGAGTGTCAAAGTGTGTCTCAGACTACTAAGAAACAAGATATTGCCGAGAGCTAAAAAGAAGAAAAAATCAACTGTTTATTATTTATAATTCCGAGCCATCTATCTCTTTCATCATCTAAATCTTTCAATGCTACTTATAATCATTTAAATTGTTACTGACTTAATACAAGCTGTGGCTTAAAGGGCGATTTTTGATCTATCTCCGGCCTGATGTCGACAGATGGCGCTGTACTGATTGAAAGCGGACATGGAGGTCAGATGGTCGAACTTTTTACGTTCTGGAGGCGGGGAGACATACTTATGTTTTGGACAATCACTCAAGTAACCTGCGGCTAAAAATTCATACTGTCAATACTAACATTTCTCTCGGTTGTGACGTTTAACGCTAATACAGCAGCGCCTCTCTTCACCGACAAAGTTTTGTATAAGGTCTGGAACTCTAACAAATTATTCGCTTAGTTGGATGAGACTTATAACGAAAGCAAAAGAAACATAAACAAGATAAATTCGCAGCAGTAACAACGCGAAGTTTGGCAAACCTCCAGTGCTTTAATTGTTTTGTTTTACTGATTTGTGAGAGTTGTCGTACAATTTCAGGGGAAACTGGGTGTGAGCATTTTGTTGCTGTATCGGTATTTACAGTATTGTATAGCAGTAGTTATATATTTAAGTCAAGCTATTGGACAGTTTCAATGTCTAATAATAACATCAATAAAGAACCTAAGACGATATTAATCTTAGAAAGCTTAATATTAATCTAAGGAAGCTTAATTGGTTAATGTGATAGGAAATTATTTTATAACATCAGTCATTGAAAACTGTTATGGTTTCCCTTAAATAATTTATAATTAAAAAAATTAACAAGAGTCATAACTAGATAACCAAATTAAATATAGACATAGATAAACATGTATTTAAGATCTCAATTCACATGAACAATCAAGGAATAATATATTTTTTATATAAATGTATGTAAAAGATTTTCCCGTAGTGTTGTCCGAATGGACTCGTCTCAGCATGTGCTGCAGCGCTGGGTTTGTGACGAGCTCAGTTAGTGTGTGACGCGCAAGGAGAGGACAACAACTTGTGTACAAATACTATACAATATGTGATGTAAGAAACTAAATAACAATAATAAGTAGTTCAATAATATCATAAGATGGATGCTGCCATCCCCTGGATCTATTAGTCTCTTAGTTACGACATCATCACTATCAGCAGGAAACGTCCACTGCTGAACATAGACCTCCTCCGTGGTATGCCACAGTGACTGGTCCCGGGCCACTTACATCCAGCGACTCCCCCCGATCTTCACTAGGTCGTTAAGATATTCTACAGCTGAAACCACAAGGCCTAATAAGCACACAAAAAAGAATCTTATTGAACATTCGAAATCAGTCGCTAGTCAAATCTAATCTACGAATCCCGAAGGACACACGTGTATTCCTCGCCCTTGACGACAAGTCCTCTGCCCCAAACAGGATACACCTGTGTTCTCGCCCTATCGCCGCGCAGAGCTTCTACACACCCCCTCGTGCCCCCCTACCAACGCGCCTGCGCGACTTTGACACTGCTAACACGTCCTAACTAATTCTCTTTACAAAAACGCACTTCGAGCGGTCACCTCTCTTTTTTGGATATATTATAGCCTTTTAGTTGTGTTTTAGAAGAACGAACAGCCCTGCAATGCGACTCTGCTATTAAACACAGGATGGTTGCCAATATAGGCGCAATCAATCCGAGCAATGGTAAGTAAACATTCTTAATTAACCATTTTGTAATTATCCTTTGTTAACTGTTTAATTGATGTATATTTTTTGACTGACCACTTGATTAGTCTCATCGTTTTGTGTCGATTCTTTTGCAATGAGTCTGGAATCTTCAATGACCCTGATTGAAGGTTCTAGTAGAAAATATTGCGCTGTGGTAACTGATTAACCAAAAATATCATACAAAAACATTAGAATAATTTATTCTTCATGCAAATATGTGAAATAGGCAAGTATCCTCTCCAAATATAAGGGTAATTTTAAGACTGTGATATCGAATTGCATGACAACAATGATAATAAGGATGGTCCTTGAGATACAAGTGTAATTTATTGCGTTGTTGTAACAAGAAACCGCGGTACAAGGACATCGCCTTGTATTTTCCCTTGAAGTTTTTTTATACCAATACTAAGGTTATTATGATACTCGTACATTCTTATGTACGAGTATCATAGGATAGGAAAAAATCCAAACATATTGCCCCAAAGTCATTGTTTTTAATACTTGCTCACCGTGTTCAAAAACATACGAAGAACACGGGGAAAAAAGGATTAATACTCTGGGTATTTTGTTATTTATGAAATTATATGCTGAATCTACAAATTATACCACGTGTCTTTACGATATTTGTACAATATTTGGATGCTTGCCTTTTACCCATACAGGTTCAATACCTATCAATTGCGTCAGTTGACACAATTTGAAAAAAGAACATTGTCATCCAGAAATGTGTCTTTTTAATCCCGCTTCTGAAGTGTATTCTTCTGTATAAGATATATAGTCCGGTCAATTTAGACATTCGAGGTTACATAAAGTCCCAACAAGCTGAATTTCTGTGAAATTGTTAAAAACATAATTATAAACAATGTCTAGAAGTTCCCCATCATTCCCCTGTAAGGATTTTTTTTTATTCCAGGTCAAAGGTCAAAAAAATGAGTTTTTCGCGATTTTCAGCAAATGGTAAGTTTTATCATAAAAGTACCTTAGACAAAAATGGAGATCATAAAATTATCTATAAAAAATGTACCAATACTTTTTTTCTTACGAGCCACCGTTTCTGAGATATAACGATTCAAAAAGGTATAAAAGTTGTTATCGTCATAATATGCACACGTTTCCACGCCACCTATGAGGTAGTGTACTTAGCGCGTTTTTTTAACGCGGTTTCCCCAGTAGGCCTACTCCACGGGTCAGTTGTGATCCTGTTTAATGTAAAACTATTGCATAATAACGGAAATTTTCAAAGATTAGGAAAGATAAAAGCGATGTAAATTTAAAAAAAGTGTTGAAGTTTATTCGTCTTATTCGTAAGTTTTAAATTCTTGTTCTTCTTCTTGTTCTTCTTCTCCTGCTTCTTCTTCATCTTCATTTTGGATGCAAGTAAATTGCGTCAATAGCGATGTATCGCATGATACTTTGTCGGAGTCAAACGAATCCTCCATTGTTTGTGATTCAATATTAGAGAACGACCGGCCTTGACAATTTGTGCATGCCAAAGAACAAGACAGTCCGACTTTTTTTGCAACCACATTTAGCACTGCATCCCTTTTTGCAGTTGCAAAAAATAGTGTTCCGGCGCAGGTGGAAGTAAAGTTTGAACTGGCTCTAATATATTGTTGACCAACTTCCAACCCCAGTCTGTAGGGTCTAGCTGATAACCAAGCCACACTTGAACTTGGTAATATACTCGAAAAAGATGTTGGTGAGCAGCAACTGAGGTTGGAGGAAGACAAGCTAATTGAACTTGTTTTTTATTTTTAGTATTTTTAACGAAACATGCATATCGATGCTTATCTAAACAGGTAGTTTTTTTAGGAGCTCCGTACATAGAAAGAAGAAATCGGATGCCGTTGGTAATAACTTCTTGTTGAGTTGAATTACTCTTTTTAAAAACTTCAGCACATTGAATTAAATCTTGTTTTTCAAACATTTTGAAAACTGCTACGTGGCGTACTCATGCATATTATGACGATAACAACTTTTATAACTTTTTGAATCGTTATATCTCAGAAACGGCGGCTCGTAAGAAAAAAAGTATTGATACGTTTTTTATAGATACTTTTATGATCTCCATTTTTGTCTAAGGTACTTTTATGATAAAACTTACCGTTTTGCTGAAAATCGCGAAAAACTCATTTTTTTGACCTTTGACTTTGAATAAAAAAATTTCCTTACAGGGGAATGATGGGGAACTTTGAGACATTGGTTATAATTATATTTTGAACCATTTAACTGAAATTCAGCTTGTTGGGACTTTATGTAACTTCACTCTCATTTTTTGGTCTAAATTGACCGGACTAATATTTACAAAATTCACATGTACATCGGCTCATCGATTGAGTGAATTACCGTAATCACCACTGTTTCCAAGCGGATTGGTGATCCGTAATTGGTAACGATATAATGGCGTAGGTATATGCTGCTGCCTATTTCCCTTAGTCATCACCTTTTACGACTCACACTTCACTTTTACGAATACGATAAAGAACGAACATTATTTTGGCCAAAATTATCTACTGTCCAGTGGAAGCAACAGCATACATAAGCGCAGTAGCAGCCTTCGCAGCCATTGTTCTGGTGGTGCTGCTCTTCCTCGGCCGAAGGTGGTGCTACTCCGCGGTCTTCGGGAGGAAGTGCTGCGATGAAATCCTAGCCGGGAATCCCCGCGTCACCGCGCCTTGCCTGCCCCTCGAAAATGCTCAATTTGGTGAGTAACGCTACCTCTAGCTACCTACTGTTGTTTTCTATGTTAATTATAAGTAGAATCACTTACGTGGTACTGAAAACATCGAATCAATATTACCCCAGGGTAGAACACATGGTTCAGTCTGTTTAGTAATAGTTTAAAAAGCCTGCCTCTGTTAATACAGTTTTAAAAAAAGAACTCTTCTAACAGAACGATGTTTTCAGTTCCACTATAATAAAAACCAATATACGTTAATGGTATGTACCTACTAGTAAAAGACAACAACAATAATTCAGTATTGATTTTATGTCTAAATATAAAACTTGATCAATTCAGATTCCGTGTTTACGTGTTGTAGGGGCGACTAGCAGCTAGAATAGTCCGCAGAAATCTGATATACATCAATGGAAATGCCATAGAAATTACAGGTCGACGTTTGAAATACATATACACGTAAATCTAAACCTTATCAACAATAAGTGACAAAAATATTTACATTTTGTTATCCCCGTGCTGGAATATTCTAATGACGCAACCAATAAGGCATTGAAAAATTGTTTTCGTTACCTAAACTAGGGAAACTAAATTTTATCTATATAGTTCTCTTAATTAAACATAATATTCAATTGCAACTTAGTATCTATCCCAAGGGAAAGGCTTCTGGGCACACTACCCATTGGGATATAGATTTAGAAAGATTGTAATATAATGTATCATCCTATTAAAAATTCGTTGAAAAGAGCATTCATAGCTACTGCCTTATATTGTGATATCGAAACTCACTTAATAAACGTAGCTTTAATTGTGACCAAATAAAATCGGATTAAAACACAATCGTGACTTGTGAAACGCGAGACTAAGCGTCACCAGTATAGCATCAATGCCTGTAGTTTACGGGACTTCTATTGTTTGTGATTTGGATTTCTGTGGAATAGACAAATAGTTTAAATATTTTAGTAGTGGTCATTGTAGCTGCGGCTAGCGTGACGTCAAGGTCTAGGCAACTTTGTTTATATGATATTGTATATTTACCATGTATGTACTAATGTATACCTACCTGTAGGTACTTATTTACTTATAAATTAGGTAGTTATTACTTATTTAGAAGATTTGTACGTTGGCGTAGCTGATTGATGATTATGTTTTAATGAAAAAATAAGTGATTCTGAATCAAACTCTCGAAAGCCTCTGCTATTTTCATTTTCTAATTAAATCAGTAAAGAAATGAATATGGTTAATTATTTCTCGTAACAAACAAAGCTGATTCAATTTCAGTTTCAATGTTGCTTAAAAGAAGAATCTACGAATATTGAAATAAACCAGTATAAATTTTTAAATGAGATCTCATTGTTTTCCGCATAAACTGAAATCAATACCATCATGTACAGCCTGGGGCAGTCCACTGCTGGACATAGGCCTCTCCCGGAGTGCGTCACTCAATTCGGGCCTCTGCACTCCGCATCCATTCACGTCCGGCTACTCTATAAATCGGTACCCAAAAAAACGAAAATACGAATAATAAAATTTGCTAATAACAATTTAAAAAAAGTTATTTGTGCCGGAATCATGCTTAATCAGCCACGCCATAAAATAGATACTTAGAATGTAGGCTAGTCAACATGCTACTAACATCGATTGACGATGTGCGTCCGTCTGTGTTGTTATAGATGCTTTGTCGAAACCCAACCATTACCCCGAACGCATATTCACGTTCGAGGCCTCCGATTCGGACGAAGAGCTGCGTTTGCGCATACAACAGGTGAGGGATAGATAATTGTACATTCTGACCAGAATATTTTTGGACCTAGAGACGTAGACATATCATTGACAGAATTCCAACACACAAGAAAAACTGAAACAAAAACCATTGACAGCATCCGTAACTAGCATCCGCAGTGCTTTTGGACCACGAGAAAGTGGTTGGGGGTGGACTTCTTTTCAAAGAGGAAGAGCCAGACTAATTGTTCTTATCCATTAGACCCCCTGTGTCCATCCATTACGCATATCAGAGAACTCTAGGTGCTCCAAAGGAATTTTCCAGCGCTCGACTCACGACATGATGTTTGACTTGATATGAGGACAAGACTGCGTAGCATTTGTATGTAGTAATTTTATTCGCCGATTGCGTTATTTCATACAGTTATGCATAGTATTTTCGTAGACTAAGAGATACTCCAAGGTTCTTCTGACTTCTGTTTAGGGTCTAGCTAAAATGTTTTGGGTTTTTAGGTACACTCGAGTACAAAAATATGTATCAACTCTTGCACCATGTCACATTCACCTTTAATTGACATTTTCTTTAACACACTTCATAGAAACAAGCAAGAACGAACGTGACATAGTTCAGCACTCGAGTGTACCTTATAAATCCGATTCCTTTTATACGTATTTATTTCAAAGACCCATGCACAAATGACATCATCAACATCAACAGCCTATATACGTCCCCACTGCAGGAGCTCAGGCCTACTCTCCTACAGAGTGCAGTACAGTGCGGATTGGTAGACTTCACACACCCCTTTGAATTTATTCTCAGGAGTATGCAGGTTTCGTCACGATGTTTTCCTTCACCGTTAAGCAATCGGATAATGTACTTGATTTGAAAAACAATTCATCACGGCTGGATTCGAACCCGGAACCCTTAGATTGAAAGTCCGCGCCTTATCCACTGAAATGGAAAATGACACAGTCCGGTTTAATCATTGATTTGATTGGCTGTAGAAGGCCACAGTTGGACATAGACCTTCCTCACAGATCGCCATTTGGCATTATCACTACCCTCGGAAGGCAAATTAGTGATAGCAATTATTACATAGGTAGACATGCTGCTGTCCATGTACTGTATATTTTCTTTCTTCGTCGCTTACGGCACTCATTTCTTGAAGTCTATCATTGTTGGTCCATTTACGCATGACATATCATGACGTACCATGTTTAAAATTATAAATCTCAGTACCTATGTCTACTAATATTTTGGTCAGATGTAAGTAGTACATATTTTATTTGTAGTTTTTCATATATTTTTTTGTTTCGTCTAATACATGTTGTAGTCTTCAGTTACGTTATTGAAGTATGTAGTTTTATTTTAGTTCAAAACTTAGCTGTTTCTCTATTATATACATAAGCTTGTTAAACTGTAATGATTTATTTTAAAATAAATTGTCAGTGTAAATAGAACCCAGTAAACAAACCATTTATATATAGGTATGGTCGAGAAATAATGTGTGTGAAATAATTGTCAGACATAGCATTTTTCCCTTCTTTTAAGAGGCTATGTTGGTAAGACCACGTGTTCGGTTTCAAGGTTGCATTGTTTTGTAGCTGTCCCTCTCCGAGCCCTATCCTACCCGAGCGCGTACGGTGAGACAGCATACATTACGCGATGTTATCCACCCGTTATTTGGATGTTTCGTAGTCCAGGGATCATTTGAAGGATACATTATATTATGTAACCATTTTTTTAATACAGTATACTAATAAAATTTCAGATGTCGGTGGTTTTTCCAAATTGTTCTAAATTGATTCATACTCTTGTAAATCAGGTTCAAGGTTGGGGCTTTTTACTACCGAAAAATACAATACTTTGACGCCCTGTAACTCTGGAAGTATATATTTAAACGAAAATCTGACTCACCACCGACACAGATATTTGTTTCTAGATTGTGCCTTGAAAATTTCATAGATTTTCATAGCTTAATACTCAACATATGACTGGACTACGTTTGTATGGGCGCTTTGACAACAGCTCTTAACTTCTCAGTCCGATAAACTGAACTTGTTTAAACTAGGGTTTCCCGACCAAAGTGTTTTTCTTGATCCACCTCCACCAAAGTTTCACACTAAATTTCTGTTGCCATAATCTTTAAAAGTATAATAGCTGGATTTGTGTAGTAAGTATCTGAAAATATGACATCAGATTGTGATGTCGTGAAATGAGTATCATTAACATACAACTTCACAGTGAATCACAATTTTCATTTTAAACTCTTTTTTCGATTATTGTTCAAAGCGCCATCTATGACCCATTAGCTGCGTAACTGCTACTACTAACTATACAGTTGTATAAATTAATGATATTTATTTCGCGGCACTATAATTTCATCTCCTATATTTAGGTAATTCCTTATCAAACCCAGCTATTCTATTTTAAAATATTATGGCAGCAGAAATTTAGAATGGAAGCATTAGGAGAGGGATAACGTTAGGCTTCGTAGCAAACATCTCAAATCACTAAGAAATGCTTAGAATGACCGTCACCTTCTAGACCAACGCATTCCTCCTCACTTTCCATCAGATCAGTAGCCAAACGTTGGTCTATTTCACGGAACTGATAAAAATTGTTGAATCGGTAATGTGGGCGCAAAAGGTGTTACCCCAAAGCATGAAGCTAAAAAGATTTTTATGTGCTGCGGGCGAAAAAGAAATTGTCGATTTAATTATCGATAATAATACTTCTGCACAGTACTGCTATTAACTGCGATAAAGTCGTTTTTTATATAAAAAAATGTCACGTGTTGTAATAATTATCTAAAACATACATATGTGCAATTGCGCATACCTACATAAGTATTCGTTGGTGTCTGCTCTGGGTAGTAGAGCTGATGAGTGGAAACAGGTGGCACAGACACGAACAAATGTAAAAAATTTCATTCATCAACCGTTTATATGTATTCTGTGGTCTTTTTTTTTTAATATCTAAGCCTTTGTCACTGAACGCTGATAATTCTAGGATAAAGAGGATGTGGAATGCCGATACGAGGAGAAGAACGAGAACCTGTCTCCGCCCAAGTTGGAAGTAGAGCTGGTGGAGACTGCGCTCCGGGAGACGACCCTCAGGGAGACGAGGATCGACGAGATATTGCCCAAAAGGACTGAGTACATCCACACGTTGGAGCAACAGAGCAGTGTCGACAGTGACGTCATTGCACATAACGTATGTACTGGTGTTTAGTTCCTTCAGTAGCTGTATAATCGATGTCTATGTAGAAACAACTATCCAACATAATATAAAAAATTAAATGTTTCTACCTACTATATAGTTCTAAAATGAAAATAAAGAAAATAGTGTAGAAATCTTTAAGGTTAGTTTAAACAAGCATCAGAATATCCAGACCCCGTGTTTCACTAAACGAACACGTATGAAGAACTAGGTCAGACACTTTCGTTTGCTATACCAACACAAGATACACACAAACAAAAGTGCACCAAGTGTCAGACACTCGGCCGTCAATGTCAGTTACACGGGTGTGTTTTTTTTGTTTACGTTACATATTATTAGACGAGGTTACATCCGTATATTCTTTATAGATCCGTATCGAAAACATAACGACTATTCCCTACCACTAAGACGGATCTCAGATCGATATATCTCTCGGAATCTAATCAGCGACCGTTTACCTATTCAACAATTTAACCCCTACATCACAGAGGCAGGTAACCCTACCTCAGGGCCATACTTCATAAAGCGACAATTCGTAATAAACTGACATACGATATGTCAGTCATTTCCGACCAATCTACGGGCGAAAACAGCGAAAATGACTGGCATATGTTAGTGTAGTTCTTAAATGTCGCTTTATGAAACAGGGCCCTGCTTTATATACGATTTTTCTGTCCCTCCACCAAAGACATTTAATAGTAATAGACCGGACAAAGCAAACAAACATTTTGATCCTAAACTTATTACCAATTGGTAATAAGTTACTCAATCTAGTGTCACATCACGTCACGCGTCCGTACAAGACATTTGACATACCATTGACTTTTGAGATCAAAATGTTTATATGAAACGTTTCCCAATGACCGCTCTATAACCTATTACTATATTTAAATCTCTCTGCCCTCCACACACAGGACACGTCCCTGCTATGCGTGGAGAGCAGCAGCTCCCAGGATCGAGGGTCGGTGGAGTTCACGCTACTGTACGACGCTCCCGTCAGGAGTATGACGGTGCACATCCTGCAGGCGCGGTCCTTGCCGCTCAGGGCGCCGGGACAGATATTACAGAGCCAGGTAAACATTAACACTCCACTAGGCTTTCATACTGTGTGTGTAGCAGGCATCGCGTTGTCCCCAAAGCACAGGCCGGACACTTCAAACAAATGTCGTGATATCGGTTCCTACTCATAGAACGGTTGACGTTTTTATACATGCGCATGTGTGAATGTATTATACCGATACCGATCCTTGAGCGGGTCACTTGCGGGGATCGGAGAGGTGAGGTATCGCGGATCGGTGGGGGGTGTCCGTTCTGTGCATCTATATTAATTCTGTGCACAAAGTATCATCAGATAATCATACTTCCGTAGTCACGCGTCATTTCTTTAGTCGAAATTTTGACTATATTACACATAGCACTATAATAGTATTTCTATTGCCAGGTTCGCATTGTTCTTCTTCCATTGAAAAAACAGAAGTTCAAATCTAAGATACGCAATGGGGAGAATCCTCAGTACATGGAATGCTTCGTTCTACACAAAATTAATCCAGGTATGCAGGTGCATTATTGGTAGGTAAATATGAGTTTTTACAAGTCTCACATAGCTGCAAAAGGCCGAGGAAGTATAAAGTACCTTGTACGCCTACATTTTCGCATCAGTTTTCGAGCGATGAATGTCATTTCGAGGGTCGGTCATCCCCTGTCACTCGCGCTGCGCCCTGATGCGTGACATCATTTTCACTTCGCGGATGACGTGTGGGAAGCGGTGAACGTCCGTACTACTGTGCCAATAGGTCACGTCAATCCGTGACGTAAGCGACAACATCCCAGAGCCCAGTGCCGCAAAACTCTGTATGTATTATCAGAACTATGCAGGATCCCTCACGAGTGACATCAGGTAGATAATAGATAAATATAATATTTACCAGTATAATAATACAAACAATAACAGTAAAACAAAAATACTAATTAAAAGTAATACTAATAATAATTAAAAGAAATAAAACTAAAAGAAGTAAACATTATAAAAGAATGTGTCAGTATTTGACTACAGTATTAGACAGTTATTTTTCGGTAGTATGAATTTAGTTGAACTGACCAGGGAAGTTATCAAAGTGTAACACATCAAACAGTATGAATTCGTCCGCGTGGACTTCACATATTATCCCACGGCACCTACTTCTTCGATCGGGATTTAAAACAAAAGGACACGGAACATGCTTTTCCGGCCTTTCAACTATCCCAACACAAAAATCAAGTCATTCTGACTTCCCGGTACGATGTCAAGGATCGCATTTATAATTTCATTGTATATAATGTCATTATTTCAGAGGATGTTCATGGCCTAGGGCTTCGTATCCGTATCTACGGATGCGAGCGCATGCGCCGGCAGCGACTCATCGGGGAGGCGGCCGTCAGCTTCTCCAACCTCAATCTAGAGCTGGAGAACAGTTTGTGGCTGCAGCTCAAGCCTCGACAGCATCACCAGCCCGGATTACAGGTGCCTAACTACGGCTTTGTTTATACACAGTGCTTACGGTAAGTGAATATCACCTGATGGTAAGTGGCGATAAAACTGCAAAAGTAAATGAGACCCGAGACATAATATAGGCTGTTGATGTGATGATGTGATACCATAATATTAGCTTTTGTATCCCACGGGCATTACTTGTTCGGTTGGAATAAATAGTACCATATGTCATTTTCCAGGGTCAGACTGTCAGTCACGACGTCAAGGAAGGACAAGTTACTTTCGCATTTATCATATTAATATGGACTAGCGTTTGCCCGCGTTTTCTTCTGCGTTGACTTCAGACAGTATCCCACGGGAACTACAAGTTCAATAGGGACAAAAAGCAGACCGTCCCTTCAAATATCCCTATTTAACTAGCTACAGTGTGAAGGAAGGCATACAAGCTCAGTTTCGCATTTATAATATTATCATGGATATTCATGATGAGTTATATTGTACTTTGAAAACAAATTTGCTGATATAAATTTCTCTGAATATGTCTTTACTACAACCTCAAATTTCACCAGCTTCCGAAACTAGAGCTGAGTCACTCTATGTCTGGCGTGCTGGCCAGTCCGTCGTCTCTGGCTACCGTGACCCTGGCCAGCTCCCAGACAGGGGGCGAGGCGTGCAGCCTGGCGCGCTCCGACTCCGCCTCGTCGTGCTGCAGCGCACGTTCAGCGCCAGAGTTGCTGCTAGGACTTCAGTACAACTCTACAACCGGACACCTCTCTGTCGAGGTGACTCACATAGCTAAAGTCGACGCCTAAATTTCACAGACTACTATGACAGTACATGGGACACGAGGCTGCCACAGTTCACCCAGTGTGGTTCTGATAGATACACAATTTTATTTACTTAGCATAAATTTAATGAGATATTATCGGTAAATCAACTATAGCTGCGTATTGTCTGCTAGGTTCGTGCGCAACCCTCCCCAGGGGGGGTCAGGCGTTGGAGAAGACGAGGTAGTTGCAATAACTTCCGTAGCCCGCTACCACAACAGTACGATTCCATCGTAAAGATATCTAATTAAAAAGCTTCGAGAGCAAGACTACAATTTTATGCACCCTCTCTTTCTGTCGCGTAACGATCGAGTTAAATGACGTTAGCAGCAACTGATAACTATGGCATGTCTATGGCGACTAACCCACTCTATCGAACAAAAACCATCCAAACCATGAGAAGAAACGTACAGATATTATTACATTGAAATAAGGTTCATTTTCTCGACCGCACAACTTATTGTTTGTTATGTTTTTTGATGATTTCTCAAAAACTTTACAAGATTGAGGTTATGTTTTCCTGTGATATTTACATAATGTTATGTCTAATGTAATTTTTTCAGATTTTTTACTGTGGAATCATAGCCATTCCAAATTTCTAGTCGACAGCATTAGTAATAGCTTAGATGATCAGTGTGACAGTAATTTAAACAACTAGAGTTGTGCGTCATTGCTGACACCAACCCTTGCGCAAAAAATTAATAAAATCACATTGTAATCGGACTTGTAATCGGCAGGTGATAAAGGGGACGCACTTCCGCAAGCTGTCTCCGAACAAAGCGCCTGACACGTACGTGAAGCTGTGCCTCATTAGCTCGCTGGGCATGGAGATGGGTCGCTGCAAGTCCACCACGCGCCGAGCTCAGTCCAACCCACTATACAAGGAGCTATTCATATTCCAGGTAACGACCACATCATCATATCACTTGAACCGTCTATATACTTGTAGCTAAGGCAGGCATGGTAGTAGTACACCGACTGGGTCGCTTTTTAGGAGTATCTATCGGTTTGGATGGTGTTAGGAGTTATCTAAGTCTACCGCCAGACTGAAATGTTAATGTCATTGTTGTGTTTCGGTAATCATAAATAGCAAAGCCAGTGTTACATGGCGAGTGGCTTTTTATACCATTTATACCATTTATACCATTTATTTGCCACAGACAAATTACACATACAAACACACACACATATATAAAACTAATTCAAACATTTACACATTACTATAATTACACATTAAAATGAGAAGGTTCTGTGGCAGGAGCTGTCTCAGTACCCGTCATGCAGCATGCTGCACAACACTGATTTTCAGCCAGCCCCTATTCTAACAATAGTATAACAAACTTGCACGCAGCGCTACACAAATATAATTAACTTACAGATACTTATACACACAACACTAATTAATAATATATTTACAGACATAATGAACAATATTAAACAAATAAGAAATTAAAATGACATAAGACTATTTCTACGGGTAGACTGAAACTGAAACAACCTAATTTTTTAAGTTTTTAAGTTTAGTTATGTAAACCATCAGTAATCCGTAAACGAACGAAGGTCGCCGACATAGCTCGACGAGTCAGTGAGCTGAAGTGGCAATGGGCAGGCCACATCTCTCGAAGAACCGATAACCGGTGGGGAGCAAAAATTCTCGAGTGCCGACCACGTACCGGGAAACGTCTACCAAGTCGCCCCCCCTACTAGATGGACCGACGACCTGGTTAGAGTCGCGGGTAGTCGCTGGATGCTGGCTCGGGACCGGTCGATGTGGCGTACCATGAAGGAGGCCTATGTCCAGCAGTGGACATTTCCTGGCTGATGATGAACCATCAGGGAGGATGTTGGCCAAGTATCAGCTCATATTGTGTATGGCCATCTCACTCCTCAAACGGCCCAAAGTCCAAAAGACTTAGCGAGTTTACACACCTACCGATTCTGTAATCTCTTTTGTTCTAGGACAACATTATGGTGTTAGTCACTGTTGATAACGCACTGAAATCAGATTAGAAAAAGATTAAAGACCACCAAAGTTACTTGAATATTGATGATAGTTTCACAGCTAGTTATTTGGCAAGTGTTTCTAAGAAGTTGTTCAGCGCCTGACACCTGTGTTTATACTCGAGTTACGTAATGAAAACATCGTATTTAACGTTATTTGTGCGGCCGGATCAGCGTCGCCGCGACTGCAATTTTGCGATAAAGTACATTGATCATTTGACTTTTTTTTCTTCAGGTTGCTCTGTTCCAACTGAGCGAGGTGACGCTGATGGTGTCGGTGTGGTGTCGTCGCAGCGTCAAACGTAACGAGATGGTGGGGTGGTTCTCTATGGGACACAGCCCCTCAGGCAGGGAGGAGCAGCGACACTGGCAGGAGCTCTGTGAAAGACCACAGAGTGAACAGGTAGCCAACAACTCAACTGCCTAAATGAAACATACCTAGACAAAACATACAAACTTGAAATAAAGCCGAAAATTAATAACCTTTACACTTTTTAGTGTTCCGTACCCAAACGGTAAAAATTTGACCCTATTACTAAGACTTCGCTGTCCGTCCGTCCGTCCGTCCGTCTGTCACCAGGCTGTATCTCATGAACCGTGATAGTTAGACAGTTGAAATTTTCATAGATGATGTATTTCTGTTGCCACTATAACAACAAATACTAAAAACCAGAATATAATGAATATTTAAGGGGGCTCCCACATAACAAACGTGATTTTTTTTAGACATGCGAAGAATTAGAAGACATATTCGTGGCGCCATCTAGTGTCGTACTCGTCTACTACTGCTACTGCAAATAACGAAAATCGAGGCGCATTGATTAGAGGATTGTTCGGTGCATATTATTATTTATGGTTTTCCGTATTTTAAATATCCATATTCTATAGCATATTATATAGCGAGACCGACTCGCACTTTGCCAATTTTTTTGAATACGCTTTATTGGTTGCTGGCGACTTTATTTGCATGGATATAAAGTAGCCTTTAGTACTCTCCGGGCCATAACTTTCTGCGTCGACCCGTTGCTGCGTGAAAGAAGAACTAAGCAACCATACAACACACTTTGGCATTTATTATGATCAGTGATAATATACATATCTTGTTTCCCCAGGTACAACGCTGGCACGTTCTATTGGACTCCTGACGGTCGCTGACCTAGCGCGAAGAAGACGCGCTGGCCTGAGCTCTAACCTCGCCTACTGGCTGACTGGCCGCACTGATCCCCTCGGTGCTTTCACGCTGGCTCCAGCGTCTGCCAGTACACATCGTCCAGACAAGCCAGTCGCTACAGACATGGCTTCTGGGTGGGTTTTCTTAAGGTCTTCTGGAGACCTTTTTCAGATTGGTGTTTTGAGTGCGTGTTGCTTTGATTGTCCGCGGCCTCATTTTAACATCTGATCTAAGCTCAAAGATCATATGTGGATGCAGCAAGGTCTGTAATTTCACTTGATTTTAGGTCATTGGTATTTGCACTAGCGGTTTGATTTCCACATCTAATTAACGGATGGTGGGGATTTTTTAAAATCACGGAGCATATGTCCAGTGGAGAGCGCGTGCTCACCAAACATACGCTATGCGACGGATATTGACTTCATAGGCTAATTAAGTGTTATAAGCAAAATATCAAATTGAATGGTACGTAAATATGTACTACTTCAAGTATCCAAAAGATTTTCGATGAGATCCGGGCTTCTAGATTCAATTATTGCATTATAAAACCCGTTGCAATTTTTATTTCATATTTTTTAATGTTCTTTTTTTCGGTACTATATTTGCTGGTTTGAAAATATAATTATACAAAACAAAATATTGTAATAGTTTTTTTCTTAAGAGGCGTGCATTGTACCTGTCTGATCTCCTCCCGTCCGCCGTAAATCAGTGTGTTGTTTAAAAAACACTTCACTGGACATCTGCCGCGTGTTTTAATGCTAATGTTTATATTGGATTTGCGATTAAGTATAACAAAATGAATAATCCTAGTCGACGGGTGTAGTGTGCAATTTTTTTCAGATTTTGTCATTTTCACAAAAAAACCGAGTGATTTTAAAGTATCATATATTTTTAATTATTTGGCTAAGGTCCAGAAAATGATTGTTCTTTGATGGGAGAGTAATAAATACTGCTTGTTCTTAAATTAACAAGACTACGTCTTTACGTATGTAGATTTTGTATTTTTCAAGTAAGATTACCTAATAAGGATGGAATCGCCCCTTATACACGTGCGGTGTCTCTATATAGTAATACATAAGTCATGTATTGTAAACGACACCGCTGTGGTGTCGTTTTTTTTGTTTTTTTAGGTAACTTCACCACTGACGACTAGTGATATGTAACTTGTATAAAAACAATTCGCTATACAGAGATCATGTATGTCAAGGCGTCTTCTTACGAATGATAAATAAATAGATATCTTTTTTCTCTGTGTTGATATCGCTAAATGCATACATAAGTTTTGGATTATAACTTCATTACGGTGGAGTAGTTACCTTAAAAAATGTAAACGACACCACAATGGTGTCGTTCAGTGGTGTCGTTGACAATACATGAATAGGCGATAGAAAATAATATTCAAATCCCATCGTTTTACTATATATCGTTTAATATATGTATTATGTACCTTATGAAGGGATGCATATGTCTGACTGAGACGTTTTGATGTTAAAATTTTAAGGATTTTGAAGAAGTTGCGGTGGGTTCTATGTAGATTGTAGCTTTCTAAACTTTGTATGACGTAAAATGCTTAAGTACTTAATCGTTTTGATAACCACCACAAGAAAATTAATGATACGCATTATTTATTATCAATATTTATTTTGCATTATATGTTAACATATAAAATGCTTACATTTTAATCTTTCGTCCATTGATAGCAAAATTTTATGACAGAATAATTATTGCATAGTTGGCCGTATTATTTTTAAAATAATTACGGAAACCAATAAACTTGAAAGTATACCTTACATTATACCACAATAAAATGCTATGAATCATTTGTTCATTTTAGTAAAATATTGTCAATAATATGAGATTTCTTTAATAATAGGGTATTACGCTTATAAGAAGTAAACTTGTCTAAATGTTCGCTTTTTCAGTTTTGATATGTTATACCATGGTATAAAAGCAAAAAATGAAATATTATTCCTAGTTCTTAATATGTTAAAATTTTTGGGTAAAGTTTCTAGTATTTATATGAAGATGAAGACTTGGAGCGCACAATACTTGTGAGATATAGAATTACTTATAGAAATTAAAAATATGTAATAATATACATAATATATGCTGGTATTTATTAGTAAAACCAATATTGATGCTTAAAAAGTACATCATTACTTTCGTTAGACTTAAAATGTATTTTGTACATATATATTATTATAATTTACTTTTGGTAGTAAATGGGTGGTATATCTACGAGTTTTTGTTCACATTTTCTCAGTATGAAGATCACTTATGTTGAATTAAATATAAAAATAATCCGTAACATTTTGTGTATGAAATTTAGTTTCTGTGAGGATTGCTAGAGAAACTATCACCTCGAATATAATACTCAGCAAATAACTCTAACCAGTTTGTGCATCGGGGAGCAACGCAGGTAAGGGGGGAATAATTAGTGTTGAATTGAAATAAGAATGAGTATAATGTCGTAATTATACTGCCAACTAGTGAAGGTACATATTTGTATGCCAATAAGCATTTCCATCGTCTCAATAGAAATAAACTTGTAACTTTTTAAATATACTAATAATAAATATAGTCTATCAAATCCCGTACTCTTAACATTTTGTTAAAAAATCAATATATACTATATATATAAAAATTCATATGTAATTACTTTAAAGTTGTATTTTATTTTGAATCTCTATCCGTATTGATGTTATGTTTTATGATGATTATTTATCTTGGATTAAACCATGTTTTAGTAATGAAAAAAATCAAATACAAACTGTATTTGACATAAAGTCAGGTAAATATATAATTGTTTTTGAAATGTATGTAGTCGTAGGCAAATATAATATGAATTATATAATAAAAATATATATATACTATAATTATAACTTATAATGTAATCTTGAAAATACTCAATTAAATATGTTTTATAGGTTAGCCCTAGCTGTGCGGATTACTGTTCTGTGTTAGCAATTATTGTTTTTTTTACCTAAGCTGATCAAACTCGTATTATTTTTTTATTTACTTATACAAATATTAACTATTTAACACAAAAAAAATTAAAAATTCTGATACTCGTATGATCATTTTGTTGTCCGTCGGTCAAGAAATTTTTTCTCAAGAACTCTTGCAGGAAATTAATATCGAATACGCAAATTACAGTACAGTCCCTTGGAGATGAGAAACAATGAAGCTGCTAGGTCAGCGCATTTAAAAAATGGCTGTTTAAGACGCATTTTTCGACTTCCCATTGACATAGAATCATGCATTTGTTAAATCACAAAGAATTATAGCAATAAATCTGAATTATAATTTTGTGATTACAAAGTGTTCAAAGCGGCTGTCGTTTTTTGGGATTTCAATGTGTAAATTAATAACAATTGCTCGTGTTTATCGCCAGGCACAACTTATCCTTATAAAATATGATTTTCAATATGTTAATTATTCGTATTTTGTACGAAACCCTCGGTGCGTGAGTCTGAGTCGCATTAAGAGGCTATGTTGGTAAGACCACGTGGTCAGTTTCAAGGTTGAATTGTTTTGTAGCTGTCCCTCTCCGAGCCCTATCCTACCCGAGCGCGTACGGTGAGACAGCATACATTATGCGATGTTATCCACCCGTTATTTTGATGTTTCGTAGTCCAGGGATCATTTGAAGGATACAGTATATTATGTAACCATTTTTTTAATACAGTATACTAATGAAATTTCAGATGTCGGTGGTTTTTCCAAATTGTTCTAAATTGATTCATACTCTTGTAAATCAGGTTCAAAGTTGGGGCTTTTTATTACCGAAAAATACAATACTTTGACGCCCTGTAACTCTGGAAGTATATATTTAAACGAAAATCTGACTCACCACCGACACAGATATTTGTTTCTAGATTGTGGCTTGAAAATTTCATAGATTTTCATAGCTTAATACTCAAAATATGACTGGACTACGTTTGTATGGGCGCTTTGACAACAGCATACCCTCTTAAGCGGTTTAAAAAAAATGCAATTCCTGGATATTGGATTTAAGGAGCACCTTTGGATGTTAGGGTGTAGATATGTAGATTTTATAAATTGTATGTAATAAAATTATATACCGAATCACTATTGAAGTTGCTGGAATTGTTTAAAGAAAATATAGTATCCATACGTTTATTTGCCTACGACTGAAATATATGTGTGTTAGTTTTTTAAATTGTGTATTTCAGTGTTTTATTTAAATTGTATTGGCAAGAAAGCGAAATTATACCGTATACCTATATAGAGTAACAAACAAACTGTAAGCTACTCCTAATATATTAATATAACCTTGTATATTGCTTCAAATTGACCAAAGTGTAACATTTTAAATACCTGAAGTTTGCGATCGTAGTTTTTGTATTTAAATAATTCATCTATTATAATAAATAGTGGTAGTAAATAAAATGATGATTTGTCGAGAATTTAAATTGTACGGTGCTCGTAACATTCTTGAGATATCGAAGAATGTAAAATAATCATTTTACAATCACTTTAAAATGTATTTTAAATTTGTGGAATATACGTTCTTTCCTTAAAATTCACTTCGTAAAAGCCAAAATTATAGTACCTGTTAAATAATAACGAAATTATTATTTTAAAATTTTAAAATTTTACTCAAGTAACATTTGTAATTAAAAAAAGTCAATAACAATATCAAAAAATTACGTCTTATTTTTATGTCAAAAAATATATCTAAAAATGTACCTATTTGAATGTTAACTATGAAAATGTTACATGTTATTGTTTCCTAATCAAAACAATAATAATAATATAAAAAACTGGTTCAATTATAGGTTTCGATTTATTTAAACATACCAAACTTGTCGCGGACACTACCGTGCCTACATTTTACATTGAGATCATGTACGATTTACATTTTAGATCGTATATGAAGATATATACCTATTACCTACGTATATTGCAAGACGTTGAACTGTTGTATCTCGATACGTTATTTGTATAAGCAAATCAGGCATTGTCTGTATCTGAATAATCCTCAATAAAGATCACTTTATACAATTTTCCTAAACCTTGTTTTATTTTTTCATCTTGAACATATAATAACTAGTTTGCACTCCACAATTACAATTATAACATAACTAGCGTTTTTTCCGCGACTTCGTCCGCGTAGCTTCAGAAATTTTTCCACGGAAAATACTTTCTCAATCGGGATACAATGTAGCTTTTCCGGCCTTTCAATTATCCCTATTAGAGCAAGATCCCGCGAGGGCCAGACCTTCGTTATTTTGTAAAAGCTGAGCATTTCTCTGCGCATTTGCTCAACACACGTAAAAAACCCATTAATTTCGCACAAAGTAGCCAATTAATCCCAAAAAAGATGGCAGCAATGAAACAAAAAACATTTCGCGTTTTCCACTTAGAAAAAGGATGATTTGTGCAAACAAACTACCTACTACCAAAAATGCAGTCTAATAACCATCAGATTTTTTTACATTTTTGAAGTACAAACTGCAGCTCGGATCTGAAACATATCTTTCAATATATATACTTCTCATCAAAAAAAAACGAAACACTTTGCAAGTTTATGTTTTGTAAGGATTATCAGAAAAAAATATGAAAATCTACACTAATATTATAAAGAGGAAAGATTTGTAACTATGTTTGTATGTTTGTAATGAATAGGCTCAAAAAGTACTGGGCCGATTTAAAAAATTCTTTCACCAATAGAATGCTACATTCTTCCAATTTGACATAGGCTACATTTCATTTTGAAAAAAATTAGGGATCCTTGGTAAAATTTGAACAATGTAACCGAAGGTGTAGAAAAATGAGTCTTAAAATGTCTTTCGTCGAATGCGCTGCCGAAACTATTAGCGATAGAACAAAATAATGTACAACAATATTGAAGAACATCATAATGTCTACAAAAAACTCCGCGTTAGCATATGTCCAACTATTGTAGTTATGTCACTACAACAACTTTTTTCATTTTAAACATTAATGAAAATGCTAACCAAATTCAAACCATGCTATTTATGTGTTTATATTAATCCTTATCCAAATAAATTATTTTATGGTCAAGACCATTAAACTACCTATAAAATAGTTTTTAAATTATTTAAATTGGACTTTCCATTCAAAAGATATTACGAATTAAAAAATTCAAACAGTAAACAAAACCGCCATAGCGCCGTGGCCGATGTTTGCGATGCAGTCTAAAAAGCGCGCCGGGCATCGCGGCGGGCGGGGTGGAGGGGGCACTGAAATAATTTTTTTTAATATATAATTAATAAACAATAATTTTTAATAAATAAAAATATTTGTGAAAAAAAGTGTTTTATATCCAATTTTCCAAAAATAAATAATTGTCTACCCCGTGCGAAGCCGGGACAGGTTGCTAGTTTAATATATATTTAGAACATTAGGATTTGAAAACCTCATATTATTCACGATTAAATGGCATTTGACATATATTCCTAAATATACACGCACATTTTTCTGACTCGCAAGGTGTTTCGATTTTTTTGATGAGAAGTATATTTTTACGAATGACGAACAGATAAATGTTAGGTAGGTTAGGTACTTTATTAAAACAAAATCCTTGGAAAGGAATTACCTACGTATATATATCGTTAGCTAGACAACACCAATTGTTGCTAATTAAGTATAGGATACCGCGCTATCTACAGAGTAATTACTTTATCCAATTATCCATACTGTACCGTGTCTAATTAATTATTTATTTATGGCAAATTAGAATTCCATGTATGTTTGTGTGTATGTAGCTCAGTGAAAATATATGTGCTTAGTGAGGAAGTTAGGAGAGCAGACCCAATGTGAACCCTTGACTTCACTTTTGGTGTACAAAAATTAATTCAATAATTTGAATGCATAAAGTTGGTGCTTGGGTTTGAAATTTTTTTTTCGAAAAAAGATTCAATATAAAATTGCTCAAAGCACAAAAAGGAATTCTTAACTTATTGGTACGCCGTTGATTAAAGACTGCCTATATCCACTAGATAAAAAACTACAACAAAATTCAATCTGAGCAAGTGTTTGGAAAATATCCTCAGATACATTTGAAAAATACTATCATGAAGGGTAATTTTAGTGTTATGCTGAGAAAATATTGTTTAGACGGTACCATTGTGGGACTAAAGTATTTTTATTTGTATCCAGACAAAATATCAAGGTAATGCCAGGCACAACCTACACCGACACCGGAACAAACAAAATAAAACTTTTTTTAAAAATTACTGATGAATCCAACCTGCTACAGATTATTCTGGTCGGCGGTTATGATCTACGTGACTAGCTTCGCGTGCCTGCTGACGTTTGCACTCTACCGCCGCTTCGAGCAGATGCCCACGCGCATGGCCATCGAGAACCAGTACGAGTTGGTATACAATCTCCCGTTTCCCGCCATCACGCTCTGCTCCCCCAACCAGATCACCAAAAGCGCTGCGAAGCACTTCGACCGCACGCTGGTGTGAGTCAACTACGTATTTACTATATTTATCCGTGTACTTTAGTAATTCGTCCGTGTCTTTACCCACGTGGAAAATCATTTCTTAGTCACTGACGTCAAGTGACGTCTATTACTAGACTTACGTAAAGCTGTGCGCGGCTTAGATTCCATGGTGACCATTTGGTGATTTAGTTGAGTTAGAGAACCATAATGAACGGAATTCCAGTTACGGGAGGAACACAAATATTTAGATACATAACGATGTACATAGACGAATCTAACGAGAGCGTGTGTCTTGATTGACTTCATTTTGTATTGCAGCGACGGCAACCGTTCCTTAAACCTGGAGTACATCCTCCCCAAGCTGCTGGGGTTCTATGAGTTCGTAGAACTGGACCAGCCTGGACTGGAGCACTTGCAGACGTTGATTGATATCAACAGATACGACGTGAGTCGTTTAATATATCCCACCATCCTAAAGATCATTCGTGACGATAAGGACGTGTTAGGTGGATATCTCGCTCGTTATAAGAACACGACCGGTGCTGTTAGCACTGCTGTTTGGTGGCAACTTGGATAACAGGTGGTAGCCTGGACCAAACTGGAAATCGAACCCGCGACTGCGTAGAGTAACAACGCCTATACATATAGAGGGCTTTAGAAATATCGTTTCATTGTGTTAGTTTACAATTAATTATTTTTTAAGTTAGTAATCTAGGCGACGTGCTCCGTTGGGCATATTGGATAGCAGTTAATACTTGAGGCTTCTGGCACGTTTTTTTATTACGCGTTCGTAAAATACTATTATAACCTTCCCTTGTGGAAGTGGAACACATAAGGGTCAAATCTCATCTACAGGTGCCAGCGGCACAAATTTTTTCTTAACTTTATTCCTTTCTAAACGTCGGGTTGTTCTCATTGATGCCCAAGCGACGGGGCAAAATTCCATTTCCATAAACTGGCTGATTTCAAAAACTATCATAAGTTCCAAATTTAATTGTGCACAGATGCCGGAAGTATTGGTTGCGCTAGCACAAAGTTGCAGTAGTTTTCTGAAGGTGTGCTATTTCCGCGGAACACATTTTCCCAAATGTAAAGGCCTGTTCAAAGAGATCCTGACCAAGCATGGGCTCTGCTGTGTGTTCAACAGTCCGTATTACTTCAAAGAATACAGAAGGTTTGTACATATTAACTATTTATATTATATATCCTGCGCAAAAATTGTTGACGCGCCTCACTCCCTCGCGCCTCTTTGCTAACATTTACCACGCTTAAATTGGCAGGCGAATTAGTAACCACGATAAGCCGTTGTTGATTCATAGCCAAGTGATCTATAAATAAAATACTAAACATAACAAAATAGGTAAATATTTACTATAGTGGAACCGCTAGTCGGAGAGATGATAACGAAATTAGAGATGGTATTTTAGGCACGTTGAAATTGGCAAAATGGTAATTCGTCAATATGCGTGCGATTTTAGAATCTCGAGTCAGGCAGAGCGCTTGCGGGATGCTTTCCATTCAATTTCAATTCAATTTATTTCTGAACAAAACATTATTGCGTTGAAATTACTACAATACAAGATATACAATATAATGTAATTCTAAATAATAATTTACCCAGATTGCTGTGCATTATTATATACATTAAACTAACTAATTTATCTAATAAATAAATAACGCTTCTATCTCAGACAGAAAGTATATGATATACGACATTTTGTCAAAAAGTAGGTACCTACTCAGTATTTGTGGCAGTAGGATAAGCATGGTTTAAAATTCAATTTCGTAATCACCAGGAACGAGAAAGATACTAATTTCAAGCCCGTAAAGGTGATGCAATCAGGTTTAAATTATGCCCTAACCGTGGTGACAGACTTCGAACCTCGCGACGCCGTGGACGAGACGGTTCTATACGGCGGCTCCACGCGGGTAAGTCCTTTTAGATGTACAGGTTTATTCTGCATGATTATACAATAATCACCTGCCGTAATTTAGTCAAAGAGAGGAAGAACATTGTTTCAGAAACAGGTAAACTATTCATAATAAGTGAAAACGTGCGAATATAAATGGGAAAGGGTTACTTACGTTTGGGAGAAGGCGGGGAACGTCCGTTCTGTTACGATACCCGAGGCACATAGTTAATACATTACTATAATAATCGTCCTCAGATAGGTATTTTAAAATGCAAAATTTCGAATGTGGGCTATATTACCGCCATCACGACATCACAAATCTACGAAGGGGACCATACACCTCGACTACGAGTGACAAGGACAATAGTATCGATTTGGCAAACTCATGGTTTTAAGGGACTGTGTATTTTGACAATCTACTCCATTAATCGAAGGTTTTTTGTGAACCTGAACTATTTTGTTTCTAACCACACCAGTCATCTCACGCGTTCTGCTCATTAATTTATCAAATCTTCGTCATATCTTCAGGTAATGTTAACCGATTGGACAGAGTTTCCAACGGATGACGAGACGAGTATAGTGCATCCGAATGCAGAGTCATTCCACTCGATATCAGCGACGCACTCCTACTGCTCGTCTATGGTCGAGGTCTTGCCTCCTTCGAGGTAAGCTCAAATTCTACACTAGCAAAGCCTCAACGAATTTATTATGTATAAGGACCGTCATGTTGCGAAATTTCGTTGGAACGAATTTCTTACACCGGAAACCAAGGAAATCAAAGACAGGTTCCGCGAATGCATGAAGCCCTGGCCTGATCTTGTATCTAGTACTAGCTATTTGTATTTAATACTAGCAAGTTAGCAGAGAATGTTCAAGTGATGGATCGAAAGTACATGAATAGTGTGATATCGTCACCTACCACCATGTAAGAACAATTTCTTTTCATATGTAATTCATTTCATAGAATGTATTTTGAATCCATTTTTTGAATATTCTCTGTTAACTTGATAGTACTCGTAACAGTCATATTATGACGTCACATCATGAAGTTTGTTTGTTTGTTCTTGACTCCTCTATTGCACAATTAATCGTAATAGGATACCTTTTCAACCGACTTCAAAAAGGAGGACGTTCTTAATTCAACGGATATGATTTTTTAATGTATGTTACCTCAGAACTTTTGACTGGATGAACCGATTCAGATGATTCTTTTTTATTTGAAAGCTGGTGCTTCCCGTGTGGTACATTTTCAATTCAGGTCCAGTTCTGACAATGGCATTCATGAGAAAACCATATAAGTCTTAAATTTGCTTTTATAAAAGTAGACTTTTAGGGCAGTTGAAGTCGGTTTCTAGTTCTTTTTTAACTTGTTCATAATGAAATCCACGCCCATGATATTAAGAAAAACAGTACCAGGTACTTGACCGAAGATTCAGATCATCACTCATAGATGCGAACTTTCGTGTTTTTCAGTCGCGAATGCTACTTCGAGTCGGAACAGAAACTGCAGTTTTTCTTCCAGTACCACAACTCTGACTGCGATATGCTGTGTTTTGCGCACGCCGTGGAGGTCAAGTGCCACTGCCAGCTGTTCTATATGCCATACGCCAGGGTTCCCATTGTTTGTAACGTCAGCATGATACAGTGCATCGATAATGTTAAACGTGAGTGCATCACTGTACGTACGTACATATATGTATCATATTGCGTCAGGTTTATAGATTACGCTACGACAAAGCATTTATTACGTAGTAGCGGCTACGTAATACATGCTTTTATACATCTTGACATTACATGAATGAGGTTAATTAAACGTAAGCGTAACTACCAGCCTGCCACTTGTATCGACAACTTGATAGTTCATCTGTGTCCGCTGAACGAGATTGTAACATCCCAGCAGCTTGTATCGACAGCTTAAATGAATGCTTTACTGAGGTTGACCTATCATCCCTTCGCTTGTATCAACAGCTTGCTCGATCATTGATATATCACGTTTTCAGTACATATGTCAGGCTGGATGGAGTTGGGGCACTGCGACTGCCCCAGAGACTGTGACTCGCGTCGTTATAAAGCTGAGTTGGCCATCGGGAACTTTGCAGCGCTGCCGTATATGATAACGAACCCGTAGTAAGTACGAGACTGTCCTCTAAACTTTCTGTTCTTTAAGGACGTAGTAACAGCGAAAGCATGCGAAAGTTAAACTAAAAAAACACCATATAATGTTTTACACGCACATTCTCTATTAATTTGCTGGCCCCTATTAGGCCCAATATATGTCAAAAAAATACTAATTAAATATTTTTGATATTATTATTAGCATTATAGAAGGATTAGAACACTGAGCAAGTAAATCATTAGAAGTGATTAGAAGGCTGACAAGACGCACAATTATATGCTCCTCGGACGCACGATACCTAAAAAAATATTTGTCAATAAATCTCCTTTTCCTCAATCTCGTCGCTTTCTTATAAATAAGAAAATAAAGCCAGCCACATTTACCTGTGAATGGTAGTCCCGGCTTTAGAGTACGTAGTACATATATGTATAGTGATCTCAAGTGATTAAAAGCTCGAGTGATCTGTGCTTTAGAGTAGTGTCTTGGTAGTGTCACCCCATGTCATCCCGTGTGTCTCATAAAAAGCGAATAAAGTGAAAAAGTCTGTAAATTATTAGCGGCATCTCTGAATCGACAATTGCGACCGCCAATCCGCAGCAAAGCGTAGTGATTTTGGCAAATAGCCAATAGGAAGTTAGCTTGGGGATCTATCACAGACTAATATAGGGATCTATCTCGTAGCTTCTTGATCAATGGCTGAACAATGTGGTTGTTGAGCAACCATTTGAGTATCAATTATTTTAAGATTAATTAATTAATATTTTATTACAGCCTTGATTTGAAGTTCAATTCAAGCACATCTGTAATGCACTTCTTCTTCCCAACGTCCACATACGTCAAACAAAAGCAAGAGACAGTGATGTCTATTACCAATTTGGTTTGTAAGTATATCTAGTTTTTAAGGGAGTGTTATGATATCTAAATATTGTATCATTCACCGGACAGCAGTGTTCCAAGAAAAATAGATGTAACAACGCCATGACTGATTAAAATCAGTCAGCTAGTATTTTGCAGTTTTATAACAAAACATCAACACGTTTTTATTATATTATATATAACTAAGGCAAGCCATAGCGCGGCATGGAAGCGGCTCAGGACCGTGGCGTAAATACTAAGGTGGATAATCTCCGTCTAGTCATTTAATTACTTGCAAATAGTTTATTTGTGTATGAAATTATAGAGGACAGACTGCGCTAATCCAGTTATTAACCACGCCTTGCGGACACTGCGCACTGTTGAATGTAATTATTAATATAATGTGATATAAAATGAATTCAAAAGTATGTCAAAAAGCAAGAAAAGCTAAATGTCCTTATCATTAAAAACTCAGTACCCGAATAGTACGCCCTGTGCTTCACCATGAGTTTACAAAGGCGACACACCATATCGTCAACTATCGCTCTGTCTTTGTCACTTGCGCAGACGCACTTGACTGTATCCTAGTGATGATGACGTCATAATATATTTTCAGCAAACCTCGGCGGCGTGTTCGGACTATGCATTGGCTGCAGCGTGATTAGCGTGTATGAGTTGCTGTTTTTCGTGCGCACTGCCATCATTAACAAGTTCAAAAACAAGGTGCGCAGGCGGCGACAACGACGCGTAGCGTTCTATGGATATTTCAATTAAACATTTCGCGTAGTTTATATTATGTATGATATTAGTATACTACGCACCAAAGTTGAAATAATATTATTATCTGATATAATAATCAATGTATGTGGATGAATGGGACTGCAGAAATAATAAAAAAAAGACAAACTCCTGTGTATGTAAACAAAATTATATTTTTCTGATTTACATATTAGAAATATTTTCACTACATCTGGCGATGGATTTATGACTATTTATCAGTAACGTTCTTTTATCAAATATATTGCTTAGATATTTCCATGAAAAAATACAAAAGTACATTTTACGAATCGCGTTAAGAAAAAATCATGTAGAAAAAATTACATCTCTCTTATAGTCCTAGGGTGTTCATATTATGCATTTTCATTTCGAGCGTGTACAACTGAAAACAAAAGTAGGGTAATTGACAATTTTCGTTTCGCTTCTGTCAATTACCCTATTTGTCGTAAAAACGTAGGCAATGATCCGCACTATTGCTCTCGGTCGATATTCTTTATACTCAGTTATTTACTAAATAAATACACCGCAATCCACTGCGTCTAAACAATAATACTTTAACGGAAATGGCGGCTAAACCTAGACCTAAAAGTAACGACATAAAATCAATATTTGGCTTAGATTTTACATTAAAACTATGATAAAGCACGTAAAGTATAATTTGGTCTAAGTTATGCATAATAATTGTTAAGTGCGCTTACACTAATTATTGCCTTACACTACAAATTTTTTTATTCCAGTGTCCTTCGATTCCAAAATACGAAACTCATGCAATACGATTTCTCTAGACGCTAGAATTTTCAAGACTATTATTTTAACGAAAAGCTCCGGCCGATTTGGAGGACTCTTTAGATATATTTCATATATCTTTTTGCTTTTTTCTAATCAAATTAATACACATCTAATTTTTATGAATGAAATTTATATTTCGCGAAAATGCGAATACCGGTTCTAGCTAGATCGGCCGTTCGCTGCACAAAACATTTAATTACGATAAATGACACGAGTACTACGAAACAAGGGCTGAATTCAGAGAGACATCGCACACGTTGAAATATGATTAGTAATTATGATATGTGGATTTATCTCTGAATACAGACAGACAGATATAAGGTCCGTAGATAGACCGTATCCACAGAGTGACTAAAAATCACTGGACGTATCACAAAAGGCTTAAAAATATAATTTAAATCTAACAGTACCTAATCCAATGGAACGGCAATACGTTATCAACATTGAGCTAGCTTACGTTCATTATATTAAATATATATTTAAGTAATATTGCTGGTATTGGTTAACTAAACGTTCCGTAATCGTAACTATTGTATTCCTGAGACGTAGGCAATGGCACAAGGTTTATTATGACAAGATATCGCACGGTATTATATATACTTAGGTTTGTGCCTCTTCCACTCGTGAGAGATCTTACTTAATAAATACGCACCGTATACTAGCCTCGCTAGACAAAACACAACTTCATAAATAAATCCCTGAAATGCTTCAAATAAAACTCTGTTTTATTTTACATCACAATCATTATTTTCAGCAGAAATACAATTCTTTTTTTTTATATAAAAATATTCTTTAGCTAAAGACAGCTCACCAATTGACTTTTGTAGGCTGGCAACATTGCACCATCTATTACTATATTTTCAGAGATGCAACGACCGTAATTTTAAAGACCTTCGAATCCACCGTCGCAATATTCCGAAATTATCTACTTAAGTAGAACTCCCAAAAAATATTTTAATTAAATATTTTACTAATCAAATATAAATTTTCACGTACCAATTTACTATTCGACTGATCAATGAAATTACGGCCAAAATTGACAATTTTCATCTCCACTAGTTAAGACTACGATATAAATACAAAGCACATATGTAGTGAGCAAGTACGTTGCTTACATTAACTTATATAAAGAGATAGTCGTCCCGTCCGTCTTACATTAGACGAGTACATCAATAGAGAAATTAAACGAGAAAGAAGTAAGAAAGAGAGAACATCGAATAAATAAGTATTCCGTAGTCTTTGAGTTACGAAACTCGTCACGAACTAGGTTCGCGGGCCATCTACGTCACACGTAGACGGCAACAACCTGCGCAAAGGCACGCGGCACAATGTTAACAATAACCTCTTCCCGATTTAATCCGCTAGCACCCGAGGTGACCAATAAACTCGAGGTTACCGCTAAATAGCTTGGGAAAATGGAAAAAAAAACAAGGGCATTTTTTTTAAATGTGTGATGGGTTTGCACTTGGCCTTCATCTCACCTGATGGTAAGTGACGATAAGGCTGTTGGATGGTAAGCGTGCTTACCCAAAAGCCCCAATCAAATGAGGTACTGTCTCTGCTAGCTTGCATACCGGAACACAACATTGCTATTAACACTGCTGTTTGGCGGCAGACTTAGGTAACAGATAGCTAGCCAGGTGGACATAATCTCCTACCACCAACAACCAAACCGAGTACCGATAGGTAGGCGGTTAAAAAATTCACTCTTCTAATTCACATTTAGAGGTAACCTCAAAACCTAAAGGTACCAACCTTGCAAGTTTAATACAAGACGGCGGATTAAGAGTCACTTTCGAGGTCTAGCGTGACCTCAAGCGTCTCGAATAGCAGGAAGGAGGCGTCGAGGTGGTCTCAGAGGCTGACGAGGCTGTTGTGTCCATCAGGGGAGGTGACGTCAGGGGCGGAGCGCTGCTGCTGGCTGCAGGGGTGGGGGTGAGGGTGCACGGGGGTGAGACCGGTTCCACCCTCCATCAGGCTGTCGAAGTTGAACGGGATCCCGTTGCTGGGCGTCGTTATCTCGATGCCGGCGATCTTGTTGTTGCCAAGGGCTTTGCTGTTGTGGATCTGAAAGTGATGGACACTGTTAGCATTCTGTGGTGTTCATTATAATTGGTTTACAAAGCGTTAATGATTACATTTCCAAAATTATTGTTCGAATGAAATGTATATTTACAAAATCGTCTAAAGACATGTTTTGGTAAATTATGAACTGGCTAGTAATTTATCCTGAGACTTCAGAATGGGAATTTAAAGGCCCGCGAAAAAAGTAGTCTACGTTATCGGAAACGTACGTCGAAAACGAAAAGGAGGTCTATGTCCTGCTGGACATAGACCTCCTCCATGAAATGCCACTGTGACTGATCCCGAGCCACTTGCGACACATCCAGCGACTCCCCGCGGCCTTAAATAGGTCGCCGGTATACGCAACGGTCATTATCTGAGTCAGTTTCTTGCGGGGAGAGGTGAGGTATCGCGGATTGGCGGAAGACTACGCGTGGACTACTCACACATACGCGATATCACGACATTTGTTCGAAGTGTCCGGTCTGTGACGTAGTATTACATTATTTCTGTGTTTCGAGGAGAGTGAGTGGGGGGTGTTTGTGTAGTCTACCTGTGCGGGAGTAGCAATGAGCGGCACCTGCAGGAAATTTGGCCGGTTGGGTCTCGAGGTGGCGGGAGGCGTGTCCAGGGTTGCCGACGGTGACGATGTCACCACCGCGGGGTTGGCCGCCGACAACATAATACTGAAACAAAGAGGTCTGTCATCAGCTATTGTGTTATTCAGTGATCTTAATATCCCCCTATTCCATGTAGTCACATGCACATTTTTCGCCAGGCGCTTATTCTTATAAAATATGATTTTCAGTATGTTAATTATTATTCATTCATATTCTGTACGGAAACCTCGGTGTTGTTTTTCTATGTGATTGTCCTATAAACCAAAGTGATCAGAGACAGAGTATTTAAACATAGAATGTCTAAATGAACACAAACTGGCTATCATCTTAAGCTACGAGTACTTGAAAATATGCTCAATGGCTACTACCCTGACTAGCATATCTCTTGCAATATTATTGTGCTTTAATTTGCTTGCTGCTTCAATATCGTATATAATTTGCTTTGTAATTCCTATAGGAAAAAAGAGTATATATACTTTTCTGAAAAATAAATACACATAATTACTCACCCTTTGTTTGGTGTCGGCGAGGCAAACATGTTGTTCCCTAACGCCATGACGGGGTCTACTCCTGGGTCCATCACTTCCACCTTCACTCTGACTCCATCTTCTGGCAGCTCGGGGTACACGAAAGGCTCCTGGAACGGTTTCACATCGGGCGGACTGTCCGGCCTCTTCGCAAGCCTGCACGTCAGCATGTGAGTATTCAATATCGATTGTAGATGATCCCTGTCAGCGTTAAGCTGCCTGATCTCGTCATGCAGCGCTTGCTTCTTCTCCTCCAGCTTATCGGTCTCGTCTTGCAGCTCGTTGGTGTGGTCTAGCCTGCGCTTGCGACAGCGGGCGGCGGCCATCTTGTTTCTTTCCCGGCGGATCTTTCTTCTCTCCTCCTCTTCCGGGGAGAGGTTTTCTGGTGTTTTGGTTGGTCGTCGTCCGCCCATGTTGCGTCGCTTTGGTGCCGGCAAGCCGGGACTGCTGCTGCTGTCGCCGCTGGCAGAGAGCGGGCCCGGCGACACGTGCAGCGCCGTCGTCGGGCCCGAGTCGCAGTACCCCATTTGATTTAACATGCCTGAAATGCATAGATTCATAGTTAAACAACCGTTATCAACGTCATTGCCGTATAAACAAAAGGAACAGTTTTAATTCAGCAAAAATTATCACGTTTGGGCTAGCTCTCTAGTCAGTGGTACTCGCATAGATAATGCAAACATTTGCTGTTATATTCCTTCCTGGCATATTACGAGTCACATGGACAGCTACTCTTCCCTTAGCTATTACGAGTAGAAACTTAGAAGCGCTACTAATCCTGACGTCGTATATTTAGTGTACACTTATTTAAACACTTTATGCAGTAAGATTTCAGAGAAACAAGCCGAGTAGATATATACACTTAATACTTGTGCCTGTTATCCCTTTGGGTGTAGTCAGCAGAGCAACTAACATTAGCAAACAACGCAGATTTTCCCCCTTAGACGTCTTAAACTTAATCCACAGGATGACAGGTGACGGCTATATGGTGACGCCTGTATGTAGGTGATTGTCTCACCGTAATTGTTTGCGTTTGTAACGGAGGGTGGCACGAATCCCGCGTGGCTCGCCTGGTCGCCGCGGCAGTTGCTCAGCTCGATGTAGGTCTGCTCGAAGCTGCGCAGCTGCGTGGGAGTGATGGTAGCCGTCGTGCGTGTTGGAACCCCCGACTGGAGGCCTTCGAGGTTCGCCAACTGCAAAACAAACACACCATGTTAGAGCAGACTGATCATTAAAGGTTTCTAACATTAAATTTATCGCCCCGGAAAATTTTCACTTGCGTAAAACTTCATTGCACGCTAAAATACCGCTAACACAACAAGATGCCACTAGATGGTGTTTCTGTGTACACTCGAGTACAAAAATATGTATCCACTTTTGAACCATGTCACATTTACCTTTAATTGACATTTCCTTCAACACAGTACATAGAAACAAGCAAGGGTAAATGTGACATGGTTCAAAAGTGGATATTTTTGTTCACGAGTGTACAACAACAAAAATCCAAAAATGTAATTGAAATTGATTGTGAAGTTTTGCGTTAATGATTAATTAAGGATAATCCCTTCGAATAAAGCATAGCCATACATGGCGTTCTATTTATATAAAAAAGGCTTACGTCCTACTATGAACTTTAACGTCATTGGTGATGAAATAAATGCATTGTGTTTAGATTCGTCGTACTAATGGCGTGCTATTCAACGTCATCATCAACAGCATCCATATCAACAGCCTATTATATGTCCCCACTGCAGGGGCCAAACCTACTCTCCTACAGAGAGTGTACAAAAATTAAAAGGTGAGGCTGCTCATATTAAAATAATGTTGACAATTTAATAACGATTTCAAAATTGGAATGGCACACAATAAATCCGGAGAAATCGACTGTTGAAACAACGTCAACGCCAGCCTCTAGCCATGCTTCTAAGAATTACGGGCGCCGATAAATACTTCAAACCTTGCATTTTGGCTTGTTATTTATACATTCTGGGACAACACAGAGCAATTGTCTGATTTATTTGCCCGGTGACGTATTAAAATTGAAAAATTGTTCTTGTAATTATTTAATATGCGACGACTGTACCTAAGCACACTATTTTGATTGCGTATTTCAAGAGACACGATAAACTTTTATAAGTTTTTCAGGGATGTCGAAATATCATTTCGGTTGTACAGTCAATGCCGTACCTTTAATTACAATTTCAGTTTTTCTTGATATTATCAACAGCGTTAACAAAAAGTGATTGCAGGCACTTTTGTATAAAAATTATATTATAAGTATACTAATTTATTTAACATGATTGATACCTAAACAGCTACTCTGGGAATCTATTTGTATACACACAAGAAGCATCCAAAGTTGCGTTTTGAGTAACTAAATATTAATAATGTCGTATTGTAAAGTTTTGATTACAATGTTTTAGATTTAGGCTTGGACCACTGTACTTAGTGTAGGATTTTTCCGCCGCCCGCCCTTACGTCCGCATCTAGTTGGTTTTAAGAAAAGTCTACCTAATCTAAGAAGGAATAGTATTCTGTCTACCCAAATATGAAAAATCTTATTTTCTTTAAATTAGATTTCATTTAAAATTATTTTTGTTAATTTGTTTCGTATTTTGCTTTTGGACTTCATTATCTCACAATCTATGATTGAATAAAATATAAAGCATGTTTTTAAAGTATTTTGATATGTAATATTTTCGCATTGTTTATTTATTTAATCTGGCAGTAGCACTGGCTTCCACATTCCGATCGACTTTTATCAACACATTGTTATTAATATCGCTTATTATGTTATGCATAATGTAACAACAATAATGATATAATGTGATGGTGCATTTTAGTGTCAAGTAAACTACCACACCTTGCCCAAATGTGATTTCGTACTACCCTACCAAATACTACTATGACATAACCGGGTTGAATGAAACTCATTTATAACTCTAAAATCGTAAGAAAAACAGTTTTTTTTAAATCGCAATAAAGCTTCCTACTTTACCAGAAAAATAATTTCAACTTCGTCAAAATGATACTGGCAGTTTAGAAAAAGAACTCGGTTAGAAAGCGCGCTCATATAAAACTTTTTTAATTTACCTCGCACGTCTACATCTTAAGTTTAAAAGCAATGGATTTAAATCTTGAGCACAATTTATTAATAAGAGACTTTTTGTTTTTTATTTAAATCCATTTTAAGAATTGACTTCCAAGTATTTAAGATGCAAAGGTATTTCTTTTAACTTTTAATTAAATATTGGAATGTAGCAGATCCCCGATTCGATTTGTTATAAAATAGCAGTTTAAATATCGATTCATCTCCGTAGTTGCACTGAAAGGCGGTCCATAAATCTATCAGCTTCTGTCCATTAAACCAAATTAAATAAACAATTTTGTAGTATAAACTAAAGACAGGCGTTTGGAATTTATTTAAATTATCAACATTCATTAAATTGTAATAAATTTCACTAAATAATATTATTAAAGTGAATGACTGGATCTTTTTTTACTCAATCACGGACAAACAGCTAAACTAATTTCGATGAAATTTGACACAAAATACACTCTTTATCCTAGTGTAGATAATTTCTGAAATTTTGACGGAGTTTTTCGCAGTATTTTTCGGTAGAAGGTATCTCTGTATACTGAACCCTTTGTGCGCGAGTCCGACTCGCACTTGGCCAAATTTTTATGTTTCAACTTGCATGCTATTTTAATGACTAAATAGTCTTGAATTGCTGTGTATTGTGTCTATCAACTAAGAATTGTACCCTATTGAAAGCAAATAATTGGTTTAATTAATTATTATTTTTAAATATTAGCATTCCGCACTCCTTCCCTCCGTCCACGCAATTTTCGTATAAAAAAGGGTACGAAGTTTTTGTTTCACGTATTAATGTTTAGATCATCATTATCATTTTAAAGCATAGCAAATAGTATTAAAACAAACGTTGGATTAAGTTTAGAAGCAATTATGTACATTATATGTAATTTTTTTCACAATTGGGTCAAATACCCCGGTTCCTGGAGTTCCTGAGAAAATAGTTTGTTTTCCTCGTAATTTTCGCGAGTGCGAAACTAATTTCGCCGTGAGACGAGACCAACAGGTATTTCCTCACAACGCAGGCCGCCCGCCCGCCGCCCGCCGCGGTATTTGGAAAGTGTCGAAAGGTGGAATTCTGTCTGGCATGCGTTTGTGTACCGATCCCATTTGTAACTTCACCCGAAGGAATCTATTGTTTTCAGCTTTAATTAGCACTTTCTTAATACATTTAATTAGTCTTTCTAAGTCCACACTGTTAAGAAATCTATTTCAAGATGTTTAATGACAGCAAACGGCTTAGCACAATTATTTTTCGCGCCCGCCATAGTCATTAAAATTCCAAGATTTTTAAAGCCTTGTTAAAAACAACTTTATATGTCTCTCTCGTTAGCTTCCGCGTGATGAAGAAAGCGCAACTATGCTAATGTATGTATCTACAATATTATACCATCGTATTTTTGTATGTATTCGTTTACAGATTTACCACCGCCGATGCCAACAGCAAGTGTTCGTGTTATACTAGTGCGTCGGTCGTACCTGCTGGCACCATAGTTCCGTGGCCAACATGTTGGCGAACTCCAGCGGATCCATGTTCTGCATCCCAGTGGTCTGCTCCAACCAAGGTATAATTAGACGCTTACTCTATTGTGTTGCGCTTTTTGCGCCGCGACACCTTGGTGCGGTTCGAGTTTGTTAGTCGATTTGTTCGTTATAAACCGCCCTCGCAACTGGTAACGTTCACTATGCTCCGGTACGTGCCGTTCGTTCGTACACTGCACTGGTATCGGGTGCGTGCAACGTGCTGTCTTGTGTCACGCTACGGTGTTCGTGTTGCGCGGGAGTGCGGGTCGTTCGTTCGTTTGGCGCGCGTACGGCGGCCGGCCGCGGCGGATCGCGCGCTACTGCGCCCGCCCTGCCCACGACGGGACCGAAATCATCGCCCACGAGCGACGTCGAATCATTTATTTATAGAACACTCGCACTAACTCCGGAAATATTTCGCGTCATTTCGCATCGCACGCGCACTCAGCTAGTTATCTGAGGTAATGGTGGTAGAGATAACGAGTATCTTCATTTCACGCCTCGACACTGCAACGCGAGAACAATCTAGTTCGCGTAGCAAAGAAATGATAACATCGAGAACTGACTATAAAGTACTCTAGGACATTTTCAGGCTCTATACTGGACGCCATAAAGATGGCAAGCAAGTTGATCAAATGGAATTTACTTTGAAAACAACAACTTTCTCACGTTTACAATCGACACAAGGTTATACGCGTGTTTACCTCAACATGTTTCTCTTAAAGGCGTTAACACAAGAACGATGGAGGGGCTTCCCTAGTACTACGGAACGTCGCGTTGTCCGTGGGCGGGAGGCTCGCCGGACCTCGCGGCAAGGACGCTGCCGCCCGCCGCCGCCGGGACGGTGGGCGCTCAACAACCGCCGCACTGCCTTATAAGGACAACACATCAAAAACGATCTGCACTTAATTTGACGCCTAAAAAGTATTCTTGCAAAATTGTATGGCTTTTATGGTAGATTATTATGATTGTATTTTATATAAACATTAGGTATATGGTTTGTTGGTTTAGTGAATATAGTCCAGGAAGTCCGTATAGCGTCGTTGACAGCAGAGAATTCAATAAGATTTGCAATCCGTTCGTAAAATCGAAAAAGAGGAAATAAATATTTCATCGTTTATTTAATAGTGCGAGAAAGCGTGTTTCCTAGAAACGTGGTTTGGTACTATTTTGAAAGTCAATGATACTTTTTTCTAGGCACGATCCAAAAACGATTACCTGTGTCTGGTTAAGTAATATTCATAATCATTTCATTTGGGGGGACCACGCTAGGAAAATACTTCTTAATAAAAGATATTTTAGAAGTTATTTAAGTCGCTAATGACTCAGTAGGTATTTTCAGATAACTGGTTCCTTTGGTTTATATTGTCTAAACTGCATTGAAAATTGCGTTGCAATCCTGCTGAACATAATCAGTTTATCAGCGGGGAGAGCGTCTGCTCCGGAAGGACCTGAGCGCTTCAATTACGACAATTGCTCAAATGAAATTCGTCTCAAATGTGCGCGTGCGCCGCCGGAGCCCGTGTTAATTGGTCACGGTGCTTACCTACCAATTAACTGATGCTTAAAACGCGTTATTTCTTACATTCTTATTGGTATATTTATAATAGTTTGCTGCGGTTCTAAGAAATTTACGGTTGAAATGAAACTGAAATTTGTCTAATTAATTGTCTGGGTGTTCTATTCCAATGAGATCACTGAAATGCAATACCATTTTCAAACTTAAACAAGAAAATGCAGTAACAGTGACCAAATTGTAATAGTTAATAGCAAAGCAGTGTTCAACGTAAGCCTAGTAGTAAGCCAATTCATGAAGCGTAGTCTAAATTTAGAGAATTTCTCATCAATACAACCCCTAAACAATTGCCGTAAGCGCTATATTTAAACAAAACAGTTACACTTGATCTGTACAGGTAGATCTTAACCCACATGAACATTGAACACTGTTGTTGTTGGTATATCGAACCGCGTGGCAGCCCATGAGATCACCACTATATCTAGTTGTGACGTAGCTCCTGGCAGCGGCGACCGGCGCTCGCGCACGCTGCCTGCAGCGACGCCTCACAAGTTTGATGAACCTCATGTTTTTATTTACTTATATATACAATACATGAAGTGCATAGGGCAATGGGAGACATTCATGGGTATTGTATGTATTAGTTATGGTTATTGATGTAATAAAAGAAAATATAGCCATCATCGGTGTGTAATCAACAATTACATCAATGGCCTTTTATGTTGGTGTAATCAAAGTTGAATCACACAGTAAACGCGAAATGTTTCACCCTTGCAATCATTATGCAGTAACTCAGAGCATATCGACGTCGTACATTTGCTATCTTCGAGTTCCTCTTCAGTTTCATTTTGTCTCGAACGAAAATTATATGATGCAAGAACGTCTCTAGCATCAGAATTTAAAAGATTATCTTTGTTATGTAGTATCAGATGTATTTCCTAATTTGGTAATTTTGTTGGACTCATGACGACGGTATTCATTAAATTCTTAACGTCATCATGAGGTAACGTCTCACTACCTTTACAGTCACACGTATATATCTATCAATTAACAACACAATATACCTATCCTGATGTAAGTTTATATCGCATTAACGTAGCTACATTAAAGATAAGGCCCGTCCCGTTATCCGCACCGCACGTGTGTTCGCCCACGTATATATTTTTATCTATCAAACTGTGCCAATATAGTGTGATTGTCTTTATTTGTTATAATTGTTCCCAGAATGAATCTGAGCCTGATTTACGTTTGGAAAATCAGATAGCCACCAACACTCAAAATTACTACTATGTCAGAATTCGTATTCGTTCTACACACTATTATTTTTTTGGTTGATCTTCATCAAAAGCGGCCCGTAATTACTCTGCATCATTATTAAGTATGCATATTTCTATTTTTGAAGTACAGGTCAAAGTCAAAAGCACGGTATGTCTGGACCTAAAATTACGTACGGCTCATCCTAATTAGCTTGAGCATTCCGGGTGCACACGCTTACAATCATGATCAAATAGAACATTTTTCATCTTTACTGTTATTGTCTTGGATGAGCTCAATTTTAGCTTATAAAGCGGGATGTGTGGATTTTAGTTCAGAAGTTGGGTTTTGCAATATTTCTTTGGGGATTTACGTACATCAAATGTTTGTTGTTGTTTACAATCCCGCAAGTGTTTCCTAATCAAAATCAGTTTCCCGAAGACCTTGCCGTCAGCGTTGTATATTTAGACTCGTTATCAGAAACGCCCGCGCCGGCCTACGCCGCGCTGTACCGGGAAATGTCACCCGTTTCTTTCGTTTTCAGCAAAACATATTTGTTTTCAGACAGTCCTATACATCCAAACGATGAACAAAAAGAGTTTTCTAGAAATATAAGCTCTAAATTGACAACAACTTAGAATGCATTATGAAAATATGTTTCGTAACAATTTTTTCGGGTTACGTACAAACGGAAAAAAGTAATCCACACACTTTGGTGTCCGTCTGTCAATCTGTCTGTCGATATCCTTTTACTCAGGAACGCGTGGAGGTATCGGGTTGAAATTATTAACGAATACGCAAATCTGTAGGAGATTAGGCCTGAGCCCCTGCAGTGGGGACATATGATGATGATGCAATCTGCAGTTCCTTTGAGCTATGAAAAAAATAAAGCTTTTAGATCAACGCATTAAAAAGGTACGGCTGTTTAAGACGTATCTATCGACGTAGAAGGAACCAAAACCTATAGGGTACTTCCCATTGCCCTAGAATCATGGCAACGTATGGTTATTGCAGCACAAGTATAGGAATAAATCTGAAAAGTAAAATTTTTAAATTACATCTCATTTAAATTTTATGATTACAAACTGTTCAAGCACCTGTCTTTATTTGTATTTCAATGAGTAAATTAACAACGATGGTTCATGTTTTTCGCCAGGCGCAACTTATTCTTATAAAACATGTTTTCCAGTATGTTAATTATTCATATTCTGTAAGGAACCCTCGGTGCGCGAGTCTGACTCACACTTGGCCGGAGCTTTGTAGGAAACCAGTGTTTCCAAGTTCTAAATATGTGAATGTATAGAGAGAAATCTCGCGGGTAAGTCTATTGTTCCGTCAGTCTGTCTCGGCGAATTAAAACAAACCATTGCAACACAACAACCTCTAGTTAGGTATGAAGGACCTCTCGCTCGGCTACTGCGCACTACTCTATAAAACGCGTTGTTTTCGACACAGTATGCTCCGGCGCCGCGTGCCCGCTTGTCTCGCACGTGGTCGGCGTGTGACCGCGGTGGACAGTGCAGTGACACGCCCACCCGTAGGTTGTGGCTTAACTAATGTTTGAACAACAAATTGATACAGTTAAGGCGTTAGAAGTGCAAAAATTTGGGCCAAGAACAAAATGATTGAGTCTAAGTGTATTTTTTTTCCATTATTATAACAGTAAAAGAGACATTCCACGTATATAAGGACCGCCGGTCTGACCTTAGAAACCTTTAATACGTCATTTCGTATCATTGCGACACGCGTTGTTTTCGGTTTGTTTTCTTTAAGTCAATAGCTCTAGGACTTTTTCGTTTGATTCAAAAGTTTCGTAATAATTAAAAGTACCTGATCATCGTTATAAGTAAGGTTACTTGGAATAAACAAAACATTTATTTATTTAATTACACAACCCACCCAGTAAATACTCCGTCGGTGACTGCAATTACACTGTGATATCATCGCCCGAATTATTTAATGCCACTTTTCTCTTAAGCATTCCAAGAATCTCTGAAATTTTCACATCAAACAAACAGGCAATGACTCATCATGAACCATATAATATGTATATAAGAAATAGATGTGGAAATTGAAGCGGTGGCTATTAACAAACTCAATCACAGAAGAGAAAGGGTTGAACACACAAAAGGCTAAAATGTTTGCCAAGAATATAGTGTTGCGAGTGTAGCGTGAAATTCCTCTCATACCATCAGATTTACAACCGAATAACTCCTCGAAAACTAACCTCAATTCCAAGTATATATGGAACATATTGAACAACAAACAGATCGCCATAAAACGCTCCCAGACTATTAGCCTATCGACTGAAAGTGGTCACGTAGAAGCAGATGTGTGGTACATGGAAGTAGTTTTTGTATTTGGTCGGTTGTGTGGGAGCTCATTACCGAAGCGCTAATTGCCCGTACTAATGTGATGCTCGAGTTGTCGAGTTAGAAAATTCCTTGAACTGATTGTAAATAAACACTTATTCGTGTTGCACTTGCCCGTTGATGTACTAATGCACTTACATCCTAAAATTACAAGTTGGAAAGAGTAACGGCATCTCAAATGCAATTTGGCAAAACATAAAAGCGACGGTAATGGGCAAAAAATACCCTTGGACCGTTGTTAGGTATATCCGTGAAAGACAAAGTATTCGCCTCAAGGTTTCTGTTAATTTGACGTCGTTAGAATTTCAAGGGCCGTCTCGGATTTAATAATCTCCGGGACAAATGAGCGTTGCCCAAGCCCGTGTCCATTGTAACGATTGTGACAGTAACATTAATCTTGGCTAATAAACTGTAAAAGGTTCATCAGAACTAACATACATATTTTTTAAAAACGTAATTGATGTTTATTTACCAGTAAATATCAAATGCAATAGATATAAGTGTTGCATGCTTCACATGTCGGGCGCCGCCGCCGGCAGCGAGCTGTCGCGACATTGACCGCCACAGAGCGAATAATAAAGCAAATCGACGTCTGGCACCGCGCCAACAGCCCTTCACTTCGCCTCTATTGAACGATGCTAGCGCAGCTACTGGAACCATTGCTGGAGTAAACCAAACATTGAAAGGGAAACTGTACAAAGACAGTAATGTACGAGTTCGAAGAAATTATACCGAGCTTACGCGAAACACACTATCGCTTTCCGTGTTGCCATGTTGCACCCTTCATTTACAAACGCATGGGGATGTCAAACCCAAGGACAAAGGGTTATTACTTATTACCTTCCAAAGTTCATGTATAATGCTGCTTTATCGAGGGATCAGTCAGAAATTATTTGAAAATTTTCCGCTCCGTCTGATTAACATGAAAATTACCAGCCATAAGCACAAAGGAGCGGTCATTAACGCTGCCGTTCAGCCGGAGTCGACCTTCGTTTTCACGAAAAGCGCTCCATTCCGCGGTTCTCGGAAAACCCGCGTGACTCACCGCTCGCTCTCTATCGCAGGTCACTACGAGTATTTACATGCGTCGTCGGCTCGATTCAAAAACTCGATTACGTTGTATGAATCATAGTGAATATGAATCAGCACGCGACAAGAGAAAATTTCATGAGCAGCTAGTTGTGGCTCGCGAACTACGTCTAGTATGAAACACGAGACCGATATGTTTCCTGCTCATAAGATACATGCGACAGTTACGTAAATGGAATATCCTTAATTCTGAGCGACGCGCGTTTGTAAGGAAAGAGTGAAGGTTGTATACAAGGAAGTGGTAACAAAACAGGAAAATCAGGTAAAACTAAGTAACTAAAATCAAACCCATGTTGAGATCTTAGTAAAATGTAAGAAAGATAATGTAGTCTAGACTGATACGAGGCTAAAACATAAGGTTTTTGATATGTTATCTGAAGCGCAATGTACGCCGGCGCCGAATCGCGGGCCGGATATCGTCCGGAAATGTCGGGCATACCGCACGGCGCCGCTGCCAACCGCAAACTTGGCCGCAAAAAAAGATCATCGCGCCTTTATGTTGAATTTGGAACACGCAACAAAAGATGTATTAACTGCCATCTCATTACAGTTTACCGCAGAGACGCATCTTTTGTTAAAATAAAAAATCTGATTAACTGTTCTTTCATTTTAGGATATCGATCAGACAGTAATGAACATTGTTTGAATTGAGACTGATAATAATTCACTTTTACAAGCCTGATTCAATTAAGATTTTAATATAGCGAATGGGCTTATGTTTATCTCTGCCAATAGTGTTTTAAAATCTGTATTTATTGTACCGTAGCGATAAGGAGCAGCTGCATGAACAAACGGTTGAACAAAGAGTTATAACCCTAACACGTTATGTGGTAATGCAATCGCTTGGAAACTCTATTATCTATTACGCCTCTTTCATTTGGTTAGGTTATTGAAGTACACATTATCTTGAATTAATTAGCTGGAAGTTATGTCGCAATTATAACATCAAAACTTTACGATACTTGATTTCACACGTGTTACAATAAATGTATACTGTTCTCTTAGCATTCATTTTGAAATGTCGCCATAAGTAATGTTGTTTTAAGTACGGAGAGGCCATTATAAAATACCTCGTATTTTTTACTCTGTCAGTGTCTCCTTGACAAAAGTTTCTGTCGACATTGTTGTTCAAATACTGTAATTTGAATACAAAAATCGTACAGTTTTCTTGGTAATGTCATGTACGTTGGTTGTGTCATGTGTAATATCTTCGGCCTTAGGTACTGAGGGCGTTGCCCACGCACGTGTTACTTGTTTTATTTAATTTTTTAATTGCGTCGCCCACGACTGCTGAGAAGTGGGAGATGTTATCGTGCCTCTCCGGACACTTTCGGATATCTTCGGACGGATCCTTCGACATGAACCTCTGTGAACTTCGATCGCAATTATGAACACGGACAAATTCAGAGTTATACGAGTAGAAAAGAATACCGTATGGCAAAGGCGATCACGCCCAAATAAGGCTTGAAAATTTATGAACATGTAACTTATTTAAGAGATAATAAAAAGCCCCGGCGGGTAATAACCAAATGCATTGGGGATAAAGTTTACACTACACCGCTGCACCAAGCGTTTTACGACACAGTGTGCGCTTTTGGAATAGCAATGCGCGTACCGTACGCCCACTCTGTTCTTTGTCGGTGGCTCCTACCTTTACCTTCAAAACTGCGCTTAAAAGTTTAATGTGAAACAGTTACTGCCTTGTCTGTCGTCGCTGCTCAGACGGATAGACAGACAAAGCCATTGTCTACCACCGACCGCTGTGTTTGGCGGCACTTATGCTAATTTCTTTCAAGTACACACAGCGTTCCTTTGCGATGCAACGAATACTTAATGCTTTTCTGCCAGCAATATTTCAATACTAACAATTGCATCGGTAGCAATCAATAAACGGCGATAGGTTGAGTGTTTTCAAACACGTAATCCATACTTATCTGTAACACAAGTTGATCTATTGCTATTAGATTTGTACTCTAAGTTACACTCAGAGGAATTAAATCAGAGAAAACAGTGGGTTGCGCAGGAGTTTTCGAAAGTGCTTCGGTTTATCAGCCGGGCGCGGAAAGGCCGTCAACGTCATTTACAGCGACCCTGGCACCGCCTAGCACCACCCGCCACAGATAATACGCCCATAATGTTTGTATATGTATATTACAACAGTACATACAAAACAAATATGAGACAGAGCATGCGTGCGAACGAGAGCAAAAACATAAAAGCAAATATGAACTATTGATTTAACTTTACACACCCTAATAATGGCGAAGCAAGAAACTTGTACTGAACATAACAGAAAAAGGCACAAGCATAACAATCTGGTAAACTTTCGAAAATTAACACGTTCTGGAAATATACAGGCTACACAGGCAATTTGTTCCAAGGCCTGTTAGCAGGACAGTTCGTTATCAGCTATAGATAGCGGCATCCGAATGTGTGCCTACACCGGCACCAACGTTATCGGCTTTCCACGAAATCGTCAACAAACACTTATCGCAAAATATTTCACAATCGACTGGTTCTAAAGAAACATCAACAGCTGGGAATTCAAGTCATTACGGAGTGGGCCAGACTACTTTTTACTTAGATAAAATATCCACCCATTGTATCTTGAAACTAAAGCTCTTTGGAATTATTATGTTAATCCTAAAATTCAACCTAATGTCTAATTTGTTTTTAGGTAGGTTAACAAATAATGCGTAGTACGTCGTCTACTAAAACATTCACAAAGATAATATCGAGTACTTTGGCATCGGTCCAAGGATCTTTACACGCCGTGTGTCCGTTTATCATACACAGTGAGAGCCACTAAGCTAATTAGCCTTTGACAATTGATATGTTTTGCAGACGCGAAATCCTAGTAAGTGATATGCCGAAGTGAGATAAACGACTGAAATTATAATGTCATCTACGTATACAATACAACGCTGACGAATGAATTTTTATGCGACGGCAAGAGTCAAGAGGCCTTGTCGAAATACGCTATGCGAATAATAAGTGCGCATAAAATAGAAAACGTCCACTTTTATTGCAAGAAATGTAAAGATGTGCAGCCTTTTATAACATGCGCGATGTGAATAGATTAAACGTTGGTAGGTAGTTCATACATCCAATGCTTTTTTATTATTTTATTCTAGAAATCGTAAGTTGTAAGTAGTGTTGTTATCTTCAACCTCGACTAGACAAGCCTATGAAGATAAAGCAATTGACATTGGCTTCATTCGATGTACTCTGCCAACCCGGAATTCTGAATAATGTACTTCTAGCTATCACGTACTAATCGATACCTTACGAAATACAGCCGTAGAATAAGAAGCACGAGAGCGATGAGAGATTCGTCAGATTTAAACGTCTGATTTTTAACTTAAAATATGACAGTATATCACCACTCTCATGTGTCTCATGCTACGCAAGCAGGTATACTCGAATCTCACTCACTCAACATTTCCTTTTGAAATGAAAAAAATAATTAATAGGTTTACACTTGGCCTTTGTCTCACCTCATAGTACGCGCACTCACAAGCCTCAAGCTAATAAGGCGCTGGCTCTGCTACCTTTCATACCAGAACACAACAGTGCCATTAACACTGTTGTCTGGCGGCAGACTAACGTAGCATGGTGGTAGCTAGCCAGGCGGACATAGAACATGCATTGCCACTAATCAAACCGAGTACCGCTATGTACCCCCACTGAGAATCGAACCAGAAATCTCGGGATGTTTAGTTCAAACATGTAGCCACTAGGCCACGGAGGCGGCTAAGAATAAATCAATATAAACCACAAAATATTGAAGTAAATTAGTGTCAGATAATTCAGCTTTAACAGCATGTGAGCCTGTTGTTGTTCAAAATATTTAAGAATAACAAACTAAGAATAAAAACAGAACTTATTATTAAAAACGATCTCGGATTGATAAAGCGAATGAATTCGACACTATGTGGTCTTTATCACTATCGTTACCATACCATAGTTGTCAATACATTATTAACAACGAATGATATAAGAAATGCGCTTGCCAAGAAAATTATTAATTGAACAGATAATCTGCACCGATGTGTAAATAATAAGTAAATGTACTCGAAGCGGCCAGACGGTATTAGATACACGTCTGTTATCTGCTATTCTGCAGTGTACATGGCTACATCCGTCTACTTAGTGAGACAATTAGAGGTACACTCACAGCCCACAGCGGGCACAATGCTGATGCAAATAATCGCGATTATAGCAAGGTTGACGTCGGTCGGCGGAGGGTTCGTTCAACTGACCGCGAGCGATGACACGGTGCGCCCGCGCAGAGCCAGCCGCCGCCCGCCCGGCGCATGCACCAGACGAGACCAGGCGACTACCCAGGGAGCTCATGATGACCTCCCGGCAAATACTAACAGAGTGTACTACCATCGTAGACGCAATTGCCGACGCCCAATAAGAAATACTGAAGCTCGGTAAAACCAGTGTCGAAGCAGAACTTAATGATGCAATTTAGTATAACTAAACCTAAAAATTAAAAACGTTGATAAACCAAAACATCAGATACGTAATCAGGGAAACCCCTTTATTTGTCGTTATCAGTTGTTTACTAAAGACTGCTTCTCACATTAACAACTAATTACCATTTAAAGTAAAATGAGATCAACTCACCGAATTCCTTTAAATAGCAATCCAAAGAACACACTTCACAATTCAACTGACTTCCAAATCAAAACATCAAAAAACATGTCGAAACTTGATACAGCGTGCACGATACGCGTGCGCACAACGAAAACAATCGACTGACAGATGTCGGCCGGGCGCGGGCGCGGGCGTCGGAAAACCCCCTCAGAAACTACGCGGCGCGGAGGACGCAGTGTGTAAATATTATGCTTCGACTGGACAAAGGTTTTTGTTATCTAAACCGATGTCAGTAAGTCGTGCACGACGCGAGCGCGCGGTCAGCGGCAGACCGTGGAGTGAGGCTCGCGCGCCGGCCCCGCCGCCGTCTGATAAGCCTGGCGCGACGCCCCCCGGCGACGCCTACGCCCCACTCGGCGCCGTCGCACCGGTGCATCGTAAACACCACCGCTACCACCGCCCCACAGCACCCGGCACCGGCGACTCCCGGTGCCAGACAGGGGCCCCCGCGCGCGTTATGCACCGCACCTACGCAAAATTACACAACTGCGCCGTACCTCCGCGCCAAACAGAAAATCAACAACTTTCCACTCCTTAAAATAACGAGGAAACAGATTGTGAAACTGTGCCGCCAGCCCAGATACCGACGAGAACAATGAGCCGCAAACAAACGCAAAACCTTTTTAGTGTCCTCCTAATTGGGCTGAAGGTGCGTTGGGCAGCAGAAACTCAATATGCAGCGCGAGCCATTCGCTACATAAACGGAATAATTGAATTAGTGCGAGTGTGTAGAGCACGAGTACTGCCAGCATTGACCACCTATGAAGGCTATGTCGAAATAACGCTGACGTCAGAGACTTTGAACTACCGACACTGCTCCTCAACGCAAACCGCAAACTACGCAAACAAGAGCGTCGCAGACCACACTTCGTAAGTTAGTGCTCATAAATCCATTCCCTACGGTCGTAGCTGCCATCACATAAACCACTACCATTAAAAGATACATAGCAGAAGTTATTTTTCTTGTATCAGTAGAATAAAATCATTTACGACGGCAATCATAAACGGGAACGTTTCATATTTCTAAACATGGTCCTCGGAGGCTGAAATGTTTATTGCGATAGCATGTTACATTTATTACGAGAGCCGGCTTTTGGTATAATAAATCATCAATTGTGAAATAGAGTTGATAAAATAGGTGGTGTAGAGTTAGACCGACAATGACTGGGCATGGTCAATCAAAAAGCATTCATGCAACTGTTGGTAGACCCAAACTAGGGAGTCGAGAGGAGGGGATGCCAGACAAAGAAAGACTGAGGAAAAAATCGTTTAAATATTTGTCATTGATACGTGAGGAAAATACACAAACATGGTTACAACATACGAAAACAGATGAAAATATTCCGTAGCAGTGATCAATCAAGGAGGCCAGAACCATAAAGTTTGATCACCCGCATAGAGTTCAACGATCGACGAATAAGTAACTGAACGTGGGATGAGTTACGCCTAGAGACGAAAACCACCAAAAGCTAATGAGATAGTAGACACATTGTTTCAATGTTATATGTCTAAAATAAGATATAAAGGTACATTACTAACAAAACAGTTCAATCCAAACAAACACACATGACATGATCAGATAACCACAGAATCAAATCACCTAAGTTAAGAGAAAAAAAACTAAGAGTGAGATCCGACATGTGACCTTTTGCAAATGTATCAAAATTACAGTCTGCGTAGGAGTAGCTAAATACAAAATTGGATTCGAAGAACTGCGGCAAGTAAGCAGTCATTCGAAACACATTAATTCAGTTGTTTACCGTCTGCCTATAGTGCTGCTATCTTATGAATTGTTCGAGGAACTGCCAAGTTTTTTGTATTACAATTAATCTCTCAAAGTTTTAACGACCAAGAAAAAAGCCTTTCAGAAAACAATAATTCATAATTCAACTTGGTTACAGAAAGTACAGCAATATACATACACGAAAGCAAAATAAAAGATCATGTTCTACTACATATTGAACTAAAGAAAATATTCACATGAATTTAACGAAACGCCGCCATAAAGTTGAATTATCGTCCTTCAATAAAACTCAGGATATTTAAATTTACTCACTCAAGTGAGACGGCTCACGAGGAATCTCACAAAAAATGATTTGAATACATTGACGTTAAAAATGCAGGCACAGTCGTAAATATTTAACGAGTACATTACTCTCGATAAACTGACCGGATCGTGCAAAAGATACTTACAAAACACAATACATTCCATTACTAGAATTAAAAGTTGATTGATGAGTATAAAAAGAAAGCAATCGTTAAAATTCAAATGACAATACAAGTGCTATCCTACAACTTTAAATGAGGTAAGGCGTCAAAATAAATGAGACCACATTTATTTAGTACGTTACGTGAAATCAATGTCAGCATCGGGCGAGAAATCTGGTGGTGCATGTATAGATAGACCCACATAAATTACCAGATTAATCTTTTCAAATAATTTGACCTTTCCATCTGACGAGGGTTCATTAAATAATGGACGGTATTGGAAGTGTAGTTATTGTGCCGTCTATCACAATTTTTGTAGTGGGCGGGTGCGGTATTCATTCAATTCATACGTCAGATTTAGGGGTGGATTCATCCAAGCAGATCGGACCTTTGATAAACACAATTGTCTTGTTAACCCCGTGATATTCGTATTTCATACCTTCAACTGTCTTTGTTTTGATTATTTTATATGTCAAACATTTATGGTGTTATATCTTTGATTGTCATACATAATAATTATTGCGATTACGTCAATCTACAAACAAGTGTTTCATGAGCTTACATAATCGTATAACACATTCCTGGTTTATAGAAATACATACTCGTTGAACTCATACGCTTTGTACGAACAGTGCGTTCTATATAGAACAAGACATAACAATGATCTAATGCACGTGCAGTTACCAACTGTGAGTATGACATCTTTTAATAAGGCGGCACTCAAGGCGGAAACGTGGAAAATGTTAGTAATCTACAGAGCAGCGAGCACGACTCTTGACCATAATCGGAACAAGGACTCAGCAGCCGTTGTAAATATCAGCTCCATGCTTATTATTGTGACGTAACTTGTTATATGAAACAAAGAAAATTAAATCATTCAAACATGTGCAAGGGATCCTTTGTTTACTTTTAACCCTTTGTTACTTGATGATTCCGTAATAATTATAAGTAAAATCATTGGTGATAAAAACGATAACCAGAACGATATAAATTTTGAGATCGGGTTAATAAGTGGCATTGAAGGAATGTCCGGTGGATGCCAGGCGGTCCAAACGAATGACTCATTCTGGTCTCAGGAACTCACCGTGCTCGCTGCCCGGCGGGATATTTTGCCACCTATAACATAACGGACCTCCCATTGCCTTTGAAGTTTGACGACGCAATCATTACTTGAGTGCATTTTATCTTCAGAGACACAAAAAAAAACACTAACTTTTGCGGGACTTTTTTTTCCAGCCCCAAATTTTACGTCTTCATTTTGTAACTCTATTGTGTCGTTATGAAGACGAATAGGTTGTTTGGAAAAGCCGACGGTTAACGTAAACAAAAGATTAGAAGTCAACGTTATGGTTAAAAAAATTGCGCGCCATTGTAACACTTCAAAGAATTTTGTTTTTGCTCAGGTATTTGTAGGTTAACAACAGCACATTAGATGGGAAATAAATGATATATTACTTTGTGTCCCAGTTATGTAAGAAACCGTCACTAAATTATGACTAGAAATATCGATCAATTAAGTATGATTACCTTTTACAATTTATTTACAATATATGAATTCATTTGATGGTATTTTAATATTGTTAATGTTTTCTAATTATGACCTCTAAAGCGATGTCTCTAAATAAGATATTATTGTAACAAACAGGAAGGTTCAGGGATAAATTAATTTACATCAACAAACACAATACCATTTTCCTTGTGCCGAGTTTTTATAGCCAGTTTACATTATTCCAGTCCAGTAACCCAGTAGCGCTGTACTTGTATAGCCGAAATGGCAATATCGTCTACATGATTCCAGTCATTTAAAAGCTGTCGGTCGAGTCGTCAAGACTGTTAAATTGTTCTGTCAACACTGGAATGGCACTGGATTAGCCTTGATTAGATTAACAGTTGCACTGAATGTCACATACATTTTTATTGTAGACGAAATAAACTATGAAACTGGATTCAAAAGTAGACCGTAGCTCCAGCTCGAGCTGCACTGGATTCCACACTGGATCCAGTGCATTCCAGTGCCGGTTTACGTTATTCTAGTTGCAATCCAGCGCTGGATTCGACCGCTGGACTGGAATAATGTAAACTGGCCATTATAGTGAGACTTTACGTGGATCCTGACAATTGTTAATTTATAACAATACATACTACTATATAAAATTGATAAAGTTTATTATGCATTTACTTTTGTATACAGTACAACAAATAACACTGTACAGAGTACCATAGTCTATGAACTCTGAAAGTGACAGATTTGAAGTGCCACGTCGTGGGTGGTTTGTTATGGTGACAGCGTGCGCCCGCGCCGACGACGGTGACATAGTGCCTCCGGTGGCAGGTAACAAAGCCCGCCGGTCGTAATGTGACGACGAGTTATAGTGTACTGCTTACTAGTGTTTTGCTGAGGTACTGTTCACAAGGAAAAAAGGTAATTCGTAGAATGACACGCTATATAAAAAACCAGAAAATAATGTGCAGAAATAAATCGCGACAACGTTCCTTAACAACGAAACTATGTCTTAAATAAAAACAAACATCTTTAACAACCAAATGCAATACTAATAATAATTGTGCAAGAAAGCCTTTTTTAACTGTGTGGTGTAATATGACGTAATGGTGATGTAACCTTATACGTATATGTAGTTATTTACTTTGAAAGAATAAAATAAAATGCACAAAATGCACGTGCCGATATTATTTGTAGAAAAGTACGCCTCGACAAAAGTGCAACTGGTTTTCACCGTAAACGGTAGTAAACCATTTACCAAAGAGAAAACAGATATTTTTCCCTTTTGTGCTTTACTGGACCCTTCTGATTTGTAGCAGTTGGTTGAACATCAACTTCAGAAACTATGCCCAGAGACAATGGAACACTTTGTATAATGGGTCGAAATGGAAAGCGTTGGTTATCTCTCAAAGCAATAAAGTGGTCACTTTCTTGTCTTTATTGTTACTTTAGCGCGTAAAAGCTCTTTTAAGTTTATGCTTCTGTGGCTACCACTGTAAGGGCAGTTAATGTGTTTCGTCTGCTCACTTGAATGTAGAACTTGTCTAGATAAAAGAAATAAATAAAAGAATGTGTTGATTCATTTTTTAAAGTATGGCATTAGATTTTTAACGTATTCCTCTATGCAGTATGCCTACGAAATAATAATTGTGACGCCAATATAAAATTCTGGATACAGACATTTGAAGATTTCAATTTAGCTACACAATGTCAGCCTACGATTTTAACAAAGGTCCGGGTTGAGCTCCAAGAATTTCATGCATGAATGACACTTATTTTTATGCAAAAGATAATTCCACATGTGCTGTACTTATATCGAACCTACTGCTTTACACAGATGTAGTGAGGCATGTTTTGTGAATGGCGTCATCAAGCAAAAACAGGTGTGCGATCACAAATGTGTTCAATACTTCAACTAACTACTAGCATGCATGTATTGAAGGAACTAATAGTCCTACGGTTAATGCTAATGAACTTATCTGAAGTTTTATGTAGGAAGGCAGATCGCCATTATCCGCTTCTTTGTTAGCGATGTTTAACCTTCATACAGTATGTTAATTTGAAAAACAGTTTCAATTCAAAATCTCAGTATTTTCAGCATCTTAGAAAGACGCGAAAGGTGTGCAGTGTGCAATGCTCTCAATATTTCTTTTATCGTCGGTTAAACAACATCAGTTCACGGAAAATCGGTCACAAGAAAACCAGTCATTTCTAAAGAATATAGTGAATTAACAAAACCGTAACGAATTACAAAATACTTGCGAATATGCAATGCCAAAATAGTTATGTATAGTTATGTGTCACATCATCACAAGTCGGCACAAATTGCTTACTTCCGATCGCAATGTGCTCTCAGATGAGTCACAATATTCTAAGAAGTCCATCTGCTGTTACCTAACACACGGTAGTAGCGTGATATTGAAACAAACTCGTCAGACCTTGAGCGAGGCGACGAATCTAACAAAGTTCATGTCGGGCCAATAGAACTGAGGAACAAGGCAACAATAGGAGTTTCAATTCATGACGAAAAAACATGCATCAACATGTTACAAAACAACACAAAATACTTTGTCTCTAAAGGACAACGAATTAGGTTTCCTTAACAATGTATCACCTAGGTCGATTAAAGCAAATTGTCTACATCCGGCCCATTCGACTGAGAACGAACGTTTAATAGGTGTCGGTCAATCAAACCCATCTGCTCGAGTCAACCGGGTCAATCATTACTTACAATCAGTTTAAAATTTCAATGCAACGATGCGGTCTTTGATATGTCTATAAGAGCTTTTAGTTCCTTGAATTTTATTGACGTATTGTCTAAACATCGAAAAGTTGCTACACAAGGTCTTTAAGTATGAAAGAAATCGGTCAGATCATAAAAGAACAAAAAATAGCGAGAAACAGGTAAAACGGCTAAAGGTAGTTGGGAATTCCCAACAGTTCTTGATGGTTCTTGGAAGCGATCCGGCGCAGGAGAAATTTCACAAGCGCAATGTAGGTCAAGATAGCCGGACTTGACGTTCCGCCTCGCAAAGGTTAACCATCACGCCCGCCTCGCCCGCCGCTGCCGTCTACAAGTCCGGTTATGCTCTTGCGCAATCGATACTCGTTTATCAGATCCTAAAAGATCAGTTGTTTCTAGAACAACCGATGCAATACTTTGCAATTATTCAGATTTGCTACAAACTTCGACCATAATTGGAGCTGAAACAATACTAAATACGATAGCATTCACGTTGGCACCGCTACATCGGGTAAAACCCAAGGATTTCATTCATGCATAGCGTTAGTAAAATACCTAACAAACATGTTTTCGAAAGTAAACAAGTCTGCGGTTATATTGTGACGTCTAGAGTTGGACTAATTCTAGATGTGCTTTGAATATGTTACAATACGGGGCATGGATGGATACACTGACAGCGTGCAATAAATGTGTTGAATTAGGGATACCTTATGGAAGGATTCTTAAGTGGTCATCATTCAAGGATTTAAGATACATCTAAGGACCAATAAGGAAAATTGATCAAACTAGGAAAAATAACGTGTACGTACGTGATGTAAGTCAAATTGAAGTGGGATTTATGTAGTGTTGCAAATACAAATACGTACAGCTATCAATTAATTTTTACTGACACTATGTAGTACGGATCGTAATAATGGATCGCACCCAAAAATATGGATACCAGCCTATTCACTTTGCCTGTAATACAAAAACCGTGAAGACAGCTGCCAACGAGTTCGTGGAACTCCTCACTCCATACCGCGCCACCTCGCGCGGCTGTGGAGGGGGTAAGGATGACGTCATTGGGTGACGTCATGGCCCTCGCGCGATCCGTGACGTCAAAGAAAGTTGTCGCAGGCCTTGTTTGCGTGTGTGGAAACTATCGAATAAACTATGCGGTAAGATAACGACATTAATAATTTTAATAACTTTGTTTTAGAATTTGGGTTTTTGTAGTGAGGATGCGAATATCGTTTATGATTATTACCATTTATTACATATGTGTATGTATGTAATTTTGAATTTTTCGCTCAATTTTTGACTCATATTTTATTTTATTTAAAATTATTAGAGATATATAAATAAATAGATTAATTATCAACTGAGAACACGGTACCACCAGATTAAGCGATTCAGATTCTGATCGTTCCTAGTATTTATGATAAAAAGCATATGAAACAATTTTGTGATAATATTAATATAACATGTATTAGCATATTTTAAAGGTTAGCAAGCTAGAACATTCTTACAATAATTAATAAGACGTAAAAAGGCTTTTTTGTCCTTTAGAGCCGAGGAACTAAATATGTTACTAATTGTAAACTTTTATTTTTATCATTTATATTTAATAAACACAAATTATAGACCTGAATTTGTTTTTTTACGTATTTCACTTTTTTTAAACTTCATTCGAGTAACCTTTCTATCTGGATAGTTGGTTTTTGATTTATTGGATTTAAACAACAATCTTGGTCAAAGAAGAAAAGCATCTGATATTTTTTATAATGTACTGTGTTTACCTTGCAACCACATTTACACCACCACTGTTGTAAACTCAACGAATGTCTGATCTTTCTAGAAAACGTAATATACGACCGACGGTCAAAAATCAAAATACAACAGGCACAAACACAGTGCTTATTATCTTTACGATCTTGGACGATAACGTTACTGGATAACAGGTAAATTCAACTACCCTTAACGCCATCTATACCAAGCAATTGGAACTTACTACGTACGTACTTTTCTGAATTTAATTATGAAAAATGATTTAAAATTCAAAGGCATTGTTTTTGATAATAGGACAGAAAATGACGTAGTATCGAAATCGAATAGTTTGAACTAAATAAAATCCAAGATATGATTGGCTGAGTTCCACGCAATTATAAAACCATGACCTCCATAAAGTTGTGAAAAATGATAATGACGTAAGCGAAAAAATTAAAACAGTATTGACGCAGCTACAGGTGCTTTATTTGTCACAAACGCAATTGTTTGTATCGAACAATCGCATATTAAACACCAATCAAAATAAATTTAAAACCAATCGGAACATATTTTGCATGGAGTTGTTTTGAAACACTACTTGAATTTGCGTGTGTTTTTCGACATGCAATGTGCATAATAAAATGACTAGACATTTTAGGAGTAAAAAATAATTGGAAACTAATAAGAAGGATGACAAAATATTGATGATGATAAAAGAATGTTACGAAGTTGCGTCAGAAACTAAATAGAAAGCTACACGCACCAACAACGGCGCTGGACGATCCCCCAAACAAGTCAAAAAACTTTTTCTAACTCACCACTGGCTTGTTGTAGTCGTCGTGTTGGTATTCAAACATGGTAGCGAACATTAGACTGTCGTCCTGATCGCCGCTGTAGATGTGGTAAGGCACCAACTGAGACATGAAGACCAGTTTACACAATCAACTGTCCTAAATAAATAACCACTTCGGGAGCAATCACAAAATCAAAGTTCTGAAAACTTCAGCGCGCGACAATTCGCTCTTATCAGAGTGTGAGTCATAGGAGGCTGTGTACACCGCGACGTTCGCGTAGCTAGAATGTTTTATATCAGACTGAGTCAGAAGGAGGCACCGCGCTGGTTTTGTACAAACGGTGGCGGCGGCACCGCGCACGCGCGGACCTGCGACCCAGAACTAAAACGACGCAAGCGACATGAAGTATTCCAAGTATTCGCCTACCGAGCCAAACGCACTTTTTTACGGTTCTTATGTTCTAGTGATTCAAGGAAATAGTTATTAAATGACTGCTTAAAGTGAAAATCTTGGCATTGGATGTTGTTTTGAGAAGATTTGAAAATTATGAAAGATTCATTCAATAAAAATAAAAATAGATGTAGCGAGCTTCTGAATAGTAGGAACAATTGTATGTTGATCAACGATAGACAGCAATTTAGAATAGATAATGACTATATGATCAAACATGATACACACCGATCTAGTAAGGAGAAGACTACCAATTCTCAATATAGAACTATGATAAAATTAAGAATTTCACTCGTTCCAATGCAATAGGTAGGCAAAGCGACTAGCAATGAGCTGCTGAAGTTCTGAAAAGTACTGTTGGATTACATAGAATGACCAGTACAATATCAGCAACATATGTAGCAAAAGCAAACAGAGAAACACAATAGATTATGTACCTAGTTTTGACCCAGTTACGATTGCAAATGCGCAACACATACAAAGAGTCAAATAGCAAATTGTAAAAGAGACAAAGACGCAAGCGACATAATTAAACATCAGCCAATAAGGTTAAGTAGGTCATTTCATATTCTTAGATAGTTCACAATGCGAACAAACAGGCGGGCTCTACCGCTATGGACCTACCGATTTATGCTGCGTAGACTAAGATGAAACAACTGAAAATATGCGTCATGGGACGACTGAAGTTGGTTTATTGAACGCTGATGAAGCGTTGCATATTTACTTGGAATTCAGATTAGAATTCTCTTCTCTTAGTCGTACACTCCTGGTGGAGTGGTCAGGGTTACGGATCGTCTGCTATGTTGGTCGCGGCTTTTGGAAGAGTTCTCCATCTCTCTCTATTTGTGGCATTCCGTGTGCATTCAGTAAGAGAACACTTTGAACTTTGAACACACAACTTTGAGGACGACTCAATCAGATCTGTCCATCTTGTGAGTGATTATAATATAAGATTATAATTACGTATATATGTATAAATGGATCAAAATGTTCTACGACGTTGCTTTGATTTAACTAGAAAGTTTTTAATATTAACAGCTTTAAAAATATATGGAGATTGGCTTCTAATTTTATTTTCATGTTTTGGTTAGATTGAAGCTATAACATCGTTCTAATTATTAACGATGGCTTAAATTTTATGGCTGAATACATTGGTTATAAATTAGCATTCGCAGGTTAGAAAAAAGTGAAGAACTGCAAGCAGTATGACTTAAATACATAAGTAAGTATATAATATACATACACAGAGTATGAGAGTGTGCTTATTCCTTAGAAAATCATTGCAAATTTTACATAATTTTGGATATTTGATCAGAGCGACGTAGTATGCGACACTACCTCCCAGTCCAATACGGAATGAATCACTTGACAGAACGAAAACAATGCTATTGTGCGCAGTATAGCCATAATTACACATTTAACACTTGGTCGGTGGAAGTGCGAAATGGAAAAGTTCACTGACACGATATGCAAAGTGATATGTTCTTACAAAGAAAACTGCCAAGAAAAGAAGGCCCTGTTCTGAGATAAAAACAAAATTGTTTTGTTATAAACAACAAAAAGTTAACACAGCAGTGGTTCTGCAAGATTTTGGACGACTGTCTGGGACTCATCATCCAGGAAAGCCAAGCCAAGTCAGGAAACGACCACAGCTGGACATAGGCCTCCTTCGTGGTATGCCAAATCCACCGATCCCGAGAAAGAAAGAAAGAAAGAAAAAAATTATTTGCCAAGTGCATAGTTTTAAAACACGGTGTTTAGATAGTAATTTCAATTAGTTCGATGTACTTAACCTGTACACAGGTGTGCGAGCCACCTGCATCTAGGGACTCCCCGCGACCTTAACCAGGTCGTCGGTCCACCTAGTAGGGGGACAGCCCGGTTGACGTTTCCCGGTACGTGGTTGGCACTCGAGAACTCTTAAACCCATCGATTATCGCTTCTTCGAGCGACGTGGCCTGCCCATTGCCACTTCAGCTCACTGACTCGTCGAGCCTTGTCGATGTCCTTAGTTCGTCTACGGGTTCCCTCATTCCGGATTTTATCACGTAGAGAAATTCCGAGCATAGCTGGGACTCAAATTTAACTAAATAGTAAAGTATAAACAGTACGTACATAAATCCAGGATAATAATGAGCCCTAACAATAACTTAGAATTTACTTTCTTTCTTGTCCCTATCTTAGTTCATTTTGCAACAATCATCAACCCAAATTACCAAATCAGATCAGATCAGTGTAGATCAGAAATATTATTTCTTTCTACAAAAATATTCTTTTCAATCGACATTTTCAAACAAAACAGTATGAATATATATTTTATATCGTCTGTAATTATCAACAAGAATAATACAAGGCATAGTATAGGTAGAAGTATTAAATAGACAACAAAAACTATATCATTCTTAGCTAGAGTTTCTAAACAATGACAAAAAGAGATCTGCTTAGTGCGTCTTAAGTTTCACCTATTCGAAATTCAACCTGGCAACTGGACAAACCTTCGCCTTCGTGCAGCAATACTTGTTACCGGACCCTATTGATTTACTGCTCCTGATATTGCGCACAGTATCCAGTAACAACTGGTTTGGTAGAATATTAGCAATTCAGTTATGTTGACATACAGGAAAATAGCATCCCAATTTCCTGTAAGCGTCACTTGACTTCCGATTGTGTTGACAATTTCATATATGTAGTTTACATGGCATTTAATTATAATTTTCCTGGTTTTTCATACACTTGAATATCAAGAAGTTCGCTGTAACCAGCTTCAATAAATAAGGGATTCCATCCATCACCATGTTACCTAAGTCTGCCGGCAAACAGCAGTGTTAATATCACCCTTGTGTTCCGGTATGAAAGGTAGCAGAGCCAGCGCCTCATTACATTTAGACTTCTGGGTGCGCACGCTTATTATCCAATAGCCTTATCGACATTTACAATCAGGCGAGATGAAGGCTAAGTTCAAACTCCGAATACATTTTTAAAAAAAACGGACGTTCACCGCCTCCTACCAATTTGCGATACCACACCATTCCCCGCAAGAAAGTAACCTGCTCAAGGATCACTACAATGGTCCGCCCCAATTTAGAAACACATGCGCGTGTATACATACGTATAATAATCCGTTCGATGTGTAATAGGAACCGATATCACGACGTTTGTTTTAAGTGTCCGGCCTATGCCTTATAGTTAGGCCACGTTTGCCAGGCACCGAACCGTCTGATACAGCAAAGAGCCCACGTTACGTCACCCACGTGACGCGATGTGATATTGATTTCCACTAACTCCTATCAGCAACGAATAAAAACCTACGAGTAGATAAGGCATCAAATCGTACGCTTGTTTTTCATTTTCATTGTTTGCGTGCTATTGGATTTCGAAGAAACTGTTTCCGTTACAGTTAACTGAATACTAGGTAATCTTACGCATAGCGAAGGATATGTACTAATATCTGGAGTAATGATATCACGTTTGATAAAAGTAGTGCTTTTCCCCCTACAGTGGAAAAGTATAAATTATCATCAATGGCAGACTTAGTTCATGTAAGTCTTTATAAAACGAATAAGTCAGTACATACCATGCATAAAGCAATAACAGAACTATATCCTAACTAGCTTCTGCCTGCGTGGTCTTCAGAAATTATACCACGGGAACACTTATTCGAACGTAATAATAAGTATCTTATACCTTTTTCCAACCCATCAACTTTGCTCAAACAAAAATCTAAGTCATTCCATCATTCCAGACTCTAGCCAGTTAGTCAAGGAAGGAAAACAAATAAACTCACATTCGCATTCATAATATTAGGACATATAAATTTATATTTATACAAAACACGAAGAGGTTAAAAATATATAAAATATTGAGGGTAAAAATAATCTAGGTTTGTATGTACCTATAGCTAGTAAAATTAAATTCAAATAATGTTATTTATTTTATTACATTATTTCTTAATAAATACGATGTAAAAATTAAGAATAAAAATTAATACTCTTATTAATACATTACACATTATGAAAACTATTTTTCAAAACATCTTACTGCGATCACAAATTCGCCTGCCAAGCGTGATTTAAAGTCAAATTGAGTCATACAACCGACTACAAATATGAATAAGAAAACTGTGTCTGTAATATCAAGGAATCAAACAGTGAACATAACAAATGTCGACGGTCAAAGATTACATAAAATATTCAGTACGCCTACTGATTGTTATCGGTCACGACTGAATCACTTCATGGTTACAGGTGCGATGGTTCATGTCATGGACGGACAAGGTCGTTGAAGTCGAAGGTCACGACAACCCCATTCCGAGAAACCACCCCAGTGCGTTCATAATCGAAAATAAATATGTTCTCATAAGGTAGCAAGGTACACAACAACGCGGAGTCGCAGGTCCTAGAAGACGACCTCATCGTCACTTACCATCAGGTGAGATCAAGTGTTGGTCTATCTTTAATAATAATAAAAAAGAAGGAAAATGGAGTCATTTTTGTCATCCCTTTGGCAAGGGTACATGAAAAATCCCCTTGTTCCCCCCTGAAGACAAAGCTTGTTCCATAAGGGACCTATAAGGAAGCTTAATGTTTAGCAACTTATACATAGAAACTATAAAAAACGCTTTTGCTTCTTTAATAATGTTTCTTTCGTAGGAAGTGTATGCCTAACACGTAAAGTTTCCATGGACCCCGAAATCGTTGATTTCAGCATTTTGAAGGAATAATCTCGGACAGGACCACCTTGGCGAGACCTATATAAACGAAACAACAGTCACGTTTATCTAAATAGCCAAAACAACATACGCATAGCAAAATGTATTGCTTTATCAGATCAGATATGAAGTTCTAATCGTAAAATGTGCGTCTAATAAATAAAACATAGCGCTTGAACGTGGGTGCCGTTATGATGTCACAGTTTATTTACATTATCCTCATGATATCTCTGATAGCTGCTATGTACTGAAGTGAGGCCGTGGGTTTGGGGGGTGGGAAAAAGACCACTAAGGCAATAGCCAGCATCTCAATAATTTAGGTAAGTAATTTTAAATATATTTTTAATTTAAAAAAAACGGCCTAATAATACAAAATACAAAAATGTTTATTTTGCTGATAATTACAAACACATACAATTTACATTATCTCCCGCACTAGGAGACCTGTGTTGCGGGAAGACAATTTTGGAGAACAAGTAATAACTTAACCCTTTTTACATTTGAAAGAAAAACCGGCTAAGTACGGGTCGTACTGTCACACGGAGGGCTCCGTAACACGGCACATATTTGACATAAGCTCGTGCCTAAAAATCTTAAATATAAAAATTTCTTGCGTGGGGACTCCCTTTGATTTGTATTATTTATTGTTATAGCATCCGCAGACTGAACATTTCTTCTAAATACAGCCCCACGACAGACGGACAAACAGCTGAGTCTTACTTAAAAAAACAGCCATGTGTGTGTCGGGCCGCGCGCCATGTAGGGTTCCGTAGTTTCCCGGAACAATAAGTTCACGGTTTGACGCTAATATCATCTAAATCGGGCCCACACAGGACGATGTAAAGTAATTTTAAATGAAATTTGTACGAAACTTTTATTATGTCATCTCCTAGTATATTTTATAGTTTGGTCGACTAATACTCGTCCACCTGTAAAGCCAGCTTAGTCGTGATAGTGTCGTAGTCGTTGTATTATTAAAAGCACACGGGTCCCTGAATTAAAAAAGTGGTGTTCTCAGACCTTCGATGTTTTTGAAAGACCTATTCAACAATACCCCAAACAATAGGGTAGACGCACAACAAAATTTTTAAGTTTTATTAAAAATTTAAATTAATAGTTACGTGTATGGGAGCCACCCTTAAAATTTATTTTACAACATTTTATTCTACCACTTTTTCGGCGTGACCCGTACCAAATTATAGCTTTCTAGTAAACAGGGTTTCTGAGCTAAGTCGCGGACGGACAGATGGACGTACAGCGCGAAACTATTATGGGTTTCTTGTTTGACTACGGAACCGTAAAAACGTCAAGTTCACATGTTTACCAATGAAATCTTACAATCATCGATTCGCCAGCCAAGCATGTTGTTTTTGGAAAATCCCCTCATGGACAGATCGTTGATTGTGGAAATATACGGCAGAGTATTTATAGATTAGAGTGCAGCGAGTGCAAAGTCTTCTTTCTAAATATAACTCTTTTCATCATCATCATTATATAATCTGCTTTTATTGGCACATTATGGTGGGTCAGGTGTCATATGTACTCTAACGAATGCGCCTGTGGTAAAATGATAATTTTCGATTTAGTTTTGGTACTCGGCACAAGATGGCGCTAATAATATGTTAAGACGCACGTCTAAAAAACACGTTTGTTGTATGGGAGCCCCCTTATATATTTATTTTATGTTTATTTATTTGTTGTTATAGCGGCAACAGAAATACATCATATGTGAAAATTTTGTCCAACTGTCTGTCTGTCTAACTATCACGCTTTATCAGATACAGCCTGGTGACAGACGGACGGACAGAGCGACGGACGGACAGCGGAGTATTTGTAATAATAATAAACCAAGATACTCATACTTTGATTCAAGGATAGAAACAAGCTACAGACAAAGCAGCCTGTAAAAGCGTTCTAGAATTCTCGCCCGGCCTGAACACATGTTAATAAGACTTGCTAATATACACGTATATGTATGTATTTCAGTGTAAATTCGGCTGTATCTACTTGATTCTACAGTTCAACTTGAATCGAATAGTAAGTTGTTTACAAACTGCGTGCTTCTGTGGCTTATAGCTGTACATAGTTGTTTATTTCGATCTAAAGCACTTTGAAACTGTTTTATATGATCAATATCGAATGTCACTCACATCATTATGGTCTCTACGAGAAAAATATGTGACAGGGGGAAATTGGATACCATGGGACAACCGAAACTTTTATTTTGCTGTTTTGATTTAATAACAAAGAAAGTTGACTTTACCAACAGGTAGATAAGGATATGAAAGGTTTCTATAAAGTAAGGATTACTGTTTAGAGACATTGATCAAAGTTGTCCTTATTCTGAATTACAAATAACAAAGTCATCTTCAACAACAAGGGACGTAATTCATACCTTTTCTCATTTAGCTTCAATTAAAGGAATCTGTATGTTCTATGAGCCTTTGTACGGTACGAACTCCTACGCAAAGTGATTCGTTTCATTCCGCTAAAGAATTAATTGTAGATGCGGTTTGATAAGGCGCTTTGCTACGATCGCAGGTTACTATCAGTCTCTTTCGTTTTGTCTTGCTCTTTGCTCTCGCACGCCGCATGTAACGCTCGCTCTTTTTAAAATTCGAAGCTTTATGTTATTCTTTTCCAGTGTCGTAATACCTTGTGTACATAATCTTTTTGCCAACTTAAAGCCCAAAGAGTACTATAGCTACAAACATTATATTCCGGCCTATTTGTTATTCATACATTTCCTTGTTACTTACTAAACCGGTGAAACTAGTAGAATTACGAGTATATAGTGTTTGAAAAAGTTAAACCACAGCTAGACGTATACTGGCTGTATGCGGTCAGTAGTTCTTAGCAAGGAGACTTGCTAGTCTTTGCGGTGGTGGCGCGCGGCCGACGTCGACACCACCCGCGCTGCCCCCGCACTTCCCCGCAGATCAGATTGCGTCATCCCTTCGTTCAAGGAGCCTGCGCTAGTGTTTTGTGTCTGTTTAGGCTTTGATATGATTAAATTGTACCGAAATCTAGTGGTGTTTATAATAGTTTATATGGATAAATCATTATTTCGTTGGTTGGTTACTTAGTATTCATTTCATCGTTGTGTATCTCATCTTATTCTGTCGTTTTAGTTTATACGAGATCTAAACTTCAGAGATGATATTGGTGTTTGGATCAAGTTTGTATGAATTATTTCGCCTCATAAATATAGATTGAATATTAATAATTGTTTCCTGTTACAACTCCTACCAGACTTTTGCTTCGACTTTTATCCTAAGGGTTTGAGGGCCCTACAAGTTTCATTGAAACTTTCAATGTTCGCTTATACCCTAACATCTGCCCCACCATGTCGACAATCCATGAGAAGGTTTTAGAAGTAAACTACAATTCAGCTTCCAGAAAAGCTATTTTCCTTCTCAGTATTTCTACGAAACATACGCTAGTATAGATGGTCGATTTCTAAAGTAAAATACCGTTTCAGTTCAACGTACTTAGTTTAGTATAATTTCTAGGCCACTGTTTTAGATATCGTATACACTTTATTGGCGGAGACAACGGGTCAGATTACATACAACCAAGGTCATATTTTGTCGAAACCAATCTAAATTAGGTCTGAACTTCTACCAGCGTCATTTGACCTTCGGATAGATTGTTTTCTGCTCTTTACAGTTTATTTGATTCGCTCAAAGATTGCTCATGTTTTTGTGACGACTTCATTATTTATATTTTGTCAAAAATCGAGTAAATCATCACCACTTTTGACAAAATTAAATCGCCCTCATGTATGTGCTCATAATCGTATGTCATATATCGTCAGCATTCATTCAAAACAATAATTACTAATTTTTATCTCAGAAAAGTGTTTTCCTGAGATTATTTGTTTTATCTATGCCAGTGATGACATACAGAACCGTAACGTGATATTTTACTGTTGGCCAAATATGTATACAAGCTTAAAGTCATTCAGCGAGTCATGGAACGAATCAGAATTTCCCTGCGTGATAAAGTCTGGAATAAGGGAATCCGTAACCGAACAAGGGTTACGGACGTAGCTCGTCGAGTCAGTGAGCTGAAGTGGCAATGGGCAGGCCACATAGCTCGAAGAACGGATAACCGGTGGGGAGTAAAAGTACTCTAGGGGCGGGGAAACGTCCGTCCCCCTACTAGATGGACAGACGACCTAGTAAAGGCCGTGGCTCGGGACAGGTCAATGATACCATGGAGGAGGCTTATATCCAGCTGTGAAAGTTTCCTGGATAATAATGATGATCCACGCATTATTTTACAGGGTCGTTTCGCATTCGTCCACAATCTCTCCTAATGAAAATGTGGAATATGGCCTAAGATTTAGAGGATTTAGAACTTGGGAAACGTATAGTCGCGGATTAAAGCTAGTAAGACTCAAATAAGAAATGACGTGGTAATCATTATAAGTATTGTTATTGTTTCGATGACCCTCCCCATTTGTCCAACAACCGTATTTTATTTAATATTTATGCCGAACAGGCGAACACTACAAATCGAGCGAGTTGTTGAGCCAGACCGAGTTTTTCCTCGAAACGCTGACGTCATGTGCGCACGAGTGTGCGATTGTCACGTCGGCGGTCCGTCGCCACTGACAACGTTTTTCCTGCTAAGAGCACACAGCTCGGCTCGGACGGACCGCAATTAGAATTGTTATAAACTGGCCTATTGTTGTCGAATTGTATGTATTTATTGCTGATAACAGAGCATTAGGTTCCCGCTAAATTATTTTTATATCATAATTTGTACAGGCAGGAATTCCCAATGTATGGATTATTTCCTCAGGATGAATAAGAGCGAGAGTTCAATCATTATTCAACAAGGAAAGGTTAGGATCCAACTATGAAAAAAAAATATGTATCAACCGAAACATGAAAATATCAGGCTTCCATTTGACCACATAGGTTGCTAAATACACTCCTTTGGCTTCACTGTAGTCAGGTTAAAATAAGCAGTTGATACTGCCCATTTCCTGAATTTCTCTATGGAATTTTTTGACAGTCACAATAAATTCAAAAATATTTACTTTATCATTGAGAACATAAATTCCACACCACAGATGTCAAATTAGAATTAATATCAGAAATTTTGTTATGTTAATAATTCTGAACTAGGAGCAATAACCTGAATATTTAATTAAGAGAACCAGAAGGAAGGAAAATATTTGCCGGAGTGTCCTGTCATGTAATTAAGACAGTTAAAAACAAACAAGTAATAATTAATATATAAAAATTGAATATAGTATTTTTGATGATCCGCAACTCTGAAATCAAGATTTATCAGAAGCTGGTTTCAACAGGCGCCGTTGTTTGTTAGAATAGTTTTTTTAGAAATGTTATATACCATACTAGCAGCCCGTCCCGGCTTCGCACGGGGTAGACAATTATTTATTTTTGGAAATTTGGATATAAAACACTTTTTTTCACAAATATTTTTATTTATTAAAAAATTATTATTTATTAATTATATATTTAAATAAAAAAAAATATTTCAGTGCCCCCTCCACCCCGCCCGCCGCGATGCCCGGCGCGCTTTTTAGACTGCATCGCAAACAACGGCCACGGCGCTATGGCGGTTTTGTTTACTGTTTGAATTTTTTAATTCGTAATATCTTTTGAATGGAAAGTCCAATTTAAATAATTTAAAAACTATTTTATAGGTAGTTAAATGGTCTTGACCATAAAATAATTTATTTGGATAAGGATTAATATAAACACATAAATAGCATGGTTTGAATTTGGTTAGCATTTTCATTAATGTTTAAAATGAAAAAAGTTGTTGTAGTGACATAACTACAATAGTTGGACATATGCTACCGCGGAGTTTTTTGTAGACATTATGATGTTCTTCAATATTGTTGTACATTATTTTGTTCTATCGCTAATAGTTTCGGCAGCGCATTCGACGAAAGACATTTTAAGACTCATTTTTCTACACCTTCGGTTACATTGTTCAAATTTTACCAAGGATCCCTAATTTTTTTCAAAATGAAATTTAGCCTATGTCAAATTGGAAGAATGTAGCATTCTATTGGTGAAAGAATTTTTTAAATCGGCCAGTACTTTTTGAGCCTATTCATTACAAACATACAAAAATAGTACAAATCTTTCCTCTTTATAATATTAGTGTAGATTATGAAAATATGAACGTTGCAGTACCCCTGATCAACACATTGAATATTTTTAGACTTATCTTCACTTTGTTTATATTTGCGCATATATTTATAATTTTATATGTTTAAATCATATCTGTATTTCTTGTAACTTATTTTCAATCTTTTAATAAATAAATAATCTTAAACTGGAAACTTAAAGAAATACATAATCTTAAACCATAAAAGACTATTTCTCTGTAAAGTACAAAATCTATATTTTTTATTGTTCAAATTTATAATACTGTGAAGTGATGTGACAACCATTTTCCTTTTGTCATGTATTGGTTATTATGCATCAACACAAGGAATACAAGTCAACCCGCAGATCATTAATCAGGGGATTTACTAGATTTGGCAAGTAGGTGAAATAAGTTTGATTTAGGATTTACCAAATTAATTCACAGATTTTGTAAGTATTTCTGGACTACTGTGCTGACTGCTTTCTTGTCAACATGTTTTAATTACATATTCGAATTTTGTAGTTCTTATTTTATGTTAAACAGGTGACTAAGAATTTATCTTATCAAGAGATAATTTATCACCTGTGCTATCATTCTGTTATGAAATGCATGAAATCACCTGCTATTTTTATCAATTTCATATCACCACACTATGTGTATACTACGCAGAAAGTGTGACATTGAATTTTGCTAACACACAAGTACTCAACTCCAAATATTATTCAATCATTATTTGTCATCTCAACTCCTATTGTTTTGATCCATATGGTTTCATCTATAATGCCCAGCCACAGAATTGATGTCTAGATAAGACTATTTTAGGCAATTATGGGATCATCAGTCCATAGCTAAACATTTAGGCAAAGGGGTAAGATACAATCAGAATTATGATAAAACAACTATTTCTCATGGACTCAAAGGTTATTGTGGCAGTTATTAAGGCCTGCAATATTCCAATGAGTCAGTATCTGATCCTAGTACCTAATAATTATAAGATTGGTGTAAATGTCTTCAATTTGTAACAAAAGGCTGGTAAAATCACAATCTTTTTAATCTGTGATCCAGATCTGTCATCATTTCAACATTCATTCATTAAAAACAATTTTTGCATATGATTTTTTTAATGTTTTTGTTTTAAGGTATTTTTAATGATAATTTTGTAATGCTTACTCTGTTGGCAACCAATAAATAAAATAAAGTCATGTCAATATTGAGAAGTGACAATGTAGTGTAGTACTGCCTGAAGAATAAACTAAATCATAGGAATTAATCCTGTTACTGTTAAAGCTGTAAAACTATGGATTTATCAATATTAAATTATAGAAGCACATTCAAGAGAACATATATCTTAAGTTTTTATGTTATGTTGGACCTTATACTCATAATTATACTAGATTATAAGAATTTTAAATAAAACCTGTATGTAAGTGTTCTTACGATTTTTTAAGTCTTCTAACCAAACTATTTAGAATTATGAGTAAAAATGAGTTTTTCCACTAATAGGTAAATTTTAGTAAAACAAATATGTAAAGCAAAGCCTGAAACTTTTACTCGGTATACTTCATATCATGAAATATTACATTGTATATAAATTTGAAATGAAAACCTACTCAATAATTGTGGTTTTAACTTTAGTTGTGTTATGATATGAATGAGTGAGTCACAGGTTATTTTATTTCATTCATGCAAAATAAGTACATGGTGGTATATACTTGATGACATAAAACACTACTACATGACCAAAACAAACAATTAGGTGCAAGGCAGGAATTTGGTTTCGGTGCCCATACCCCCCTCAACTGCCTGCACTGTTTGTACTAGACTAAGCGCACGGAGTTGAGGCGGGATGTGGGCATAACTGTAATGCGCCTAATTGTTTTGTTCACGTAGTACTTACATTCTGGGCTAAAACTAGAAAGTATAAGGTATAAGTTTAGTTAAGTACCAACTTGAAGATGAAAATGTAACTATTTGAATTAATGACTGTATTTCTTTTTCTTCGTCTTTCAAGATAATTAGGTAATTGACTGCAAAACTTTCATGCTCTCATTTGAGAGACCTTGTGAAAAGATTAATAGACCTCAAATCAAAGCTTTTTCAATATGACCAACAAAAAACTGGCCAAGTGTGAGTCAGTCTCGTGCACGAAGGGTTCCATACCCTACCTATACTATATAAAACAGCAACAAATCTTGTTGTATGGGAGCCCCCTTAATTATTTATCTTATTCTACTTTTTAGTATTTGTTGTTATAGCAGCAACAGAAATACATGATCTGTGAAAATTTCAACTGTCTATCACGGTTCATGAGATACAGCCTGGTGACAAAAAGACAAAAGTATGGTCAGTCCCGTTGGTTACCCTTTGGGTACGGAACCCTAAAAATTATAGTTTGGGGGGGATTCCCAAGGATTCAGTCAAACTATTGTTGAGGCAACCCTTTCTGTAGATAGACGGAAATGATAAAAACTTGATATTTACTGTTATCATAGTCCAACATCAAATATTATTTTACCAAGGGGGGTTAAAAAAGAGAGTCTGACTCAGACTTACCCAATTTTTTTATTGTAGTGTAGGATCTACAAACACAATCTTTATTTTTTTATTTGTGACCCCTTTTATTCTTTTATTTGCGCAAGGCTCTGTGACTCCCCTGAGAGTCACAGCCTACAGGTAGAAAAACTATGCTTTAGATGACTTCTGCAACACATTTTTAGTACCGCCAGGCTTGTCAGTAATCAACCAAATGCTTAAGTATGGTAAATAAACTGAATAAAAATCCAGTCTTACACTATAATGGCTTAAAAATCTTGTTGTTTAAATCTGTGTGAAAAGGATTAGGATGTCCAAAAGGGGGCGCTGAGGAAAAAAACTTAGATAATTTCCCCGCCTCAGTGCCACCCTTTGTTGACCCCAACCCAAATTACACTTTGGTATGTGTAAATTTTATTGCAAAATGTCATGTTTGGTTTAGATCTAGAAATATTTATTTAACCTATTAGCAATGATGAATGATAATGACAAAAAACAACCATAAAACTACATATAAAGGGCTGTCCAACTGCTAGAGATTATAGTAAAACAAGAAAGTATTTTGGCAATAGAATTGTTCAGATGTGCTACAATCCAATGGCATTGACCTAGGTAATTAAATTCAAAAAGATTCAGCATTATTAAAGAATTTACTTACCATAAATGAAGGTCTGGAGGTAGGAACTGCGGAGACATAGTCATTTGTACTAGATCCCTGTGAAGATTGGCTATCATTCGAAAAGTCCGAATGATTTGACTGACTGTTGTCACTGATATCCAGCTTCATTGTCATGAGTTCAGAGGACACACACAACTTTTTACGTAATTTTTCCAACTGATCAGATATCACGCAGATATCAAGGTTAGAATCTCCAACGCAATTCCGTATAACTAGCAAACAGCCAAACACTTTGGATCGCAAGTTTTATCTGTCACTACACTGACAGCAACAAAATCAAAATAAAGGCGCGTTAAAAAGATTATCCACTGAGAACACAACAATGATGAGTCATCTTTCGCATTGAAGCGATGACGTCGACATTGTTTTGGGGATGCCCTTCTCCTGAGAATTTCTCGATTTTCGTCGTCGAAACGCCGTAAGTGCCCGGTTTTATCTTGGACAATAGGACCTTTTGGATATTATGTCTTTCTTCAGCACACGAAACCGAGGGGTGATCTCATAAATCTATTTATACGAATGACGTGATATTCAACCAATGAAAAACAGTTTCTACAGTGACGTCATACTTTTTGACACTAAGCCTCGTTCAAACCAAATTCAAACACTCACTAGCTTTGTGAGCTTTGTAGTCAAGTAGCTTTTGTCAAGATGTCGTAAAAACTATCTTCATTTAAATGAAATGATTCTCAATTCGACTATGTTTTTTATGTATGTTACATACGTGAATAGTGATTTTTTTTTGTAGGGATGGACTTCTATGGGGATTAAGTATGGTCTACTTTAGAGGCAGTTCTCTATCTAAGTTTAGAGGTGATCCCCATAGACAAAGCCCATAGAAGTATAATGTACTAACAATTATATGGTAATCCCATATAAAATTTATCGAAATTGATTTAGCGCTTTTTGAAATAATCAACAAAATACAACTATATACCCAAATAATTCTCCTTCAAGCATTTTCAAGGTAAAACTTTTTAGGGGATAAATATTGCACACTTTTAGGGCAGTTAAAGTCGGTTCCTTAGGTCTTTTTGACCCCGTTTAATAGTTTTATATGGTTTTATACACAAACAGTTAATGAAATATATTTTTGAGTATTACGAGAATACCATCATAATCAGTTGATCAATTCCACTGTGTTAAGTTATTTATAAGGTAAGATCTGTGGATAAGACCCGGATGAGAATGGGATAAGATCACCCATGTCAATGTCATTCCGTAGGTTTCGTAAATGGAGGCAAATTCGGATAGGATTACGTTTATCGGCATTTTGTAAAACTTTTAAGCGCATTGTTTATAAACTACCTCGATCCTGTGGAACCGATTTTGTCCGGTGCTTTCTTCTCCGCTCCCAAATGTATCCCTAATTGATCGAGTGAGCGAAGCAAACGAAATATCTCCGTTTCAGACAATAGGGCAAAAACAAAAAGCATGCATAAAGCTATTTTCGTTGTGTTTGTATGTTTTCCTTTACAGGTCGCATTTCTTAACCAATCTAGATGAAGCTTGGTATAAGGTTAAACGAATTTGTGAATTTTTTAGACGTCGGGGAGTAGTCCAAAAATAGTATAAAGGGTGTACCTACTGGATATCTCCAGCACCTGGAACCATCTTCTCTTCACAAAACTAACTAATAGGGCTAAAACTGATATGTTCTACGTGGAGCAACTACATGTTAGCTATAAATCGGTACTAAGTGTTATTTATGCTTCAATTTCGAAGATATTTTAAGAACTGACTGGCACTGTGCGGTGAGGTATGTGCTCACGAAGTCTACAGACCACACAGCCGCTACTTGTATTTTGTTTAGGTTTTTTTTACACAAAATAATACAAGAAAACGGCAACGTAACAAACCAGCAAATATTGTATTGTTTTTGAGGTATGGGATGAAATGGAATTGGTATGGAATTTCGGTGTCAGAATTTTAACCACAGAAATAATTTTGTTTATATCTGCGGGAATGGATTCAATGCGAGGTATGCGTATACTGGAAATGTATAGCATGATGTGTAGCCGTGTGTACATGTTTGAAATTCCGGAGAGCTAACTTCAGAAGGGCAAATATAGCGTGCGAGTACTATAGCTGGCAGACTAGTTTATATATAAATGAGCATCATTTTAGCTACCACGAGAGCTTTGATGGCGCTGCTGACCTACTGCTCTATAATTTTTTATTAATAAAAATGCAAGAACAATAATTGTTTGTGCCGTATATTTTGTATATCTTTACTTGTGAAGTGCTTGTGAACGTAGCTTTAAAAACTAAACGTTTTGTTTTTATTTATGGAGGCTGTGACTACAAGGCTAAATGCCGAAAAATGGATAAAACCCAAAATCTGTTGAAACTACAAATTATTAAGTTCCATGTACTTTTTAACGGGTTTTGAAAAGAATTGTGTCATATGTTTATGAAATCGATAGGTTTTGTTGATGTTGTTGTAAATATGACAACACAAATGTAATAAACTTTTTCTTAATCGAGCAGGGTGAACCGCACTCTCAATTACGTGGGTAGTAGAATAGAGTAACATATAATGGTATATGCATCTGTGAAACCTGTGTGTGAAACAATGCTGCCTTAGCGTCTTACTATAGAAATTAAGATCATGTATAAGGACCCCTGCCTATCCTGTATGATAATTTAAAAAAAACGCGAGAACTGTCAAATTGTTCTGTCTTTGTAACAACACCTAATGAAAGTGTTGCCAGCTTAGTAGTTTTCTACTCTACTGGAGGGCTATGTAGTTGTACTGCTGTGTATCTGATGACCAGTGGATTTTTAGTAGGCCTTCAAAAGAAATAAAAATATTGATAGCTTCATAAAATATTCGAAACATTATTATACATCGTACATACACTACGAAAGACTGATTGGCTGATTTTTTAGGGCACAGACATGCCTTTGTTGTAGTTTTACTTATCATACAAGTTACGTTCTTGTTGTTCAAAGCATTGTTTCTTTTTTTTAAATTGCTAATTAAATATGCCCAAATCACTGTATGTACACTCCAGTCTTGCAAATCGTAGCTTTAAGAGGCCATTCTCAAAAGCCATGTACAGTACTCTTAGTTATGTTTGCCCCCCTGAAGTTAGCTTTCTAGCTAGCTAGAATTTCAGACATGTACAGACGAAATGTGTGTGTATTATTTTCGATAGCAACTATTCTTAGACTATTCTAAATATATATAACACACCAATTATACTCGTATTGTCTATACTCCCCGACTATACGGTGCTAGTATCCGGGTCGACTCAAATCCTGTCCCAACCCTATCCGGAACTGCAGCTGATAAACCACACTATCCCATTCCCTATTCACCTGCACGCCGGTTGCTCGGACTGAAGTACGGAGCCCATGTAGTGTGGACAGGGTTGGGTTGGCAGCACCGTGTGTCTCGTATCGCCACGCTACTACCGTGTACGTGATAGCAAGCTGACGGGAGCTTGATCCAGCAAACCCAATGCATAATTGCAGATACGTTACTCCCGTGTAGAAACGAGACACGCACAGATAGCCATCTCAACGCTCACCAATACTGGATGGACGCCCCTTCTAGTTTTTTGTGGCAGAACTGCTGGCTGGTGGTGCAGTGGATCGGATCGGGATCGGGACTATTCTTAGACGCCATAAAACAGTAGGATATTGCTATCCACCCACTAACTTGGCTTACCTTAATAATTGATATTTTGCATCCTTTTGTATCTACCTTCAGAAGGGTAAACGTATTGTACCTATGTCGTCTACTATGTTTACTATTCACGCATCACAGGAGAATGTTCTCACAACGAAGATATATCAGACTACTAAAAAAATTGTGTCAAAGTAACTTACTATAGTACTTTACTACTATACTACTTAGTATAAATTCACTTCGGAATTACACATTGTTACATACTCTTTAGTTATTTTCTAATTGTCTATGTCCTTATGTCTGAAACTTTGATAGATACAATTAAACTGTCAACATGAACATGGTTTTTATTTCCACATAATAAGATATAAAAGTGGCGACGAGGACTAAAGAAAACACCCAAAATGAACCCGCAAGAATTTACGGAGTTCCTACGTATACAACAAGCTCAACAGGAGCAAATAACACAACTGCTCCAATTAATGACAACATTAATGTCGGATCGTGCGGCACACAATGGGCACAATGGAACATCGACAGGGAACACAAACGGTAACACCATCACGAACACTAACAGAGCAGGCATCTTCAAAAATTTCGACATGGAGAAATTCAATCCTGACAAGCGCGTCGAAGATTTTATAGAATATTTTGAAGCCAAATGTCAAATCTTCTCCATCGAAAATGACATTAGAAAAGACCTTTTGTTAAACTGTCTCACCGCAGAAGTCTTCCGTGAGGTGAAGATAGCTTTAACACCGATATTCGAGACCAGCTCATATGAGGACATTCGGACGAAGCTACTTGACCTATATAGGATTAAAAGGACTAGATACAAAGCTCTGACAGAGTTTTGGAACTGTGTGAGACAAGACGCAGAATCAATGGAACATTATGCCGGCAGACTCAAGGAACTTTGCAGAGACTGTGGGTATGACGACGCCTTGCTAGAACGGCAAATACGAGACCGTTTTGCTACTGGTCTTAATCACACTGAACTACAGACAGACTTGAAACAAAAATGGCCAGATCTACAAGAGCTTACAGATGGCAAAATAGTAGAAGTGACATTTTCACAAATTTTTTGTGTAGCTCAATCAAGAGAGCAAGCCGAAAACGATATACCTACATCACCTGTCAATAAAATTAAAAAGCCACCGTCACGTAACCCAACTACACCGAACCATTACAAAACAAACGCATCCACATCACGAAAAATTCGCTCTACACAATGTTTGCGCTGTGGCAAACACGAAAAACATAGTCTATATAAATGCCCAGCGAAAGACCATACATGCAACGAATGCAACACTGGCGGACACTTCGAATATTGCTGCATAAAGAGTGGCAGGGCGTACATTTCTCCTTCTCCGGGAAAGAAAAAATTCGTTCAAAAATCTAAACTACACAAAGTTGATTACAATAGCAAATTTTCAGGATCGTCACAAGCGTCTACATCAGATGAAAGTGACAATGAGGAAGAAAACGTTTACAATATTACAAGAAAACGAAACAAAGACTGTAAAAAGATTGACGTTCACATCAATGGTATTAGCTGTACGATGGACTGGGATCCAGGCTCAACGTATTCCATTATAAGCTCATCGTTTTGGAGAAAGATAGGAGCACCGCCTTTAACTGCAGCGCCGAAATTACGAGCCTATGGCAATCACACACTAAAACCTAAAGGGTTAACTGACGTTAACGTAGAAGTTGATGGGAAACATAAAATACTTACGGTAATAGTCATGGATCACGCAGATCCAATGCTATTTGGTTTGCACTGGAGTGAGATTTTCGGTATGGAATTTCCAAAACCAGTATACTCAATCAAGAATACTGCATCAACCACACTTAAACAAGTACTAAACAAACACAGTACACTATTTGACGGTAAACTGGGTAAAGTCAAAGACTATCAAGTTAACATACACATCAAAACAGGAGCACAACCTGTACACATACCAGCAAGACCGATAAAATTTGGTATTAAAAAAAACATAGAGCTAGAATTAGATCGCCTTGTTTCAGAAGGTATTATAAAGCAGGTTGACCCTAACTTAACACCTGTGGAATGGGCAACGCCTACAGTAAACGTTATCAAACCTACAGGGCAGGTGAGAATATGTGGCGATTATCGCAGTACCATAAACCCTGTTTTAATTGAACACGCACATCCAATACCTCTATTTGATTTACTGCGACAAAAGCTAGCCAATGGTCAAAGATTTACAAAAATTGATTTAAAAGATGCTAACCTGCAATTTGACGGTTTGTCCCACACCTACACAGTATTTGTGCGGACCTTCATGAGCTGACAGGATCACGCCGTGAATGGCGGTGGACTTCACACGAGAACAGAATTTTTGAAGAAGCAAAGGCTCGTATTGTTAAATGCAGGCCACTTATAGCTTTTGAAGAAAAACGTCCTTTATATCTGGCAACTGACGCATCTGAAAAAGGAGTTGGTGCAGTTTTGTACCACAAAGAAGGAAACAAAGATCAAATTATCGCATTTGCTTCTCGCAAACTAAGGCCAGCAGAAAGCAAATATTCAGTGATAGATCGTGAAGCACTAGCAATTTTCTTTGGCGTTAAGAAATTTGATCAGTATGTACGAGGGACGAAGTTTACACTCGTAACAGATCATAAGCCTCTTATACACTTACTGGGAACACAAAGGAATTTACATAAATTGGTGAACAATCGCCTCACTCGTTGGGCTCTTCTAATTGGCAGCTATGATTATGATATAATGTATACAAAAGGACAAAATAACTTAATTGCTGATTGCCTTTCAAGACTGCCTAATTCTGAGGAAAACCCATCTGAAGCTGAGAAAGGTATACATAGAATTGTAGCACATTTACATGCTGGTTTTGCAGCAGATCTTACATTGACACAGGAAATAATACGAGAGCGAACACAAAAAGATGAAATTCTTAGCAAGGTATCCACTTATATTAAGAACGGTTGGCGCATGCATTCCGTTCCAAATGACCTGAAACCGTTTTTCCGAAAACAAACTGAATTGTCAGTAGAAAATAACATTATTATGTGGCAGGGCAGGATCATAATCCCGGAATCTTTAAGACATGCGGTTCTGAAACATATACACAAAGGCCACCCGGGAATATCGGCAATGAAAGCTTTGGCACGTTTTTACGTGTGGTGGCCATCCCTGGATGAAGACATAGAACAGTTCGTCAAGAGATGCCCGAGATGTCAGGAAAACAGGCCAAATATTCTAGAACTTCCTGTATACTCGTGGTCTGTCCCAGATAAACCTTGGGAAAGACTTCATGTGGACTTTGCTGGTCCTTTTGAAGGGAAATATTGGCTTATTCTGTGCGATGCTTTAACAAAATGGATTGAAGTCAAACCCATGAATAAAACTACCACTATAAAACTTTGTGAAAAACTTGACAGCGTGTTTACCACTTTTGGCTTGCCTCAGCTTATCGTATCTGATAATGGCCCACAGTTCACATCTCATGATTTTCAAACGTATTGCAATAGCAGAGGTATTGTACATATAAGGTCATCTCCTTATCATCCAAGAACTAATGGCCTTGCTGAACGTCTTGTTCGAACTTTCAAGACGAGAATGTCTTCAAGCCGAGACGATGGATCAAGTCTAAAAGTTCGTCTGCAGAATTTTTTAATCACGTATCGGAATACTCCTCATAATACTACAGGCAAGGCTCCATCAGAGCTGATGTTTGGACGCCGACTAACGAACCTGCTGGACAATTTGAGACCTAACCTGAAGAGATCGTTACAATTTAAGCAAATTGAAGCAAATATCAATTCAGATCACCTAACGCCCAATTACAAACCCGGTGATCGAGTTTTTATCCGTACGAAAATAGAAAAGAATTGGAAGCCAGCAGTAGTATCAAAACGAACTCATCGATACTCATATGTAGTAACTACACCTGAAGGCATGGAGAAAAGGCGCCACGCTGATCATATGCGACCCAACCATCCTGTCGACATGAGCGAGTCTTGTGGACCAGAGATGATCTCTCCGTCTGCATCTCGACAAGCAGGACTTAATACACCACGGCACCTGTCGCCTAACGATGCGTCTACAAAATCAACACCGCACACAACGTTCTCTCCAGCTCAAAGAGAATGTAGCGGGCCTGGCTCATCAGCACCGACAGTCCCTGTGGACATACGCTCCGGATCACCTAGCTCATTGGCAGCACCGACTTTGCGCCAAAGCAAGAGGACCGTCAGGCCGCCGCGCCGCTTAATCGATGAAATGTAATGCTTATGTGAATGGGGAGAAATGTTACATACTCTTTAGTTATTTTCTAATTGTCTATGTCCTTATGTCTGAAACTTTGATAGATACAATTAAACTGTCAACATGAACATGGTTTTTATTTCCACATAATAAGATATAAAACACATTTTATCATTGGACTATCATATATTTCCCATTAAACTCTTTTTTTTTTACATTTCTTGCAAAAATATTAAGATTTCTTATTAATCGATAGATTTTTCAGATTCAAAATAATAGTTAACGTCTCGGAACTCATCGTAACGTTCCATCTGTTTTTCTAAGGTGCTGTAGGCTAAAATACAAGTTTTTCAAATTGGTTTAGCTGAGCTGCAGACGTTTACTAAGTCACATTTCTTAGCCCAGATTGAAGTAAAAATGCTGTACATTTTATGAACAAAATCTAATAAATTTTTGTTTTGTTTGTGGGGGTGCCTATCTAGCGATTTTGTCGAAAATATTGTTGGTAACACTACCTTGCTGTGCTGTCAATGTCAGACTTCAAAGAAGTTCAATTCAATAATAAGTGCAGATTACAAATCAGCTGAAGTGATTCTAATGAATATAATAATTGTTTATTTATGATTATAGAGTTGATTTGCTCTAAGAACTTTAGGTAACTGAAAGGTAACACTTTGTTGACGCATAAAAAGTCGGAAGAAGTCGCTCCTTCCTGCAATATCTGAAAAATTTCTGGAGCGAAATATGTGTAAAAACATTTCTCTACTTTTTCATTGTTTTTTTTTAGATTTCACTATGTCGGGGAAGAAGTGTAAACATTGTGGATCTTCGGAAATCGAGGTAGACCCGGCCAGAGGCGATGCTGTGTGCACGAACTGTGGTACGGTATTGGAGGACAATATTATCGTCGCGGAGGTAGAGTTCCAAGAAAACGCACATGGCGGGGCATCTGCCATCGGGCAGTTCGTGTCTGCGGAGTCGAAAGGGGGCGCCACGGGGTTCGGGAGAGGCAAGTAAACTTTCAATATTGGTACCTCAAAGTTACTTATGAGATACCTACTTTAAACATTTATAGCACGTAGCTATGTGCATATAGCGTGTATCCGCCGCCTAATTAATATGTCATAGTTTTTATTGCAGCTGAATGTATTTTGTTTTTTGTGTTGAATGATGGTATGCCTATTTGTGTTTATCATTGAAGACTATAGATGTGGATGTCCAATCTTCAGTGTTTGTTATTAAAACAAATAAGTTTAGTATCATCTTCATCACCCACGAAACGTCCACTGCTGGACACAGGCCTCCTTCATGGTATGCCACATTGACCGATCCCGAGCCACTTGCATCCTCGACCTAGTAAACTTGGTATAAAATTACATTAGTATAATATATACACGCTGACATTTTAGTCGTTCTCGACCCTGAATGCAGGTAGTCTAAGTCACTTATAGAAACGATTAGTAGTGGTATTTTAAAAATATAACGATATATTTTTTTCCAAAAATTCAAATTAATTCAATATTTTTTTAAATAGCTAAAACTGGTAGTAACACTTCTCGCAGCACAGCGTGAGAACGTTGACCCTGAGAACAATAACAAACTGTCGGCATAGTCAATGAAAGTAATCGGACCCCGCCCGCCCGTCTTGACACCTACCCCTTTGACAATGCCGCCGCACGCGCACCTGTCTCCAGTGTGCTCCAGTCTTCATTTAGCGGTCATCGGGTCAACTGTGCGATTTTTAGTGTCGCGAATTTTTGTAAAAGTGATAGTGAGACGAGAACACAAACTACGTGTACTCCCACCGTGTGTAGGTACTCAACGATAATACGGCAGAAACTAGGCGGCTGTAAGCTTAGCAAGAACATTCACATTCTTTACGTCAAAACGGGATCCCCCTAACCCTCAAATCCCGACCAGCTGTTACTAGTAAACCGTAAATTAATTTAAATGATTATTTCGTTTCATTGTTTTTTAGGGTTCCGTATCCAAGAGCGGCCAACCCGGACCCTATAACTAGGTATGAGATGAAGGCCAAGCGCAAACCCATAATAAATAAATTGTAAAATTAAAAACAAATCCCCAGTACACAGCGGGCGCGGCGGGCGGGCTGCTTTGATTTCGCGGTGTTTCGTTCGCGGCAGTGTCCTTGTAACTAGAGAAGGCACGTGCAGGGCGGTATGACACAAAGGCGACAAATGGAATCAAACTAACATATGATCCCGGGGTAAACGACCTTCTGGCTGCTCTTGTGGTAACTACGGAAACTCGACATTGTTTTATTTATTTATTTAAAATTTCAACTTTTTTATTAATACCCGTATAACTAAAGTGACCATCCCAAATGATATTAATACTTATATGGAGTTGCTAGGTTTCTGGTCGAGAACGACTAAAATGTCAGCGTGTATATAGTAAACTATCAAATATAAATATTTCAAAAATCTTGTAATACTTACAAGGCAGTGTAGCTCCTAATCACCTTAATGCTTAATAATTTTTTTAAAACTGTTATCACACTAGTTCTGAGGTATATAAATAAAATTACTTAGGCGTAGAATTTTGATGGTATGGAGAAAGAGTGCCTGTATGGTAACTGTATCAGTGAACAATTTGTTGTTATCTCTATGCTCCTTACTCTGGGGTTACTGAACACTAAAGAATGTCAGAGCTGCATTAGACCTTTCTGAACATTTCCATTTCCAAACATATTAAGCGAGTTCCAATTCCAATTTAAGCATAAAATATTAGAATTAATTAAAATTAGGTACAACTAAACGACCATCACTAAATGATAAAAGCAATATATTACATTGATATTTTTCTGTATCTTACAGCATTCAATGCAGGCATCGGCCAGGAGTCCAGAGAGGTTACATTAAGGAAAGCACGAGATGGTATCACAGCTTTATGTCAACAGTTGCGGCTAAACCAGCAGTGTATTGACATTGCGTGTAATTTCTTCAAGATGGCTTTGTCGCGTCATCTCACTATAGGACGCCCGGCCAACCACACACAAGCAGCTTGTGTCTATATGACCTGCAGAACTGAAGGCACTGCCCGTATCCTTTACAAAGACTAACTTTATTTTTATTTATAGACTCTCTTTCTCCAATCTCAAACTTCATAGATGCTCAGAAAAAGAAATAGATAACATTATTGAATTAATAAATCCTAAATGAATCTCACCAAGCCTCTATGTAGGAGTAACCCTAGGAAACACTTCTTGCCCAAACGTGTAGTGTTGTATATGTATTCTTTTTTTAACGGTTTTTGTATGATGTACAATTGTACATAGCAACCCTATCATACCCAATTTTGTTTTAATATTATAAAGTTATATCTAGGGAGTTACAATTGCACACATCTCGTTATTATTATGACAGGTATGTATTTATATATTATATATTGAAGTTATGATCGACAGGCAATAAGCGCTCCGAATTACCAAATAAAATAAATTTTGTTTTCGAAACATTGAGGGTAAGTAAATTTTGACTAAGCCAATTCAATAATTTTCATTCCTTGTTCAGTTTGGGCTTTGATGTCAACCTATCTACTCTAAATATGTATTGATTATCTGAAAAAATATGTTCACTGTCTAAGAATGATAATAGATAGCCGCTTATTCATTATCTTTTCTAGTATTTTAGATAGGACTGGCAGTACTGAAATTGGATGGTAGCTGCCGACACAGTCCCTATTTCCAAACTTATAGATGGGATGAATGACTGATATTTTGAAGACCTGTGGGAAGGTTCCTGTTTCTAAACATAGGTTAATAATATTTTTAGCCATTTAGTTGAAATCCCATCCCATCCAATTGCACTATCAGATTAAGCAGAATGGTTTTTATTGGAAAAATATTTTCATATTTATGAGAAAAATGAATTTAAAACTAAAAAGAGGACATGACTTTTATCGAAAAATTCGTATAATTTAAATGATTTTAAAGTTATAAAATAATTTTGTATAGTGTACTTTAAAAAAAAGACAAGAAATTGTATTAAAAAAATTGGACTTTGACTCCTGGAAAACTTTTATAGACCTGAAACATTGTTCGTTTTACACAATTTATTTTAGGATCACATATATATAAACAAATCTAGTTAGTCAATTTCAACCTACTTTGACCGTCATATTTATTTGAAACCTGTCGATTGTATGTAAGTTAGATGACAATACAATAATTTGGCACCATCAAGCTGATCTGAAGCTAATAGTTGAGTTGTTTTTATCATATGCTTTAAAGAACATGTTAAATAACTGAAATAATTTTCTTAAAGCAATAAATACAGACCTTTTAATAGATATAAGTGATGCGCTCCAAATATGCTGCTATCAACTGGGTCGCACATACTTTAAGCTGTCGCGTGCTCTGTGCATCAATATTCCACCTACTGGTAAGTAATTTTCCAAACATTAGCATGTTCAATATCAACATATCAGCAGCTTAAGTCCAACACTGGACTCATGTAGCCGTTTGATAAAATCTTGTGTAAGGTAAAATTGAGTTACTGATACCTATATTAAAGATTGTTAGAACAAAACTTGATACACCAAGTGACTTTCGTTCTTCAGCAAATGAAAAGAACAAGAAAGCAATTTAATGTGTAGTGCTGATGGATTTATTAATAGGTATGGATAAGAAGAGAGAGAACTGATAATTGCCTACATCCAATGGCCCTTTTAACATATTTTTCTTATATGATAGTGGAGTTATTTTTAACTTGATTATTATTTCGGGTATAGAATGTACTGCCCTAATCATTCCATAGTTGTTGTAGAACGTGACTAAGAGCAGCGAACACCTGTGATATGACTGTCATCTTACTGAGATCACAGACTCTACTTAACTAACTCCTCTCAATAACTTAAATAAATATATTTATCTCAAGCTAATACATGCCTTTTGGTATAATATCTAATTATAGCAAAACAATATTTTTAACTGACTTTAAAAAATGGAGCAGGTTTTCAATTCGACTGTTTGTATGTTACGCGATAACTCCGCCAATTATGAATCGATTTTGATGATTCTTTTTTGTTTGATAGAGCATACATCAGAAGTGGTCCCATATAAATTTTATTGTAATTGATTACTTTGTGAGAAAATCAACAAAAACCAAATATGTACTCAGATAATTTTACGTTTAAGGGTGAACATTTTTAGGGCAGTTGAAGTCGGTTCTTTTTGAACGCGTTAATTATAAGCAAATCTCATTTCATTTACATATACAAAGTTTCATTTCATTTACATATACCGATAGTGTAACAATTTGTATTTTATTATACATGGGTATTGGGTATATTGGTTGGTGTTCCTTTACAAATTCCATCCAGTCCATGTTCAGCATCTGAAATGTTACAAATAAAGTTCTACCTGATCTGCTATGAAGTATTCCTTTGGATTTCCTTTGTATGTACGTAATCTACTATGGTATGTCTTTTTTTAAACAACCCTGGAATTTTAGCTATAGGTGGGAAAAAGTCATGGATTATGTATGATAACCAGCAGATAGCCTATACTCAAGTGTTGTCAATTGATAAATCATCAATTTTAGCATCACACACTAGCTCATGGGTCCATTGTTTATAAATGACATCTATATATAAATGATGTGCCTTGGTAAGTGCATCACTTGAGGACGGCCTGACAGATTAAAATATTTTTTTATTTTCTCAACTAAGATTCAGGTTTATATGCAGAAAAGAATATTGGAAACATTGATTAGAAAAAAACATTGATATTTGGACATGGTTCATATATGATGTAAGAATCCTGTGTTACCTATTTTAAATTAGCTTTTGCCCGCGACGTCGGAAAGTATCCCACGGGAAATACTTTATCCCACGGGATAAAAAGTAGTCTATGTCCTATGTCCGACAATCCCTATTCATAAAATCAAGTCATTCTGACCCTCCGTTACGAGAAGGATAAACAAACAAACTCTCTCTCGCATTTATAATATTATATAGTATGGATTAATTATAATATCCTTTTGAATGTCCTACAGTACATAAGTACTGTTTAGAACATATATTACCCTTGTTCACTGCTGCATGTGACTCCCAACAAAAATGTGACAGGCAGTATTGACAAAGACCACTTGTAAGTTTATAATAGCATTTATTGCAATGAATTTGTGTTATGGATCTGTCTATTCATACAATATCTAGAGAGCTTTTACAACATCCATATCACATTCTTAACATACATTACTCTCCTACTCAAGTTCAACAATATATAGTACAAGAACTTCAAATTTCCAACGTAACAATATAACGGGAATGGTTAAGTATCATTAAATATTTCCAATTGTCTCTGAATAATGTTAAAAGTTCTAAAGACACTAGATTCATACGGAGTAATAGTTTGTAGGTCGCGACCTACTCAATTGTCAGTCTTCATTGGTGTTGGAGCCGGTGATTACAGTATTTACTGTGGGCCCATAGTAGATGAGCTCCGGGATCTGACCTCCTTGCACTCCAGTACCATTTGTGCTCTCAGAAGAGCAGTGGAATTGAAACGTCACTGTACCCATATAAACCTCACTGAGACCTTCCTGTCCAAAATAACTCAGTTCACTGCCATCCAATATTGCTGATGCTGTGTAGAAACATTCTGGCTCAATTTGTATTGGGTTCTCAAAGTATACATGGAAAGTATTGCTCGAACCATCTGAGAAGAATTTGGTGTTGTTCTCAGCTAAGACTCTTCCTAGCCTCTTCAATTCTATCTTGACATTGTAATCAGCTGCACCATTTGATGAGCCATATAGTCCGAAGCCAACAACGAAAATCCTCTTGTCTACACAGAATTGTATTGAGTCGCAACGCCCGCGATATCTCCACTGATTGCTTCTGTATGCACACGACTGGAATCTATGACATATCTGTAACAAATATGAAAATGTCAGGGCTATGAAGTGTTTCCATCATATTACCTAAGTAAAGGTTAAAATATTTACCTGAGCTTTTAATCCGGCTCTTGATTTCACAGGATATGACAACAGGGGTTTGCTCGCAGCAGTAAAATGCAAAAATATATCAATAGTTTCTTGCGGAGTCAAAATTCCCAATTGTGCAGCACTGTTGGCGAATTCTTCCAATGACATAGTGGGAAACCTGATAAGATATATGGCACTCCCGAGCATAGCTCGTTTGTTCGTAGGCGTCGGTTCAATCTCCCTTCTCATGCATTCACCTTGAGCCCAGGCTAATGCTGCTTCAAATAGATTTATCTCTTTGCAGTTCAGTGTCTCTCTGGCTAGAACTGATTCTAGAGTTGACATATCTATGTCCACAAATCCTTCTGATGTTAGAGCCATCTCTGCCTGGAATAGGAAGTATTACTTGTTTAAGGTTGTAATTAAAACTGCAATACAATTTGTTGAATAGTTTATTCAGATCACTTTATACAATAGAATAGATGATATGTTACATTGTTAACTTATGGACAGTCATGCATCACACAAACATGCAAACACTAAACACACAAACTGTATTGCAGTTCAAGAAATTCCTGATTCTATCGCTAAAATAAAAATAACAGGAATGTAATCTTTGCACATGATTGTTTTGATTTACTTAAACCTATTCCTATACATATCACAACCAAAAAAATTGAGTATACAAAAGAGAATTCTGGGTTTTATGGCACTACAGATATTGTTTTGATTAGTCTCACTGGTATTAGTTGCAAAATTGAAGGCTTTCAACACTTTCTTTACTCTCTGGACTGGAGAAATTTCGACTGGGCGACTCTGAGAGCTCCATCAGTAGACTACTGTATGACGAGGATGGCTCAAGGCAGAATGTCGCTAGATTTTCAGTTGATTCACATACCTGTGCGTCTATCACTTCCCAGCATCGTTGCATAAGTTCTGGTTCCTCAAATAAGCGTGACTGGCTGAGGAGTAGACATGCATTCTTTGCAGTAAGACTAGTTTCTAAATAATTGACGCAGGCCCTTGCCAAGTGTGGGACAATGTATTTCTTTGCAACATACAGTGTTGATAGCACTGTGTCAGCTTCTAACTGGATTTCATCACAGTATAAATATCTGGAAAAAGAAACAAGGGAATCCTTTTAAAATGTTGATTTGTATATTTTTATGCCATTTATTTTAATCTAAAATAAAAAGGCAACTGAATCTGTTAATGTTTCGGTACCTATTTACTAAAGAAATTCCTGATTTGTGTTATCGAAACTTTGGATATTTTTTCCTAATTTAAGCAACTGAAATTGTTTAACTTAGATGAACATGTGTCTTTCCCCATGTTTTCCTGATGAATTTTAGCATTTACCTATACATCAACACTGTGATCATAAATACATCTGCCAAGAGTGGTGCTTATGTCAAATCCTCAGAAAGAGGATACATACACATTTGCATGTCAGTGTTGATGATGATATTTATATGTGATTAAATGATATTTTTGTTTCCTTACTTTAGGAGTGTAAGAAATGCTGAGGGTTCCACATCAGGCACTTCTATTTCTTGTTTGCACTCAGCCAGTCCACCATAGAACATGGCGTAAAACACAGAGCTGCCTGTGGCTAGCACATATTTATGTGCTGGTATAACTTGTGTGTGACCTGAAATTATATGAAATTAAAATGTTTATTATATTGGTGCAATTAGTTCAATACCCCTTACATTGAAAAACTAATATTTTCAATTGCTTAATACATTAAAGTGGCTTTTAACTTTTTAATATTAAGTAACTTTAATAAAATCTATTTTAAAATGTACAAAGTATTTTCATAATATAATACCTACTGACTTGACCTACTAACTACATTGAAATTTTGCCCCTTTTTGATTAAAATTATTTTATCAATCATTTACACTTGTGGGTTAACATTTCACAAATTTCAAGTTGATAGCATTAGTAATTGCTGAGATAATGAGCCGTGACAGACGGACACACCAGTTTAAGATTATAATAAGGCTTAATTTTTTAATCGGATGTTCAGAACTCTAAAAATATTTGCAATAATATCACTGTTGAATAGGTATATCGTTATTTACCTAGTGAACCAACAATAAATGTAACATCGGCCATGAGTTGATTGTTGAACATAGCTGCGTTTCTCTCTCGGACTGTGGGTTTGGTGGCTTGCCAGTTTGGGTCGAGGGTGGCCGAGCCTGGAGGCGGCGCAGGGGACGAGGTTGGTGATGGTGCTGAGTTTGAGGAGCCGCTCGGCGACGGCGGGCCGCTGTAGCACTGCGACACCTGGGTTCCAGTCTCCCGTTGAGATATCGTGTGTGGTGGGGACAACGATAACCCACCTCCATGATTAATATTCTCCGCTGCAATTATATCCACATTCATGTGAAATAATTTGAAAATTTATTTTACATCGTGTAGATTAGAGTGCTGTAACTAAGGGATCGAGCCAACAATATTCAGGCCAACTAATTATAACATTCAACTGATTCAACCGTGATAATGACATTAAATTAGAATCCCACGCATAATACATAACACTAATTAACCTACTATTGACCCTAATTACGTCGCAAAAAGAGGTCCGAACAGAACCTCAGATAAAATCAATATTTACAAATACAAAGCTCACCATTCATCCAAGCGTTAGTTTGAGCAACCGACATACTATCCCTATTGTCCTGAAGTCTTTTAGGAGGTTTTGAAACAATTCTAGAACACAAATTAGACATTATGAACAAGTGACCTCTGAGTATTTAAAATTTTAATTCAAACATTTGGGCTGCGATTGTCATTACGCGTTGACGTCAGCCATTTTGTTTTGAAGGGCGCGGGGCGCGACGAGGGGCCGGAGCAGGGGGGGGGGGGGGGGGGGGGGTAATGCGTAAATGTCAATGCGATCGCGTTCAGAAATGAAATAAATATAATGTAGCGTTCACAGAGCAGAGTATTTTTTTATAGCATTCAGACTTCTAGCATTTTTTATACTTCCTTTACCTTGAATTCGAGGCTGTAGACGTGGACGCTGCTGTCCACGTCGTGGTTCTTGGCAGTTTAAATCGGCGAAGCGTCCATCTTCTTCGATTAAACTCTCAAAGAAGTCCACGCTGCTATTCATCGAGGATTGGACTTGTGCATACCAAATGAAACTGAAATGTAAACAAATGATTCTTTTTGTTAAGATTTTTGTGAAGTAGGACAATTTTATCTTTAAAAATATTCACGTGATAATTATTTTGTTTGTTTGTCTTTAACAAAAATTGACAAACGGATAAGAAGAAATATATTTAATGATGAATATCAATAAGCGCTTGTTTATGTTAACTGTTAATATCATTTTTCGAAGTAGCTGAATATCATTAATTATCTATCATCAATATTTTTATTAATGCCTATCAAGATTCCGTGAGATATTCAGTATTTAGACGCCCAGACCGTTTGAGCTATGGAACATCAATCCTTTCGATGATGTAGTAGCATACTCTAAGACTTTACTTTTTGAAATTGTACTTCTAAGGGGATAAAAAAAGGTTGAAAGTTTAGAACAGCGTTTTACCATGAAACGGATCGACTGCGTATAGATAAAATTGCCGGAGCGGAGTGACATCAGCATACATCGGCTACTTTTATCCTGGTAAACACAGTCCTAGTAAGATATGATATCTTTTGGGAGGTAGAAGAACTCAAAGAAATCAATCATTTGTCATAATTTTAATAATCGATAGTTAATTGGAAACAGAACACTTTTACAAATTAATCAATCGACCTCGGCTTGGTGTTAATTGGTACAGATAATTGAATTATATCGATAGAATTAACCTTAATTGTTTTATCGATATAACTTAGCCTTCCTGAAAAAAATCTTGAAGGTGGATCGCTTCTGTCGGACAGTTCACACCATAAATGAAATACCGCCAGCTATTGCCCAAGGATTCGTCGGCAACTGCATGGCGTATGTAAATTGCCATGCGGAAATAAAAAACAACCTCACTATATACGACTCCGGGACATTATCAAACCGTTACGTTGTTGCGTGAAAGAATGACAAACTAACCAAGCAACAAACATACTTTCGTATTTATAATATTATTAATAACTAGTAGGAAGTCGCCGGACTTCGTCTGCGTAAACTTCGAAATTATTCTGACTGAAGGTGGGAAAAACAAAGTAACTTTCGCATTAACGAGTTCATTATTTTTGTATGGATATGGATGGATAAAATATCAATAGTGAGTGAATAAATCTTACGGTTTAATCGTTTGCTGCTATTTGCGTGGTAATTCCTTAGCGGTTCTCTGTATATTGATACAAATAAATAGATATCACAAAGTTTTAGCTCAAGCGGGTTGATCGTCAAAACTGTTCACCGTTTTTCATCCCTTTAGGGCAAATATGTTTAACATTAATAGTGAGTGATAGACTAGACAAACCAAACAAATTTTTTGTTACTTAGCTTCTTACCAGTTGGTAATAAGTCACTTTGTCTAGTGTCTAAATCACCTCACGCGCCCGTACAATACATTTGACGTTCCGTAGTTTTCTATTCTAGCTTCCCAATGACCGCTCTATAACCTATTAATATATTTAATTCTCTCTGCCATAAGGACAGTATTTTGAAAAATATATAAGGAAGACTTATTTCCAACAGTGAACTTATGTATCGTCACCTGATGATGCCCGATCAGTCATTCAGTTCATCATTTTAGGATTCCCTAGTTAAATAAGGAACCCTTTTGATTTCATCAAGCATATCCCCTCCTGGCAAGTCTGACATGGCAATTGATGACTGATGTGATGGTATCACAGCTTGATGTTTCTGCAGTTTTAAACTTAGAATGGACGAGTGGAGGCTCCACTGCCTTGTTACAAAACCTGTCGTGTTTACCGTAATATATAAATTAAACAAACCGGTAAACAAAAAACAGTATATCCGCTTTACTGAAGATCCAACGAAGCAGGAGTCTCCCTATGAGCACCGGTAGTTTCCGCGGAGCTCTCGAGACTCTGCCCTTCATTTCATCCCTATAAACTATCCATAGCTACACTGGCACCTTCACAATTCACTGTCAAAATATGAAACTCTTAGAAATTCACATTAAATTAGAACTGTTTCGAGGCTATTTCGAGGATTTAATGTTATTACTTTAGATTACGAAGCTGTTTGCGGTGAACAGATGCTTGTTTTTGTTAATTAAAAAAAACATATTTCACGTTCGCGCGAAAATGTGTTTAATTGAAACGTGTGCGCCGGCAACTCGACCGACACGCTCGGTCCGCTCAGAACACGGACACAGACTCATGCGTTTGCGCAAGGTCAGTAGGGACACCTGCCTCCAGCGATCGAGAAAGTAAATGATGTCACAACGTTATCGATTATTATTATTTGTAACACGATAATAAAATCGCATCAAAACACGTTCTTATCTATAGCGGTGGGCGGCTTTGTGAAATATTTAGTTGAATTCATGTTTTCATTGTAGATAACGTGTTAGTAATCGATTGCTATTTATATTACACTTTATCTGTAACTGTAATCTTCCCTTTATTCAATGTAAGTCAAATAGAGAATCGAAAAAGCTCGCAACGAAACACCCATGAAGGTAAAAAAATGTATTTGTGCAGCGGGCGTCTCAGTGAGTTTGTTTGTCTTACCTTCACGTCGTAATGGAGGGTCAGATTTATTTGCTTTTGCGTATGGATAATTGGATAGTTAATGGGTCAGAAGAGGACATAGGCTACTCTTTTCCCAATCGAACAAGTGGTTTCCTTGAGGTTATTTCTGAAGTCCACGCGGACGAAGTTTCGGGGGCAAAAGCTAAAGTTTGTGAATATTAGGTGCGTCGTTTTAAAAAGTGCTTAATTTATATTTAGCGACAACCTGTGTATTGAACAAAAACGTTTCGTTTGTTACATTTTGGATCTAAAAGTTATTTAGCACGAATTCTTTTTACCGGTCCGTTGACATTTCAGCCTTCATGATGCATGATGCAAAAATATTCATAATGTTACTACCGAGCGAGTTATTTCTGTACACACATTGAAGGTTGCCTTTCGATCCTCAACTTTTGCGGACCTTGACGAGGTTGCGACCATTGGCGCTCCTTCATTTCCTGTATGCGTGAGGTTGGTCGTTTCCTACTACCATTATCGTGGATAGATTAAGGTTTAGATTCTTTTCTATCATACGTGGGACTATTCCTGGCTGGCCTATGACTGGCTTCAATTCAATTCAAAAACACACTCCTAAAACCAAAAACTAATTCATCGAAGCAAATAGTCGCATGCGCATACAACTGCAACATACATAAACGTCCCTAAATCTTAACGTTATCCCTCTCCTAATGCTTTCATACTAAAATTCTATTGCCACAATCTTTTAAAATAAAATAGCTGGCTTTGATAAGTAATTAACTAAAAATAGGAGATGAAATTTTATTATAGTGCTGCGAAATAAATATCATTAATTTACAACTTCAGAGTTAGCTACAATATCCGTTACGCAGCTAACGGTTCATAGATGGTGCTTTGGATTGGACAATAATCGAAAAAAAGTGTTTAAAATGAAAATTGTGATTCACTGTTAAGTTGTATGGTAATGATACTCATTTCGCGACATCACAATCTGATGTCCTATTTAAAAGATTATGGCAACCGAAATTTAGTATGAAACTTTGATGGAGGTGGATTGCCTTAATATTCATTGCGATTATCAATGAAATATTACTGGGTTATATATTACTTAATGTCTTGCATCAATCTCGGTACGAAACCAGTCACAATTAGTTTACATGGGTTTTATTATAATAAGGCAGTCTGGTAATCTTGTTTGGTTATCTAATAGTTATATATATAGAACTGGTTCCGTCTTTGAGTTGCAATAAACAAACACGGCCTATACTCTTATAGTATCGATAGAACCATGATAAAACTTAATCATACCGTAAAAAAATTGGTCTAGCATTTTTGACACGGCTGTTTTCGTTGTTGTTGTTTTCGTACTTCGAATGAGTATAAATATACATACAAAGAACTCGTTGGTTATTCATTTGACTTATTTTTAAATCTAAAAACACCGTGACATATATGTACACGTATGTCACCTTTTCGTCCGCGTACGCACGAGTAACAATATCGTACCAAAAAAACTTTTGAACAACGGTACATGAAATATACTGATAATTTCTCTTTTCGCAGTAGTTGTTAGTGATCGAAACTGTGAATCGATCGAATAAAAATTGAAAAACAATCCAATACGCTGATCCATTGAGTCGAATAGTTTTTCTTACGCACAATGATCACAAAAAATAATGGGCTAGATCGATCAAAACATTCCGACACATTATTGGCTATCTGACAAACACGACAACATTTTTTTGTATAATCCTTGCGTGGGAGGACGTAGAATCAATAATTATGAATAAGTATAAGTAAATACGAATAATAATCAATAAGTGACAGAAAACGGCAGCAAAGGACTTCTGTGCGTCTACTCGTACCATGAGTTTACGCAGGCGGTAACGTATATCGAATCCTATGGGAAATGCTGCTCAGAGCGATACACGTTATCGCCTGCGTAGACTCATGGTAGATAGATGCACTGGACGAAGGGCGTGGCGTACCGTCGGTCGCTTCTGAAAAGGATATCGAACACCACCACCAGAGCAGCACGAACGTGCATTATAAAATAAAAGTAGATAGAACCTACCATATTTTGTAATGGTTTTATTTTAATTTTTTGTATTGTATTTTATATATTACTATGGGTCTCTGTTACCTAATAATGAATTCATAATAATAATAATAAATTGCAATTAGCAATCGGTTTCGCTTGAACACAAGAAGAATGATTTCCTCTGCTCGTCTTAGCCCTGGCATAGCCTACTGAATGTGTTTACAGATTTCCGTTATAAATGCTATTCAAGACTTCATTCGTAATGATGAGTCTTGAATTCTACTATTATTCAACTCTGAGATGAATATAGAGAAAGTGACGAAAGGAAATCTTCCTCATTAATTTATCTTAACAATTCTCGTGTCTAGCTTTACCTTAGCTCTTTCTTTGTCCGTTATATGCTATTCAATGCCGACCTCTGTGTGGACAAGGAAAATCCTAATAAATCATTGGTTCATAGTCTGAGGATCGTCATTTAACCGGCCTTTGTTTTCTTTCTTTACCTTCACTTGAAGGTAAAGCTGATGATTTGATTCACAGAATGCTCTACAATTTCCAATCTTTTTCTAGGTTATTATATTCAGTTTAGATGGAGGATACATAGCTGAAAGGATGGCTGAACGATACATACTAACAAGTTAACGCGAAACTTGCAGTCTTATCTAAGTTGAACAATGCCTAGTTCACAAAAAAATGATTACTAAATCGAACTTGTTGTTCCGGAGATATGCGAGGACAAACATACAAATATACACACACTTCTGAAATTTGGCACACTTGCTTAGAAGCTGATATAGACTAACATATACGAAAACTCGGCAGTTCTGGAAATATTACATACATACAGGTCGAATTGATAACTTCCTTTTTTTTGAAGTCGGTTAAAAAGGCATCATGACGCACAGAGGATGATGCGAATAGTCCAGTTTAAGGAGAATTTTACAAATACCAATCAAATTATTGATAATGACAGACAATTTAAACCTGCGGCTTTTTTACAGTAAAATAATTCAGTCTTCACATTACTTGATGATTCGAGAGTTTGCCTAATTAATACATATATATATCAAACCTAGATTAATACTACCCAAGCGATAAATACGAGTATGAAACATAACGTAAATCTCAGTTTTCACTGACATTAGACTTTCCAAACGATATGCAGCCGTCGGCTAGACTTTGTTCTGCCGTATACCGACTACAATTGAGAATGCCTATTGACATTCAAATGCATAGATTCGTTTTCTTACAAAAGCAATCGAGCTTGTTTTATGTACGGATCGCGATGCAAGTCACGCGCCGTGTGCCCGTAAGTAGACCATATACATTCGAGAGCTGAATGCTTTGTGTCTGACTTCCAACTGGGGGATACATTACCACAGTGTTGTTTAGCTTTGGTTGTTGGACTATCTAGAAAAATCTCAGGATATTTTCGTACTGATTCGGACGTCTTGAGACGCCTCTCAAAGTTTTGCTCTTAGCTCTTTTTATAGTTCTTAGCTCTTCACCACTTTATTACTACCACATTGTTATTTAGATTTTGTTTTTGGGCATCTAGAAAAATATCTGGATACTTTGCGCTGCTTTCGATATTTCTTCAAAGTTTTGCTCTTAGCTCTTTTGAATAGTTCTTCATTGCTTCATTATAACCACAATGTGGTTGAGCTGTGGATAATTAGGCTATTAGATCTAGGTTAATCTTGTAATATTTTGAGACGTCTGGGACACTGTCTACAAAGTTGTAATGTTATGGCTTGTAGGTAGGTAGCTATGGCTTATGGATGCGTCAGCTGTCAATTGATCTAGGTCTTCAGCAGGGAAAACTTCAAAACAAACAGAACATTGACAAGAACTTTCTAAACCAAAACCTTACGGCAAAAAGAAAAGTGATAATTCTTTTTAAAATATAATATAGGCACTAGTAACAATACGGATGTTGACTAAAATAACTGTTTTAAGAAACAGCTTGGTACAAGAAAGGAAGTAAACTCTTTCACCAAACAACGCTCCCAAAGGTAACCGAGACCGCTACTCGTATTCTCAAACAATCGAAAGTGTATCTAAACACGATGTTGTTATAGTACTCGCACAATAAGTTTGCCCCTCTGAAGTTAGTCACAAAAGAAAGTGGGAGGCAAGGTAAGCTTACGGGTGCAAAGAAATGTCGTGTTTTATGTTATATATGGATAGTTATTATCGAAAATAATACACACATTCCGTCTGTACATGTTTAAATTGCGGAGAGCTAACTTCAGAGGGGCAAACTTATTGTGCGAGTACTGTATGAAAGTGTGACAGGAAAACAGTGCATATGATGTATAGAGTTTCAATGTCGCCAAGGAGGTCGGTGGGGTCGGTCGACGGGAAGCGGGGAGGTCGCGGTTTTATTGGAATTAATGTGCGCAAGAGCAGCCGTAGGTATTGTTATTTGTTTCAGAGCTTGTCCTGTTTGGTGTTTTATCGAGGTCGTGTCTTCTGAAGTACGTGATGAATATATATAGGTATATGATATCATTTGTGGCTTTTGAGTAACCTTCATAAAGGCGCTGTCTTACTTTTGGCTGACCATTTCGGTATCGATTTAGGACTTCAGAATCAACACTTTCGACTGTATTGTTTGCCATTTAGATAATTTTAGTACAAACATTGTTGGTTCAATGCGCAGTAAAGGGTATCGAAACGAAAGAAATGCAAACCCTGGGCCAATGACTTGGCCAAAAGCGATACGGCTTCAAGGAAAAAGACGGAAGGTCGATCCCAAGTAAATAAAATAAAGGTACAAACCCAGCAGCTTCAAATAAGTTATGAGGCGTTGACTTTAAATAATTATTTTTCATAAATAATGCGATGCACTTGGTACACACGGCTACACATCGAGCTATACTTTTCCAGTATACGCTGACCTCGCATTGAATGGACACCCGCACGGGGCTAGGTTCAGCTTATACTGGAAATGTATAGCTTGACCTGTAGCCGTGCGTACCACACCCTAAAAATATTTAGATTTTTTAAATGTATGTATGTATTTTTGTTGAATATGGTACAGAATAAGTTTTCTATAATAATCTATATACGCGATCTATTCCAGGCGACCTAAATCTCGTTTCGTAGATTGCAAGAAATCTCCCATCCAAGAGAATCATTTTGTTACGAGACACTATTGCCTTTTGTTAGGAAAAAGAGACATATTTCTGGGATAAGAGAACTCTTGCTAAAATGGCATAATTAGTGCCAAAATTTTTCATGAAAACCTTAATTGACTTCGCTTCCCTATACCGTATGTATGTAACAAAAGATTAACGTCCGTGCTTTCCCAGTCTGTTTGAGAATGTGTGCGTGTGACCCAAAATTGGGTCTTCATCGACACTCCTACCATAGTTTGATGCTTACTCCATTGGGGGGCGCGCGGCATGTTTTTAGCTTCATGTATATGACAATATATTCGTAAAGAAGAAAATGTAATCAAACGTGCAAACACACCTATAAATGAGTATGCCTTTCAAACAATGTTCTGTGTAATTCTCAAACGACTATAAAATAAACCGCATGCACTTTTGGCAACGGATTTTATGACATGTTTCTTCATGCAGTGTAGCATATTGTTGCAATATGGTTTATACAATAGCTTTTAACGTTAGCGGGTGTTCTAGCTAGATGACCTCGAGAAAAGTTTCGCTTGAACGTGTCTTTTGGACTGACAGTCGGTAGATTTGCTCCTTTGTGCTTGATGGTAATTTAACACTATGAGTGTTGAAGTCATCAATCATAATAAATGACAAGCATCTTTAACGGGACGCAATAGGTCTTGGGAAATAAGCTATGGTGAAAAGCACCGCTGAGCATTATTATTGTTATTGGAAATATTACGTATGACTAGAATATGCATGTTTGTACGTTTGTACATTTAAAATATCCCCAGACAATACGTTTATACAAAAAGCAAATTGTATTCTGTGCTGCTTCTAGACCTTTTTATACATTTAAGGGCGGGCACTTCTCATAAATTAAACCCAACATGAACCCGTCATGAACTTGGTCCTTAACTTTTGTTTCGGCACATGACACGTACACAGTTGCGATGCATGTCGCGCAACATGTGTTACGACACATAATTTCAAATATCAATGTCATTCAATTCAATGACAGTGTCAAGTAGTATCAACAGCGTTATATCAAGGACATGTATTTGAACGTAAACTTTGGTCATGTGCTTTTGTCCCGCAACAGTGTTGCGAGTCTAGTGCCGACAGGCACCCATACCTCTGCTACTCCCAACTCAAAGCAACCCGAAGTCGAGCCCAAGCGGGCGCCCTTCGTCCAGTTGCAAGTAAAATCTTAACTGTCTGAGCGTCTTCAGCAGGTAAACCGTAATGGTCGCAGGATCAACAGCATCAAGACCAATTGAAAGAAGAAAAAAATAGCAGCTAGTAGACACCGTAGAATTTCATTTGTTTGATATGGATATGAAGTCGAATAACAAATCTGATCAGACCGGACAAGCTGCCACGTACAAGAATAATTTTTAGGGTTCTCTAAAACCCGGAAATATTAGAGGTAGATGAAAACATTTGAATAAAATGGTTTCGACACTCTTTCATGAGACGAGTATGTCGCTCTGATTTTAGTTGTTTTGGTGCTTACTTCTTCATTCTACTTCTACATTCACTTAGCATTTTTAAGAAATAGATCAACGTTTTACCACTGTCCAACCTGATGGTTACTGACGTGTTAGATTTATGTACACTTGAATACAAAAATATGTATCCACTTTTGAACCATGTCACATTCACCTTTAATTAACATTTGCCTGAACACACTACGTTGGAACAAGCAAGAATGAATGTGACCTGGTTCAAAAGTGGATACGTATCTTTGTACTCGAGTGTACCTATGTTTGTATATTATCTGCGTTTTGCCTGAGCTGACTTAGTAAAGTATACTACGGGAACTACGTGCGACCGGGTTAAAAAGTAATTTATGCTTTTCTGGCACTTGAACTATCCCTAGACAAAAAGTCAAGGTATTTTGACCCTCCGTTACTACAGACAAACAAACATTTCTAGTATTCGATTTGGTATGATTTTCTGGAACCCTGCTCTAATTGTGTTGAGACACATCCTTGGCAAGATTTACTTTAAATTATGCTAAACTCTTGAATACACAAAACCTGCCATATTTCGAAGTGACTTTTAAAGCACACCATTTAAATATCGGACTTTGCTCTTTTGCCTAAAGGGGAAAATTCGCGACGCATATCACGACGCTACTGTCGCGTCAGCGTATTTTGACCTCCGGTGAGAGATTTACTCTCGAGTGAGGAGGAGCCTTTAACTAAAATATGTATTTACAAAACTAGATTTCTCGTGCAAAGATCAGTATAACATACGAGTATATCGTAATACAGGTTTTGTTAACGCGTTGCTTGACCTTTTAGTTCACTCATTTGTGTTTCCAAGTTGAAAACGACTATCTGCGGAAGTCCTAAATTTAACAACCCACACTAAACTAACTCGCAATTTGTCCATGCCGATTTTTAAACTTATTCAAAGTCAGTTTAAAATAACAATGATAATTGTGTAGCTAAAGTTGATTTTCCCTTATTTTTAATCATCTGATTTGATTCCACTAATTCAGTAAGTCCGTAATACTAACAGTTTTCGGTGAAGGAAAACATCTTATAGATCTGCGCAGTCCTGAAAGGAAAAGTGTGAGCAAAGTTTACCAATCCGCATTGGTCTCGTGTGTTAAATGGCCCAGGGATGGTGTTTATGGCAGAAATAATTTGATATGCTATTTTCTGAATTTCTCTGCGTGAGAAAGTCCGGAATGACTAAATGATCTAAGATCACCGCCATAGCTCGACCAGTCAGTAAGCTGAAGTGGCAATGTCGGAAAACCGTGTGGCGACCATCTACCGGTCTGTGCCCCTACTAGATGGACTAACGACCTAGTAAAAGTCGCGAGAAGTCGCTGGATGCAAGTGGCTCGGGACCGATCATTGTGACATATCATAGAGAAGACCTGTGTCTAGCAGTGGACGATTCCCGGCTGATGATTATTATTTGATAAGCGATTGAATAAACAGCCTAATAGTTCGTGTACATAAGTTACCCGTCATTGTGCCCGTGTAGCTTCGGCCTTATTGGTGTAGTTCGTTCGTGTCATTTTAACATCTGCAGAAAACAAGTTTTTAAGCGAAATTGTGTTACGATCTGAGCTCTCAACTTGGGCTAACAGCTTCAATGATGCAACAGTAACAACTGTTTGGCGCCTCGTCTCGTTGTTTAGCAGTAAAACAAACGGACCGAACCTTATATTCGTGAAAGGTACGTACGTATGTGATGCAACCGGTGTTCACTGGCTCGGATAATTCTTCCGCAAATCGTCGATGATAGACACAACACTGGCTACTTGTTAACAGACACCCTGACTCTTTCGTGAGCTGGACATTGCGAAGACATTTGAGACGGTAGAGTGGGAGTTGACTAGATCCAGACCTTGCACAGTACCAATTTTGCATAAAATATATAATGACAAAGTGTACAGTGATCGTAAAAAAATATAATGACAAATGAGTTTGAAAATACAAACCCAAATCTCCAAAGTTTCCGAAGAGAAAAATCTGTAATAACCACAGTAGACATAACTTTGTGTCAATATTACAGGAAAACCTATGCAAGGTTTCTATATCCGGTATCATCAACATCCCAACTGCAGGGGCTCAGGCCTACTCTCCTACTTAGAGACCTCACACACACTTTTCAATTTCTTCTCAGGAGTGTGCAGGTTTCCTTACGATGTTTTCCTTCGCCGAAAAGCCAATGTTAAATATTTTTGTCATTCGTACATAAATTCCAAATATACAAATTGGAACTTATCACACTACCAAAGCTTGTATAGTTTTTGAGAAATAATCCAAACCCCTTGATGAACAAACTATGCGGTCGGGAAAATGAATCTTATTTTATTTGGGTAATCTGTTCGTTTCTTTACATGGTTTGGAACCCTTGGTGTGCTAATCCGCACTCGCACTTGACCGGTTTTGTGTTATACTCGTAATGTTATTGGATAAGGTTCACAGAATATTTTTTTAAATCAATATACCTTCAAGTTATTTCAGATTTCGGTTATTTAGTGATGATAAAATAAAACACAGGAAATCAATTTACTAAAAACCGTATCAAAGTGACATTCAAAACCGAAACACAAGTTAGTTACGTAAAATTGTTTATTTTCGTTCCACGTCTATCGAAACCGAGCCATCGTATTTAATTTGCATTTCGTAAATCGAAATTTTACGACTCGCCGAGATTGTTGGATACTTGTAATATATCATTAGTTGATTACTCATACATGTTGTTGATAGCTAAGTTATCAAGTTCTATTTTAAAATCATACTAATATACTGACAAAGTGATTTCTAAAGATATTTTAAAAATATCTGCGTAGCTGTTTGTCGAATTCCATAGTTATTACTTCTAATGGACGCTGACTTATTTTTAGGGTTCCGTACCACAAAATGAAAAAGTAATCCTTATAGGATCACATTGTTGTCCGTCTGTCTGTCAAGACTTTTTCTCAGGACCGCGTCGAGGTATCCAGTTGAAATTAATATCGAATACGCAAGTCTGCAGTCACATGGAGCTGTGAAAAAATGAAGCTTCTAGGTCAACGCATTAAAAAGATACGGCTGTTTAAGCCGCATTTATCGATCAAAACTGTTCAAATCGCCTGTCGTTATGTATAAATGAAAAACAATTGCTAGTGTTTTTCGCCAGGCACAACTTATTCTTAAAAAATACGATTTGCAGTATGTTAATCCATACTAATATTATAAATGCGAAAGTGAGCGTATTGTTTGTCCTGCCTTTCCGTCGTAGCGAAGGATCCGAATAATTAGATTTTTTTGGTATAGGGATAGTTTATGGGTCGGAAAAATACATAGGTTACGTTTTATCCCGATCAAGCAAGTAAATCCGAAGTCTACGCCGACGAAGTCGCGGGCAAAATCTAGTTATTTATATTTTGTTCGGAACCCTCGGTGCGCGTGTATGACTAGCACTTGACCGAATTTTGAATATTTTTAAAATGTATTTGATGTAACGTTTTATTTGTAAGCAACGTCTAATGTTGGATATCGCACAGCTCAATAATTGTAACCACGCTCCGGTAACCGTAATTATGCGCACGATTCGAACCTTGATCGCTGTCGAAACGCGGAATTGCGCCCGCATCGCCAATTCCGGCAAGGTGAAGGCTAATTGTTGATAGTTCTCGATTATTTGATCATTTTACACGATACGTGTCATACAAATGCGAGTGAGTGCTTTTAAATCAATCAGGAACAAAACATAGGATAAAATATTACACATATGGCTAGAAAACAATATATATGAAATGTGAATATATCCAAGTAGGTTATAACCGACGAGGAGTAAGAGTTCTCGAGTGGCGACCACGTACCGGGAAACGTCTAATGGACCGTCCCCTCACTAGGTGGACCGACGACCTAGTTAAGGTTACGCGGAGTCGCAGGATGCAAGTGGCTCGGGACCAGTCAATGTGACATACCATGGAGGAGGCCTACATATGTCCAACAGTGGACGTTTTCTGGCTTAATTTTCTCAAGAATTAATCCATATTTATGTGTTAGTAAATAAAACAAAGTCATTTATACGAATATGCATTCATCGATTGATTTGTAAAATACTAAAGGTAGTTAAAGGTTAGTGGAAATTCTTGTTTGTTTCTGGACTTAATTTAACATTTTTGTGTGTGTGTGTGTACCATCATTTTAGCACTTTATGCTAAATAAATGTTGTTGTTTTTTTAAATTCTAATCCTAAGGGGAGATTAAACCAAATATAAGGCCATATTTAAGGAAAATTTAAATTTAGAAATCAGAAATTTTTACGTGAGCAAAATCGCATGCATATAACCTAGTTAGTGTACTAATGTTAATAAGACTTAATAAATAAAGGAATGTTTGACATTAAAATTATTACTTGATCAGAACACTGTCAAGGTCGCAGTGAACGAACCCCCTTGTATCAAATAATGATAAATCCATCCACAAAGAGGGGTGTTAGAAGTTTGACGCCAGTATCTCCGTGTGTCTGTCTGTGGCATCGTAGCTCTCGCACGGATGAACCGATTTTGATGCGTTTTTTACTTGAAAGCAAGTATATTTAGTAAAAATCTATTCAGCAACTGATGTTAGGCATCTTGGGCATAAAATGGTCGTATAGTTTAAAAAATTTAATTTAATTGACTTCTATGAACATATTATTTGTAAAATCTTTGTTGATATTGAGTTTTGAAAGAAAGAAAGAAAAATGTATTTGCTAGAATACAAATTTAAAAAGATCTTAATATGAATATAAAGTAATCGTATTCTGTGGAACATGTCGACGTGCAAATGTTAAGTCTAGTTACATTAAATTAAATATTCCGAAACATTTTATGAGCACTGTTCCTGCAACCATGATGACAATTCTGATTTCGATGACATTCAAACAGATTGACAATTACTTATTTTTTATATATTGAAATCGTTGCTGATAAATTCCTAATCGTGCCATAATGCTTAGCCCACAGCCTTGTTTCCGATCGTGTCCCAACAGAACTGTAACACAATGCGTCTGTGTTGCCACATCGAGAGCTACATTGAGCAATATCAATCTAAGGCTTTTTTCTTAGACATTTACTAATGTGACAATTCACCGTAACGGTTATTCCGCACGTTTCTTTCTAAGCTACGTAACGTTACGAAAATGTATTAGGGGGAAACGCGGCCATTGAAATATGTACATACTACATATTTGCAGAATTGCATGAGTTAAATTGTTTGTTTGTTTGTTTTTAGGGTTTCTTACTCGATGGTGCCTGAAGGGTAACCAACAGGACCCTATTACTAAGCCTCCGCTGTCCGTCCGTTTGTCTGTAATAGGTAGACAGTTGAAATTTTCACAGAATGTGTATTTCTGTTGTCGCTATTACAAAGAATATAAATAAATTAACAATTATTTTATTATATCATATTAAAATCGCCACTACACGATTACAAACTGTTAGCGACTATAAATAAATAAAATTAACAATAGGCTATTTTCAACAACATTTTTTGTCTAATTCGACAGACCATCTGAAAAAATAAATATCTATAAAAAAATCGATTAGATGCTATTATGCTTTATGCTTTTATTAGCACAACCCGCCGAAAAGCGATTCTAGTCACGCCGTGCCAAAACGCTCCATATAAACCGGACGAGTTTAGTGACGTCATCTGGGTAGTATTGGAGCGTTAAATGTATGAAGCTTGGTCGATATTTTGATTTATCTCGTAAAGTAATGTTTTAATGTGTTATATACACTTATAAAAATGTTCAAAATGCAATTTAAAATTTAGCATTTTTCTATTCGTGGAATTAGATTTTTCGCAAATTTCGACACTTTAAATTCTTTCAATTATTGTGTGTTTTTAGTTTAGAGGCATTTCTTTTAATGTCCTTTATGTAATAAAACACAAATAAACCCCAATCTAATTTGGCGTAAAGTACTCTCACGCTCCGAATCCTTCCTGGCGCGGCAATGCAAGGCAAGAATGATGGGCGATATTTTGACGAGTTGTAAACGAATCAATCAAATATAATCACAGAACTTGCAGCATGTGTAATGACTTTTTTTTGCACGAGCTCAAACCGGTCCGATCTATTTCAATCAAGTTCCTTGTATTCAGATATACTAGTTGTTGTTTTTTATTTCGATCAAACCGATATACTCGTACCATTCGCTCCATTCGGTTCGCACACGTAGTTCGATCCTACAATACAATGAAATAAACTTTCCTTTCTTTCTTTCTTTATTCCTAAACTAGACGCAATCTATATTAAACAAATATAAGTGTTTGTGGTTTGTACATTTTATCGTTAGCGTATATTATGTAGTTGTTGTGGGATTATGGAATTCTGACATTCTATTTTTGAAATGCCTGTTAGACGGTTAGCTAGGAGAAAAAAAAGCTTTTAAAAAGGAGACACTCAAAGAGAGATACATTTTTTCGTACCATAATCAATCAATTAATATCAAGTGCAATAAGTGCTTTAGAAAAGTTGCCTTTTAGCAATAGATAGAAGGTATGAATTGGTGTCAATGTACATAAACTTGACGCAAACTGGTTCTCCTTGTTAACCTAAACTAAATCCGTTACATACACATTTTAGAATCCTACACTAAATACACTTACATACTATTTTATTCATATCATATAATGATCCAAAGAATGAATACCGCTAGACAAACAGACCGGGACTCATGTGAGATGCCACAAGGACCATGTAAACTTGGCCTTCGTCTTATTTCATGATGACGAGAAGGCTTTGGAATGGTATGCGTTGGCATTCAGAAGCCTCAAGCTAATCCGCTGGCACTGCTACCTGTCATAGCGGAACACAACAGTGCTGCTTGGAGGCAGACTTAGATAGCATTTCCTTTTTATCATGTTGTCAGTACGTTCCGTGAGAGACGTCCCTCTACGTTAAGCGCCACGCTGGTATATCACACCAGAACCTGTTTTCAAATAAATTCTTAGGGCGATGCCTGGTCATTGCCTTTAGGCTTTTCCTGTACCTTGCATACCGTTCTTATAACTTATATTTACGGCTAAAAGCAACTATTAGAGCAACCTTTAATTAATTAAATCAACTTACTTGTATACGGTCTCAATGCTCCATTTCAACGAATATAAAAACACTTCTCCCAACCTCCACGGCACTCTCACCAACATTCCAATCATTTCTCATAACTTAGCGCCGTTGTTTTTCATCGAAATCTTATTTTTTGAACCAACCCGTCGCTTAAGGAATCCCGTTGTCCACTAACGCGATTATTTTTACACAAAAACAACACACAAAACGTCAACGGTACGATATTTTCATTGTATTATAATCCGTTGGATGTCACTTACTCGCTTGGCAGTTAATTTTTGGCGCATTCAACCCTAAGAATGGTCAGAATCTACATTGCAAATGGCCGAATTTGTTACGACCGTTACACCTTCTATTTGCTTGTTTTTATGTCGTATGACGGACCGGCGCTTTTACTATTTTAGAGATATGCATATTTTCTATAGATATTTATTTAAAAGTTTTTTAAAAAAAAACTTAAAATAACAGTAAGTGCTCCTTCAATAACAGGAAACTACTGCATATAGATAAAATACAGAATAGTAAATATGAACTTAATTTGTTCTGAGTTATCATATCAATCACATCACCTTTTGTTTTTAATCCACTCCATTTAAAGTGAGTTTTAAAATCGAAATTTAAAGAAATTGTTTTAATAGTCACGTACGGTTCCTATTGCAGCGAGCACGAAAACTAATTCAATTTTAATTATCAATAGTTTTATAGTATTGTTAACATCGTTTCTAAATTTAAAAATAAGTTGAATATCAATGTGTTTACGTGTGCACGGTCTGGGTTCGTATTGATGCTAGACGAAATGCATTCTACAATATACAGCTGTTACAAAAGCGATTATATTTTAAGTATTATCTAATCATTAAATAAATGTTTCTTAAGCAAACATTTTCGTCTGTTGAAACGATAACGATTTGACGGAGTCACGAATATTGTCCTTAAAATGGAGTCACCATCAACCACTTCAACTGCTGCTGAGCATACCTTCTATATGGTACGCGGTTAGTAGTTTGCTATAAAAATTATGCTTAAACCATGTTCATGTCAGTTGCATAGCTATTACTATATCTTACCTTACTGAATAATTTTGTATGCTCTGAAACGAATATAATAGGATGTCATTTATTTGACACTATGACCACAGATCATGTAACCACGTGACGCATGACACCAAGCTTATTTGTCTTATAGAGTTTGGCTCCGACCAATGATGACATGGCGAGAATTTGAACGTGCCGATGCTTTGTCCACCAGACTATCTGCCCCGTGGTCGCCATTTTGCGGTTTCTTGCGTATAACATGATCATTTAATACCCGCAGCTATTCTGACCAGCCTGTTTTTCAGGATTTCAACCGTCAAGTTTTCTTATGAAGCTCTGATATCGGTTATACGATGTTTTTCCAAGTAGTCCTGCCAAGACCTGCTCCATCAATCGTTCAAAAGTAACCAATGCATTGCATAAACCGAACGGCATTACTTTGAACTGCCACAGTCCCTTTCCAGTCGAGAGTTTCATCCCAGCGTCAACATCAACTTGTTCTTCAGTTACTGGTTGCTTTACTGAAGGCTGAAAGCTTTCAAGCAATTACAGTTGGCCATAATTGTCTACTACTTAATAATGAACCCTGTGTGTTGTAATTTTCAGATCCATGCCTGTACATCCTTCGGTTCGCGTCGCAGCTCCAGTTCGATGATAAGCAGCACGAAGTGAGCATGACAGCGCTGCGGCTCGTGCAGAGAATGAAGCGGGACTCCATACACTCCGGAAGGCGGCCGTCTGGAATATGCGGGGCAGGTGAGCACTAGAGCTCGTCATCATCAGACCACCATGTTGTGGAGTGTACCAAGCAAATCAAGAGTAACTATCAATAGGGCTTCCTCTGAGAATTGTATGTAGTCCCACTTTCGACGCAGCTTTGGCCATATACAATGTGGCAAAACTTCCTTATCTCGCTCTCGTTTCGAAATTAAGTCATTTTAAAACCATCCTAGTTTTCCCCCGATTGCGAGACGTTTAAACGCGTAAATTACACAGCAGGTTGTTTAATTTTATTCATTATTTATAGATGATTTTTTCAGTAATGTTTGATACTTTGAAGTTTGTGTCAACTGGCTAGTAGCCGAGTATCAGACTCCGTTTTACCACGGTGGGGATACGAATCCGGTTCATCTGAATCCCCACATCAATATCCATTTAACATTTCCAGCTTTGCTGATAGCTGGTCGTCTGCACAACTTCTCCCGGACACCCACTGATGTGGTGCGAATAGTGAAAGTCCATGAGTCTACAATCAGGAAGCGACTCATGGAATTTGGAGAGACGCCTTCCAGTGCTCTCACCCTTGAAGAGTTCATGACTGTCGACCTGGAAGAAGAACAGGATCCACCTGCGTTTAGAGCTGCTAGAAAAAGAGATAAAGAGAGGCTGCAAAAGGTAAGTAACTGTATTATTACAATGTATATTGGGTTAGCTTGGCCTTCATCTCACCTGATAGTAAGTGACGATAGGTCCGTTGGATGGTAAGCGTGCGCTCCTATATGCCTCAAGCTTTCCTACCGGAACACACTGGCGGCAGACTTAGGTATCTTGGCAGTAGCTAGCCAGGCGAACATAGAAACTATTTGAACCAGCGCAACATTATATTGAGGCTTCTGGGTGCGTACGCTTACCATCCAACGTCTCATCGTCACTTACCATCAGATGAAGGCCAAGTGCAAACCCATCATACATAAAAAAGTACTCAACCACCAACTAAACCTAGTACAAACAGGTACCACTTGGAATGGAACCTGGATTGTGAGTCTAAGTGTACACCCACTGGGCTACGGAGGCGGAAGAGAAAAAAAAGATTTAAAATACTTAATATAATAGATTATAGAGAGGCCATTTTTAACCGACTTCAAAAAATAGGAGGTTATCAATTCGACGGGTATGTTTTTTTTATGTGTGTTACCTAAGAGCTGTTGACTGGGTGAACCGATTTAGATGATTCTTTTTTTATTTGAAAGGTGGTGCTTCCCGTGTGGTCTCATTTCAATTTAATCCAGTTCTGACAACGGCATCCATATATATATCCATATATATATCCGTATATATATCCGTATAAGTAGACTGTTCGGGCAATTGAAGTCGGTTTCCAGTTATTTTTGAACGCATTTACTCGTCATATCAAAACTTTGAAATCGAGCCTTGATCGTGCGTCAAATCAATCATGCTGGCGTCCATATTGATTCTGTTCTAGAGTTACACATACATAGCTCGCTGAACGGCTTGTACCCTGTAGGTTACAACAGACTTTGTACGCTTTTTCCCGCCTATCCCTATAAAACACTGTTTTTACTAAGTTTTTTCCGACTATCGTGCTCTGGTTACTGAGATTCATGATATCTCACTGTCTCTTTTTACTACTAAATCTGTTAGAACTATCTCATGTTTATTCTAGTTAATGGAAGAAGAGGACGGGGAGAGGGAACTCACAGATCTGCAAAAAGAGATCGAAACTCAGTTAGAGAAAGACAACTCGAGAAGAAAGAAGGCGGCCGCGGCTGCTCCCCTTATTCCTGTGCTACAAGCAGGTAACTGAAAATTAATGATAGCCGACGACGGGTAAGTGTTGAGATTGAGATGATTCCGTGTAATTTTTGTGGGCTGTCAGGTCTTGGCTGTAGAATAAGGTCAGCCAATGTATTTCTTTAGGTGTTGCTAAAATCGACTGATGGAAAAATTAGGACGTCGGCTCGCACACACGGATTACTAGATAAATTCACAATAAAAGTAGTAACTTGACTTATTTCAAATTATTATTATTTATAGTATTTGGTTTAGAGGCTTCTTACTTAATTAATTCCTTATAATCGTAGTACTGTCCCATAGATGTCCGATTCTGTTGTTAAATTTATCTTTTAACTCCCTTATTTTTGTCGTGCTGAATATCGATATCTCGACAGGGGGCTAACATGAGAGTCTTACGAACTCAACGCGTTCTGTCAAATGGTGACTCGCAGAGACATCGATATACTATAACATAATTACGAGATTTCACAACATTATGATGAGTTAGGATCTTTTTGGTGACATGATACATTGCAGTAAATGCTAAGCTGTACCCCATCACACAGCCTCGGCTGGTATGGGGTGCAGCGCACGTTATAAGGAATATTAGAATATCGATACTGCTAAAGCTGTAGCGGGAGACGAGAAGAGTACCCAAAATTCAGGTTTACTCCTACCTTGGGTATGATTATCGTCTTTTAAGCTTTAAATTACTTACTTTTTGGGATCACACAACAAACAAAGACACCACATTCACACCAGACACAAAATACGTATCTGTATGCCTTTGTCATCATACATGTATTATAGTTTTTGGGTAAACAATGTTATTGTAGTCATTTCTGAGTCTTTCCTTTTTTTGTTGTATTTGTAGTATTGTGCTGGCAAATAAATTGATTATCAATCGATGTTTATGTTGCTGTTTTCAGAGGAAGGTACGTCAGAAGACGCGGACGCATCCAGGTTCGCAGCCGAGGACGCGCTCAATCTGATCGGGGAGATAGCAAAAGACGTGCAGCCAAAATCAGAATCCATGAAGGTCAAGTTCGAGAGGGGGCTAGGTAACTATCAAATGTACTAGATATTTCACAAATAACATCATTTAAATTATAGAAACTTTCGTGAGTTTCGGAATTTCTCTACGTAGACGAACAAGGGTCACCGATATAGCTCGACGAGTTTCTGAAATGAAGTGTAATTGGGCCACATCGCTCGAAGAACCAATAACCGGTGGAGAGTAAAAGTTCTCAAGTGGCGATCCCGTACCGGGAAGCGTCTAGCGGGCCGTCCTCCTACTAGATGGACCGATGACCTGGTTAGAGTCGCAGGGAGTTACCTTATCTCCAGCAGTGGACGTTTCCCTACTGATGATGATAATGATTATGATGCTTCAACTATCATCATCTCAACTGCTATGCAGGAAGTCTTAACTGCGTACGAGTAGAAACATTTTTTTTTGCCAATCACGCAATTTACGCTCGAATTGTATTCTTAATTATTTTTATTTAACCTATATTTGCAGATGCCCATACTAAAGTCTAAAATTCCGTTATTCCCCCAGGCCCAGACTTAGCAGTAATAGGACTAGGCCAGACAGAAGAAAAGTGCGATAAATTTGTGAAGCCGGAACCGAAGCTCCCGTTCGGGAAGGACCTCCACTCCGCCGAGGAGTTGATGCTCAGCGACAAGGACGAGATGTACGTTAGCTCGCTAATCATGTCGGAGGAAGAGGCTCAGCACAAGACGAGACTGTGGAACCAGGTCAACGCCACGTATCTGAGGGAACAAAAAGGTTAGCTCTTTATGATAAATATAAATGAAATAGCTTGTGAAAGGTCTGTAATGTGCTCTCTATAACTAAATATATTAAAATAAAAATAAAAATATGTTGATATCCCTTTCATCCACAATAAATGACAAGCTTTTGTCCACGTCTTCATGTTCAACTTCAGATATCTTTGTTAATTTTCTAAGATAATTAGGTAAGCGATCCGATATCCTTCCCTCTCTTAAGGAGTATTTCTTGATCGAAGCTTTTAATTAATGAAAGCAAAGATGCTATCATGATATTCCATTTCTGAAGCTGAATTCAAATGTGTTTTTTTGGGGTAACTTCCAGAATTACGACCTAATTTCACCGTCCTCTTTTTTTACAATCAACCAGAAGAACGGCTACCTAGAACCCCTACTTGGTTGACAGACCTCCATTTCGCACGAAGCGTTTCGCTTCTTCATTTATTATGCGTACAGATAAGGAGTGAAATTCCCTGCCGGCTTTTTTGTTTCCCGAGCGCTACAAACTGGATATCTTTAAGGCAAGAGTGAATAGGTTAGACATACACCTAGACCACTTCTCCGCTTAATATACTTAATTATAATATAATATCGAGGTTGTGGTCAAACGGAAGCCTATCGCGCGTATATACTACACGTAGAAACTGGCTCTCCGTCCACAGAGATGCAAACAGAAAATAACGCTTTAATATTAGTTTAGTCCGTTTTGACCTGACCTATACTTACTCGTAAGTTAGTCTAATTGTATTTTTTATATTTTTTATGGTTTTTTTATGCCTGCCAATAAAAACATTATTATTATATTATTATTACTACGCGTTACGACATTGTACCGTTGCGTTGATTCTAACTTGGATTAACAATATATTTATACGTGAAATAAATAATATTTGAATAATTTACAGTAAAAGAGGAAATGCGAGCGAGGGAGAGAGAAGAAGGTAAAGATAAGAAGAAGAAAGTCCGTGGCGCGTACAAGAAGCGCACCGCGATAAACGCAGCGACGGCCGGCGAGGCGATAGAGAAGATGTTGGCGGAGAAGAAGATCAGCTCAAAGATCAATTACGACATATTGAAGAGCTTGGATCAGCCAGGAACGCCGGTGACGGTCGCGACCGTTGAAACTCCGGCCGTCGTTGAGTGAGTTCATCCAGGATTCATAGTTTCTATTGGATTCCAGTTTTACCGATGTCCAGTTTCGCGTCTCTCATCCAAAAGCCTCTCTCACTGTCTGTGCTATTTTATAATTGTTTTGTCGTTTTTCATCTGCCACTGCACTGTAGTCTGTGGCACTTTCCGGCACATAAACTAGATCTATGCTTTTTGACATAAAGAAACGGTAACATAAACTTGATACAGCATTATCGTCTGCACATGTCCACTGCTGGGTAGTGCTGGACGTGAGCATCCAGATTTTGGTATTACGTAGGGAGATGCTGCTGTCCATTATCTGATTATTTTACCTTTACTGCTTATTACTACACCTGAAGCCAAAACGACACGGGAAATAAACTTGATATACCTTTGACTCGCGGACTCTCAATCTGAGGGTTCCGGATTCGAATCCAGCCGTGTACCTATGAGTTGTTTTTCAATTCAAGTACATTATCCGATTGCTTAACGGTGAAGGAAAACATCGTGAAGAAACCTGCATGTCTTGAACAGACATGTGAAGTCCGCCAATCCGCACTGGGCCCGCGTGGTGGATTACGGCCTATACACTCTCTGTATGAGAGTAGGCCTGTGCCACTGCAGGGGGTCGTATATAGGCTGTTGATGACCTTTGACTAAAGATTTTGTACTTTAAAATATGTAAAGAACTATGTGATAATGTTCTTATGGTTTTACCCTCAGAACTAAACCACAGACGCCTTCCGAGTCCCCTGTGACGTCATCGCCCCCCAAGAAGCGCAGAAAGAAGCCCGCACCGACTCTCCCCACCCTCAACATAGCGAGTCCCGTCGCGTCCCCCGCGCCCGCGCCTCTCACACCCGCGACGCCTGCGCCGGCCACGCCCACGCCCCAAACGCCTACCGCAGGTATTTCTCTTACAATTATATTTTTTCTTCCAGAGAATTTGGTTACGTTTGGCTTAGGTCTGTTAACTAAAGCTGATTCATAGTACTCACAAACTTTAACAATCACCACATAATTAATATAGTATTGTGTACAGAACGGGCGGTCACCGCCTCCCGACGATCCGCGATACCTCACTTCCCCCGCAAGAAACTGGCGCAGAAAATGACCATTCCGTATAGAGAACGCGGACTACTCACACGTACATATCACGACATTTGTTCCAAGAGTCCGACGTGTGGTCTTGTCACAAATTGTACGTGATAGTATTGCGGAAATAAACAAAAGATTATTCTGAAAATAGAGAAACAAATTCGAACCTGCATTTCTTGCCAGTCCGGGGTGAATGCTTTGCCAATTAAGCTACCGGTCGTATACCGTTAGCGTCGGAGAATTGTTCACCATAAGAACCGCCAGAAATATTGATTTACTTCAGTTGTAATATAAGCTATTGTAGATTTTTTTTTCACTATTTTAAAAAAAAAATGCAACTGCGCCTGGGCAGTAAATATGAAACCAAAAATTCCGCAATATTATTTCAAATTCGCTCTCTCTCTCACTGTGACACTGTTGTATGTACAATGGTCTAGTTCTTGTGATTCTTTTCTATGTGATTGTTTGTGTTATTGCAGACGGCGACGATTATGATGAGGATGTTGAAGCGGAGCCGGAAGCTGCGGCCGCAGAGATGTCTCTCGCTGCGATGCTGCAGAACGGGGGACAAGAAGACGACTATTATGGTTACGAGGAGTATTAGTATTGTATTAACTGGTATATACTGTTACATAAATACAAGTAGGTAATATAAGGCAAAACTAGTGTGATGGTGTCGCCGCACATTTAACGGGATCCCGCTCCAACAAAGTTTCATACTAAATTTCTGTTGTCATAATCTTTTGAAATAAAATAGCTGGATTTGTGCTGTAATTATCTAAAAATAGGACAACGGATTTTAATGACGCGAAATGAGTATCATTAACATACAATTACACAGTGAAACACAATTTTCATATTTACACACTTTTTATTATTGCTATTGTTCAAAGCGCCATCTAGGGACCATTAGCTGCGTAACGGCTATTTTAGCTAACAACAAAGTTGTAAATTAAGGATATTTATTTCGCGGCACTATAATTTCATCTTCAAATTTTTGGGTAATTACTTCTTAAATCCTAGCTGGATTTGAGAAGTAATTCATATTTTTAAAGATTATGGCAACATAAATTTAGTATGGAAGCATTCGGAGCGGAATCCCGTTAAAGAGATTACGCTGTAGATAAGATCTAATTTAGAATAAACCTGCGTCTGAAAATCTATCCCACTTTCACAAACGTAATACGCCGAATGGCAAAACAAGACAGCAACTTTTTATCAGTATGTACATTTCTACCTCTTTACCTACACAATCTGATAAAGTGGCAACTAGGGTCTAAAAACCGAACGAAATAAAAGAAGGTTTTATCTATTGGTCTATTTAAATTTATGTGTGACGCATACGCCACCAGCTCGTAGTTCTGCTCGGAAGGTCAGAAATGAAATTGTCTAAAATTGAATATTTGCCTTGGCTATCTTCGATATACCAAACTAGTTCTAAAAAAGATCTCACTTAGTACGACGCAATGTGGGCTTTAATTAAACTTTCTCCACTAGTTGGCGCTACTGTTGCAAGAGGCAACCAGCACAGAAATATGTATCTTTTTCCTTTCGCTATAGGGTATTGTTTACTTTTGTTATAATGTCAAAATATAGTTACCACTACTATTTAAAAATGTATGATGGGTTTCACTTGGCTTTCATCTCATTTGATGGTAAGTGAAGATAAGGCCGCTGGAGGGTAAGCGTGCGCACCCAGAAGCCTTAACGTAATGAGGCGCTGGCTCTGCTACCTTTCATACCGGAACACAGCAGGGCTTTTAACACTTAGGTAAAATGGTGGTAGCTAGCCATACCACCAACCAACAGTACTACATTATTGTGATGGTAAAAATAGTACCTTATGACAAAAGGAAAAAGATACATATTTCTGTGACGGGTGACCACTTGATACAGTGGCGCCAACCAGTGGCGGGAAACCCCTGATTAGTAGCGTCAAATGTATCTGTCTAATTTTGTACACTCGAGTGCAAAAATATGTACCCACTTTTGAACCATGTCACATTCATTCTTGCTTGTTCCTATATAGTGTGTAGGAGGAAATGTCAACTAAAGGTCAATGTGACAAGGTTCAAAAGTGGATACATATTTAGTACTTGAGTGTAGCATGTCACATTAGCTTTAATTTAATTTTAGAGTTTATCAAAATCATTGTCATTTATTAACTAATATGCTATGGGTACAATGTTACTGATATTTAAATTAGGGATGCCTCGATACGCCTTTTTGCCGATACGATACCGATACTCTTATAAAAATATCGGCGATACTGATACCGATACGCTTATTCAATTCAAAAAGGAAGGTAGAATAAATAACACACAACTAATTAATATTTTTAGTAATCAAAATTATTTTTTCATTCATTTTATTCATTTATAAGATTTTAAAAAAAAAAACAAAGTATTCTTGAGTTTTGCGGGCAAAGGCGATTCCGCTAGTCTGTTTGAATAAGACCTGCGGTGGAAAATAGACTCTCAGGTGCGTTCGTGCCTCGTTTGCAACGAAATAGATGGGACAACACGCGCGTTTACATTTTTAAAGCGCGAAATTTGAAAAGTATCGTTGAATCTGCCATAAAAATATCGCCGATACCGATATATCGGCAACCCGAATTATCGCCGATGTATCGGTATCGGATGCACCCCTAATTTAAATCACTTGAGCTAGCCAGCTCTAGTATTGGTAACGTAACGAAACACGTCTTGTTAAGGGGATCCCCCCAATGGTAGGCCATTGGGTGTGGTGTCAGTTAAAAACAGTTAAAAATTACTGCATGTGTAAATTAAAATGTAAAACGATGGAAATTTGTACAGGTAATGTAGTTTATTTCGTAACTATCAAATCTAGCTAACTAGCTGTAGTGTTAATAGCTTTTGATATTTGATTTTATTTATTCCTAGAACATAATATTCTCTTCTGCCAAATATCCCATATCTGATAAATCTTCGGCTGCCACATAAACAATTAGCAATTAGAATGTATAGTAGTTTTAAAAAGTATGATTTACTATATTAATTTAGTCACACCATTAGGTGTGAAGGCCAAGTGCAAGCCTATCATTTCATGCCCTATGAAACATTATGATAAAAGAAAATATTGTATGAAACCATTTTATATATGCATTTACTTTATATATAGTTAGTGTTGCCAGGTAAATTATTAGGCGTCATTACTATTTTTGTAATCAATAATAAAATAGCAAATTGGAAACCAAATTATTTTACATATATTGTTATATTTTAAGTGTAATGTAATCACAGACTGATTTTAATTATTTTATAAATTTTTCGAGCTCCGAATGCTAGAGTTAAGAATACTGTGATTTAGTATCGTTTAGGTAATTTTTAATTAATATTTAATTATTTAATGTTTACTTTAATTAAATGTTAATTTCCACGATGTGTATTAAATTGTAGTGTTATTTATAGAGATTGTGAAAGTGATGTTTTTTCCGTAGCATAAAGTTCACAGTATTTAAGTTCATATTTTATTTTAAGCTAGTGCTTGTAAAAATTGTGTATTTTCAAAAAAATTATAAGGGAATCAATCGGTTTTTAAATTGTTTTTCTTTCCCTAATGTTTTTTTCTGGACCGATGTAAATCTCATTCTGTTGTCTTTGGTATCTTTTTCCGAAGATACGAAAATAAAAGTCTACACTAATATTACAAAAAGGTATTAAAGATTTCTATGTATGTAACGAACAAACTGAAAAACTTCTGGACCGATTTCAAAAATTCTTTCACCATTATAATGAGCAACATAGGTATATGCTCTTCTGCCCGTGAGAAGCCGGGGCGGTTCGTTGGTAAGAAAAAATCACAGAAGGCAGGCCTTTGTCTAAATATTACAGAAAACAGCGAAGTCTCTAACTAGTATAGTTTTTTTTATAAATAGCCAAAAAAACTTAGTTATGCGGTCGGTAAAATTAATCTTATTTCAAGGTAATAATAATATTAAAGGTTTAGCTTCAAAATATGACTCCTTTCATACCTACAACAGCGCTATTATTAACAGTGCTAATTAGGCAACATGGTGGTAACTATCCATGTGGATGTAGAAAATTCCCATCCGTCAACCAAACCGAGTACCTCCACCGGGAATCGAACCCAGGATATCCATATTGTGAATCCAATCGTGTAGCCACGGAGGCGGTTGGTGACGCATTAGTGGTTCTTAATACTATTTAAATGTTGTTGCTGTCCATCTCCTGATATTTTTAAGTTATTTTAAAAAGCCGTTACTAATGGCCAATCTATTACTTAACTCAATGTCTACCATAAACTATAATGCCTAGTTATACCTATGCCTAGTAGAACTAACATGTCGAAACATGTGTCGACTGTAATTTGCTTTGTGAGTCTATTGCATTCTGTACACTCGATCGATGTGCGTTTTTCATCTATGAGACACAGTGCTTTGTTCATTCGAGTACAAAAATATGTATCCACTTTGAACCATGTCACATTCACGCTTGCGTGTAGCGTGTTGATTCGTAACATGGTTCAAAAGTGTTTCTACTCGAGTGTTCCTTTATTTATGTGACACTCTCGTATGAGATAGTTTTATTAAGCTTACTTACCATTTGACAAAGTGGACAACCATGTCACTCTAAAATTAATTAAAATAAAAAGTGACAAGGCGGTATGACGTTATTTGTTAGAGTAGGACAGCATCATGTTATCATCCCGTCTGCGGGTGCTGAAATGAAAGTCGACTGAGAAAATATGGCAGCAGCATCTAATAATGCAATAACTAAATCTTTCTTTCTTTCACCAATCCGCCTTCCAGGAGTGGTAATAACATCTAACATGGAAATAAGAACAAGCGTGAGACTTACTGCATATATGCATGTAGCGTTGCCAGGCGCCCGGATAAAGCCGGACATAGTAAGGCTTTTTAATTGCGTGTCCGGCCAAAATAAAATGTGTCCGTCTTGTCCAGCTTTTATTAGGCTTTTTACATTTTGTAAAATGTTGATAGACATTTATCTAGAATTTAATTTTTATACTTAGACTACAGTACTTAAACTGATTTAACATTCGATTCTATTTACATTTCTCTAGAATTTAACAAGATTTATGGTAATAAAAAAAAGTCGTACCTATTAATACTGAGACACAAAATCCTCAATAATGTAGGCCCTACATTATCAGTCAACAACAAATCAGTCTGGTAATCAGTTATTATTAATTAGTCAAATAAAGTCATCAAAAAAAAATTAAATTCTAGATAAATGTCTATCAACATTTTACAAAATGTAAAAAGCCTAATAAAAGCCGGACAAAACGGACACCGTTTATTTTGGCCGGACGGACACGCAATTAAAAAGCCTGTCCGGCTTTATCCGGACGCCTGGAAACGCTACATGCATATGTAGGGTGTTCGGCCTACCAGTATTTACCCAATTGTCCGGCCAAACTGGCTGGTCTGTCTGGCTATTAGGTTTGGCGACCTGGCAACCCTATATGCATGCCTATCTACGTGTAAGTACAACTTATATACAAATGTATATACTAGCTCTAGACTAGCACACGGACTATGTGGATGTACGTACTAGTGATGTACCAATAACTACTTGCAATGGTTTTTATTCTCATCATGATGATTTAAAAATTAAGTAAATACTCAGAAATAGAGTCATGATTCATTATATAACGTACCTAGTAATTAGTCATTGTATTTCGCTCTGCACATTTTATAAAATAACTTCTGATAGGTTTCTTGCTGCGGCTTGATATTACTCATTCATAATTTCATAATTATACATGACCCTAATGTGCCGTTTAGTTACATTGATCATTGTGTATACTGTATTAAGTAGTCTGTGTTGATCATCACTGGGTGATCTCATGAAGTTCTAAATCAGCTAAGTACCTACCTACGGAATTACACCATCTAGGCAATCCCTTGTAAGAATATAAACACGATACGACTTGCATGCCTTTAGCTGTGATGCATCAGATACCAATCATTAATACATTACGAGAAATTGGTGACGCACGTTTATACTACACTATTGAAATTTGGATTGCCGCAGACATGTCGCTGCATGATCCCGCTCGGTGAACTGTACCAACCAGCGAGCCTGCTTGTCCACTTTAGTTTGGCTCAAACGATGGCCATGCTAAAACAAATTCGCTCCTATTGCTCTAAGAATAAAAGCTAAACAAACAGCGACAAATGTTGGACCAATATTTTTTCAAGCCTGCCAACTTGACGCGTAGCAGGACAAAGTACAATCAAAACAAACTTGGCAGGCGATCTAAACAGCCGATGTAATTTCTAGTCATTTTAGTGAGTTAATATTATAAAAATAACTTAATCTATTCCGCGGTAGTTATAAAAGATCATGGGTTATATGTGTAAAATACAAGAGTTTCGTATGAGGAAGAGTATTAATTTAATAGAAAGATTAAGATCTGACAGAAATCTAAGAACTAAATTGAAACAATATTTACTAAAGTGTTACTGGATCATGTTTTCGCCGGGATTGGTTGCTTTAAAGCGGTAAGGTCATTTTATAATTTATTAAAAAATATTTGACCTATCCAAACTTTTTTTAAATCTCATGGCGTCGCGGGTCGCAGTGGCGAATAATTTCCCATTTTTAGTTTATACTAATGGGAAATAATTATTAATACAGAATATTAAAATGAGTTAAGTATTATTGTGCCTGTGAAGTTTGTAATTGCATATTTTATTTTGTTTACAGACAGAAGTATCAGTGGTCTAGACTATGTGCGTAAAATGAAATGTGATTTGCTTCAATTGGTTGGCAGCATTGTTGAAGGTTTAGGCTTCGTACAGACTAAATCAGTTTAATAGCTAACATTTAAAATAAATATAATTTAAATTAAAAAAAACATTTAGCCGCATTTTGTGCAGAATATTCGTTGATGCGTTTTTGAGCATACAAAACTGTTTTTAATATTACCGATCATCTCAAAGACCAAAACTTAGCTCTGAATATTGAAAATACTTGGATTTTATTTGTAATAAGCAATAAAATGATTATATATGTATATGATAGGAAGATAACATTAGTTGATTTGATTTTTGTTTAAATAAACCATTGGTTCGCACTTGGCTGGCCTTCACGAAAATAAAGAAAAAAGTGACAATAATGGTTAGCGTCGATAGAGACGTTGACATATGAATGTTATATAATTTAATTGATGCACTATCCTATTATTTTTCCCTATTTTATACATATTTCTGTTGTCCACCTGTTTTTTTAGCTACACCTTTAATGTGAGCGTACCTTTATATTAGTTTTGTAGTGTTGGTTTCGCTGGCAAACGTACGAACTTCGTGGTAAAGTGGTTTTGCAAGCAAAGTGAAGTTGTTCCCCAAACTAAAAACACTTTTAGATTTTAGTTTGTGTTTGTGAGATTTGTTGCACATTAAACTGCGTTCGATTTTATTACGGTCCACATTACATTCGGATTTCTGTGTTTTCCGACTACGTGATTTACGAGAATATCAAATTATCCAATTCATGTTCCCAAAAGTGAAGTGTAAAATCGAGTTTGGTGGAATAATGAAGAGCAGTGAATTTATCGCTTTTTAGCGATGTGTGAATTTAGTAAATTGAATTGATGGTGTTTTTGTAAAATTCATGGTGTTACCGATATTGTTAGTGTCGTTTGTAAAACATAATTCGAATCATAGGGTCCACAAACGAGCACACGGATTCTATCATGGTCGTAAAACGGTAAGTTTTTTCATACGCTTGAATATTTAGATGGACAGCCCCTAGTGTTCATTGAACGTATAAATGTTAAAACAAGCAGTGAATATGTTGGCCTTTCTAAATTGATCTTTTGTTGTACAATGTTATTACGCAGATCCTGTCATACATAGAAGCTAGATAGCCAAATGTGTTTGTTTACTTAATTGCGCCAATTGTGACGACTTTGGTTGACTATGCTTTAGCAAGTGATCTAAATTCCAAACGTTTGTTAAACATTAATTCTGTTTTGGGGATTGTTTTAAGAAGCTATTTTTGTCGCCAATATCGATTGTAATTAAATTTGTAACCAAAGTCTTTGTTTATTGATGTTGGCAAGAAACAAATTAAGCTATTAGCCAATAACAATGTTTTTATCCGTAAATAACATTAATGATTTACAAATCACCTATTAGCAGAAACCTCTCTTACAGAAACTATATCTTGTGTTTGTGTAATCAATAAAAATAAAGTCATAAATCCCAGGCTTTACAAGTTAATGATAATAAATTAGTGATGGTTTAGGTTGATTTGGTTACACTGAGGAAAACATCTTCTGGAAATAATATACCTAAAACAATGCTATAATTGAGTGTTCAAGAATAATATTGTTTCTGTATTAATCGTCATTCAAGTAGCCTAATTATATATCCTTTCTCATGTTTTTTTTTGTAATTGACTGTAACTTTTAAATGGAATGGTAAAATAGTATTTCATGTCTGATGAAATATGACAAACTTTAATGTATGCACCCTATATAGTTGACTCCAATGAGTCTGTGGTTGGGGTGCACAAAATAGTCTGTTTCAAACCTTGATGATATTGAAGAAGAAACTGAATCCAAGTTTTGCCTTGGCAGTGCACACTTGCACAGTTTTAATTTACCCATGGATACTGATAGGATAACAATGGTTGAAAAAATATGTTACACCAATTTTATATCATTTTATAGTACTAATTGAATACTTCTGAAGTCATTTACTTGTACTTGTATGTATCATCATCATCATTATCGGGTGGGAAATGTCAACTACTAAAAATATGGTCATATTAGCAGCTTTTGTCAGTGTATTTCATAAAAATATGTTGGTATTCAATTCAATTTTATTATTCAATAAATACTTTTTAAAATGTAATACTTAATTGAACTGACAATTATTATAATCATTTTGTGACAGTTTGTAGTCAGAATAGGCACCAAAACCACAGAATAACTGCTAAAGAATAGTGATATAAGCAACAAAAATTAAATGAGTGATTTCTATAATAGCACCAGTTGTATTGTCCCCATTGTCATTTCAGTTTTGTTCAAGGTCCACTAATGCTGACAATCTCTCTGTAAATCTAACCAATTTTAATTACACAAAACTAAATTACGAAACTAGATTGAAGATAATGTTAATCTAAACGGAGTGGTATCACTCAACAAAAAATTTACATTTCAATACCTGTACACCAACACCGTAGCCTAGTGGGTGGGACCTTGTTAAAAAAATAATTTGAATAATAGATTTGTCACTACGGAATGGGCTGAAGGTACATTATGGCTGGTGTCCAAACCTTGTTTGAAAACTGTTCTATTTAGAGTGCAGCTATTCTATAAATAGTGTAACATCTTGTTGGCTACCTTTCACTGTCTCTATTTCTATTCTTTCTAGTATCCTAAAGAAGCTATGGTAACAGGTTGCCTATTGATTATAATGAAGATAATCTCCAAAAGAGAAATTAAGGATTAAAATGAGCTTAGAACTGCCATTTACTTATTTTGAATAGGTGCTAGCCAAAGTAAGTTAGTATGAAAGTGAATATTGTATATTTCCAAAGTTTTCTTGATCCGGGACTACTAGGACTTTTTTCTTTGGTGCAGGGATCCCTATATCCGACATCTGCAGTGCTACCATTGCCCCATGTAAGCAGTAATTTATTTGGGTATTGTAACTTCGCTTCTTCAACTTTAATTTTTTTCTCCGGTTGAGAATCACTGGTTTACGTAGACTTCTGCAATTGTCACTCTGATTGTAGGAATCTACTCTACTACTATCACTCTACAGCCCATGAACTACATAAATGCAAAAACATCTTTAATTATCTCCAGTGGTGCTATGATATGATAATAATTTCTAAAATTGGTATTAATGTTTTCAAATAAATCTACTTTTATAGGTGTCTTTGTATTCATTGTTGTGTAGGCATCGGATATAACTAACAGAATGCACAATGTCAGTTAACTTGTTAATTATTCATTCAATTTCTACTATTACCTATGGACTGTGCAGTGCCTTATCTGTAGGGTGACCTTGCATTGCATTGTGGCGCAGTACATTTAATTTACACGTGGTGTAGGATTGAAAGTAGAAGCTTCTTGCTTCTTTGACCATTTTAAATTTCTATTGTCTGCTTAGGAGTATAAAGTACCTAGGATTTGTATTCAGTGAAAAGTTATAAGTTTGTTCTTAAATTGAACTTACATTTTTGTTGTTTATTTATGATTTTCAATATGTTAATTAGTTATATTCTGTACGGAACCCTCGGTGCGCGAGTCCGACTCGCACTTGACCGTTTTTTTTCTTTCGATCCCAGACTCAGCCTGTAACAAGTATTCAAACAAAGAGGTTTGTATTCACCCAATTTATTTACTTACTAAACAATGATCCCGAGTGTGCAGTGTTACATTTATAGAACACTCAAAAAAAGTATTTTTAGAAAAACCTTTAGAGAGTGACGTTTAGCGGCGCCCCCTTTTATCCCTCCCTCATTAAAGTTTCATCGCTGTAGGGCTGCCTCCGCGTCCGGTATGACATGCCAACCGATCACGTGCGCAAAATGTGTAGCAGGGACCCCACGTACTTGGGGGAAACTTTTTTTAATTTGCCATATTGCTTGCTTTGTTTTTGAACTTACAATCGACTCGTTTGCATTGTCCCTTTAAACGTGTATGACAGTTATCAGTTAATTGAGCTTTTCTTTTACTTTTGCGTTACATTAGCGTTTACAAATACAATATAACCAAATATTTAAACAAACTTTTTAAAAAAACCGGTCAAGTGCGATTAAGGCTTGCGCACCGACGGTTCCGTAGAAAATATGAATAATTAACATACTGAAAATCAGAAATAATAGGTAGGTCAAAGTAGGTAGGTAAAAACCGAAAAATGTCTGATGACATAAATGAGCAATTGTTAACAATATAGCATTAAGAATATAACGACAGGCGCTGGAACAGTTTGTAATCGTAAAAGCGATTGTAATGAGATATAATCAAAAATTATACTTTTATTCTCCTATACTTGTCCTTGTAAGAACTTCCTTCTTGCCAAATTTTAGGATTCTTGGTCACTGGCATTCTATAGGTTTTGATACGCATTCAAGGAAAATCGGCTAAATAAGCGGCATAATCGGTCGCATCTTTTTATTGCATTGACTTGAAGCTTGATTTCCTCACAGATCCAAGGGACTGTACGCACGGCTACACATCAAGCTATACATTTACAGTATACGCTGACCTCGCATCGTGCGGGAGTCCTTTCAATGCGAGGTCAGCGTATACTGGAAATGTATAGCTTGATGTGGAGCCGTGTGTACATTTGAGTATTTGATATTTATTTCAATGTGGTACATCCACGCATTCCTAGGAAAAAGGTATTGACAGAAAGACGGACAAGTGACTCTATAAGGGTTCCTTTTGAGGTATGGAACTCTATAAAATAAGCACAAGAAACAATCTTACCCACACTAGCCAATGCCAGCGCCTCGTGGGTGACAATACAATAGATTTGACTATGACACAGTGATAAACTTACGATAATACACTTATTTGATACTATGAATTAAAGGGTATAAAACTACCGATAGTTATTATATACACAATATGAAACGCAGTGTGAATTAAAGTAAATGTAAAGAAGTTTCACAACAAAAGGTCTTATGATATTTTTATGGCGTGTTGTGATCGTGCCTTAGTAGTTTTAGAGTACCAGTCCGTGCATCTAGTGGATGTCGTACAAAGCGACATAGGCAAAAATGTCCTGGAGATGGGCTTCAGCATCTGACGGCTCCATATGTGGAAATGCAGCCGCTTACGATTATGAATTTTATAATATATGTAACGCTACAGCCTCGAGTTGTGGTGCGGCTAATCCTGGTTGTAATACCTAACCCCGCAGGGTTCTCACCAAGTGCACCAAGCTACACTTCTAGGTCTTGCCAAGCCAAGCTAATAGGTTCTGGTGTGCTAAACCCATTACATTATCAAGATCTAAAAATGTTCCTAAAAGGTGATAGTATCTAACAACAGTTTTTTGTTTGTTTCTTAACTCGAAAGTGAATTTGTTATTTCAATAACACAACGAGTACGTTATTTTTTTAAAAAAAGAACAGTTTACTATGCATAGTATAAAGAAATCGTTACAACAGAAAGCCAAAAAGAGATCTTATCCCAGGGAAGTGATCCTTTAAGATAAATATATTTTCAATCGTTTCAATGGGTCATTAAATCTGTCTCGCCTTTTTCGTCTCCAACGTTCCGCATAGCAACCGTCACTATACTTAATTTGCTCATTTTACTCGATGGTCCCGTTCGAGCGATTACTTGCACGCCATCGTCCCAATTTCCGAGAACGTTCATACCTGGGGCTACGGGGCGAAAGAAATCTATAGCAACCCTCAAGATTTCACCCGACGGCGCTACCGAGATTATCCAGTGAAGAATTCGTCGCGCTTTCATCTCGTTCTCAATTCGATTCCATGAAACGATTTCCTCACTTGACAGGCTGACATTTCGTGCTGCGAAATTCAAATTCGATACAATATTAAATTAACCCAAATTATATTGGACTTGATGATTGTCGGATGTACGGATAATACCGGATACATTTGTTTGTTCTGGTAGATTGGCCAAACGTAAAGCCCTTCTGATGATAAAGGAATCGTCAGTAGTTGCGTTAATACAAAAAATGTATTCGAATTTCATCTTCATGTATGTAATGATTGCAACTTCAGCGTACTTATCGAAGCTAAACTTAGTTTGATTATAAAGGTTTTTGCATTAAATATTTTATCTCGGGTACGTATATGTCTTGTCCGATGTGTAATCTACATAATATACCACATGCAAAGCGGGGTCAAAGTCAAACGAAACATGCACTCATTCAATGTGTCTTGTCTAATCAATCATGAACTTTGACACAATCTGAATCTCGCGAGTGTTTAAATGGCAAGTCCTCTTTGAACGTAATTGTATTTAAAGAATTTTCGAAAATATTGGTCTCGTGCATTTTGTGTTAAAATAAAAGTGTAATTTGCTCAGCTTCTCTGGCACCTGCCGCCTGTGGCCTGCGCGCCGGCACAGTTTGCGCACCTGCGCGGCAGATGGTCCAGGCGCCACAGAAAGCTATCAAAAAACTACGCCTGCACATGTCAGACCTTTCTGATAGAATCGCTAAATTGCGGTTGAGTCGTTAAATAAATCAAGTACAATGAATTGACTTAGGGATTACTTAAATTACGAGCCTCTTAGCCTGTCTGAGTCTGAATAATTCAATAAGCCGATTACATTCCCCTTTTATTCGATATCCAATAATAATTTGAGCACGCGCCGGATTGTGTTACCGCGACCAGTGTTGGATGTTGCCGCATTTGTGCTGAGTTACTAGGAGTGAGAGTACAATTCGAACTGGTCGTGTGTTAGGAAGGTCAGCCCCGATGCAGTAGCGTCGGCGCAGCGTCGTGTGCGCAGCATGCGAGTGCCGACATGTTGTGGTTCGCTGACCCCTCGGCAGGCGACCTCGTTCGAGACACCACACAGTACCAAGTCTGCCAAATTCGGAGGTCCATCACTCATAGCAGCAGTAAATTATTAATTCGAAGATAATAGCTACCGATACGACCTCTCAAACATAAAAAATTTACATATTTGATAGGCGTTTGTAGTGGAATGATGAAGCGGATGTAATTTGAACTATTCTTGGCCATGTTTCTATTGTCAGATTTGATATTTGAATGTGTCATGAATGAACTGTTAAACTAATCTGATATGGTACTATGCTACTATATCTATGATACAATTAATTCATTTTGGAATTACCAATGGTACTATATTTACCTAAAGAGTTATGTCACATCGAACTTGGAGATGTACCTTACCTTCGTACCTTAAAATGAAAGCTACCGCCGTGTAAAGCCAAGAGACAGTCGGATCTTGAGATCATATCTTACTGTGCTGGGATCATTAACACGGGTCGCTACGACAAGAAACTTACGTGGTCGGAGCCGCAGGCAAAAGCAAAACCGCCTTTTATCGTAAAATCCAACAATATTTTATTAGCTAGTTCACTTGTCTTATATGACTTACAGAGCCATTTTTTTCGTTAGTCCTGCATAAGTCCACTGTTGGATAGGGGTTTTGGCCATATTCAAGATTCGTAATGTCTTGAACTTCTGGTACCCGCATCCGATGACTGATTCAGAATTAATTTCCGCCTCTCGTAAAAAAGTGACCGTTGGAATCGACCGTTGCCATACCAGCCTGTTCGGTAATGACAACTGAACCGTGGTGCGAAAAAACCGATAGCAACTTTTTGCCAAATTTTGGGCAATCTCAACTCAAGCTGATGGGTCTCGTTAGGCATCTGTTGCTCGAAATATCTTGATTGTTTGTACTCCATTTTGCCGACGTACTTTGTTAATTTTATTTTAATGACCCTCTTTGTCCGTGCTCTAAAGTCGTTGTAGACGACACAGATTTTTATTTAATGGCTCGAATATTTTACCTTTTGTCTCTAAATCAGCTTAATGTTGGACGTCGACTTAGAAGTCGGCAGGTCTTTGTTGTTTTTGGTGATTAAGGATAATGGTCAATGTCGCGGCATCGGATTAGGGTTTCTTAATGTCGGAAAATACTGGCTTGTATTGGGCACATCAAATAATGCTCTCAACTCAACCATGCCCTTATTCAAGTTTTAAGATAAAATTGTGATTATGCTGACTGATTCATATTATTCTATTCCTACTATGGTACGCGTTGGGAGTTATTTGTCGAAAACTGAGTCATAAACCATTATAATTTTTGCTATAATGATGACGTCACACAAAATTGCGAATCACAGTTCTATATTTGAATGTTGCTGCTGCACCTTGGCCTTAGAAATCATCGGGAAAGGCGAGTAGTGTCGTGGTAGAAAGTGTCCGTCGGTCCACGAGAGCGTCGAGATCGTGGCCGTGCGACTGGTGAAAGCACTAGACAAGGGATCTACTACGATTGTTACGCAACCGATTGTATTTAATTGTATTGTTACAAGTTCAGATTTAGTTACGCGCATTACTTCATTAGGGCCGCGCATTGTTGTTGGTAATTTCCTTGTTGCGTGGGACGCTGAATTTAGCTTTGGAAGGCCAAGGAAACCGCGTGGTGATGACCAAGGTTTCATTACACAAGACATAATCGAGTAGGATATATCTGCTCTTGACCGAAAAATGTCTAAATATTCTGCATGTATATGTTAGGTGCATTCATGAAGTTGTAAACGTATTGCATAAAAGCGACAAACATCGCCGCTTTAAGCAACAATTATCATGTCCGGTCGTTTATCGTCCTTTTGAATGTTCCGAGAAAATGAGTCACAAGATTTCCATCCGAGTATACGGTTCTTCGTAAACTTCCGACGTTCCCATACACTTTGGCGGTCTCTGGCGACAAGTCCGGACGTGGCTCAGGCCTGTTATCGACACGTGCTTCGCTTACTACGAAGCAGACGATCCCCGTGACGGTTGCTGAATCACCTCCTCACCTTTACTCAGAAATCCTATGTAAAACTTAGTTTTCCTTATACTGATACTAATTGGAAGAACAAACGCCGCAATCTCGTTCAGCAGACAAAAGGCGAGACTGGCGGAAGAAGTGCGTGGTTAAATTGCAGTCAGACATGCACAATGCAAATTGTCCGCATCACGGTGTTCATGTATGTAGGTAACATAATGTCTCGAATCAGTTCTCATTTCGTTACTAGCAACCATGCTAAGGAGCTTCCGAAAACATGACAAGCGAAGTTTTGCCAAATGTAGCAGGCATACCATACACGAGGACGGTCGTTTATCTGTGAGCCATCAATATGTACTGAAATCATGCAAACTCCTCTCAAATTCATAGATTGTTCGTTATATCGCGGTCTATAGTATAAACCCATGTTCAGCTACGTGTTTATTCAAAATAATATG